>JANRMT010062797.1:25841265-25855577 GCA_026402145.1 Polypterus bichir lapradei | reverse complement strand
TCTATCTATCTATCTATCTATCTATCTATCTATCTATCTATCTATCTATCTATCTATCTATCTATCTATCAATCATATCTACTGGGCAGAGTGGTGTCTCTTAGGCTAGGGATCTGAGCTGGCAATCAGAAGGTTGCCTGGTCAAATTCCATAAATGCCAGAAGTGACTCTACTTCATTGGGCCCTTGAGGAAGGCCCTTAAACTGAAATTGTTCTGTCCTGGGTATGATGTTAATCTGCATCTAGCCCTGCAAGCAGGTCCTACAACTTACAGGGAACACATGGGGGTTGGTGGCAGGATTGGCACTCCAGCCACCGTAAAAAACCTCACGCTGTCCAGAGGTGCTGAGGTGTCACCTGCTGCACTTGGATCCCAATCCAGGTGGCTAGATGTGTGGTGCATGCTCCCAACTTCACTTATCTATCTATCTATCTATCTATCTATCTATCTATCTATCTATCTATCTATCTATCTATCTATCTATCTATCTATCTATCTATCTATCTATCTATTATATAGTGCCTTTCATATCTATCTATCTATCTATCTATCTATCTATCTATCTATCTATCTATCTATCTATCTATCTATTATATAGTGCCTTTCATATCGATCTATCTATCTATTATATAGTGCCTTTCATATCTATCTATCTATCTATCTATCTATCTATCTATCTATCTATCTATCTATCTATCTATTATATAGTGCCTTTCATATCAATCTATCTATCTGTATTATGGAAAACTAGAGTATTTTAACAAGCTTCAATATGTTGTACAATGAAAACGTCAGGAAAATGAAATGTCTGTAGCTACAAGGCAGTGAATTAAATAGTAAAATGAAGGGAATGGCAGTTTTAAATATGATATCACACAATATGTATAGTAAATATAAATGAGTTCAACAAGAAAACGTGAACACGGTAGAGGGCAGACTTTGTACAAATGTTAGGAAGCTTTTCTTCACGCAGCACCATAGACACCTTAGAGTAAATGACCAAGTAGTGTGGTGGACAGGAGGACTTTAGGGTCCTTCAAATGTCAAATTCATGTTATTTTGGACAATCTACATGAATAGGGTGGAGGAGCTTGTTAGACAGAATGGCCTGTTCTCATCACAATTGTTCTAATGTTCTACTATACCTCCCTGGGATCCAAGATGTCAGATACCTTTATTGTAACTGTATAATACAATGACATATTGCTTGTAGCAAACCTATTGATGCCTTAGATAAAAGTATAGAAGAGAAGAATTGAATTAAGTGGGTTGCAATATTCTAGCATTAGATTTTAAAGATCCAATATTATAATAGTAATAATATATAAGGTATGAGGTTTATCATTAAACTTTGTGCTTTTGAAATAGTCCTCCACTCAAAAATGATAATTTCTTTTTCTGTTACTTATTCAAGCTTTTCTACTGTAGTCAGATGAACGATGGGGGTGAAAGATCGTCAGTTCAAAAGCTTGAATTTGCTTGAACGTGTTTCACTTTCACGGACTGCTCTCATCTTCTGGAAGTATTTATTTAACAATATTTTGCAATAAAATACATGTGTTTTGAACATTTTGAGCATACAATTGGATAACTGACTTGTCGGTTATACAACATGACAATTTATTTAATGGACGGGTCAGCCATTGTTCAGTATTGATACCCTTATCAGCCCCATTGAAACTCATCCACCTTAATAAAAGAATAAGTGTTTGTGTGTCTGTCTGTGTGTGTGTGTCAAGTTGTCTCTGTCATTCCAAAAAATGGCATATTGCAAGCACTTTTAGTAATAAAATACATTTCATTTGTCTTTCTAACAGATGGCAAACATTATTTTTCGAATCTCATACCAAATGGAGGCATACGCATTGCATGGTGCACTGCAAATGTTACGTTGAGAGCACCAGAGAGCGCCATGCCCCTGACACAACCTCACAGGACACAAGTCCTGTGTAAATCAAACCGGCTTATTTACACAACTGCCTTCCACAAAGGTTCCAATAGTGAACTAAACCCAATTCTCTTTAGCTTTTCTCCTTCTTTTTCTTCTCCTCTCCACCTCCCATGCACTCCTTGTCCATTTCCACCCAACACTGACTCGTCTGGATGATGTCAAGCGTCTTCTTTTATCTAGGACTCAGGGGTAGTTCTGTTGCTATGGTATAACCTGATGGGGAATCCCTGTAGCACCCCCTGGCAGCCCCCAAGGAACCCAACAAGGCTGTTCTAGAGAACTACAATATCCAGAATGCTTTGCAGGTATCCACAGAGGTAACATTGCCCAAGGAAGTTGTCTCCCATTGTATCAAAGGGGGCCCATAATCCTGCTGTGTGGTCTCCCTCTGGCCTTCTATTATGTTGTCCTTCTGGCTGGGTATTATCCCAGTGTCCAACCCAGCCGGGATGCCAGTGTACCCACTCTGGCATTGGCATCTTGTGGTGGCATTGGGCTGGCCTCCCATCCACTTAAGGAACCATCCTGGCCCATGCGTGTCATCCATCACGTTAGATTTCAACCCGTCTTAAACAGGTAACACAGCAAGTTGTATCACAAACTGTGGGATCTCCGCTCTCCATGAAGATAAACGATGAGGTTAAAATGAATTTTCTGACCATCACTATAAACAACACAAACAAAAAAATATTTTTAGGTCAAATGTTCCTTCACGCTGTGCCAGTCTGACTGACACACAGTAACATTTTGCCGTTTCTGTCATTAATTTGTTTGTCTCATGTTCCTTAATTGTGTTACTTCATTTATTGTTTGTTTTTGCATTTGAGGCTTATTAATAGATTTTCTGTTAATTGTGTTTAATTCAAATGATTGGCTTTTTTTTCTTTGCCAGCCTCATATTCTTGATTTCTAATTAGTTAATTAAATGATGATAATTAATTTGATCAATGTGCTTGCTTGCTCTCATTCAAGGTCAAAGGATTCTCGTTTTGTTCAGCACACTGAGTTGCCTGTTTGTGTGTTGTTGTATTCAATTTCACCTTTGATGAGTTTGGTCCACATACTCTCTTCTTTTCACAATTTTGTTATTCATTCATTGGAGTTCTGGGCCCCCCATTTCACTTTGTGTTCAATCAAATACACACTTATCAAATCACTGAAAGCCAGGGAAGAGCATCTCAAATACAGCACCACCAGAAAGCATTGAGACCCCCTTCATTTGCCTCAAGCAACTAATAATGTCTCTCAGGTCGACGGTACACCCTTTATGTGATCAGGGTCATCATTTCCCAGTTTCTCCACAATGTTGCCTATGCATGGGTCAGAGTTGCCATAAATATACGCACGTCCCCCTGTCAAGTTTACGTTTTTAAATCCCGACGTTTGCGTTTAAAGTTGTAACTGCACATTTCGAGTCTCTTTTAGTGCATACACAAGCTTTATAAATGAGTTCCGTGGACGTGTCTTTCAACACGTTCGAGGTGAATGATTTCTCGACTGCATCCTTCTGCCCCCACCGATGTGATCACACTAGTCTCCCACTCTTCCTCGTTGAGGGCCCCTGCTCTAACAGGACAAGGGCCCTAAAAATGACCCCCGCAATGCAAAGACAGAATAAAAAAGTGGCTTAGGGGCAATGCTGGGAATGTCTTTGAATTGCCCACCAAAGATCCCGGAACTGAACCCAATTGAACATCTCTGGAGAGACTTGACAGCATCTATCCACTGGTGGTCTCCATGTAGCCTGACAGCTTGAATGGATCTGCAGAGAAGAATGGTAGGAAATCCCCAAATTCACACTGGAATGGCTGCTAAAGGGGCTTCAACAAGTAAAGAGTCTGAATAATTATATCAACGTTTTTTATTTTTAATAAATGCGCCGTGATAGGTGGCCAGCATATTTACCCGGCTGGGATGCACTTAGGGTGAAAGTATAGGGGGAGACAGCTTACACAGGGATTCTTCTCCCTCAGGACGCTAGATGGCAGCAAGCCCAGGCTTGGATTCCCACCTTAGTGCCCGTAGGGCATGTGGGGTATTGTATTCCCGACAGCCTTGTTGGGTCCTGTGGGGGCCACCAGGGGAAGCTGCAGGACTGGGGAGCCCCTACGTTGTGGAATTTCTACTTCACCTTGAAGTGCTCATAGACCACACGTGCAGAAGATCGGGGCGGCTAAAGTAAAAGGAGCTGCCTGCCTCACATTGGAGAGCCAGAGTCAGGAGGAGCTTTCGGGGAGGCGTGGAGGAGGCAGAGACCAAGAGAAGACAGAGAGAAGACAAAGTATTGCTTTATTGTGCTGTTTATTGTGCTTGTGTGTACTTATGGCTGAGGTGGAAAATGCTTTGGGAAGAGTTTCCCACAATAAAGACTCTTTCACTGTTAACTTGTGTCTTGAACCTATTTGTGTTGGGTGTTTGGGGAGCTGGAGCGCCCCCAACTGTCTATGGCACAAAAATGTCTAAGGTCCTGTTTTTTGCTTTGTCATTTTAGGGTATTGAATGTTGGTCGATGAAAATGAATTGAAACGATTTTAGCACAAGGCTACAAAATAACAAATTGTGAAAAAAGGGAAGGGGTCAGACTACTTTCTGAAGGCGCCGTATGTCACATGATTTCCTTGCCCGTGACTGCATTTTCCGTTTCTACAGGCCAGTGATTTTAAGTTGGCCTATGTCAGTGAGAGAAGATAATAGTTGCTAGGGGACTTATTTAAAGGCAGGTTGAAGGTTGTGAGACGGGCGGCTAGAGGACATAAAAGACAACAAGCCGAGACTGTAAATCATTCCGAAACATGAACAAAAGGAGCAGCCATGTTGAGAGAAAAAAAATGTCAGAGCAAAGATGACATTGTCTGGTTTTGGCTCGTTGTCAAAAGCCAGACGTGAAGGGGTCAGGATCAAGGATGAACGCCTAAGTTTGAAAATTCAGAAAACAAAACAAGAAATACAGAAAGAACGGGAACTAGAGATTTGATTCACCAAAGCGTACCTGAAAGATTGGGAAAAAGTCAAATGTCTGCAGAGAAACGGCTGTTACCTCACAATAGGTGCTACTGTCATCCACTTGGGTTATGGGTGTCCACTGGACAAGGCCAAGACCTGGAAATGACTGGGGAATGGTGGCATCAGGAAGGACACGGATCGACTGATTGATTGTTTCTTGATTAACAATTTATGACAATTTGGATTGAGCTTTGGTTTTATCTTGACTTTCAGAAAGGATTTGATAAGATACGACTTGAGAGACTGTGCACAGAATTGTGATGGTACAAGGACCCCTAGCAGAACTGGTTGATGTAAAGGGTGGTGTCCAGCAGGGGTCAGTGCTAGGGCTGCTGCTGTTTTTAATATAATGAAATGAGTTGGATAGGAATATAAACAACAAGTTGGGAAAGTTTGCAGATGATACCAAGATAGGTGGATTAGCAGATAATTTGGAATCCGTTATATCATTACAGAAGGACTTGGATAGCATACAGGCTTGGGCAGATGAAATTTAATGTCAGTAAATGTAAAGTATTACATGTAGGAAGTTGAAATGTGAGGCTTGAATACACAAAGGGCGGTTGGAACATCGAAAGTCCACCTTATGAGAAGGATTTAGGAATCACAGTGGACTGTCAACTGCCAGACAGCATTCAGAAGCCATTAAGAAGGCTAATAAAGCATCAGGTGATATAGCGCCTTGATGTGTGGAGTACAAGTCACAGGAGGTTCTGCTCAGTCTTTATAACACACTGGTGAGGCCTCATCTGGAGTCCTGTGGGCAGTTTGGGTCCTCAGGCTACAAAAAGGACATAGCAGCACAAGAGAAGGTCCAGAGAAGAGCAACTAGGCTGACTGCAGGGCTACAGGGGATGAATTATGAGGAAATATTAAAAGAGCTGAGCCTTTACAGTTTAAGAAAAAGAAGATTAAGAGGAGACCTGACTGAAGGGTGTGGTAGAAGTTTAATATCTCTCTATTATAAAAAAAAATCTTGGGAGAGAAAGACTAGGGAGACGAGAAGTGATCTTCACGTTAAGATCAGGAAGACACTTAAAAGACCTGTGAGACGAAAGAGATTGGCCACGGAGCGTCTCGCGGGGACCTTAAACATGAGATTTTGTGCCAAGAGATTGACCCAGGACCGTCTCGCGGGGATGTAGAACATGAGGTTCTTGCAAGACACGCCCAATTTTCAACCAATATCAAATAAGACCACGGGCAGCAAAACACCCAGTCGCTTAAAGGCTTTGAGCACACACAGATCCAGGGCTCTCAGTGCATATAAAGCGTATAAGGACAATATGTTATAAATGAAACGTAGATGACTAAGCGAAGAAGAAAGAGCAGCGCGAAGAAAATAGACTCAAAAAACGTTAGAGAGAAAAAAAAGAAAAAGAATAATCTAGGTGCAAATTCAGAAAATAAGGAAAGTAATAATCAGCCTGAAACAAGTGGAATTGAAAAAAAAGCACGTCCAGTCTTGCTCAGAATTAAAAGACAGAGAGTAAAAGACAAAGTGGAACTTCATAAAGACGTTCACAAACGTGGGCACTATACACATGCAGAGCAGGTTAGAGGTTATGAAAGCAGTGGAATTCAAAAGGCTCAAAAAAAAGTTGGCACGATACAAATGCAGAGAAAATTAAAAAATATGAAAGCAGGAAATTTAGAAAGTATCAAAAAGAAAAACAAAGTAAAGATCGCAGTAGCACAAACAAACGGAAATTATTACTCGAAAAAAGGGAAAATAATCACCACAGACCAGGTGTCATTGAAGAAAAAGCAGGACAAAGCGAGGCCAGAAATAAAAAACAAAGAGTACAAAAAAAATTAAAACGTCATAAAGAGGTTAAAAAACAAGGGGGACAAACACATGCAGAGCAGGTTAGAGATAATGAAAACAGTGGAATTAAAAAGACTAAAAAAAAACGTAGGCACGAAACACATGCAGAGCAAGATACAGAATATGAAAGCAGAAACAAACGACAGTGTCAAACCAAAGAATGTAAAGATCGCATTAGTGCAAAGAAAGAGAAATTATTACTCGGAGAAATAACGAAAAGGCGAATAGAGATCGAATATACAGTGGTGTGAAAAACTATTTGCCCCCTTCCTGATTTCTTATTCTTTTGCATGTTTGTCACACAAAATGTTTCTGATCATTTTGGGTGGCCCAACCAGTTATTAGGTTCAAGGGGCAATTACTTTTTCACACAGGGCCATGTAGGTTTGGATTTGTTTTTCTCCCTAAATAATAAAAACCATCATTTAAAAACTGCATTTTGTGTTTACTTGTGTTATATTTGACTAATGGTTACATGTGTTTGATGATCAGAAACATTTTGTGTGACAAACATGCAAAAGAATAAGAAATCAGGAAGGGGGAAAATAGTTTTTCACACCACTGTATGGACATAGGTGATATGTCAGAAGTATGTAATTATTGTAAGGTTTTTAAGTTTAAGTCAGAGAATTTCAAAAACAGAGTTTACCTCACATGCATTTATTGGTTACTTTGCAAAAAAAATTAACTGCAGATGATGAAGATTGCTTTGTCTGTGCTGAAATTCCAAACAGAGAAACCTATCCTGAATTATGGTACAAAGTCATTAAACACACATCTCACTGACCTCATTTAAAAGATTCAGCACACTGGGACTCGAAAGATTTCAAATATTGTTGTTAAAGAAGTTCTGAAATAAAAGTGAAACTAATGAAATAGCAACAATTCAAAGAAAAAAAATATCTTAAAAGTGTGTATCTGGAAAACCAAACGTGGGGGGTTGGCGAGCGAAGCGAGCAGGGGGTGAAGCCACCTTAGTCTTATTAAAGAAAGAAACATCCTCTGACAGGACAAATCAGTAATCAGCCAGGACAAGAGCTGTCCATTGTATCTTTTAATTACTCCTCAACAAAATGCCTTGGAGGGAGCATTCTTCAACAGCAGTCCATTACAGCCTGGTCAGAGAAAACAAATAGAGGTTCATTTTATAAAAGACTGAATTTACATGCAGTGTCAAACAATGCGTACATTTTACTCTGGTTGGTTCATCGGCTTACATCCAAATGATTTATATAAAATAAAAGTCTAATGTTATATTATATTCTGGTTCTTCTTACACCTTTGAGTTGCGCCACCACTCTTGAAATTTCTGTGTGTGTAACAACTGTCCATTCTCGTTTAGAGGACATCTGCTGATTTCTTAGTCATCTCTTAGTCATCCTTCAGTACATTTTGTTTATTACATCAACCTTTCTTCTGTTACATTATTTAGTTGCCCATCTCAGTATTTTTCCTAAACCAATTCTTATATTTTAGTGTACATTTTGTTATTCCCTTGACCTTCATCTGGTTCCCTGGTGTGCCTGAACAGGTTTCTGACATTTATTAACCCTTTATACTACTTGTTTAAGATGAATGCTATGTTACCCTAAAATTATTTTTCCACAAGGTTTTAAAATTCTGAATGGAATTCAGTGGATCGAGACTGCGACTTTAAAAAGAGTTCATCAAGAACATGGAGACACAGTTGGAAACTTGTTAATGGTAAATCTCACATAAACATTAGGAAGTTTTTGTCTACACTGTGAACCACAGACACATGTAATAAGTGACCAAGCAGTGTGGTGGACAGTAAGACTTTAGGGACTTCAAAAATCAACTTGATGTTATTTTAGAAGAATTAACTGGAGAGGACTGGCGCGCTTTGTTGGGCTGAATGGCCTGTTCTCTTTAAGATGTTTAGTGGACTTTAGTTTGAATTCAGTGTTCTTTTCCTGTCTAGTAATTTTCCTGGTTCTGACCTTTGTATTCTGGGTTTGGAATCCATGTTGGGACTTCACTTTGGCTTTGTAAAGTGCAAATTTTACTTTTGTTTTCTAGTTTTTACTTTCAAGTATCGTTTTTATTTCTTTGCTTCTTTAGTGTTGTTCGTGCAGTTATTGTTAGTGTGGTGGACGGCCAGGGTCCTTGCCCGGTTGGGACGTCTCATCCCTGAGAGGACCAGGGGAGTGAGCCTGGGCAGAACATTACCTCCCGGGGACACTAGATGTCAGCCCCCATGGGTTGCGGTGGCTTCTCGTATTCCCGCAGGGCTTCATGGGAGATGGAGTTGTCTACAGCCCTGTTTGGATCTGGGGGTGCCACCAGGGGCTGCTGCAGCTGCTCCTGAGCCCATATGGGTGATCCTTTCACCATGCTCAGAAGTGCTGCCGGAAGTGGTTCATCAAGCACCTGGAGCACTTCTGGGTAACATAAAAGGAGCCAGCAGACAGTACTCGGTGAGCCGGAGTCGGGAGGAGGGAGATAAAGCTTGCTGAGTGAGAAAGAGTGGAGGAGAAAGCGAGAAAGAAGAAGAAAAAGAAGACGAGTATTATATAAAGGTGTGTTTGTGCTTTGGGACTGTGTTGTGTACTTGTGGGAACAGGGAAGATGTTGCCCACAAGTGAAGAAACAAAAATAAAATCCGTGTGCTTTTATAACTGTGCCTCCTGTGTCTGTCTATGTCGGGTTGGGTGGCTGGCACACACCCGTAGAGTTGTCACATTATTTAATCATTGTTACGAGTAAATCTATATATATAATTCATTAAGGCAAGACACCCATGGAAAGCACGCCGAAAGGGGCGTGGATTCACTAAGCCGCCGACAAGTAAGACACCTATGGCGCACGCAGGAAGGAGCCACGCCCACCAACTCCAAGACCATTGGATACGACGACAACTCGCAGAGCCACTCCCACCAACACGGATGCGATGACACAGAAAAAACGGCGTCATTCATATTCGTCTGTCGTAGAGGCCACATGCACCTCCGAGCCACGTTGACTGTTCATAGAGGCATGTTTCTCGCGGAGGTGATTCGCCATATGCAGTGTGTAAAACGGTTAGCGAGGGGTATCCCATGGGATCCTTAAAACGATCCTTTACAACTGAGGTTAAAACACAATGAAGCAAGCAGTCTTTAAAAACCGAATTTTCGGTTACGACGCACAACCGCGTGCACCATAGCAAACTGTTTTACACGCTGCATACAGCAATTCGCATCCGTGACAAACATGCGTCTTCTTCACTCATGGACAATTATATGTTGCTCTCTCCAGAGTTCCATCTTTTCATTCACTTTCTGTTGTATCCTCAAACCCTCCCTTTTTAGACAACTGTTTCTTTTCAGAAGTGTTCAACCATCAATAAATAATTATGCGGCGTTTGTTATGCCGCAGGTTCACTATTGTGTTGTATTTTGCTCTCTCCAGAGTTCCATCTTTTCATTCACTTACTGTTGTATTCTCACACCAACCCATTTTAGACAACCGTGTCTTTCCAGAAGTGTTTAGCATTCAATAAATAATTATGCATGTGATTGAGCGTGTGTCTACCCGGCGCAGAGAGGTGTGGGTAAGCCGTTGAACCCCATTCGGGCTGCAAACCGTGGAATTCCCACTAAGTGCGACTCATACGCTCCCACTGGTTGCGTCCCTACTCTTTGTACACACCCCCCTCCCACCTCGCTACTACCATGGTCGGGTGTCTTGGTGAATTATATATAGAAAAGTAGCCAAAACCGCACAGAGCAATGAAACGTCTACGTGAGTCACAGGTGCATCTAGACTGTGTAAAGACGACAACGACTCAAGTGACGAATTGGAGGTGGGCACATGAGCAGGCAGTGCATACTGAACGAGAAATCAGCAGACTAGCATGACGGAGGGAGCTGAATGGACGTCCTTCTCCTCTACTCCGGTTCCACACTCCGCGCCGTGCACCCCCATCCCTCCGTCTGGCAGGAGAAGGCGCGATTGCGGTCCGCCAGTTTTCAGTCACGGACGATTGTGTGTTGGTTCATTCCGTGCATTGTTACAATGTTGCTTTTCTTGCTGATTTATTACATTACCGATTTTTCAAATGTTAATTTTCTCCCTGTGCTTCAAAATCATTAAAAAACCGGCCTGATTATGCGGCGTATGGTATGCCGCGGGTTGGCTAGTAAATATTATTGTGCAAAGTCAGAATTGGCTTAACTCGCTGTAATTAGCGTTAATTGAGCCCTAATTCAGGATTTTCATAAGAAACGTAATAATTTAATTCATGAGGTAGAAGTACATAATAAATAAGAATAGTCAATGTCAATGTCAACTTTATTTATATAGCACATTTAAAACAACAGGAATGCTGTGGTCAAAGTGCTTTACAATAATAGAATAAAAGAAAAACATACAATTAACTTGAATAACATCAATAGAAATAAAATAAATGAACGTAAATAAAATACATAATAAACAGAAGTAATGTTACATAATCACAATGAGGAAACCATCAGTATTACTGAAGGTCACTGAATGCAAGTGAATAGAAATGAGTCTTTAATCTCGTTTTGAACAGTTCAATTGTAGACGACTCCTTTATGTGACGAGGTAAAGAGTTCCACAGGTAAGGAGCAGCAGCTGTAAACGCTCTGTCTGTCCCCCTTAGTTTTACACTTAGTACGAGGGACAACAAGAGACAACTGACCAGAAGATCTACGCACTCTGGATGGCTGGTGTAAAACACACAATTCAGATAAATAGGCAGGAGCGAGCCCATGTAAAGATTTAAAAACTAGCAGCAAGATTTTAAAATTCGAAAACTTACAGGCAGCCAGTGTAAAGAAGCTAAAATATGAGAAACAGAATCAGACTTTCTTGCCCCAACCAGAAAGCGAGCAGCAGCATTCTGGACCAACTGTAACCTGCGTATCAGATTTGCTAATCCCAGAATACAGCGAGTTGCAGTAATCAAGGTGAGAGAAGATAAAAGCATGAGTAGCTTTCTCAAGATCCTTAGAAGATAAAAAAAGGCTTGATCTTACCTAATAGACGAAGCTGGAAAAAGCAACTCTTGACTACAGAATTAACTTGTTTCTCAAAAGAGAGATTACTGTCAAAGATAACACCAAGATTGCGGATTTGAGGTTTGCAAAAGACAGAGAAAGAGCCGAGAAGTCCAAGACCAATTTGGGCTTTAGCTGATGGACCCACGATAAGCACCTCAGTTTTATTTTGATTCAGATCAAGAAAATTATTAGCCATCCAGGATCTTATTTCAGAAAGACAGTTGTGCAGTTCATTCATTGCAGAGTTGCAGACGGGAATATAAACCTGAGTATCATCAGCATAGCAGTGAAAAGAAATGTTAAATTTCCTAAACATAGCTCCAATAGGGTGAAGGTATACAGAGAATAAACTAGGACCCAAAATCGATCCCTGAGGAACACCACAGTTAAGAGGAGCAGTAGACGAAAAAGAGGAATTTAAAGTCCCTGAAAAGTGTCTACCAGTTAGATATGACCTGAACCAGTTAAGAGCAGCCCCTTATAGCAGAATAGTCGTTTCAGATATTTGAAATGTTAAAATGTTTGCTTCAGTTTAAACGTTTAAAGCCTAAATATTCTCAGTCGTAATAGAAATTTGTCTTTTTCACCGTCTGGTCCATAGAAGGCTAGACATTTAGTACAGGATCAGGAATCAAAAATAACATCATACTCATAATCAATGACTTTGAAAAAGTCTAAAACAATACCAAACATACTTATGTTTGAAATTTTTCATTTTTAACCTTTTGGGAGTGGCTGTTAGTGGGGCAAGACCACCGATAATGAATCAAATATAAAACATATATGACCCTATTTGTGATCACCTAACTTGAAATAGCATAACACACGACTACCCTCTATTCCCGATCTCCATTTTTGCAAAGTTTTGTGAAAAGAAGTAAATTTGAGCTGTCGTATTCCATTAGGGGGTCAACCCAAGGGGTCAGTTCTTGTGGCCTGCACAGCTTCACATCCTTCTGATTATTTTTGCTGAAGACACCTATTGGTTTACTCTTTATCATAAGGGTGTCATTTCCTACATACAATATGGTCAACAAATAGCCTAGAAATGAGGGCTGTTCGGGTCTAGAGGGCCGAAAATAGTAGGCAACCCCAAAAAAGTTCAACATCTTACTTAACTTGACATCAGGAAGCGTCAAATAGCTTATCATATGTAGGGGTTTACTGAACGTGGAAGTCAGGAGGTTTTGGACATAAAAAAGCTGAAGTGATTTGAAAGCACTCGGACGTAATTCTTAAGAACAACAACAACATTTATTTATATAGCACATTTTCATACAAATGATGTAGCTCAAAGAAGACAATGTGTAGAGTTGGTATTGGTATCAGAGAAGGCTTTAAATTGTTTTAGCTGTTAGGTATGTAACAGTAGTCAGCATGGGTACGAGATACAACTTGAACTCATGGTTGAGTTATTAAGGATCAGACTAACTGGTCTATGGCCGTGTTTCACATTCTGTCGGTCGGAAGACACCCTAGATAGGTCATCAGCTTAAGTTTAAAAATAAAATAAAATGAGCCATTGCTTTACTGCTTTAGGGGGATACTGATGGTAGATTTCCGTGTCACATGCAGTCTAAAGGACATTTTGCTCCTGTATAGCGAGGAATTGCAATGACTGACCAAAGTCCAGTTATAAGCAGATGACACTTCTATACACACACGCACTCCGTTAAGAAAGCCAACCAACATGAGCAGTGTAATATAATATGGGTGTCAGTGAGCCCCATACCCCAACACAACTGCACAGTCCCGGGTGCAAATAAGGGAAGGTTTTATTATAAATACCTCCAAAAGTTACACAAGCACGAACACAGGTCTCCCTCTCCACAATACTTTCCTTCTCCCTGCCACACTGCCCTCCTCCACTTGAGCGTTGCTCCGCTACTTCCCAGCTCTGACTTGCCTGGATAATGGAGTGCGGTCCTTTTTATTACAGACCCGAGAATACTTCCAGTGCCAGGGCGATTGCACGTTAAAAGCACTTCCGGGTCACACGGAAGTCCATTACAATAGGGAGCTTGTTTCCCTGCTGCACCCTCTCGTGGCACCCAGTGACCCCAGCAGGGCTGCTCTGCCAGACTATATCTCCCGGCATACCTGGATGGTTTTCTACTGGGCACGAACATCCGGGGCTACATCTAGCGCACTGGGTGGATAAAAAACCTCCAGCAACATCTTTCTTTTCCAGTGAGCTATCCTTCAGGTCTGATCCCTTCTTCCTCCCCGGCCAGGATGCCTGTCTGCTTGTTGGGATCCTCCAGTCTGGGTAAGGAAACATCCGCTCTTCTGGCCAGGATGCTGTTCTAGCCCACGTGGCATCTACAGCAGGCTCTTCAAATGCCCCGTATCCAAACTCATCAACCTCACAAGATTCATCCCAAAAACCTGAACCACATGGGAATGTTCAAAACACATCCAACCCAGATTTACTTGGCAAGAAACGCCATCATCTGTAGTACGGTATTACCAAATGAAAGCGTGAAGGCATCAGTTGTAAAG
>JANRMT010062797.1:25820777-25836246 GCA_026402145.1 Polypterus bichir lapradei | reverse complement strand
AATAATGACTATTAACAAGGTTGCCCAAACTTTTGCATCCCACTGTATATCTTTGACTTTCTTCCACATTCACTTTCCTGAACAGATTCATAGATGTTCAGCACAACATAGCATAATAACTGTTATTATTAGGAAGCTCAATTCACTTACTCAACAATTATGATATAAATAAAAAAATAAATCAATAAAATTGACACTATAGCAATTTATCCCATAACTGATAACTTGTTGGAAAATTACGTAAACTTCTGTTTTGCTTCCTGCTTATGTTTAAATACCAAATAGAGTCAGAGTGGGTATGAACTGGACAGATGAGCACTTACAAGGAACAGTCATACAAAATGGAGTCGGAGTGAAATGGAATGGTGAGCAGTTATACTAAGCAAACATACAAAATGGAGTAAAAGTCATTATGAACTGGAAAGATGAGCAGTTGTGCTAAGCAGGCATAGAAAATGGAATCGGAGTCGGTGTGAACTGGAGAGATGAGAACGTGCACTGAGCAGACGTACAAATTGGAGTCAGAGTTGGTGTGAACCAGACTGATCAGCGTTTATGCTGACTGAACATAAAACCTGGAGACAGAGCATGAGTTGATATGAACCAGACTAATGACCACTTGCACTTAGCAAACCTACAACATGGAGTCTGGGTTGGTGTATGAGTTGGTGTGAACCAGACTGATCAGCATTTATGCTAAGTGGACAACAAAATGGAGTCTGAGTCAGAGAGAACCGGAGTGATGAGCAGTTATACTAAGCAGACATAAAAAATGGAGTAAACGTCAGTGTGAACTGGAAAGATGAGCACTTGCACTGAGCAGACATACAAAATGGAGCCTGGGTTGGTGTTAACTAGACTGATCAGCGTTTATGTTGAGTGAACATAAAAACTGGAGTCAGGGTATGAGTTGGTGTGAACAAGACTAATGACCACTTACACTTAGCAAACCTACAAAATGGAGCCTGGGTTGGTGTGAACCAGACTGTTCAGCATTTATGCTGAGGGGACGTACAAATAGGAGGCAGAGTATGAATTGATGTGAACCAGACTGTTGATCACTTACACTGAGCTGACATACAAAATAGAGTAAGTGTTTGTGTGAACCAGACTAATCAGCGTTTATGCTGAATGGACAACAAAATTGTTGTCAGAGTCAGTGTGAACTGGAATGATGAGCAGTTATACTAAGCAGACATACAAAATGGAGTAAAAGTCAGTGTGAACTGAAGTGTGAACTGAGTTTCTGAAGCACTTGCACTGAGCAGACATCAGAATTGAGGTGGAGTTGGTATGAACTGGATTGGTCAGTGTTTATGTTGAGCTGATATCTAAAATGGAGTCTGAATCGGCGTTGGTGTGAACCAGACTGTTGATCAATTACGCTGAGCTGATATACAAAATAGAGCTGGGGTTGGTGTGAACCAGACTGATCAGCGTTTACACTAAGTGGACATACAAATTGGAGTCAGATTCGGAGTTGGTGTGAACCAGTCTGATGAGCAGTTATACTGAGCACACATACAAAATGGAGTCAGAATCTGTGAATCAGACAGTTGAGCACTTACTCTGAATTGACATACAAAATGAAGTTGGAGTCTCAGTGTGAATTGGACAGATGATCACTAACACAGAGCAGACATGACAAATGGCCTAGGAGTTGGTGTAAAGCAAACAAATGAGATTTTACACTGAGCCGACATACAAAATGGAGTCTGTGTGATGCGGACAGATGAGTGTTTCCGCTGAATGGGCATACAAAATGGATTTGGTTTTAGTGTGAACAGGTTTCATGAACATTTAGGCTGAGCAAACATGTGCCTTTTTATGTGAATTAGCATCCATTGTTGGAAAGATAGTCACGGTAATGTGTTTTTAATTTTTTTTTATTTTGATTCCTATAATTTAGACAGCTCTGGTCCTTTCATTCGTGAATTTTAACGGTGCCACATCCTTCACTAGGCACCGCCTCTCTTCATACTGATGGGAGTGGCCATGAGCTTTTAAAGTGAGTGTGGTCCTGATGAGGAGCACACTGAATGCAGCTGCTTTCATTCTAATTTAATGAGCCAGTTCATGTAGATTTGTTGGTCTTTTCTGTGACAAGTAATGAGTGCAGCAAAAAGTCTTACCTGCGTGTGCTAATAAACATGTAACACATTGCCACATTCAGTATGATCTACCTTATCTCAAAATCTTCCTTACTTTTATACGAGCATATTCAAGGTTACTCGTGATAATGCCATGGGGTGACAATGCTGGCTTGGCTATCAAACAAGATCCGAGTGCCTGTGCTGGAGGGATAACCTTTGTACTCCATTCGGAAAGAGACTCAGAGATGGTGAGGACACCTTAGTTTCCATTCCTCCATCTATTTAGTTCATAAAACAGTTAAACTATTTTAGGTTTATTAGGATCATGGCTTATCCCGCCAGCACAGAGTAGAAAGCAGGAACCAACCCTGGACAGGGCTGCAGTCCACCAAAAGGACATATTTGCAAACACTTTTACAGGGCCAGTGTACAGTTGCCCATTATGCATGCATTCCAGACATGGAAGTTGGATGGTAGGCAGTAGGGCAGCTTAATTTGCTGATGATTAATGAGTAATAGTATCAACGTCCTCTCAAGCCAAATCTGGTTCTAAAATGAACGGATGGATCAGTTTGGTGTCAAATTTTAAATACTAGCAAAGCTATTGGAGGGAAGAATATCATCTGCAAAGGCCACCTATGGTCTGAAGGCTACAGTTCTAAATTATGCAGTAGTATGTGTGAACGTTCAAGCTGCTCAAAATTGTCTGACTGCAAACTCCAATCTGGAGCATGAGTGGGGCATGGCATCATTTTAGAACAGGGCATCATAATCAGGCTGTATTGTACCAGTCCAAGTAACTGAAGAGTGAAGATCACAAGAAAGAGCAGAGTCAAAGGGTAAAGAAAGAGTCAAAACTGAGAGTCAAAAAGAGAGACACATCAAAGCCAAATCAGAACCAAAAACTGCAGTCAAGGGGAGAGCTTTGTTTCAAAATACCAGTAATCAAAGTTCGAAATACTGTACATAATATTCAAAGTTTGGTCCACTCTGTGATACTTGTGACTATTTTAGGGTAGTCTTTATACCGACACATCAATGATGTCACATTCATTGGAAATCCCCATGGAGACAGACGATGCAAACCCTCCAAATAATATCACCATCCCTAAAACAAAATGGCATTAGGAAGACGGTAAAAAATATTCATCTTATAAACTTAAGCTCATATTGCAGAATTGGATTACTTGGATGTTAAAAGCCCCAAAGTGACACCAAGATTAGTAGTCCAACTTAAATTAAACTTAAATGTGTTCCTCTACATCAGGCACAAAGGTGTCCAGGGTATAGCCTATGGATTAGCAATCACTGGACTAGCCCTTCAGAACGTTCACCACAAAGAGATGCATGCTCAGGCGGGGCTCACTGCTCTGTGCTTGTCGTTGACAGTGAAGGCCTCTCCTACACTTCCATTAGAAGGGCATGCTCAAGCTTTATGGACAACACTTAAAAAGCAGTGTCAGAGCTTGTTCTTACTCAATGATAATCATCTTCCTTCCATGTAGCAGCATTTCTTTTCTGTCAGAAGGATCGTCTCCCAAGATAACAATCTCTGTATTCGTCGAACAGGTATGGCCACTGAATGACAGCAAAGTTCTGACCTTCTCAGTCATCAGATATGACCCAGCTAATTAATTTACGGACGACTTCTCGATAAAATTTCTACTCTGTCAGAACTAACTCATTTTCTCTGGTGTAAGGACCGTGCTGTATTCCTCCTGAAGAACTGCAGATGATGAGTGATGCTATGCTATGGTGCATAGCAGATGTTCTGGTGAGGGGTGGTGGTCCATTGGACACTGGGACCATGTGCACGCACCTCATAGTGTGTTACTGGAGCAAGAGTGCTAACCTCTGTGTCACCCTTCATTTAATACGCTTCTAAAGTAAATGATTAACATAACAGCTTTCCAAAAATCATACCAAATAGGCATTGTGACGTGTAGGGTGCAACCCCAGACAAAGCTGGCCAAAACTCAGGCTCTGTTTTTTTATGCAGTGTACCTTTCTTCTAAAATGTGGCCCATTTCACACAAATCGACAAGCACAATTCTACTCCTGTTTTGTTTCTCCTCCCTTCCAGACGAGCTGAGTCCTCCTCCACTCCAAACTCTGACCCAGTGAGACAAAAGGCTTCTTTCTAAGCCACACGGTAGAACTTGTGTCGTATCAACACTGTAGCTAGAAAGTACTATGACAAAAACTCCACCTGACAAGGAAACCTCCTCCAAGTAGCTTCCTCCAGACGCACCCAAGGATCCCAGCAAGGCACCCATGCAGCCTTGTGGGTGTCCAAACAGAAGTTCTATTAGAAGGATGCACCTACCCAGTGTACTGGAAGAACTCCCAACTGTCCTTCCATTATTACTGGCTTTCCACAACCTGGGAAAGGGAACCATAACCTTCCAGGCTGGGATGTCACCATCCATTCAAGACAGAATAGAGGAACACCATCCACCCAGGTCAGGATGCCAAATTATTCATGTTGTCTTTCACACCATCCATTGTTTTTTGTATCACAGAATGTCTGGGAAAAACAAGGAAGAACTGATTGCAGGTCCACCTATACTCACTTGTGAAGTGCGATATTAGAGTTTTCAGTTATGCTAACACTTTTTTGGATGTGGGAGAAAAGTGAAGTATTTTGAATAAGCGTGTATGGTGTGGCAAATGGCTGCAGCCCTTACTCGGCCGGGACACCCAGACTATGGAAGGACCAGGGGAGAGAGTATTTTCACAACAGTTTCTCCCCTAGACAGTTTCTCCCCTACACCAGAGAGGGCAGCTCCCTTGGTTTCCAGCGAGGCCACGGGTCACGAGCATGAGAGCTCAACCCTGCTAGGACCTGTGGCTACCGCCTTGGGCATAGATGCTTTCAGAATCCGATTTGGCTGCACTTTCTCCATACCCGGAAGTGCGGCCAGAATAAGCTTGTTGGGCACCTGAAGTCCTTCCAGGTGACCTATTAAATGGGGCCAGTCCCCACCCTTCATCGGCCAGAGTCAGGAGGAAGAGGACAAAGCCTGAGGAGGATTAAAGACAGATGGACTGGCGGCAGAGAAGCGACTGAATTCTGTTGTATGTTGGTGATTTGTGCACTGTAAATACACTCACCTAAAGGATTATTAGGAACACCATACTAATACAGTGTTTGACCCCCTTTTGCCTTCAGAACTGCCTTAATTTTACGTGGCATTGATTCAACAAGGTGCTGAAAGCATTCTTTAGAAATGTTGGCCCATATTGATAGGATAGCATCTTGCAGTTGATGGAGATTTGTGGGATGCACATCCAGGGCACGAAGCTCCCGTTCCACCACATCCCAAAGATGCTCTATTGGGTTGAGATCTGGTGACTGTGGGGGCCATTTTAGTACAGTGAACTCATTGTCATGTTCAAGAAACCAATTTGAAATGATTCGAGCTTTGTGACATGGTGCATTATCCTGCTGGAAGTAGCCATCAGAGGATGGGTACATGGTGGTCATGAAGGGATGGACATGGTCAGAAACAATGCTCAGGTAGCCCGTGGCATTTAAACGATGCCCAATTGGCACTAAGGGGCCTAAAGTGTGCCAAGAAAACATCCCCCACACCATTACACCACCACCACCAGCCTGCACAGTGGTAACAAGGCATGATGGATCCATGTTCTCATTCTGTTTACGCCAAATTCTGACTCTACCATTTGAAGGTCTCAACAGAAATCGAGACTCATCAGACCAGGCAACATTTTTCCAGTCTTCAACTGTCCTATTTTGGTGAGCTCGTGCAAATTGTAGCCTCTTTTTCCTATTTGTAGTGGAGATGAGTGGTACCCGGTGGGGTCTTCTGCTGTTGTAGCCCATCCGCCTCAAGGTTGTGCGTGTTGTGGCTTCACAAATGCTTTGTTGCATACCTCGGTTGTAACGAGTGGTTATTTCAGTCAAAGTTGCTCTTCTATCAGCTTGAATCAGTCGGCCCATTCTCCTCTGACCTCTAGCATCAACAAGGCATTTTCGCCCACAGGACTGCCGCATACTGGATGTTTTTCCCTTTTCACACCATTCTTTGTAAACCCTAGAAATGGTTGTGCGTGAAAATCCCAGTAACTGAGCAGATTGTGAAATACTCAGACCGGCCCGTCTGGCACCAACAACCATGCCACGCTCAAAATTGCTTAAATCACCTTTCTTTCCCATTCTGACATTCAGTTTGGAGTTCAGGAGATTGTCTTGACCAGGACCACACCCCTAAATGCATTGAAGCAACTGCCATGTGATTGGTTGATTAGATAATTGCATTAATGAGAAATTGAACAGGTGTTCCTAATAATCCTTTAGGTGAGTGTAAACCGTGCGCTGGGTGCAAAACCTGTCTGACAGTAATCAGACGAGCAAAAAAATGCAGGTCACTGGAGTTGTGAGCCAACAGCAGGCAGAAGAACAAAAACATTAAGCAGAGGCCACATTGACCAATGTGTGCAAAATTCCTTAGGTCAGTAGTCCCTCAGACCTCAGACCCCAACTTGGTGTGATACAACACTAGAGTTCACTCTGGGATTGTGTTCATTTCCCTACTGCCATGTGACTGCCAGGCAGTGCAGCTGTATGGGCGGGGCTAAGTGGCAAGAAGCATGCAAAGGGAGGAGTCAGGGGTGGAGCCCAGGCCCATAGCTGGCACTTCCATTGTCGTATCCTATTTCTGTGTAGATGTCTCCATAGATAGAACAGCACATCCAGTGATGAATATCATTATACAGTGCCTCTCACCCAGTGCCCAAGCCTAGGATATGCTGGGAGTTTTTTGAATGGGTTGTAAAATTGTTTTGTTTAACACTTCTGTTAAGTTTTTTTTTTTTTTTTGTTATTTAACTCTCTTCTTTCCTCTACCCGGGATCTGAATGCAAACAGCAGTTAGTCGCCTCGTAGCGTTTAGCTCAAGTTTCGGAGGAAAGCATCAAGGCTGCCTCTTTCATTCATGCATTTTTTATGCCAATTGATTTTTTTTCTCCTTTTGTTTTAAATGTCAACAAAAAGAGTAAAACCTTGTTAGAGTGAGAGAAGGCTTTCCTTTGGAGAGTGCAAATAATGCATTTGGTTTGAAATGTTTTTTTCCTCACTGCCGCTTGTACTGTTTATGTTAAAAATTCTGCGGGGACTTTTCTTTTCTTCTTGGCATTGTTCTTGGTGTTTTGTTTTTTTTCTTATTCTTAGATGCACACTTATTAGGCAGTTAAAGAAAAATCCTCCAGTCCCTGAGCCTTGAGCTTATTTCATCACTGTTCCTTTGTACAGCAATGAATAGACACGCGACACCGTGGATCACAGGAGAACGAGAGTGATCACAGGAAGAGTGGGAGACTAGTGTGATCACATCGGTGGGGGCAGAAAGATGCAGCTGAGAATTTATTTACCTCAAACGTGTTGAAAGACATGTCCAGGGGCCTCATTTATAAAGCTTGTGTATGCACAAAAAGAAGCTCGAAATGTGCAGTCACAACTTTAAACGCAAACATCTGGATTTATAAATGTTAACTTGACAGGGGGACATGCGTATATTTATGGCAACTCTGACCCATGCATAGGCAACATTGTGGAGAAATTGGGAAATGATGACCCTGGTCATGTAGATCAAGGGTCCCCAACTCTAGTCCTGGAGGGCCCCAGTGGCTACAGGTTTTCATTCTAACCCTTTTCTTAATTAGTGACCTGTTTTTGCCACTAATTAACTTATTTTGAGTTAATTTTCATTGAATTGCTTTTAAGATTTGTTCCTCTGACTTTCTTCATTTCTTTCCTTAAATGGCACCCAAACAGAAATGAAATGTGAAGTGAGGGAGCCAACAGAAGATCAAATAAGTCGGGGCCTCAAACTCCAACCAATTTCACTCCAACCAGTTGCTTAATTAGGAGCAGATTCTTGTTGTTAATTAAACCCGTTCTTTAATTCAATGGCTTGCTGCAGCTCTCATTGTGCAACAGTAGACGTTTCTGAAATTGTTGATTTCCTCATTTCTAAGAGTACTGGTAAAATGTTTTGGGGACCTAAATACAGATATTGTGTGATGGACACCAGTTGTTTTGGCTCATTTTGTATCTCATTATTGTTTTGCTGTTAATTAAGGAAAAATAAGCAATTAAGGGGTCTGAGTCTTCAAGAGCAACTCAAATAAAATTAATTCAAAAGAAGTTCATTAGCAGCAAAAACAGGTTATTAATTAAGAAAAGGTTTGAATGAAAACCTGCAGCCACTGGGGCCCTCCAGGACCGGAGTTGGGGACCCTTGACTTAGAGAAATTCAGCAAACCATCTAAATGACTACTCGCATGCATGATAGTCCATATCACCGAGCCATTACTATAACGTGTGTTGATGCGACAAACATATTACACCTCAAAAGTGATGATTTTGTTCCATTTTAAGAGGACCAATGCTGCGCATTTGCACTAAAATACAACAGTTTATTTCGGCTACATGTTGTCACTTGTCAGGGAACTGGCCAGCAGATCAGGAATATCTCAGCCAAGCTATACTCCTGTCATGCCTGCTGTGCTGGAAGCCATTAACTGACCGGCAAGGTACCACAGTATATTCGGTTTCCGTATGGTGTGGGTGCACATACATTAAAATGTAAGACATTTTTGCCAACATAAAAAGACAACTTGCAGCAATGTCCGCTTCTCCTAAAGTAATCGGTGCAAATTACTGCACCCGTATTGCAATAAGGACACCTACCGAGAATGAAGCTGCATTAGTTAGTTGTGAGCAGTGACAGTTCATTAACATGCAAGTCATTTGTGATGCCAGGATGTGGCTAACAAACATTGTGGCTCGGTGGCCTTGGTCAGCCCGTGATTCATTTATTTTGAGGTAAATTAGCTTTGGCAGACTTGATGGTGTGATCGCTGGCTTGTTGGTAAGGTAACTGGCTAAACCCATCCGTGTTTTATATGGCCTGTACTATTCATTGTAACAGCAATCACATTATCACATGTGACAGATGACAGCGGCTACCCTTTCCAACGCTGGGGCCTTACGCCTTTCCCTGACCCTCAGAGCACAGAGGAGATGTGCTGTAATGTCACGCATGATCTTGCGCTTTCAGTCGCAAAGCGCAGCCAGATAGTCTTGAATGCCGGTGACAGAGTCTCGATGCATCCATAAGAAGAGGCGGCTCTATCGGCCAATGAAATTCTGCGGCCTCATCATCGCATATGTATGAGGTTGATTAGCATGCTCCATATATGGACGATTCCATGTTTACATATTTACAAGATGCTTGTGTCTTAAAAATAGTAAATTGGATAGAACTGTGCATATGCCATGTTTTATAAGTCTGATTTGTTTTTGGCATGCGCATATTTACACGCTTGAATCCATGCAGTTTCATAAATGAGGGCTCAGGAGATGATATACGTCAAGTAAAGAAGTGGTCAGGGGAAGCCAGGATTGCAAACTGTAAAGATGAGAAATAACAAAGTAATCATAAAACAAAGAGCAAAATGTTAATCAGAAGTAGAAGTCAAAGCAAAAGTCAAAGAACCAAAGAAGTAAGTGCTAATGCTAATACAGGAGAGATGTAGATTCACCCACTGTGGGATTCACCCACTGTGAGTGTTTAGACCATTGCCATATTTATAACGTCACATTCAGTGACATCGGCAATGCGACAGACACATGATGCTTAAATAAAGTGGCCACAATTGATGCTGGGCTTTGAATCCCGTAAGTGCCAGAAGTGATTCCACTCATTGAGGAAGGCCCTTAAACTGCAATTGCTTTGTCCAAGCTATGACATGAACTTGCATCCAGACCTGCATGCAGGTGCTCCAACTTACAGGAAAAACTTGGGAGTTGGAGGCAGGATTGGCACACCACACCAGTGTGGTGCTGAGATGTCACCCATCGCATGGCTGTGTTCGGGTGCTAATTTGGGATCCTGAGGTGGTTTGTCATGTGGTGAGTGCAGCAACACGCTGTATCAGTGCAGGCTCCCAACCTTCAGTGCCTGGTGTTTCATATTATTTGGCCCTGAACTGAAAATGATAGCTTTCTCCTTACTTTTTTTCCAAAACCCCCATCAAACTGGGAGCATACTAATGACTGAAATTTGGCAGAAAAAAAGTACTTAGAAGGATGTACCATATATACTCACATATAAGTCAGGTCTTGAAACCCAAAAAATCGATCATAAAAATCAGAACCCGACCTATACGCCCGTTCAAAAATACCACACTTAATTTTTGTTTTTGTTATATCTTCTTGCATCTTCCAGTCTCGCATCAGTTTGTCAGACGCATCGAATTTTGTTGCAGCAGCACAGTTAACAATTTCTTTCGCTACTTCAACGACTTTTAATTTAAAACCAGCTTCATATTTTCTTCTGATCAAACGCTCCATCATAGATAAGGGATACTCTTATGATAAAGGTGTATGAGGGTGTGAGATACAAAAAACACAAAACACTGCAAATGTTGCATCGCAATACAGTAATTCGGGTATTACCGTGTTGTCAAGTAGGCACAATACATAGAAAAAAAATGGCAGTGTGCTCCGTGGGTACTCTCTCAGGTGGGTATTAGCATATCGTAATCTCTTGGACCAATAGCATCAGTTTTCTGCATTCAACTTATACGACCGATATTATAAAATACCGGAAATTATACAGTAAAATTAAGTCCCGACTTATCCGTGGGAGGCCTTAAATGCGTGTATATACGGTACATTGTATTTGTAATCAATTCATAAATAATGCAAAGCTGACTTACTGACTCGTTCAGTCACTTTTTAACAAAAACACTCAATTACTGTTTACTTAAAGAAAACGAAATTTGGCAAGATGGTACATCTAGGACAGTGGGTATCTGCTAAGAAAGACCATTTCGGTATATCAACGAAGCAGAACCCGCGTATCTGAGGTAATTGAACAACAGCCTCACAGTCTGGTATGACAGCTGCAATGTTTTGGATCAAAAGTTCTTCCAGAGAGTGGTGAGGATGTCAGAAGTAATCATTGGAAACAACCTCCCATCTGTACAAGATCTATACTTGTCACGCTGCCTTAGGAGAGCTACTAAGATAGTCAGAGACCCCCACCACCCAGCCCATGCACTGTTCAAACTTGTGCCCTCTGGCAAACGCTACTACAGTATTGCGGTACATGACTACCAGACTCTGTAGGAGTTTCTTCCCACAGGCTATAAGACGACTCAACTCCCACCAACAACAAACAACGCGCTGACCTATTGGGACTGTTAGATTCCTGAACACACACACAGGCTGTTTGAACACACATATTCGGAATTTCATATCTGTTCATGTTTTCATCAGTAGAACACTTTACAGCTATTTACTAATGTGCCCATTGGATTATATATAATTCTGTCTGTTTATGCTATTATATCTGTCTGTTGCATAACATGCTCTTGTCTTTATGTTTGTGTTTGTACATTGAGCCTGGGGAATTACAGTTTTGTTCAGCTGTGCACTCCTTATTTTATGGTTTGAATGACAATAAATATGTGGACCGGTGCTACCTCCGATAGCTCGGATAAAACGGATGGCCACTGAAGTGGCGACACTGCGCAGAGAAGGTGGGGGCCAACACAGAAACAGAGATTTGCTGACATTACCAGGGAAGCACTTCACTCAATGTGGGTAGAGATGGGTTCTGCGCACCTGATGGATGGAGGTCTCCATTTAGCTCACATCACAAAACACTCACCTCTGAGCCAGAGAAGGCTTGGTCCACAGTTCCCACTGGCAGTTTATCTCAATGCTTTGAAATGTATAAACAAAAAAATCCCAAGTGGATGAAGCAGTAGAGCAGGTGTACACATTTGATGTTGGTGACACACTGACAATAGCTGAGGGGTGCTGACGAGGAAGGGTGAGTGGGTCACGCTTACATTCCCACAGTTGCCAGCTCCTTGACTGCTCACTTGGTATAGTCAAGGTTACAAGTATAGAATTTACGCGCTCAGTATAATATTCACAGCAAAGCTTTTATGAATTATAATAATAATTCTTTGCATTTATATAGCGCTTTTCTCACTACTCAAAGCGCTCAGCAATTGCAGGTTAAAAGCCTTGCTCAAGGGCCCAACAGAGTGAGTCCCTTTTGGCATTTACAGGATTCAAACCGGCAACCTTCCGATTGCCAGTGCAGATCCCTAGCCTCAGAGCCACCACTCCACCTATAAGAAAAGCAGTGTATAACACTTACAGGTTCACCTTGGATAATGCGGATACTCAATAAATCAGGGCATGAATAATCGGGGTCCTACTGTATTTAGTGGTAACCACCCCCTCCCCTTACAATAGAAAAACTACCCTAATATCTCAAAAATGCCTAGATGGATTTGATTAAAATATGGTGAAAAAACAGAGAAAATTAGCCAACCCTTTTTTTGTATTTCTTGATAAATATTTTTTGTCGATATTTATTAATATTGTGCTCTGAACTGCACTTTGAAGTGGCTTTATGCAAAGGATGCAGCAGAAACGATTGAAGGGCACACGAACAACAGCACTAGCCAATAGGGAGGATGGATGACAGGAGAAGGGGTGGTGCTCTGGATGGGAAAAAAGAGACAGGATCACGTTTGGTGTGTACGGTCAGGTGTGAAATGGAATGAGAACGTTTGTTGAAGCTTAAGGAAGATGCAGAGCTCAATGGTAAAGCAAGTGCTAAAAAGTTCTAGCGAGGGTCGTAGATGCTGTGGCTGTGAGTGTTGGTGTTGCATAACCAGAAGCAAAAAGGGATAGTGAGATACGTAAGCAGAGACCAATTTGGTGTCCTCTGATGCAATAAAACTTGGACATACGTTTAAACTTAACAGGTCCCCCATGAGCTACTCTACTGAAATATACTTTTAGACTTTGAAAGGAACTCCCCCACCACCCCAACCTCCAAAATGGTTTACATGTACATGCATGTCTTCTTACTTTGAAATGGGATGGCTCTCCGCAATTATTTACATGTACAGACTTTAAAAAGCTTCCAAATTATTATTTCCCATTTCAAATGTTAGAGAAAACAACCCCAAAAGTAGAAACATTCACTTCATTACATGAGACACCAAAATGTGCAGCCTGTAAACGTCACTGTTGCTTGTAATAAGTTCAAATAAAACGCTATTTGTTAGAAGAGAAAACAATTTTAAGATCTAATAATAGCCAATAGTGACCAATGCTGTACAATGGGAAAGAATGTGAAAAGATATCCATGGAATTAAGAAAAAAAAAAGCTTTTGTTACTCATGTCACATAATCCAGTTGACAGTTTTCCAGTTGCTTGCTCAAAACATGCAAAACTCATGATTTATTTCTATAGTATTGTAAAATAGTTACTTGTTATCGTCAGGCATTATAAAAGAGACACCTAAATCCTTATGGCAATGATTTTTGAACTGAAGGCCCGTCTCTCCATCTCATTGGTTGGTCAAGAATCCTGTCTTCAGTTGGGTGGAGCATTGCTTTAAGTGGTTGTGAAAAGAGGATGGATATCTAAAGAATATTGTAGAATGACCTAAAAGTCGGTGATATAGACATCGGAATGAGAAACAGTGATAGGAATCATTGAGTGTAAAGGAAAATCAGGTTGTTCAAGGAGAATCTAATGAATCACATTGTGATCTGAGAGCTCAGTGGAGGAGCGGAAGGCTTACAAGAGGAAATGGGTGATGACTGGTGAATTTGGTTAGTATGGAGGTAGGGGTCATGCAAAAAATATTAGAATACAAGGGAGGTAGAAAAAATGCAAGATGAGATAATGTCAGCAACATCTGCCACATCATGTTAGAGGTGTCTGTAACCAAAAAATGAAGATGGAGCTTGGATGTGGAATCCTGAATTAAAGTCAATGAAGAACCACTGAAGTAAAAGTGAGGCGCTCGAGGACTCAGGTGGCTGACTTGCAATACAAGTGACCAGCTGTCTGTCATGTCTGTTTTTCCTATTTTCAGGGTGAAACCAAGATCTTAAAACTGAAGAATCTCCGACCTCAGGATTACGCCAACTACAGTTGCATTGCATCTGTGAGGAATGTGTGTGGCATACCGGACAAGATGGTACTGTTCAGGCTCACCAACAAAACAGGTAAGATGCCAATCAGGGAGGGTATTGTGTAGCACTAAGGTGTCATAGCACTCACCATCTCCATTTGTTCCACTAGGGAGTAGTGGTCTCACCAAAAGACTTGTGTTTGCTTGAATGAAGTTTCAAGATTCAGTTTTCACAAAGTACAAAATAACATCTCACAGGGTGAAGGGTTTGCTAACCTCTGGGTCTCCAGGTACAGTGCATTGTGGGGTCAGTGGAATTTTGAATTTTACTGTAACAAATGGCAGCTGCTAATGAGAGTCACTGGGAGGATTTGAGAAGGACACTTAGGGTAGGTGTCCAGTGTGTGGTGACAAAGAGATATGGGGCTAGCCAGTGAGATCTGGGGTCTGACAAGTCAGTAAGGTAACTTTAAGGAGAAAGGGGAGTGATTGGGTAAGGGGGAGGCACTAGATCTGTTTAACTGTTACCCGAGACTGATCTCTTTAGCTGAATATCTTTAGCTTCTCAAAACTCCTTGCTTCCTGTTAGTTGGTCCATTTATTTAAAGTGCTGTCAGAAAGCACACATTCTGTGGGCAATACTAATGTGACCATTTTCAGGAAGACCCCAGGCACTGGATTCAGTGTGTAGGCAGACGTGTGTCTCTTGATTCCTCACCTGTCTGGCATTCATTGTTGTTTGTAGCTGCAGTTAAATGTCAAACACAAATGCTTCTCTGCCAGTTCCAACATCAAGCTCTGTCCAGTCTTACTTCTGTGGAGTCTAACCATCAACCAAACACATGGATGGTGGCTCAACCCTCTCCAGCTAAGGATATATTGTGAGATGTTGCTACGCAAGTGCCAAAGATGCTTACACATGTGACAGTCTGAGGTGAGAGATGGGCTCACACAAATTTGGACCTTCCTCTACAGTTTGTCCCTGTGGTCAACGTTACAGGGGTGCAGAATCTAAGAGGAATTCCAGAAATTACATGTCTTAGGAGATTAGGAGATAGCGGCACAGGAGTTAGAGATGGTGGCATTACAGCTTCAGACTCTGTACCCCCAGAAGTTGAATTTGTGGAGTTTTCATGTTCTCCTCTTGCCTCCATATGTTTTGTTGTCTCCTCTCAAAGATCGGCTTGTTACGTTACATTAACGACTTTGAAGTGACCCAGTGTGAAGTGTGACTTGAAATGGACTGGTTGGTTCCTGTTTACCCAGTTACTAAATTCAAGGGTACAATTACTTTTTCCACTGCCAACAGATGTGAATGTGTGATGCATGTGTTCAATAGAGAGATTACAGAAAAGCTTCACATACTTTTCTTGCCGATAGATAGATAGATA
>JANRMT010062797.1:25792038-25811288 GCA_026402145.1 Polypterus bichir lapradei | reverse complement strand
TTATCGCAAACGCTTGATTGCAGTTATTGCTGCTAAGGGTGGCCCAACCAGTTATTAGGTTCAGGGGGCAATTACTTTTTCACACAGGGCCATGTAGGTTTGGATTTTTTTTTCTCCCTAAAAACTGCATTTTGTGTTCACTTGTGTTATATTTGACTAATGGTTAAATGTGTTTGATGATCAGAAACATTTTGTGTGACAAACATGCAAAAGAATAAGAAATCAGGAAGGGGGCAAATAGTTTTTCACACCACTGTATTCTACAGTCATGTGTGTGACTTCAGCGATTTTTTTTTTTCTACAAGTTCAGGTCAGGCCATATCGAACATCAAAAGTTTTTCATAATGAGCACACCCGTTAATGAAGAGTTTCCTGTGGAAACACTCTCAATCAGCAAAACTTACAATGAACTGCTAATGCGTCCGCGGGAAAGCGTCACGAAAAAATGTCCTGAGCAGTGGTACTGTGCAATGGACTGCACACCTGCACATACCGTGTTAAAGACAATGTGGTTGTTGCTTCACAAAACCATGAGAAGACATCTGACAGGACTACTCCATGACGTGATGATGGCATGCAATCCAAACCAGTTCAGTCCTATAGCTTGTTCACTTCTGATGTGTGTATTCTGTTATGAAGCTCAGTGTTCAGTTTTGAAGATTCTGACACTTTACATAGGCAGTGGTCTTTACCAGACACCGCTGAAGATGTTTATGTACACCACAAATAAACCAGAACTAAAATAAAAACCACTTACTGTTAGAATGTTCTGGAAACTTCTACTTACTATTGGAATGCTCTGAAAACTTCACATTAGGAGTTTTCTCTTTAATTTTTTTTAATTGTTTACTAAACCCTTAGCCATTGAAGAACCCGTTGAAACAACACACATGTAGGTTCAATACGAATAAGATGTTAAGAATGGAGTGACTGATAAATGTTTAACCATCACAGCGAGATTTAACAGGCAAACAAGCTATATTGAATGGACAAAAATACACTTTGTGGAGAAATGAATCTACAAACATCAATTATTTAAATTGGTTTGTGGACTACCCTAATATACAGAGAGCACAATGTTTATCGAAAATCTGTTTGCTGTTGTTATGCCATTTATGATGCAACAGTCAAAATGATGAAGATTTATCGTAGCAGACATTAGAACTTCTAAAATGCAAGGGGCCAAGTAGCTGCAGTCGTCTACGAGTGTATGTTTGTCTGTTGTGACCACATGGGGGTACAACTGAGCCCATAACCCTAAGACATAATAGCACTCTACACAGTCCTGGGTTCCAATAAAATGTTTTATTACAAATAAGTCACCAAATGTACAGTAAGGACCAGCCTCAACTGCAATTAGAACTCTGACTCCCTGATCTGATGTGGTGGGCTCCTTTTTAATCCAAACCTGGGAATGCTTTCAGTTACCACAGCATGTCTTCTCAGAAGCACTTCCAGCTTACGTGGAAAGGAGTTAAACCATCCCCCAGCAATGCCTTCTACTGGTATCTAGGGACCCCAACAGGGTTGCACTTTCGTACTCCAACTCCCAAGCTCCCCTGCGGGTGTCCAATAAGGGATGCTACCAGAGGACTACTGTCACCTGCCGTATGGGGGGTGGAATGGCTCTCAGCCTCTGACTTCTGCTGGTCCATTCATTATATTACTGTACTTCAGCTGGGCACATAGTTGTTTCTTTGTCCATTCAGCCAACCCATCTGTCCTTCCACTTTGGCCTCCCATCCAGGTAAGAAACTATCCTCCTCCTTGGCCAGGATGCCTGTTCTTTTTCTCGGACATCCCCACTCTCTATTCTGACACTGCTCTCATTACAATGTACCGATCAATCACTAAGCTTCAGTTGCCTTGTGCTATCGGGATCTTGAAATGAAAACAGCCATTTCAGCTTTCTGGTTTTTTTTTTGTCAATGTCAAGTCTTTAGTTTAATTTCAATCACCGTCCTTCAATAGCTCTTTTACGGATTTTTCAAATACATGTTTAGAAATGGAAAGCTGTGAACCTGATTGTTTGAAGTAGACGGACAAGAGATCACTGGGGGCAGGTTTTTAGGAGGAAACCCTGTGGGTGGAGTCTTTCCAGCAGCTTCTATTCATTACAAACTTTTTAGCAAGTTCTCTGGAGATGTGTGTTCTCAGAATCACATCTGGCCTAGTGAGACTAGAAAAACAAAATGAACAAAACAGAGTAGCCCTTGTAAACCAATGGCTGTTCTTGAGTAGATCTAATTTTGGAGGAGCTCTGTCCGTTGTTTCACTCGGTCCGAAATGAGACTCCACCTTCTGGAAACTCCCAGGCATTATAGGACTTGGACCGGAAGGGGCGGGGTCATTTGCCCTCACTGAGCATCTTCTTCGCACTGTGAAGGGACAATGAGATGACATAGCAACAGCACTCCCTCTCTTCCTAGGTTGGTATTTCATAACTTGGATGAGCCCAGAAGGTGATCCTACCGACACCTACGCTGAACACACATAAGAACTACAGTTCAATTTGATGAACATGTCCAAACCAAATCAAAGGCCATTGTACTGTATGTAGTGCATAGTGCATGTGTATTGCAGGGCAGTATGGTGTAGTAGTTAAGGCTTTGGTCTTCAAACCATGAGGTTGTGGGATCAAATCCTGCTACTGATACTGTGTAAGTCACTTGACCTACCCGTGCTCCAATTGGAAAAAGTTAGATGTTGCAAGTCGCCTTGGATAAAGGCATCAGCCAATTACTTAAATGTAAATAAGATGATGGGAAGCACGGTGGTGCAGTGGTAGCACTGCTGCCTCACAGTAAGGAGACCTGAGATCACTTCCCAGGTCCTCCCTGCATGGAGTTTGCATGTTCTCCCCGTGTCTGCGTGGGTTTCCTCCGGGTGCTCCGGTTTCCTCCCACAGTCCAAAGATATGCAGGTTAGGTGCATTGGCAATCCTAAATTGTCCCCAGGGTGTGTTTGGTGTGTGGGTGGGTGGGTGTGTGTGTCCTGCGGTGGGCTGGTGCCCTGCCCGGGATTTGTTCCTGCCTTGCTGGGATTGGCTCCAGCAGACTCCCGTGACCCTTTGTTAGGATATAACAGGATGGACAATGACTAACTGAATGACTAAAGCGGTGGCTCAGAGGCTAGGGATCTGCACTGGCAAACAGAAGGTTGCCGGTGCAAATGCCAATAGGGACTTTGCTCTGTTGGGCCCTTGAGCAAGGCAATACCTGCAATTGCTGAGTACCTTGAGTAATGAAAAAAGTGCTATATAAATGCAAAGAATTATTATTATTATTAAATAAGATGATGGCTGAGTCCTTGCTGTCCTTGTGCTGTGTGGAGGCAGGACTGTCATTACTGACCATCACTGGCCAAACCTGTGCTCTACCTGTTGATTAACAGTCCCCTCACTATTGTCCATTTTTGTCTAAGTCCCTGCTGTGCTTGTCCTGCTTAGTGACAGCATTCATCATTGGCCAATCCCGTGCTATTTCTATTAATAAAGGTGGCTGATTGCTGTTAGTGGACCATTGCTGTTGGAGCTCATGTTGGGTTCTTCAATTTATGTGGTGACATACTCCTCATTGTCTTCTACTTTCTGCATCCTAGCTGTGATTTCTTCCCAACATGGCACAGGGCACTGATTATTGACAATCACAAGCTAAAGTCTTGCTGTGCTGGTCCTATTGGGCTGCTGGATTTTTAGTGTTGACTGTTACTGCCCAGGCTTTTCTTGTCTTTGTAATGTTGATTATCAAGGCATTCATTACTGGCCATTATTGGCCAATCCCTTGCTGTGCCTCTAAATATAGAAGGCCGGTTACTCATTAAAGACCATGACTGGCTGAGCCGCCCACGTTAGGTTCTTCATTTTATGTGGTGAGACCCTCCTCATGGCTATTTCATTTATGCATACTCACTGTGCTTTCTTTCCTGCAAGTTGCATGTTTCTCCTTTTTAGGTGGCTGGATTTTTGGTATTGACTGTTACTGCTTGAGCTTTCCTTGTGTTTTTGCTGTTGATTGGCAGGGCACACATTAGTGACCATTAATGGCCGAGCCCTCACTGTGTTTTTCCAGCTGGATGGTCGAGTAAAACTGTTTTCCATATCTTTAAAAATGGATAACTTACTAGAGACTATTGACTTCCTGAAACATTTGTCTCTTGAGATTTTCATTAAAAGTGGACACACTCATTATGAACAGCTGAGGACTCTTCATCATTTGTGCGTCCATCACAAGGTGTCCATGAGTTGTGTGTGAACGCCTTAAAGCAGGCGCTGAAGTGCATTGAGTTCATTCTTTCTAACTTAACAGGCCCAAAATGAAACCTTAAGTCTCAATGTAGTCCTCAACAAAGTAATGAGCCTTTTTTGTAGCCATTAGTGAGCGTCCTTCTGCAGGCTCCGCTGCCCAGCCTGAACTCCCAGGTGTCATCTTTTAGGTCAGATTAGCCCTTCACATTGAATTTGTGTGGTGCCGTGTAATGATGAACAGACCAACTGAATTTTGGTTCTTCTACTGGTTTGTGAAACTGACACTAAAATTAGTTTTGCAGGCTATTTCGCAATCGAGTAATGTAAAATGAGTTTTTTTGGGGTTTTAAAGGTTTTTTGGGGTAGAAGATAAGGAATAATGCTATCTAAGCACTGTTTGCTCCTCAGTTTTTTTTGTTATCTATTCTGTTGCACATTTCTCAAAAATAATTCTGTTTATTCCTTGAGAGGGAGGTCAGTGGAATGGTGAGGATGGAGGGAGTAGAGTTGGTGAAGGTGGATGAGTTTAAATACTTGGGATCACCGGTACAGAGTAATGGGGAGTGTGGAAGAGAGGTGAAGAAGAGAGTGCAGGCAGGGTGGAGTGGGTGGAGAAGAGTGTCAGGAGTGATTTATGATAGACGGGTATCAGCAAGAGTGAAAGGGAAGGTCTACAGGATGGTAGTGAGTCTGGCTATGTTATATGTGCTAGAGACGGTGGCACTGACCAGAAAGCAGGAGACAGAGCTGGAGGTGGCAGAGTTAAAGATGCTAAGACTTGCACTGGGTGTGACGAGGATGGACAGGATAAGAAATGAGGACATTAGAGGGTCAGCTCAGGTTGGACAGTTGGGAGAGAAAGTCAGAGAGGCGAGATTGTGCTGGTTTGGACATGTGCAGAGGAGACATGCTGGGTATATTGGGAGACGGATGTTAAGGATAGAGCTGCCAGGGAACAGGAAAAGAGGAAGGCCTAAGAGGAGGTTTATGGATGTGGTAAGAGAGGACATGCAGGTGATGGGTGTGACAGAGCAAGATGACGAGAATAGGAAGATATGGAAGAAGATATATCACGATATACATAGTGACAGACAGGAGGCACCCCAAACTCCAAACACAAAAGCACCCGCGCAGTCAAAGATACAAATAAAGTGAATTTTATTATACAAGAGTACCTTTCGTAGATTCTTTCTTCAACATACAAAATGATCTCTCGAAGAAATTCAACAATCACCTTCCACAATCCTCCAGGCAAGCGTTGTACTCTTCCACCTGACTCTGGCTCACCTGGATGATGTCAAGTGGCTTCTTTTATGTTATGGTGGAAGCACTTATGGGTCAGGTGGAAGCCTCATGAAACAGGAAGTTCTCTCCCTGCATCGCTTTCTGGCAGCACTGTGTGCAGAAAAGCACTTAGTTAGTTAGACAATATAGCTGTATACCTGATTAACCAACGGCACTACAACTGAGGCCCATTGCCTTACAAAATTTCCCAGGTGAAGCCAGGTAGCATGACTAGTCTGATATACACTGTGATTACTAGTCTTGTAATCTGACCGCCTCAGGTGACGAGATCAGTAACTGCAGTTGTCAAGTTAGACATCCCCTCTGACTAGAAGTCAGCTTTAAATAACGTGATTGATAAAAATCGATAACATCTAAGCTTGATCAAGCAGACGGAACAAGATTGTAAATTACACAATGTAAAAATATCTGCACCCATGCGCATAGACTATCTGCCTGAAGTTCAATAAAGTTTGACATCTTCCTTCACATTGGCACCCGTGACGATCCTCAGGTTCACCTCACACCCTCTTGTTTTCCCCGACTGATTCTACCCGTCTCTGTTTTCCAATTATAACTCTCTGTGATTGCTTTCATATTTCTTGGTCAGCAGATGTTGACCTTTCTTTATTTACAACAAATGTACCTATTAGTGTGAAATTCAGACTGAATTATTATGCTATTAACATCAGCATTTGATTTTTTGCAATTAGGGTTATGTTTTGTTAAACAAAAAAGGTTCTGATGTGTTGTGAAGCGACCTGATTTGTCCATTCTGGATAAATTACAAATTCTAATATAAATGAGAGCTATGGACCGATACACATCTTAGAAACACAAAGGTGCTCATTTACAACTAACAATAGAAATTGGACCTTTAAGCCGTACGAGTAGGTGATACAGAACATTCAGTACCCTTAGCTGAAAGGATTTATAATGTTAAACGCACGTGCCCTAAAAGCAAAGCTCCAGCGATGCATTATGAGAAATGTGTGCCATGTCTTACTTGCTAGAAAGGCACATCAGTGTCATTGTCTTTTATTAGCCACATCGAATAATCAATTACGTGACGTGAGTAGTGCATTTTTTTTTATTTGTGTATTTAACCAGATTATTGATTAAACAAACTATTATATGAGTGCATTAAGTGATGCAAATATTTGCTGTCGTCGTCTTACTCATCGGGGATATGGGACGAGGTGCATTTTGAACACTTGAACGTCTTCATTTTGATTAGCTCGCTGATTGCTGGCTCCTCATTAACCTTTTTGAAACACATTTGGGATGTTATTTTTGTAATGCTTTCTGTCATGAGCTTCTCAGGGAACACGCTAGTCTCATCCTAGGTGTCTTTGCATCTTTCGAAGGTCCACTCTCCTTGATTTTTCAAACTGGACAGCCAAACACTTAGGGTGTCCTGGTTTTGCCTTTAATTCTTGTGATTTGATATTATAAAGACAATATGCGCTAATCACATATTTGGAAAACAGGTTGATTTACATATTCAGCATCACAGATGCTGACAGGATCCACTTATTCCAGTTTTAAGGTTATAGGGAGATGGTTATATCCCAGAAGCCCTGAGCTCAAGGCAACAGACAACATCACCCTTAACTCACATTGATTCCATCTCAGGGCCACCATTTGAACTCCTCTGTACTTTTGTGTGATGTGAGAGGAAGATTGGAGTAGCCAGAAGAAAAACTCACTCCGAGCCTGGGAGAATGTGCCGACTGTACACCAGTGGTCTCCAACTCCAGTCCTGCAGGGCTGCAGTGGCTGCAGGTTTTCATTCTAACCGTTTTCTTAATTGGTGACCAGTTTGTGCTGAGGTGTCACCTGTTGCATGGCTACACTCGGGTCCTAATCTGGGATCCTGAATTTGTTTGTCATGTGGTGGGTGCGGCGACATGCTGCATCAGCGTGTGCTCCTAACCTCCTCCTCCTCCTTGCTAATTATCTCCTTTTCCTTTCATTTTAATTGACTTGTTTTTTTAAGATTTGTTCCTCTGAATTGCTTCACTTCTTTCCTTAAACAGCAGCCAAACAGAAATGAAATGTGAAGTGAGTGAACCAACAGAAGACCAACAAAGTCAGGGCCTCAAACTCCAATCAATTTCATTCCAACCAGTTGCTAAATTAGGCTCCGAGTCTTGTTGTTAATTAAACCCATTTTTTAATGAGATATCTTGTTGCTGATCTCATTGCACAATACATTTCTGAAATCGTTGATTTTCTCTTTTCTAAGAGCACTGCTAAAATGTTTTGGGGATCTGAGAAGATCAACATTCCTGAGACTTTCATCTTTCTTTATTTTCATATATTATGATAGACACAGTTTGCTGGTCATGTTTTGGCTCATTTTGTATCTCATTATTGTTTGGCTACTAATTAAGGAAAAAGAAACAATTAAGGGCTCTGAGTCTGCAAGAGCAAATCAATTAAAATGAATTCAAAAGAAGTTAATTAGCAGCAAAAACTGGTCACTCATTAAGAAAAGGGTTAAGAATGAAAACCTGCAGCCACTGTGGCCCTCCAGGACCGGAGTTGTGAACTCCTTCTGTACACAGAGAGCGTGACAGGGAGCTTTGAAATGGAATCACGTTGAGACACAGGACTAAGGAAAGCCACAAAAATGTCTACAGCATTGAGGGTTCTCAAAAGCATACGTAGCAGCCTCCATAATTCTTAAACAGGAGAAGTTTGGAACAAACATGACTCTTCCATAGAGCTAGACCACCTAAAAACAAAAGAATGCCTTTGCATTTTTAGGATTTAATAAATAAAGGAAAGCAATAGTTTGCATGTTCTACAGTGGCTCTAGTGAAAGTATGTGTGTGTGAGGGGCTGACGCCCTGCTAAGGGACTATTCTTGCTTTGCATCCTATGCTTGCTGGGATACGCTCCATTTGTCCCAGCTTGAAAGCTGTTTCCTCAAAGCTCTCCCAGTTTCTCTGACATCACTTTGTTCCCATATCCAACTGGTGGGTGTGAGGCCAAGGATCTGCACTTGCATCTGGAGGGGCTGCTGGTTCAAATCCCATTACTGCCAGAAGCTTCCTAGTGCTCAAACAAGACCCTGAAATTATGTCCCAAGGGCACCGTGCAACGGCAGAACCTGCACTTTGACCGATAAAGGTTAATGATTAACAGGTTAATGATTAATAAAGTATATCAAATTTTAAAAAAAAGAGGCAAAACTCCAGTCCCTGGGTTCCAAGTGCAACATGGGAGACCCATACTGCCACCTGGTAGTGCTCAGGAAATCTCTAAGGCCTCTGTCTACCCTCGCAGTATCTTTGTAAACTTAGTGCCACCAGAGGAACTGGCACTTGTTAAATCTATGTCCCTACCTACCTCACTGACACACAGTCAGCCGTGACTGGTCCACCTCCACTTGCCTGATCTTATCCAGGTATTTATACATTTCTCTTCTTTTTAATAACTTGTCACTTCCTGATTGTGTTCATAAATTTCAATCCTGAGCAGTGACAGCACAGACAATGCAGGACAGTCACGGTGGGCCTGGGCTGTGGAGTGTTGGTTCACATTGATTGCTTGCTAGTCTTTATTGACAGGTGCTGGCTCAGCACCTTACATTACTTGTCCAATTGGATGGCAGGACCCTTGTTATTAATCACTGCTGGCCGAGTCCTAGGCCTCTTTGTCTTTTTGCACAGTAGGCCCCTCATTGTTAACCTTGAGCTTTGTTCATTCTTTTGGGTGATGGGGCACCACCACTTGCTTTCCTAATGACGTGGCAGAGATTTCATTCACCATTGCTGGCTACTTCCTTGTAATATGTGTTCTATTATGTGGTAAAATTCTTCCTGATGACATTTACTGGCCACTTCTTGGCTCTTTAATCCAAAGAGATGACTGGACACTTCTTACTAACAGATGCTGGCCAAGACCTTGCTGCCATCCTCTTACTTTTGCTTGGCCGACTGCAGTTATAATTGACCATTACTAGCCGAGTCCTTGATGTGGTCATTATCTTACAGGGCAGAGCAATTACTATTGACCCATCTTGTATGAGGCTTTACTGTGTTTATGTTGTTTTGGGCAGCAGGACAATTATTAGTGAGCACAAGTGGCTGAGCCTCTGAGGTGTTTTGTCTGGTTGGATGGCTGGACAACAAATTATTGATCATTATTGGCCAACCTCCTGTGCCTTTTCATTCAGGGTGGCCATTATTGATCATTACTGCTTGATCCATTGCTCTCTTTATCCCATCACATGACAGATTTTGACTGTTGAAGGGCCAGATCTTTGTTTTGTCACACAGTTGATTGACTGATTGGTTCTCATTAACAATTCTGGCCAATCCTAGGCTACTGTTCCTTAATTTCATGACACACTGATCATAATTAACCATTACAGGGTGAATCTTGGTGTGGACATTCTATTAGACAAGAGAGCATTTGTTATTGACTTCTACTGACCGAACCCTTGTGTTGTTTGTCTTGTTTGATGGCTGGGCTGCCATCACTGATCAGTAAAGGCTGACTGCTTGCTGTCTCGCTCCTTGAACATTTGAGGGCAGTCATTATTGACGATTGCTGAACAAACCTTATTTTTGCTTACTGACCATTACTGACCAATCCTGTGCTGTACCTACTGAGTTAGAGTAGATGACTGATAGTTTGATAGTTGATTTGCTAGATCTTTCCTTTGTTGCACAGCTGGGAGAACAATCACTCATTATTAACAAAGCCGGTCAGTTCTTGGCCACTTTCCTGCAATTTCATGGTAGTCATAACTGACTCTGCTCTGTTGGGCCCTTTAGCGATGCCCTTAACATGCAATTACTCTGTCCTGGGTATGACGTTGATTAGCTGTCAGCAGCTCTTACCATTACACCACCAAAGCAGTCGTGTAAAGAAGTGTCAATGTCACACCCTAACGCAGGTTCTTATTCTGTAGTTATATTCTTGAATAAAAGCGCACTTGTTTTGTTATACTTGTTCAATTTGTGAAAGTGTTTATTTGATATTTGGACTTCAGGCTTCACACATTATACGCTTCATGTCTACATTTTGTCAATTATTACTAAAACATGAAAAACATTTCTGTTTTAACGATGTGTTTACACAGATTGTTGTAGACATTGAACACACATGAAATGCAAGTGTTCCAAATAATGATAAAGTATGTACTCTAGTCTATACAACTCTATGCAACTGACATACAGGCAAACAGACTTGAGCTGAGAAAACTTTGTGTGGCGGTGGGGGGATGTGATAGCAGGCTGCTTGCTGCCTATCGACACATTTACAAGACAAAAGACGCTGATGGAGAGGTGCCAAGGGATTTAAGGTGGGACGGATCTACAAGTTTTTTCGTAGGCTTTGGTAATTCTAGTGTTAATGACTGTTAGAGGCAGAGGCTTTGCTGTGGTCATCCTGTTTATTACTGACTATTCATAAAAGAGCCTTTTCACTGTCTGTGCCATCACATAGCAGAACTTTCTTTAGTAGACCATTACTGGCCAAGATCTTGCTTGATTTTTCTACTCAACCGTCAGGACATTAATGACTGCTACTGGTAGAGCCATGTCTGTGGAAACTGTTTAAATGTTTGGGAGATTTAATTAACAATTGCTGGCCAAGCCTTTTCAGTGATTTTCCTTTTGGATAGCAGGAACATCATTATTATTGACCAGTAGCTTACAAAGTCCTTTGTTAGTTGTCTAGTTAACTTTAATAACTGTTAGAGGCAGAGGTTCTACTATGGTCACCGTGTTTAGTAATGACTAGTAATAAAACTACCTTTTAACTGTTTGTGCCATCACATAGCAGAACCTTCTTTGTGGACCATTATTGACCAAGCTCTTGCTTGGTTTCTCCATGACTGTTACTGGTAGACCCATTCCTGTGGAGGGTGTTTTAAATGTTTGTTAGATTTAATTAACAATTGCTGGGCAAGCCTTTTCAGTGTTTTTCGTTTTGGGTACTAGAATCTTCATTATAATTGATCATTAGCTGACAAAGTCTTTGTTGGTTGTCCAGTTAGCTTTAATAACTGTTAGAGGCGGAGGCTTTGCTGCGGTCACCCTGTTTATTACTGACTATTCATAAAAGAGCCTTTTTGCTGTTTGTGCCATCACATAGCAGGTACTTCTTTGTTGACCATTACTGACCAAGTTCTTGTTTGACTTCTCCAGTCAACTTTCAGGAGACATTAATGACTGTTACTGGTAGAGCCATTACTGTGGAAAATTATTTTTGATGCTGGCGGGTTATAATCAATTATTTCTGGCCAGCCCTTTTCAGAAATTATGTCATGATGGCTAACAAGAACTTTATAATTGACCATTAGCTGACTAAGTCCTTTGTTGGCTGTCTTGTTAGCTTTAATGACTATTAGAGGCAGAGGATTTAGAGGGGTTGCCCTGTTTATTAATGACTATAGATAAAGGAATCATTTCACTCTTTGTACCATTGGATAGCAGGAGTGTTTTTGTTGACCATCACTGACCAAGCTCTTTCTTGGTTTCTCCACTCAACCTTCAGGACAAATTAATGACTGCTACTGATAGAGCTACTCCTGTGGAAAGTGTTTTAGATGTTTGCTGCTGGCCAAGCCTTTTCAGTGTTCGCCTGTTGGGCAGCAGGACCTTCATTATAGTTGACCATTAGCTGACCAAGTCCTTTATTGGTTGTCTCTATAGCTTTAATGACTGTTACAGGCAGAGGCTTTGCTGCTGTCACCATAATTATTACTAACAATTGATGGAGGAGCATTTTTCACTATTTTCGCTGTTGGATATCATGACCTTCTTTGTTGACCATTACTGACCAACATCTTGTTTGGCTTCTCCAGTCAGGCTTCAAGACACAGTGGCTACTTCTTCTGGTGGTAGGATGCATATGGCTGACCTTTTCTCTGATTTTGACCTGCCATTAACTATTACTTGTCAAATTCTTGCTCTGCTTGTTCAGGTGGGCTTCAGGACACATTGTCTATTACTAGAGGTGGCATTGCTGGTAGTTGGGATGTTCATACTAACCATGTCCTGTTGGATAATGGGGCCTTCACTGCTGATAATAACTGACCAAGTCCTTGTGTTTTAGGGCATATTATTAACTGTTGTTGGCAGAGGAATTGTGTTGGGAATCTATCTTATAAAACTTAAACAGAGTGACTCTTCCTTTCTTTGTTTCCTTGTCTGTTTCTTGTGGGCTCAGATCTTCTTCTTCTGTGCAATGACAAAGTCCAAGTAAGTGACAAAATAAAGTGAATGAGGGATACAAATGGTACTTCTTTACTGGTGTGATGACAGAGATCAGTGTGCCATTTATAACCCATCATTGTTTACTTGCAAGTCTGAAAATGATGGGCAGGCTCATTTAAGAGTAGGCCAGAAATTCATATGATAGTATAATTAAACAGTCTGATGGCTTAGGTAGATACTGCTATAATGTATTTGTATGTACTTTACAGACTGAAACACTTATTTTTAACAAATAGCCCATGCTGTACTGATTACTTGTGCATATCTGTTGAAATGCTTGTCAGCACTCTGCAACTCTGGTGGATTCGACAGCAGATCTTCACCTCTGTCAAACTGGTCTCAATCACTCAATTGCTTACGCTGCCACTGCCAAGCAAACACAGCACAAGTCATGGCTACTCTCCATCTTGACTTCCTGTTGTTATGAAACTGACACACAAAAACACATCAAAAGGGATCAGGCTTTGAAATACCCTTAAATCGAATTGTAATACAGCAGCAGTCTTAAGTAGGATGGAATCAGGAGACAGAACGTAATAGCAGTAACACAATAGGAGACCAAGGTCAAAAGTGGGAGGACACTTGGTATAAACAATGGCCAGAACCGTAATTTGAGAGACCTAGTGAGAGAATCAAACAACTGAATATTTCATGTAGCTTAAGTAGGGTTGCCAGATTAGAAAATTAGAAATACGGGACACTCTTAAAATCTCTCTCTAGATTACAACATATATCAATTTATACATGCCCCCTACACACCCAGACCAATATGTTATATAAAAGTAGAGACATAAGATAAAAACATAAAGCAAGGATTTTAATGGGTTATGAGGAAAACAAAAGTAAAATCATTTGAAAATTATTTAATACAAGCTAAAAAAAATTCTGTAAAAGTGAAATCATTTGAAAATATTTATTTAATACAGACAACAGAGAAATATTATTAATATGTAATAAAGGCAGTTAGAAAAAAAAGTGGGCTTTGGCAAGTAGTAACAACACACTTAGTTGACGATGTATGTTGCAATGCTGATACAGAACTGCACAGCAGCGCAGCTGGAGAGCTAAACGGTAAAAGTGTCACTGTCCTCAGCCAATCATAGCAACTGAACGAGTTGCAAACAAACCGGCAGCAAACACTAGTTTCCTCGTTACATTTGGGTTATTTTCATCAAAAGAATTTGAGGAAAAAAAAGTATAATTACTTATAAAGTTACAACTAAGTACCGTAAGAAGGTAGTAAAAATATATTTTTATTACAAAATTTGAAAACGAACTAAATACGTGACATTTGGGTGTCCCTGAAAGGTCAGTACGGGAAAGGGGAAAAAATTTTCAAATACTAGCAAAATACCTGCGCTTCACATCTGAGAAGTTGTGTGTTAAAGAAGTTATAAAAAAAAAAAAGGAAACATTTTAAAAATAACGTAACATGATGTCAATGTCTGCGGTGGGCTGGCGCCCTGCCCAGGGTTTGTTTCCTGCCTTGTGCCCTGTGTTGGCTGGGATTGGCTCCAGCAGACCCCCGTGACCCTGTAGTTAGGATGTAGCGGGTTGGATAATGGATGGATGGATGGATTGTCAATGTAATTGTCGTAGGCTTATTTTAGTATTGAGAGTGCATTTGATGATTGTAAAGAGTTTAATTTATGATTGTAAATGTTGTGTATGAGAAATGCACATTTTTAGGCAGGGAGCTAACCATGTGATAGGTGCGCGGACAGCGGCCGTGCGGAAAAAGAAAGGGGGACCGGGGCGGCCCTTGTGTGTCTCAGCCGTGAAATAAATTGTCTGTTAACGGAAATAAGGAATGAAACCACCAAAAGGAGAGGTCAGTTCCGAAAGTTCCTTACGGCATAATGGTAAGAACCACCAAAAAGATGACGTTATTTTTGAAAGTTCGTTACGGGACACAGCACAAAATGAAACATACTTAACGTTTGTAAGTACAGTCTAAAGAATGAGCAGAGGAAATTTGGGCTTCCTACATATATTGGAAGTCGCAGAAATAGTGAGGAGGGGTTTCCCCTATCAATATATACACTTTAGGGGGTACACCCATTTCCCCGCCTTGGGTGTTGCAATAGGACATGAAACATACCTAACTTTTGTAAGTACACTGCAAGGAATGAGCACGCGAAATTTCAGCTTCCCACCAATATGAAAAGTGGGAGAATTAGTGAGGAGTCAATGAGGGCTTTGCCTTTTATATGTATAGATGGGACATGTCCAGTATATATAAGGGATGTCTGGCAACCCTAAGCTTAAGCCAAAATGCAAGACGTCAAACAATGTTGAAGAACAGAAAGCAATTTGTAGCCAAAGAGACCTTTAACAATGATGACAGCACAGTTTTAAGTTTTGAATTAGTCACAAACTCAGACAGCAAGGCAGTGTTTGATGCTGACATTTATATGGTTGTGGTAATTATGTCATGCATAGCACACTCCCAGACATCTGGCAACCCTGCATTAAAAACAGCAAACGTCACCTCTGATACTAAAAACAAAATGGAACCTCAGAAAGATGTATTTCAAAATTATCTTCAAAATATCCTAAATCAAAAAACAGATCCGTAAAATACATTCCTTGACCTCTAAAACCCCCAAAATGCCATCAATTATTTTTAAAGGTCAAGGAAAAGGCTCTAAAAAGCAAAGTTCGTCGTCATGACAGTACTCCCTGGTATTCCTCTGATTTGGAAACATACAGTAGTACTCACCCCAGGCATTTAGACCCTAAACTCCAAAGGCACACTTTAGCCTGCCAAGACCCAAAATTGAGCACAGGATTTTTCTTTACAGGTGACTTGGGTTGTGTCTCATTTGTATTTTGCAACCCAACGTCGCCCGGTATGTTATTCATCTTGTTGTCATTGAAATGCTACATTTTAGATTAGATTAGATAAACGTTATTAATCCAAGGTGAAATTCAAATGCATACAGCAGCAGCAACACAAAAAACAATATACAGACTCAAAGGACAAATAACATAGCCAATCAATCAACCAATCAATCAATAAATAATGAACTTAACAAGTACATCTGGTGGAAGCATTGGATTTCCTGGTAGAAGTGGGCAGAAAAGACCCCCAGATGTGCTCTTTAGCACACCGTGATGGAATGAACCTATAGCTAAGAGTGCGCCAAGAGAGCGCCTCCTGGAAGGAATAGGGGATTTTTCGTGATGGCCTTCAATTTTGCCACCATTGTCTTTTCCACAACAGCTTCCAATGTGTCCAGGGTTCACCCTGTGATGGGGCCGACTTTCATAGTATGTTTTTTCAAACACTGTGCTTCTTCTGAGCTCAAGTTTCTTTAACTCTTTGCTTTGTTGCTTGTTTAAAAAAAACTCACACTCAGGAACTGAACATTGGACCTTTAATGTACTGTGTCATCATTTCTCCCACTGAGTCACCAAAGCCAAACTGGCCAATCAGATTGTTTGGAGGACCCGGACACACACACACACACACACACACACACACATCCACACACATATACACAGACAGCAGCATTTCATTATATAGTACATGCATTTTTTACTTATAAAAAGCTAGAGGTTTTATGATTCCTCTCTCTTGACTGGCATTTTTGTATATTTTATATATAAACATTTAAGGTGTATTTTTGCACTTAGCCAGTACCCCGTTTTTGTACCTTGTAAACTGAAACCTGCCCATGGAGTGGAGCTGGCTGCCTAAGGGTGAGGCTACATTTTGGCAGGTTGTTGAATATTCCGGCTTGCTTTATAGAACAATCAGAAAGCCTCATACCCTTTTCGTCAAATACAAATCCGCACATAAAGATATTCCCTTTAAGGCCCATGAACACAAACAGAAGATCACATTTCTGGCTTCCTTTTGCTTGTATAGATTTGCAGTTTTTGTGTTTTCTGTTTAAACTACGTTGCTCAGTCTGTGATAACTCATGGACTATTGTTTTAGTGCTCAAGTATATGTGCAGAAGTGTCATCTAATTGAATTGAATTCAACAGAGTTTAACTGCAGTCTGCAATACCTATGATGTCACTCATGACACGCTGACTCGAGGTGTCATTCTCAACACGCACACTCCAAGGCGTTTGTCATGTGGACTAATAAAATTCATTGCATGTTCTATTCCAACAGATGGTGTGTAGAGCTGAAGCGTGTTAGCTAATAAAGGAAATTCTAAATTTAAAAAAATACTCATTGGAGCCTGCTGACTGTGTCAGACATAAAACAGTAGCTGATGGTCTAACCATGGGGGTCTGGGAGGCTTGAGTGCCCTCTTTATGGCTGTTCAGTGGAATTTTTTTATTTATTTACAATATTTATTCCTGCTCTCATTTTGCTTCATAATTGAGGGCAAATCACCAAAATGTGTAAAGGACCTGAATGAAATTACTACTCCCTCTGTCATCCTTATTTCTTATACTTTTTCTAATTGAAATTTCCTTTATTAGATTTTAGTGTCAATTTGTCTGTTACATTTGTAGGATTCATATGTGCTGCACCATCTGTTTGAATGAAAATTACAATGCATTTTATCAATACATGCATTAACAGTGGTGTACAAGTGGTGAGTTGGAGGGACACAGTGGCTGCAGGTTTTCATTCTGACTTTTTTCTTAATTAGTTTCCAGTTTTTGCTGCTAATTAACTTCTATTCATCTTAATTTTAACTGACCGTTTATTTAAGACTCAGACCCCTTAATTTTTTTTTTCCCTAACTAGCACCCAAACAATAATGAGATACAAAATGAGTTAACATATGACCAGCTGAACATTGTCCATCATAATATATCAGAAGATAAAGAAAGATGAAGGTCTCAGGTCCACAAAACATTTTGACGGTGGTCTTAGAAAAAAGAAAATCAACAATTTTGGAAATGTCTGTTGTGGCAGAATGATAGCACCAACAAGCCATGAAATTAAATAACGGTGTTAATGAACAATAAAAATCAGCTTCTAATGAAGAAACTGGTTGGAGTTTGAGGCCCTGACTTTGCTGTTCGTCTGTTGGCTCACTTCACTTCTCATTTCTGTTTGGGTGCCATTTAAGGAAAAAAGAATCAATTCGGAGGACCCAGCCTTATAAAACAAGCTGATTACGTAAAATTGAGGGGAAAGGTATTCACAGATGAAGAAAGTGGCAAGAAGGAAAACCTGTAGCCACAGTGGCCCTCCGGGATCGGAGATGGACACCCCTGCATGTGCATAACCAAAAACATTCCAATAGATGGCACGTCATAAATGTTAACGCTAAATACACCCAATAGAGAGAAATCGTCTTATATAGTACCAGTAACGGCGCACTGCTCGATAACGTGCAGTTAATAAACTTGACTTGAGCATTCCTAGTTTTCATCCTCTTTCTCTGTGCATTTAGCGTTCGTTTGCTCAGAGGTTGATGTGCTTGCTGCTTCCTGAGCAGCTCTTCTTTTCTCCACCCTAGCGGCTCGCTCATTCTCTTCTTTTTATCGGCATCTTTTTGCGTTAAAACTGATTAAGTCAGTGTTTGTGTTGCAATTTCTTAGTACGTTTTTTGTAATTTTTCTCTTAAGCTGGCACTTCAGTCTTCAATCTGCCTCAAGACTGATTTAAGATATGAAGAGTTAGGGGAAGTGATGGCGAAGGTGGTAGGGAATGAGAACGGCGCCCCTACATGTGCACCGCATGACCGCCCTGCTGGCCACTGCTGAGAGTTGATTCTACAATAAAATAAAAATAAAAATTAAAAGAGGAATAACCACGGAGGTCAATCATCACCCCGAAAGCGGACAGCAGACGTCACGTAGTATATGTGTACCAAATTTCAGGTCAATAGTTCAAATGGTTTGAGAGCTACAGGTGATTTAAAATCCTGGACAGACAAACGGACAGCCACAATAGCGTATTATATAAGAAGATAGGTTGCAAGTTTTACCTTCATTTTTTACCATACTGGTAAAACAGTTGACTCAAAATCTATACTGGTCAAATTAATTTCAACTGGTATATCAGATCAACCAAAATATGACCACTCCTAGGCCGAGTTGGTCATTTGATTGAAAACCACACTTGAGGAAGACTTTAGAAGTGGGCCGATTGTTAGAGTTGCAGTGGTAAAGACGGTAGTGATGGGCATTACAATTCACTTTACTAATTTGATTCCTTCAACCTGTACGTTTAAGTGACTTGATTTTTTTTTTAATTTTTAACTCTTTCTAAACTATTATGAGTCTCTCAATGTCTGTACATGGGTTATCTCGAGTTGTGAATTACAATAATAGCGAATGAGCAAGGGTTGTAGAACGCCTTGCAAAGGTTCGCCACTTGCAAGGGGAAACAAATCCCAGGATGATGGCGTTAGCGATTCACTTAGGGAAATCCCCCTACCCTGATGTTGTTCAGTGGCAATTATCCAAGGGGGAAGGACAACGTTCAGCAACAATTCTGCAAGGGGTTTGGACTCCAAGGATGACGCAATTATAGATCATGAAGTGTCACAAAATGCAAA
>JANRMT010062797.1:25765052-25785680 GCA_026402145.1 Polypterus bichir lapradei | reverse complement strand
CACGTGACTGTCCTACATCACTTGTAATACTGAGCACGGTCACGTGAGTGTCCTACATCACTTGTAATACTGAGCACAGTCATGTGACTGTCCTACATCATTTGTAATACTGAGCACGGTCACGTGACTGTCCTGCATCACTTTTTAATACTAAGCACAGTCATGTGACTGTCCTACATCACTTGTAATACTGAGCACGGTCATGTGACTGTCCTACATCACTTGTAATATTGAGCACGGTCACGTGACTGTCCTACATCACTTGTAATATTGAGCACGGTCACGTGACTGTCCTGCATCACTTTTTAATACTAAGCACAGTCATGTGACTGTCCTACATCACTTGTAATATTGAGCACGGTCACGTGACTGTCCTGCATCACTTTTTAATACTAAGCACAGTCATGTGACTGTCCTACATCACTTGTAATACTGAGCACGGTCATGTGACTGTTCTACATCACTTGTAATACTGAGCACGGTCACGTGAGTGTCCTACATCACTTGTAATACTGAGCACAGTCATGTGACTGTCCTACATCATTTGTAATACTGAGCACGGTCATGTGACTGTCCTACATCACTTGTAATACTGAGCACGGTCACGTGACTGTTCTACATCACTTGTATCGCTCACGCCTGACACCTTGTCTGACACTTTGCACGTTCCTGGATCACCAGACATCTTCCTACTGGGATTGTTAGGAGTCATAATGTCACGCAGTTCTGTGCTTCTACTTCACAAGAGACAGCGGCCTCTGAATGGTGGTGCAAAGTTCAGAACTGCTATCTCCTTGAATTAGTCCTTGAGTCACCCCAAATGTGGTAATGGGCTGTCACACACATGCGCATGGGAGGCAGCTAAAGGGCTTGAGTAAGGGCAGTTCCGAATCAGACCGGGATGTGGCAGAGTGCACTGACTCTTTTTTTCCCTTTCCCGCATACCATTCACGGGAGATTCCACCTGGCCCTCTTGACGTCACTTGCAGGTCCGAGCCTATGGAAGAAGACCTTGCCGGCTCCGACCCCTTTAATCTCACTTCCTGTCTTCCCCGTTAAAAGCTTTTAAAAATTTTTTTCTTATTCCTTCAATTCTGGTTTGAACTCGGTTTTATGCACATCAGTGCTGTATACATTTTTGCGACTTTGCAGCCAGGATACCAAATATAAGGGTGGCTGCCCCAAAACTTTCTATGACTCTGAGTCAAGTTTGTGACAGGGCTTATCATGGTTCAGGTAGTCCAAGTTTCCTTACTGGCACCTTGTGTGACCACAGCAGCATGAAACAATATGGAAAGGGGGCTGGAGGGTGGTGTTCAGTGGCAACTTGTGCCCCACAAGCTCAACTTTTTATTTCTCCCCTCACAGCTCTGAAAAAGGGACGCTTCTGGATCACTCCGGACCCCTACCACAATGATGACAACATCCAGATCGGCCGCGAGGTGAAGATTTCCTGCCAAGTGGAAGCCACTCCACCGGAGGAGCTGGCCTTCAGCTGGCTGAAGAATGGCCGTCCGCTACGCAGCTCGGAAAGGATGGTCATTACTCAGACTGACCCAGACGTATCCCCTGGTACTACCAACCTGGACATAATTGACCTAAAGTTTACTGACTTTGGCACATATACGTGCATGGCATCGCTGAAGGGCGGAGGAATCCCGGACATCAGCATCGATGTGAATATCTCCTCCACCACCGGTGAGTGTATTCTGCTGTGCATGGCATCCACAGGCTCCTCAGTGTGTGTGTCCTACTGGGGTGGCACCAGTCAGAGGGTCCCATTAGCTAGTCACACAAGTTCTAGTTGTCCTCTCGGTTTTTCTACTGGAGCTTGATGGAGGTCCTCAGACACACGTTTCCTCATGAGCTCTTGTAACTGAATTGATCAGCAGATTCCTCACTTTAGAGAGATTCTAGTCATGTCTCACTTATATCACACAGTGAGCTCTTCGAGGCTTGCAGTGGGATATCTGGGGACCCCTTCCTCCACCAGCCCCTTCATTTCTTTGTGCGTTAGTGTGAAATGGCCACTTCACACTCTCCTCCCTCCGGTTTGGACTCATACGGTGAGGACAAACCGACAGACTACCTGACGGAACTCACTTGCCTGTATTCCTCCACGCTGGGTGGGCTGCTTACTGTGTGGAATAATCAAAGGTGAATCAAGCTGACAGAAAGACATCAAGCGCCAACATAAATAAATAATCTCTGACAGAAATGTTGCTTTTCAGTGTTTTCACATTTCATCTCGCTTCCTGTAAATCAAAGCAGTGCAGCCGCATCATGTTTAGAGGCCAGTTGCCATGGAAACCCGGGGGCCGCCACATGTCGCGCTGCAGTGCAACTCTGCAGATTGTCTGTGTCCTGTGAACCGGGTTTCCTCTTATGCAAAGTAAAAAAGAAAATGGGCACCTTGACGGCCGTGTGTGTGTGTGTGTGTGTGTGTGTGACCCATGTTGGATATGTCAAGGAGTAAAGACGCTCAGGAAACTACACCCATAACCAGGTGCCTCTAGACCAGCTTACCTGGACGTTGATAATCTCCAACTGTCTCCTTGACCAACTTACTCTTTGCTTATTTGAGGTAAGGTTGACCCCAAAGCATCGCTCCCACTTCCTACATAACAATGTACGTATGGTGTTACCCTCAACTGTGTGACTGGAACTTTATTTATAGCACAACATCTACCCAATATGGGTGACATCTAATGCTAACCATGTTGTCCTGTTTTCCCCTGTAAAGAAAACCTGAGAAGGGCACCCACCTGGTCTATGTTCAGAACGTGGAGATTGTGTCTGTCAGGCAGCACCTCTGGGGTTACCAAGAAGAAAAGTGGCAGCAGTGAGGGCACAAGTAGGCACCGTCAGGAACTTAACACCATGTAAATGATAACTTGAAAGCAATATTGAGACTCTGGGACGAGCCTCTAAATGCCTTGGCATCAAATTTGGTGACAAGGCAGTGGACAGACGGTGTCCTTGTGCCAGTGAGCTGGTGTTCTACTGCTCAGTGTCTTCTGCTGAGTGTGTGTGTGTGTGCAGGAGTAGTAAGCTCATCTGAGTGTGTATGCACACATCCCCATTCCTTTCTGAGTGCCATGAGATTTTCTCAAACTCCTGAAGTGCCCGCTCTAAGTAAGTCACCATGATCTGAATAATTTATAAGGAAATAATTGTTAAACCTCCACGTGGAAATCTGCTGATTTATCTGAATTGAGTTATGACTCACAAACATCTGGCTTAAATTTGCTCTTATGAGGAGGGTGCCAAGGTGGGATAGCAGACCTCTTCCTGGTGGGACACTACTTCCAGGCCGCCTCATCCATCCTCAATTTTGTATTTGTATGTTACTTGTGTAAGGGGTGTGGCTATTGTCTGAGAAGGTGGGGCACACTGACCTCATCATTCCTAACATGGACTGATGGGATCATTTAAAATGGGGGCAGAGCAGATGTGCACATGTGTGACACAAAATAAGGTCATAACTTTCTAGTCAACACCTTGGAAAGCCTACTTTCCAGACTGGCTTTCGTTACTGTTAGCCCTGAGTGAACCAGCAATGGATGGCACTGTGTCTGTTTGTGCCATATTGTGACTGTGATCATAATGGAATCCCCACAGTGGACATCCAGACTTGCCAGTAATTTGGAAATGGCAATCATGAGCAGAACAGGCACTTGACGCCATCTTGTAGACTTATGCGAGGCAATTTATTTATTTTTTTTCCCTGTAGAATGGCAACTTGCTAGGAAAAAATAGCTGGCCTGGCACACTGTTCAGGATTCGCTGAGGGTAATTCCATGCCAAATCATCCAACTTTTGGACCTCATCATCACAAATTTTAATGAACTTTAATTAATGTCATTACTTACACCTATGCTTGCCACACTATCTCATGTCAATATGGCTGTTATGAAAAGGCCCATTAGTGATATGAAACCATGTGATGCCGCCTATAAGTAATGATAGGTCAGCAACGACTCAAAAACCAAAGACCAAATGACATTATAAGCTATCTTTAGTAAAAAAGTGGCCAATTTTAATATATAGTTTTTTTCACGATTCGATTTTTATAATTATAATCACTTATAACATGGTAGTTTTTCATTTTGGGGATAGCATAGTACAGTATTTACACAAAAACAGAGCTGGAAAAGAGCTTTAAAATGATATGCAACCTAGATTTAGGGAGTGTAAAATGAATAGACCTTGAAACCAAGAGAGGTTTGGGACAGCCACCCGTATACTTGAATAAGGCTGCAAGAATTGAGATTTGGCAACACCGAAGTATACAGGTTGAGTCCAAAACACAACTGAATACGAGTGGAGGTTTTCTTGCTTTTAAAGCAGGTCGCCGGAAGTGATGTCATCTAGGGGGCGGAACCGGAAGTGAGGTTCATGGGGGCGGAGCCAGAAGTGATATTCTTGGGGTTTGGGGGGCGAACCGGAAGTGATGTCATTGGGCCGGAACCGCAGGTGTCATTCATGGGGCGGAAACTGGAAGGGATATGTCAGAATCAGGCAGAATTTCCCATGTCTGGTCTGCAGAGATAAAAGAGAAAGGTTTACTGCACCCCGCCACGCTCTTGCCTGGCGTGGAATTACCTTCTTTTAGTCCTTCTATCTGCCTCTTTGCTCACATGCGTGCACAGGAGATATAGCCAGTCAAAGTCATAACCAGCATCCCCCCAATAAGTCTTCCATAATATTGATCCAAGACACATGCAATTGGGTTACTCCTACTGTATTGCATTAAAATCTGTGACGATGAGGTCCAAAAGTGTGATGATTTGACATGGAATTACCCTTGTGCCCAGTGCTGCTGGGATAGGCTCCAGCTCCATAACAACCATATAAGTGTAGTAAATGGGTTTAAAAATGAATGGATGAATAGATGAGAAGAGCAGAGTTTCCAGGGGTCCATCTGTCCCCATCATTCCCAGCATGCTCAGCATTTTCAACTTTCTCTATAAACTCATCTCTTGCTCTTCTTTTTCTTCTTCTTCTTCTTCTCAGTGCCGCCCAACTTGACAATCCCCAGAGGAAAGTCTCCGTTGGTGACTCGGGAAGGTGACACAGTGGAGCTGCAATGCCTGGTGTCAGGGAAACCCAAGCCCATCATCCTTTGGTCCCGGGCCGACAAAGAGGTGCCCATGCCCGATGGCTCCATGCAGATGGAGAGTTACGATGGCATCCTGCGCATTGTCAACGTCTCCCGTGAAATGACTGGATCCTACCGCTGCCAAACCAGCCAGTACAATGGCTTTAATGTGAAACCGCGGGAAGCAATTGTGGAGCTCATAGTGCAGTGTAAGTGACACCTCTACACTTTATAGCGCCTTTATGAGCACATGTAACATAGCAACCGCGAAATGATGTCTGCTGGATACTCAGAATTCAGGATTCTTTGTGTTTTATCAAAAAAGTGAAAGTGCCACTGGAAGAGTGAGTCCATTTTAAGCTCGGTCACTTTCTCTGTTTAGTCTCCATGTGTCCAAGATTTTTTTTTTCTCAGGGAAATCCTTTTTCTCCTTCCTAATCCCAAACATATTTAGGATGTGCTAACTGGCAGCTCCAAATGGGCCTGGTATGATTGTTAGTGAATGTATCCTGTGATGGGTTGGCAGTCCATCCAGGGATGAGCTGACATGGTGCCTCAGGGCTCCACTACCCTCTATGCTGAATTTGACAAAGCGTACATGGTGGCACAGTGGTTAGTGACACTGCCTCTGGGTTTTGAATCCCAATTCCTAAGAAGAGTTGGAGTGCTTTCCTTGTACATGTAAATTTTTCTCTGGGTTTTCCTTCAGATGGAGTACAATGACCCTCAGCTAACATCGCACACACATGTGCCACTAACTAACCAGTTTGTGTGCATTATAAATTATCACTATGTGGGTTTTTTTCTAAAATGGACTGCCACCCTGTCTAGGGTTTCTTCTAGCCAGTGTGACTGTGACCCTGATTTGATTTAAGCAGGTTTACATCATTGGTTCATTAAATGGATGGTAGAAACACAAAGTAAACAGAGGGACTATGCCCATCATTTTACCCCATCCTCACATGAAGTGCAGCTGGCATGCCCCTTGTGCCCTTACACTGTCAGGCACAGCACTCACCCTAATTTCAACAAAGTGGCAGGTCTAGGGGACAGCACACAGATAATGTGCCATACTTCGTCTGCCACGTTACTTTGATGACTTCAAAAGCTTCACCAAAATATGGCTAAGATGCCAGATTGCTGAAACAGATACACTTTGCAGCTTCCTCCTTGTTTCACTTTGATTCTATTTTTTTTTTTCTGAGGAACGTGCAGGTTGCTCTAGAAAAGCAGAACCGTATTCATTAGCATTCATGAAGCCATTAAATAGCTTTTAATGCAATTAACTACCATGGAGACATCGTTGCGCCCGCTCCTTTGCCACTCATCTCACAAAGCTTTCATCTTTTCTTTTTAACTTAGCTTACATTGCACCCGTAATCAACATCTTGTCTTTTTGAAAGATTATCCAATTGCTCATTGAGCCTCTGCTGCCCCTTCAGCTTGTTGCTGGGTATTCATGCTGGCGCTGACCAGGCTTGGCTCTGAGTGCCCACCCAAAATGTTTCTCTACGATCTTAGTGCCTGCTGGCTTTCTTTGCTCCCCCAGGATCTTCATAAGTGTTGTAGATGTATCTTACCTTGTACCTAGTGTCTCTCCTAAGGTGCATGCCCAGAATCACCCTTGCCACTTGTCTGTCTTCCGAAATGCAATGCTGGCAGTGCAGGCTCCTTGTTGACTCCACGTATCCCAGACTTGGCGCCTGTGTTCCACTGACATCCTAGGCTTTCTTACAGGCTCTTCCTAGGTCCTGCCTTGGCACCCAAGGTCCCCCAAGTTGCTATCCCAAAACCACATTCGTTTAATGTATTGTATCCAGACATTTCAACCTCAGGGAGGGTTCTTCTCCATTTCCATCTTTCCCTTTGATCTCAAAATCACAACCCTTGTTTATGTGATACCCAGACACCCAGATGACACCTCAGGTGGGGTTTTCTACCTCTCTGCCTCCCATTCTGTTGCCTCCTAGACCCAGATGCAACACTTGGACTCCCTCGTCCAAAATGATTCCTTCTGTTCTTTGTTGGTTTCTTGTAGTTGCCTAGGCTCACCCAGTCTATAGGCCAACTCCGATCCTGGACAGCCACAGCGGCTAGAGGTTTTCATTCTAAACATTTTCTTAATTAGTTGACTAGTTTTTGCTACTAATGAACTTCATTTGATTAATTTGCCTTTTCAGACTCAGACCCTTTAAATCAGGGCTAAGCAGTGGCTTCGGGCTTTTGTTCCAACCCAGTTGCTTCATGGGAAATCATTCATTGCTGATGAAGCACTGATTGCTCAAGTGACTTTTTTTCTGTTTCATATTAGTTGTCTCGCTTCTTAAGATTTTGAACCCTTAAATTTTTATTTTAGTCTTAAACATCTGTATTCATTGTTTTAACTGTTCCTTATGTATATATATATATATATATATATATATATATATATATATATATATATAATCCAAAATGTCTGTCTGTCTGTCTGTCTGCCTGTATGTCGTTTTTCCCGAGAGAACTACTTAATGGATTTAGATCGGTTTTTTTTTTCTATAATTTACTTGAACATTCCGGTTGATTTTGTGACTTCTCTCATCGCGCTAAGCATTATAGTTCACTTGCAGTACCAATGTACTTGAGCGAATCCGTGAGAAAGGCTGCGGGCCGAGAACGATAGACACTTGGAATAAGCTACCAAGTAGGGTAGTAGACAGTAAGACCTTAGAGCAGTGTTTCCTAACCTCGGTCCTGGGGGGCCCCACTATGGTTGCAGGTTTTTGTTCCAAGCAGATTCATAATCAGTGACAACACCTGATAACACTTATTAACTCATTTAATTAGCTGGTATTTTTCTTTTATTCTACATTCAGAAAAGCACAGCAGCATGATTTTTACATTTATAAGACATTTTGAAATATTTCTGCTTTTGCTATAGATTTAAATGCCTAATTCTGTTTTGTTGGTTTCATTATATTTTGCTGTTTCTCTGTGCAGTTTTTCCCCTTCATTGTATCTTATTAATGACAATTAAAAATGAGCAGAGCAGACACGCTGGCAATCAACACTGAATCATGAAAGGCTGCAACTACTTTAGCATCAGACCCACTAATTAGTAAATAATGGATTAATTAAACAATTAGAACACCTGGAAAAGTAGAATGAAAATCAAGGTGAAAATATTGTTAAAAAGAAAAAAAACACATTCCCATATAACTGCTTGGTACATTTTTTTTTTGTACCAAACTTAGTTTTCTAATTTCTCTATTGTTTCCAAAACACAGAATTTGGAAAATAACACATCACTTAATTAGCCCAGGAGTCCAATTAAAAACAGAATCTGGCTGGAACAAAAACCTGCAGCCACAGTGTGCCCCCAGGAGCGAGGTTGGGAAACACTGCCTTAGAGACTTTCAAAACTTGACTTGATGTTTTTTTAGAAGAAATAAGTGGAGAGGACTGGCGAGCTTTGTTGGGCTGAATGGCCTGTTGTCGTCAAGAATGTTCTAATGTTACACTTTGTATTGTAAATATTCATGCTGTTGTAAGTAACTATAATAACATCCCATACTAATCATGTGACTATTCTAATATTGAGTCCTCTCAAAAGTCACTGCTTATTAAAATGATTTCCTTTCTTACTGTAACGTGTGATGTTCTTAGATAGATAGATAGATACTTTATTAATCCCAAGGGGAAATTCACATAATCCAGCAGCAGCATACTGATACAAAAAACAATATTAAATTAAAGAGTAATAAAAATGCAGGTAAAACAGAAAATAACTTTGAATAATGTTAGCATTTACTCCCTTGGGTTGAATTGAAGAGTCGCATAGTGTGGGGGAGGAACGATCTCCTCAGTCTGTCAGTGGAGCAGGACAGTGACAAACATCTGTCACTGAAGCTGCTCCTCTGCCTGGAGATGATCCTGTTCATTGGATGCAGTGGATTCTCCATGATTGACAGGAGTTTACTTAGTGTCCGTCGCTCTACCTACAGATGTTAAACTGTCCAGCTTTATTCCTATAATAGAGCCTGCCTTCCTAACAAGTTTGTCCAGGCGTGAGACGTCCTTCTTCTTTATACTGCCTCCCCAGCACACCACCGCGTAGAAGAGGGCACTCGCCACAACCGTCTGGTAGAACATCTGCAGCATCTTATTGCAGATGTTGAAGGACGTCAACCTTCTAAGAAAGTATAGTCGGCTCTGACCTTTCCTACACAGAGCATCAGTATTGTATTCTCCCTCATCATCATTTCATTAATGCTTTTATTCTTGCGAAATTTTCGCAAGCACTATTGGCTAGTATATATATAAAATCCAACGTCTGTCTGTCTGTCTGTATGTCTGTTGTGGACGCTAGGGGTCGCTTTTGCCCCGTTGAACCCACCAGACAGACTCCCAGACACACGTGTAAAAGCACAAGAAGATTTAATAATAATATTCTTCAAATAAAGTGCACGAAGCACTGCACAATCCACAATTCTCAATCAATAAATCAATAATCAATAATAAACACAGTAATCACAATCCTCCACTCCCAGCATCTCCGTCCTCTACCACCCAACTCCGGCTCCATCTGCTAGGGTTTCCCACAGTCCTTTTAAAGTCTGTGACCCGGAAGTATTTCTTCTCTGGGTCATCACCACATCTTCCTTCATCAAGTTAACCGGAAGTACTGTGGACTTCCGTCCTTGTGACCCAGAAGTACTTCCGGGTTGACATAATCGTAATAGTCCCCGGGTTCTTGGTAAGCTCCCCATGGCGGCACCCACAGCACCCAACAGGGCTGAAGAGACGGACTCCATGTCCCATGCTGCCCTGCGGGAATTTGAGGAACCATTTAGATAGATAGATAGATAGATAGATAGATAGATAGATAGATAGATAGATAGATAGATAGATAGATAGATAGATAGATACTTTATTAATCCCAAGGGGAAATTCAATAACTTTGAATGATGTTAGCGTTTACCCCCCGGGGTGGAATTGAAGAGTCACATAGTGTGGGGTCTCCTCAGTCTGTCAGTGGAGCAGGATGGTGACAGCAGTCTTGATTTTGAGTTAGGTAAGAAAATACAACAATCAGCTATCATAGAATGAATAATATTGACATCAGACAACAAGCCCTACCCCCAAGGTGCCCAATCCTCAACCCACCCTCCTCAAATTGCCCTGTAAAATGGGGTCCCTATCAATATTCCATGGTATTTACTGTTGACAACCGATTGTTTAAATCCCCCTTTGAATTTCGAGCTGTGTGAAGCACTACTACATGAGCGGTGGAGTTGTCAAAGTATACAGTGCCAAGAAGTACCGAAACACAAATGGAAAACATGGAGTGGGGTCCCCCATGGCGTTTCGGGAGCCATAGGTGCATTACCAAAGGGTGTAGAGCATAGCACCCAGAAAAAAATGTGTGCAGTTGTGCACTCGTGCAGCTTAGAGGGACCACTGGTCCCTGTTGAAAAGTCACTGATGCTTGTGTGAACCAGTGAACCCAAGAGAAGTGAGAAAATTTAGGAATGGGAAAAATTAGTAGCATGATGTGAACCCTCAGCCATCCAGCTCCCCACCAAATCCCCATCAGCTTGTTACATCTAGGAACCACTTAGGCATTATAGGCTCTCCAGGGGTGCACCTCTGGTCCCCAGGACTGCGATCCTAAAATCACAAAGATCAAAAGGCTCTGCATAGATGTATCCCTGGTACTCCCTGGAACCCCAAGGTACTTCTTTGGTATTCTTGACTCCACTATCTGTATTTCAAAGTTCTCTTCACGTATAACAGACTTTCTTCAGGTGCTCCTTGTGCAGCTCAGGTCCTCCTAATTTCTATTTTTAACCACTCATCTCGTTTGATTGGCTACGCAGACATCCTATTGCCAAACTGGGTGATTCTTCATTTTTTTGTTCCTCAGCCTTACACCAGGGAGTTTCAGTCCCAGGCATCTAATTAGCATGGCCGATACTCTAACCCAGATAAAATAACTCTTTAAATTATCGCCACTCACCTGATTTTTCTTTTAGGCACTGGCCTCACATTTAATTGCTTCTGTCAATGACATGATTAGCACATCCAAAGTTTTATGACAAGTGACACGATGAGCCCACACACATCTACAGGAAGTTACGGTCCATTAATGTGACTGGAATCACTAAGAACAGACTGGCTTAACACACTTCCCTGACTGCTGGAGCCCACTCTTGAGACTCGTATAACAAACACATCTAACTCGGCTTAGCCTGTTGATTTGATATTTTTGGCACCACCAGATGTTCTAGACAAGCTAATATGAGATTTTCTCAGGTGCCTTACATAAGAACATAAGAAGTCTGACAAATGAGAGAAGACCATCGAGTCCATCAAGCATGTTTGTTTAGTTAAAAGCTAAACCGTTCCAATATCTCGTCCACATTACAAGACTATTGTTTCCTCATCAGGTGATTACTCCTCAACTTATATGAACATAAGGGCTTTGAGTTCTGATCCATCTTTGCATTAAGTCACTGCTTATGGCTGTCGTCAGTTCATTTTTAAGCACAACTGTGGCCGTCACTTGCTAGCACACTAAATATGTACTGCCTGAGCCCCAAACAGGACTTACCATTTCCTACTTGGGGACCCACAATACCGTTTCTTCACAGTCTGTTCAGTCAGGCACGTAGCCTAATATGACACAGTCAGATGTGGTTGTGAAGTTCTCTGTTCTGCGGCTGTCAATAGTGGCTCTTTCGATTTCTGTCTCTGCCATACACCACCTGCTGGCTGGTGCCAGTCCTGTCACTTTATTTAAGGAGGTTATAAAGGTCTTCTTCTTCTAGTTTAGAACATCTGCTCCCCTTTCCTAATTAATGGCCGTCAACAATTTGTCATGAGAACCTGTCTGTCGCTGTCCGGGATGCGGGAACAATTGTGTTGACCACATTAGAGGTGCAGCACAATGGGTCAAATGAAGAGCTTTAGTGACAGTAGTTTCTCTAGGGTGTGTCATAAAGTAGTGGGGGAACTGAAAAGAAAGGAGTTGTTCTTCTTTTATAACATTCATCTGTTGCTTTGACTATGTGTGGACTGCACTGGAATTAGAGTCAAAAAATGGAAAGCAGATTAGTAGGCACCAGAAACAAACAATGATAGTGAAGAAAATTATTAGTCCACCACTTTGAAGGATTTGCTGCTAATAAACATTAATCCCACCCTTTGGTAAGCTTGTGTTTTTTTATTATTATTTCTGAATGGCCCATAAATGAGCCCAGTGATTAAAAGATGAAGTGCTTTCTTACAAAGCCATTGTGTAACTGTGTATGAACATTAGGATTGCGTGGTATACCAGTCAGTTATACTTGCATAATTTAGGGTTACACAGTGTATATTAGTATGAAAAAATACATCAAAAAACCCAACTTTTAAAACTATATGGTACCAGCATTTGAGGATTTTCAGTACCAGAAGTAAACATCAGCTTTCCTCTGAACACCAAACAACTTGTAATTTAAATTGTGGAAAAACATCCATTTTGTGAAATCTCACACCATGTTGCTTCAATGGTCACAACAACAACATTTATTTATATAGCACATTTTCATACAAATAATGTAGCTCAAAGTGCTTAATCAATACAATCGTGATTTCATGGGAGAACCCCCCTTGTTGCTTTGATGCGATTGAGAATTCACAGGGGACAATATCATCACAATTGGGACTTCATGGTGTTCAAGAGAGAAGCGGTGCATAGTTTGGCACAAATGGCGGTACACCAGGGAAGCTGGAATAAGACACGGGGGTTAGAGTTTTCATATTTGGTACTGCTACTGAGGTTCAAAAACTGATATTAATACCGACGTCAAGATTTTAATACCAATCTATCACTAATGTAAACAGGCAGCCAATAGCATACAGCCAGGCAATAAACATTTTTTCAGGTCAATTACATTATTGATTTGTCTGGCCTCATAAGAGCTTAAGAAATTTGCCAAACGAGAGAAGACCATTAAGTCCATCAGGCTCGTTTGTTTAGCTAATAGCTAAGATGTCCCAATATCTCATTCAGGACCTTGTTAAAGGTTGTCAAGGTTTCTGCTTCAACTCCATCTCTCAGTAGTTTGTTCCATATTTTCACAACTCCGTATCTTGGTAGTTTTTTCCAGGGTCTGACAACTCTTTGCATAAAGAAGTTCTTCCTGACATCACTTCTAAATGCAATTCCCCTTGATTTCCACTGGTGTCCTCAAGTACCTGATTCACCATTAATTTGAAAGAATTCTACTGGATCCAATTTATCAATGCCTTTGAGAATCTTGAAGATCTGAATTAAGTCTCCTCTGCTGAGACTAAACAGGTCTCAGTTCCCCAAGCCTTTCAGAGCAGAATCAGTCTGTAACCTTGATTTACTACTTTAGCAGGCCCTGATCCCTGTGTATAATTTGCCTGTGTGCAACCCAAACACATCCATCCAGTTTCTAGCCCACATAACCAGTCCAGGATCATTGGGAGCTGCTGTGTATCCATAGTGCGCTAGTGCAAGGTTGAACCAGGCATTGGTGGATTGCCCATCAATTCCAGGAAACATTCATTTGAGGTCACTTTAGAATTTGATACGCAAGTGAGCAACTCGTGTTCAACAGCTTGCTTTGCAACAAGAACTCTGGGACATTCAACAGTGCGGATTTCGCACAAATATTTGAAAGTTTTTCATCACACAAAAAACCCTAGACACTTGGAATAAACTACCAAGTAGTGTAGTGGTGAGTAGGACTTCAAATGTTGACTTGATGTTATTTTGGACAATCTCAGTGAATAGGATGAACAAGCTTCTTGGACTCAATGGCATGTTCTTGTCACAATTGTTTTAAGTATGACACGCTTGTAGCCTACATTTCTGTCTCACATTCCTTGGTGATACTTGGGTTTAGTGTCTTTTAATCAGATGTCCTGATTTCTTTTTTAACTTTGATTATCTAGTCTTGTCTGCATGTGTAATCCTAGCTAAAAGTGATTTACTCTGCATGTTCTGTGCAGGTGCAGTCTGGGTGCCATTATTCTATTGCTCTCTGTGATTAATTGCCCTGTACTAAGGCTATCACCTTGTCATGTGGAACTTGTGGGAAAGCTTGACCAATCTGCACATGGTTCTATGGCTTCTCTGGATATTATATCTGTGTACATCCAATATATTATTCAGATTACAACACAGTAGATAGAATAAGAACTGTCAAGGAACATAAGAAATTTAACAAAGGAGAGGAGACCTTTCCATCCATCAGGCCTGTTTGTTTAGCTAACAGCTTAGCTGTCCCAACATCTTATACAGATTTTTCTTAAAGGTTGTCAAGGTTTCTGCTTCAACTCCATATCTTGGTAGTTTTTTCTTCCAGAGTCCGACAACTCTTTGCATAAAGAAGTGCTTCCTGGCTTCATTTTTAAATTTCCACTTGTGCTCCTTGAGTACGTGACTCACCCTCAAGCTGAAAGAGTTCTACAGGATCTGCTTAATCGATGCCTTTGAGGATTTTAAAGACCAGGATTAGGTCCCCATGCAGTCTCCTCTACTCGAGACTAAATAGGTTTAATTCTCTGAGTCTGTCACAGTAGTGCATGTCCTTACGTTCTGGAATGTAGTTGGTTGCTCTCCTCTGCATAGCTTCAAGTGCTGCTATGTCTTCTTTGCATCGTGGTTGATGAGAACTGCACACAGGACTCCAAGTGAGGTCTTACAAGGACATTATATAGTCTGAGCATAACGTCCCTTTCATAAGTAAATTCTGCAAAATATTCACCTTGATTTAGTCGTTAAGTCAGATATGTAATGTTAATTTACTGTTCTGTCAGGATGAAATTAGGCAACCAAAATACGGAGGTCCAGGAGGTGAGTGGAACCAAAACCAAATTAAAACATCAGTCCTACCAGAAAGACCTAACCCAACACTTTATCTAAAGCCAATACCGCCAAGATATTTTTTTTGCTCAGTAAATGGTGCCAAAAGGTTTTATACAGGTATCCAAGAACTTGGATGCCAGGACTACTGTACTGGCATCTTAGATCTGAGCGTTGAGATGAAGGGGCATGTTTTGCGATCACATGGAAGCAAAGAGGTGCCATTGCTCACAATAAGACTTCAGCAGTTCAGTTCAAGTAGCACTTGTGGAAAGGCATGACCACTGTGCTCATGGTTCAAATGCTTCTCTGGGTATTATATCTGGTTTTTAAAGGAAACGAGAACACGCATGAAGGGATGGGGCATCCTCAGGCAATCCCCATATATCACGGAGCAAAAACGATAAACACGATTTAATATTTAGCATGAGAAGCATCTTCATAGATGTGAGTTTAACATTTAACTGGAGAAAGATTGCAGTGGTGCCGGTTATGAAGGCGATAAGGTGGAAGTGGTGTGTCCAGGAGCCTCAGAAATGGAAGTGATGTCATATGCCATCGATTTGTTGGTTTGCTGATATGCCATGGGAAGGAGAGGAGAAGCGTTATAAGGCAGCGCCAACCCATGGCTCAGGGTGGAATCACAAGTCCACAACAAGCCCTGAAGTTGTCTACCAGGCGTGCATGTGTGACTCTGTGCACTGCTGATGTGTTATTGATTTTAGATAAAATTGTCTCATGACACATGGGCTCAGAATCAGTCAAAGCACAAGAGTAGGTTGTAGGTATTGAATATGTTGGTAGGTATTGTGTGTCTGCAGTCTGGTTAGTCATTTCGCCGAGTGGCATCATGTTGAGCTGATCAAGTATGTATTTCTGGTGTTTATGCTGCAGTCAAGTTCATGATTTGGGTGAGTATTTTTTTTCTCCCACCAATTTTGGCAGATTTTTAAGAGATAATAATGATTGCATTTTTCGATGTTCAAATTGCTCCTAAAGAGTTTGTTCCCCATGGACAAACTGTTAATCAGTGATATTACATTGAACTACCAGAAAGCATCTGGAAAAAATGTCCAGTGAAGTCGCACACCCAAAACTGGATTTTGCATCCAGACAGCACACCTGCTGACACAGCATTCTCAATCAAAAAGTCTGTGGCAAAAATCAATGTGGCTGTTGCTTCACATTTCCCATATTCAACAGACCTCGCTCCCTGGGACTTCTTTTTGCTCCCGGAATTAAAATTGAGACTGAAGGGAAGAAGATTTGCTACCTTGGAAGATATCCAGAGAAAAACGCAGGAATCTTTAGACATGGTAACATTAAATGAGTACCAGAATGGAAGACGCGCTGGGAAAAGTGCACTGCATTTCAAGCAGGGTATTTTCAAAGTGGCTAAAAAGGAATTGCTGTAAGTGTTATAATAAATAATTTTTTTTAACAATTCTGGGAAATTTTTAAGTCCCCCTTGATATCCTGCGAGTAAAACGCATTCATTTAACTTGCGTGTCTAATGCTGATGAAGCAACTTTGCCTGTACTCTGTATGATTTTGAGATATGACTGACATCCTGAAGTGTTGTTTTTGTTGTACCTCATTTCAGACTCGCCATCCAATTGCTCACCTCCCTCAAAATTCTGATATTTTAAAACACTGATTTATTCAGAAGTTTTAAGAACATCATCCTGATTTATTTATTACAGTTATAAAAGTCATATTTGCTTGAACTCCATGTAATTTTAGTTTAGGGAACTGTTTTACGATTGTCACCCTGATTTACTCATTAAAATCTTGTGCATTCATAATTCTGGTGGTTCTCCTTCTGTGTAACTCTAAATCAGTTAATTGGTTTATAATTGCCATGCGGATTTTGTTTTAAGACAGTAAACATTTTTTATTTATGAAGACTTTTTAATGCAAGTCTTAACTCCAGTTAGCTGCATTTTAATTAGTTGCTCTCAGATTGTCACACTAACTCAGTCATTAAGTCATTCACTATATTCGTTCACAAGCTCTCCGACACAGATTTTGTTGATTACTCTACATTTGTGAGTGGGCACCCCTTCCAGTTTACCTTCCTACTTTGTGCCCATAGTCACCTTGTTTTAGTCATTAAGTCAGATTTCTAATGCTAATTCACTGTTCTGTCTGAATGAAATTAGGCAACCAAAATAAGGAGGTCCAGGAGGTGAGAGGAACAAAAACAGGGGCGTGTGGTGCTCTTTGCAGAAGGATGAATGTCCAAGTCTTTAGAGTCCTGGTGCTTCCTGTTTTGCTATATGGTTGCCAGACATGGACGCTATCCAGTGACCTGAGACAAAGACTGGACTCCTCCAGTACTATGTCTCTTTGGAGAATCCTTGGGTACTGTTGGTTTGACTTTGTGTCGAATGAGTAGTTGCTCACAGAGTCCCGAATGAGGCAAATTAGCTGTATTGTGAGGGAGCGTCAGTTACGTCATCGCAGATCGCAGAATCTTCATCGTTGAGGACCCCAGCAGCTGAACCAGTCCAAGGGGACATCCACATAACACCTGGCTGTGGCAAATAGAGGGTCATTTCGGGAGGTGTCTGCCCTGGGGGGTTGCCAACCTGAGCTATTTCATCATGTGGTGGGTATGGTAAGGTGCCATACCAGTGCATGCCCCCCAACCTAACCTGACCTATAAATAGTGAAGAGTGAATCTGTCCACAATTACATTATTACAAAAAAACTAAATTAGCTTCTTTCGATATCCTGTATTCCAGCCATGTACGTTGCACTATTTACTGTTGTACCAATGAGCTGGCGAGCATCACACCTGTAACATAAGATGGAACCTTTAATACCGATCAGATAAATCCATGACATAGCCGATCCTTTGATTTTTAGTGTCAGTGTGGTTGTAGATTTCCAGCACACTCAGTAGAAGCATTGCTAACAAACACATCATTATAAACTTTGTACGCCTAACAGTGGGATTTTCTCTTGTCATTGGGGCATCGATTAAATTTTCAGTGGTCGCCAACAAACTCCTTCACGATTTTCAGTTCTGTTTGTTTACTTTCGCTAATAAAACCTAAAGGGGATTTTTTCCTGATACATTGTTCACATTAGCCCAGTAAGACCTACCCCAACTAGCAAATTCCATAAGTTTCTTGTTGATTGCTTCCCGTTAATGTCATTTTTTTGAATAGCTGTGATTGGTAATATTTCAAGTTAATCTTGTTTTGTAAACCTTGTTAGTCCATCCATAAATGTGTTTTCCCTATACATTTAAGAGTTAAATGAACTGTTATAATAAAGTTAACACTGGTGATTTTACTGTGTTAATTTATAATTAACTGATATTTTAATTAAAGGAGCTGTGTATTGAAAGGCATGGATACAACACAGAGGAAAAAAAATTAAAACAGCTAAGCTACAAAATGGGCTGGACCAATGAGAAACAGGGGAGGGCCTAGGCCTAGCCGGGCCTGTATTGGCATTTCCCCTGATTAACATAGCAATATAAATACAAAACGTTCACAGAAATTAATTCTTATCGCAAGAACCATAGCATTCACACTCTGTGTAACTTGGATTAGTGAATTTCTCAAGCAGCATTTTTCTTATTTAGTTATTCCTTTGGTGTACAATAAGTATTTATCACATTAGTTTACATGCACCTCTGATTGTTGTGAATTGGCCTGGTCCTTTCATTTTTCTTCATTTTATTAATTAAAGTTTTGCGTTTTTTAAAGGCATTTACAAGTTTGTAGGCTTTCAGAATTTTTATTCTGTATTTGTTTTATTTTTTTAGGGATCAGTTTAACATCAGTTTAACATTATGAAATTTATTTTCTGACTTTCATATTTACCGTTTGTTTTGATGCCATTTTGTGACACTTGTGGTGTGAATGTTCAGGCCCGGCCAGTACTTGGATGGGAGACCATCTAGGAAAAGCTTGGGTTGCTGCTGGAAGAGGTATTGGTGAGGCTAGCAGGGGGCGCTTACCCTGTGGTCTGTGTGTGGATCCCAATACCCCAGTGCTGTGAAGGGGACACTGTGCTGTAAAAATGACACTATCCTTCAGATGAAACATGAAACCAAGGTCCTGACTCTCTGTGGTCATTAAAGATCCCTGGGCATCCTTTATAAAGAGGAGGGTGTATCTCGATGTCCTGGCTAAATTGCTACCATGGCCTAGTCATTCTGGCCCCCTAATCATCCCCTGTCTCTAGTTGGCTGTGTCTCTCTCCCCTCTTCACCACCTAATAGCTAGTGTGTGGTGAACTACAGGCGTAAAAATGGCTGCCGTCGCATCATCCTGTGGATGCTACACATTAGTGGTGGTTGAAGTGGTTTCCCACTCACTATGAAAAGCGCATCGAGTAGTGAGAAAAGCACTATATAAAATGTAAAGAATTATTATTACTGTTATTATAGTCATGTGGGTCACAGCCCTGAGGACAGGCTAAAAAGATCATTCTGATGGCCATTTCCCATCCGGGTTTGCGGATTTTTCACAAATGGCCAAACCGTGTTTACTTAGCTTTCTGATTCCTTTTTTGATAATGATTTTTTGCTTGTACTTTTGAACTTCGATTTTTTGTTTTACTTCCGAAAGAGTGGCTTGATTTCCTGGTTCCAATCCTAGCGTGTTTTGTTTAAGTTTCATTTTTTGGTCCTGTGTCTCTTTTCTATTTGAGACAACACACCGATTTGGTACATTGCTTTTTTTCCCTCATCACCCTCAGTAAGTATTGTTCATTTTTTGGGTTCATTCACATGTTATGCAATCCCTAATTTAGTTTCCTCGATCCAAGCACTGAGGTAGTCAGAATCTGTATTTAGTATATTTTAATTCTGAGCAATTCCAATTTAGTTAATTGTTTTTTGATTGCCACCGTAATTTAATCATTAATGTACAGTAGTAAACATCTTTGTTTATTATATTACTTTCAAATCTCTTCTTTAGTTAAATGTGTTCTAATCCTCATTAGTCATTAAGTCAGTAAACACTCCCCATCCATCATGTTAGTCTGAGCTGCGGTTTGCTGTAATTTAATTAGCTGTTTTCAGATTCTCACCCTCATTCAAACATTAAGTCAGCAAGCGTTCTTGATTTACGATATTCGTTCGTCTACTCCGCGCCTCTAATGTGCTGAATTGTTTTACAATTGTCACCCTGATTTAGTCGTTAAGTCAGTCAGTGTGCTCTTGATTTACTATTTTAATTTGCACACTGTGTAACTCTCCTTTACTTCATTCTTTTTATGGTTGTCATCCTCATTTAATCATACTACCGTTCCTTATTTTTCAAGATGATTTTAAAGTCTGGTTTAGTTAATTGCTTTATGAATGTCTACCTGATTTAGTCAATAAAGTAAGTGAACATTCTGGATATACTTTGTTAATTTTTGCACATGAGGTGACTCTTATTTAGGTCACTGTTTTATGATTGTCACCCAAAGTTAGTGAACATTTCTTGATTTACGTTTTTAATTTCCACACCGTGAAACTGAGTTAGGGAAATATCTGAAGGTCTTAGCCATTATGTCAGTGAATAATAGTCATCATTTGTTCTGTTAGTTTGCTTGGAGGATAACTGCAGATTTGTGGACTGTTTTACACTCGTTACGCACATTTAAAGCCACAAGTACATTACACAACCTGATGGCCGTAGTTGCTGGTGTTGTCGCCTGAGTA
>JANRMT010062797.1:25748957-25765042 GCA_026402145.1 Polypterus bichir lapradei | reverse complement strand
ACACAACCTGATGGCCGTAGTTGCTGGTGTTGTCGCCTGAGTAGTGTAGGATTGGTTGAAACATTTTGCAGATTTTGGACATCAATTCCTTGAACCAAAATGGCTCCGAGGCAGATACTGGATAACTAAAAAGCTCTTCATCTTGCTCCAGTCTCCCAATTGCTTGCCTCCCTCCCACAATACACACTGTTTCCCTCTTGACACCTGTGAAAGCACAGGGCATGGGGTTGGTTAGTAGGGGGGTTTCTTGGTGATGTTCTGGTCTCGTCAGAAGTGTGTACTTTCATTTCATGAAGTCTACAAAATGGATATTTTTCAACAACTGCAATAGCGAGTGTTGATGGATTGAGAGGAAAGCTAACTATAACCAGCAGGGGACATGGCAGAACCCCCCAAATCCCGGACACAATCACACAGAGACAATTCCTGGGGGCAAATGCAAGGTTTAGTGAACAAATACCTTACAAGGGCCAATTGTTTCTCTCGCTCTCTCTCTCTTTATTTCTTCTTCTCCATACCTGACTACCACTCGCCTGGATGAGGTTGAGCAGCTTCTTTTATCTTGCATCTGGGAGTATTTCCAGTACTAGGACATAGTCCATTGGAAGATTCAGCTGTGTGTGTGACAAATGAAACTCTTGAAACTCTTGAAACTCAGCAGAGGACTTGTGAAGTTCTATTAGAGTTACCATTGGGTTCTTGTTCATCACCCTGACCAACACTCTTCTTGCCCAGTTGTTCAGCTTGGCAGGACAGGCAACTCCCAGGAAAAGTCCTGGTGGTTCCTAACTTCTTCTGTTTCACTATTGTTGAGACCGCAGTGCTTCTAAGAACACTCAAAGCTTTACGTATTATTTTGTCCCCTTCCCCTGATCTGTGCTTCACTACAGTTTGGTTGGGGAAGTCTACAGAGAGTTCAGTCCTAGGACTTCATGGCGTGTTTTTTTTTGTCTTGACATGCAGAATGAATTGTGGGACCTTCTATACACAGGTGTGTGCCTTTCTAAATGACGTCCAGTCAATTCAAGTTGCCACAGTTGGACTCCAGTCAAGTTCTGGAAACATCTCCAGAATGATTAAAGCAAACAGGAGACACCTGGACACAATTTGGAGTGCATCAGCTAAGGGTCTGAATACATGTATGAGCGAGAGATTTCAGTTTTTCAAATTAAGGATTATTGAGTGTAGATTGATGGGCAAAAATGTCGAATGTATCTATTTAAAATGAAATCTACAACAGAATAAAGTGTACAGAAAATGAAGGGGTCTGACTACTTTTCTGATCCTCCGTACGGTACTTATTGCATGTGCTAATTACCAGGCCAAATGTCATCGCTCTCCACCACCATGATGATGAGTGGCTATTACTGCCTTACCTCCAAACTTCTGTCTTCCTTACCCGAGGACTCTCAGAGCATGTTTGTCATTACCAATGGAAGTTGAAGCTGTGTTGGCATAAATGGCCTTTGCTCATTCCGATGTTCTAATGAACTTCAGCCACAATGTCTGTGACCTCATCATGTCCACAAATGGCACCATTTACAGGTTCTGCCGTGTTCTTACAAGCAACAAGATCCATTACTGGTGTCGTGATTCAACAGCACGATGGTGCATACTGTATAAGACAGTGAAAGACAATATACTTTGTGCAGACTATGGATTGAAAAACAAAAGAAGGCTAGCATTAGACGGCTAGATTAGTACTGGGATTTTAGCCTCCAACTGCTTTCAGAACCCCAGCTTTTCTTCTGGTGTTTGGAAGTCCTGTCAGAATCTGCTTGGAGCCCCTGCCAACTATTCTGCTGCATTCTGCTTCTGTTATTTTCCAGAAAAAAGAAAACTACCATCTTCTCTCTTTGGCCTTTCCTTCTTGCCTACCTAAGAGTTCAGTACACTATAGAATTGTCTTCCAAATGTCCCAGAAAACTCTTGATTCACGATTTTAAAGTTCACACTCTAGTTTAGGTAAGAGGTATACTTATTTGGCCAGTAAACTCGTCCACACACTTAACGTATGACATTAATTTAAGCTCCATGCTACACACACGTGTCTCATTGTTTTGCCACTGTCTCTGTGACTTAGTCAGCCAGCTCTCTTCCTTTCTTTATTATATAAGTTCAGACACTGCGTAACTCTTATTTATTGAGTTCTTTTTAAGAGTGTCGTCCTGATTTTGTCTTTAAGTCAGTGAGCATTCTCGCATTCCTCTAATCGCTCCTATTCCGTGTCACTCTGATTTAGTTGAATGTTTTAAAGTTGTGATCCTGAATTGGCCATTCAGACCAGGACAGCTTTTATGTGCTGCATTAGTTTGTAGCTCCCTGGATTAAAGGAGTCTCTGCTACCATACAGCTTTCTTGAACTTTTACTGTATTGCTGGGATGAAATTATAAGAGAAGTGTGGTTCTAAAATACTTAAATATATTTAAGTCCAAGAAACAAATACAGGGTACATACACATATTCATTGTAACCACCAGGGGGCGCCACTGAGCCTCAAACCACAGAATACAGTAATGCCCAACACGATTCTAGGATAAAATAAAAGATATTTATTTATCCAAAACTCCTCTTAACAATCACCTGTGCAGCGATCAACAAACAAACCACAATACAAAACAAATCCTTCCTCCTTCCGTCTTACAATTGAGTGTTGCTGCCTCCCAACTCTAACTCGATCCAAGTATAGCCGCGGGCTCTCTTTTAAAGTCGACCCAAGAACTTCTTCCTGCTTCATGTGTCAGTCTTTTGGAGCACCTCAGGGTCCAGGGCAGCAAACCCCCAGACAGCACCCCCTGGAGGTTCCCAAAAACCCCAACAGGGCTCTGTCCCCAGACTCCAACTCCTATGTTACCCTGCAGGCATCCTAAAGTGGTCCAGCCATGAAGAACCCAGCCACCTGTTGTGTGGGGGTATGAGCTGTTCCTGGTGGGCTTGTTCGCCTGCTTCTTCCATTATGGCTTCCCGGCATGGCATGAATCCTTCTTTTATCCCAGCCTGGATGCCTGTCCTTTGTTCTTGGCACCTACAACACATACATTAAAAGAAAAATTGAATACCCCCATATTATTTCCTTTCAAATAAATGATCCAATTCTGTCCTCAGTCCTTACAACTCTTTCAGGTAACAGGCAACCATACCAGCACGGGATCTTCATCAGTGAGCGGGATATACTGTATGAGATAACAAACTTTTACAGCTCACCAGTTCTCTCCATCCTGAGAACAAATCCTTTTCCCAATGATTTCCAAGATCTTCCAATTCCATAATGCTGAACTGCCTTATGTTGAGAAATGTAGCCGTTCCCAATGTAGATACCAGTTTATTGGTGTCCACTGCATTTGCCTTTTCTTGTTTTTTTTTATATCCCTGCGAATCTCATGTTTTTTTTTTTTTGTTTTTTTTTTTCTCTTTCCCCTCCCTGTGTCATTTGCATTTTGTTTTGTAAAGCCAACGCAAAGGCCCCTCATTTCAGGCCTCTAAAAGACAAACTGCCAAGGGTCTCATATTCCCAAGGAAAAGCCTGCCCATAGACACCATAAATCTTAGGCTTACCTTTTTTAACAGGAACCACTGGAGAACACAGACCAAAGACTATAGGTAGTTCATTACAAGTTCTTATGTCTTGTAACTTTGGTGTCGTTTGAAGATCGTCTCCCAGCTTTAGTCATGAAGTAAGTAAACTTTCTTGAATTGCTAAATTTGTTCTCGCATTGTATAATTCGGTTAATTGTTTCTTATTTGTCAATCTGATTTGAGCCTTTATGCCACTTTGCCATCTTAATTTACTGTAATTGTTCACGCACCCTGATGTGGATAATTGTTTTCCGATTGCCTCCCTGATTTACTGATTAAGTATAAGTCTTCATTTTTTCTAGCATCTTATCTCAAATTCCAGGTCGACAGAGTGGAGCCTCACAGATCACACATACACACACACCCACTTGCTTTATGAGTTTTTGCACATTTTCTCGACATCTCTGTCAAGTTTTTCTCTAGGTACTTCCGTTTTCTTCTTACTCCCCAAACACTTGCATACTTGATCTCTAAGTTGTCCCCATGTGAGCACAAGTGTGAACGCGGGTACGAGTGGGGCCGGCGCATGGGCTGAGGCAAAGTGAGCCATCACCTCAGGCCGCAATTATTCATAGTAGAGCATTTATTTTTACAGTCGGCCCTTTGTATCCATGGGTTCTGCCTCCGTGCATCGAAAATATACAAAAATAAATAAAATTCCAGAAAGTTCCAAAATTAACAGAATTTGCTGTGCGCCGAGCCCTACATTGAATCCACGCAAATGAAGTGATGTGTAAGCATACCCTGTGGTAGCCTACTGGCATTTCACAGATCCAGGACTCGTCGTTCGCCTCATGTCTTGTTCATTCACTTCTTGTGACGTGTGTGTGGCTGGTTAATTTAACGTTCAAGCATTGGGGGACGGGGTTCTAAATGCTTTTTCTTAGGAAGCTGTGATAAGTGGTTTGTGGCGTTGTGCTGGTTTTAAACATGCACGAGGCGCTGCTCCGAGGTCGATTGCGGTGCTTGGCTGATCGCGTGCTCACGTGCAAATGTGGGTAGATAAATTAAGTGACTCATTCATACCTCGGATTGGGCAGAGGGTCTCATTACACCCGATCAGGAAGTATGCACAGCAGAGGAAAGTGGATCGATGAAAAAGCAAGAAGGGAACAAAAATTAAAAGAGAGAAAGAGAATCGGAGGTTGAAAAGATTATGGAGACGGCGGGATCAGGAGTCACGAGGTACAGAGAGGAAAGGAGTCAGGCAGCGAGGAGGAGAGCGCTTAGGAGAAGCGTAGGGCCGACTGTTGGAGGCTGAAGAGAGTCACTCCAGCAGAGCATTTCTTGCAGTAGTTGGAGTGACCTGATGCTCGTAGGGGGCGAGGAGTGGCAGCGGGATCGGCAACAGCGCACTGCTGGGAGCCCACGGTGCCAGGAGTGACCCGAGCCAATGAGGAAACTGTCGGAAGGACGTCATCTCTGACTGCAGGAGCCATCCGGGGTAAACAGAGGAGATATCAGATATTAGAAAGGATGCACTGGAGACTGAGTTTTTAGAATTGCTTCCTGCCTTGGGATTTTAATCTTGTCTTACTGGATTTATCTATTAGATTGTTTTAACCACTTTCATGTGAATTTTTTTTATGGTTTATTTATTTACTGAAGTTTTGAATCCCTGCACTGTTTTGAACACCTTTCCATTTGGATTTTAATAAATGCACTGAGCGCTTTTGCACCATACCCCTTGGTAGAGGTGTGTGTCCTCAATTGCCTGGCTCATCTCAGTCTATGACTATCGAAGGTTTTGGGTTTGGAAAGCCCACCGGGAGCAACAAGGGAGTGAGGAACCAACCCGGACCACCACAGACGCTTACTCTCTTGTCCTGAAAGGGGCTGCTCTACAGATAGAAAACGGTTTGCAACACGCTGCTGATTCTGGCAGTTTCCACTTCTGTTTGCTTTTAAGGCGAGCTAAACTGTTTCATTGTTCTCTTTCCAAGTGCTCTAAAAGTGTTTGTTATTGCTTTATATTTGTTGGGGTCTTAATAAGTAGAAGTCGAGTAATCATTTGATGGTTTAAGCAGCAGCTCTGTAGACATGGAGGAAACAGAAAAAGGTCTGCGACTCACTGCTGATTCTGCCCATTCTGTTTGCTTTTTCGCCTCTTGAGCCTAATTGCAATTTTAAACGGGCAATAAAGTTTAAAGGGGTTTTGAACGTTGATATGTAATTGAATCGGGGAAATGAGAGACTCAAGTAAAAGGGGAATTACATGTGCACCCTTTGTTTCTGTGAGAAAATGGCTCCTAAAATGCAATTAAGTGGTCAAAATAATCAATCAGAGGCTAAGAGAACGTAAAGTGCAATCTCTCGACGAGAAAGTAAAATCTTAGATCTTTTGTGAAGTGGCATGTCACTTGATTTGATTCAAAGCGTAAGTGAGGATGTGTGCAGGTTCTATGCCAATACTACTCCATTTTATATGTGAGGGACTTGAGATTTAGAGGGCCAACTGTACTGTACATTATGAAATAATAATGCAAATAAGTGAGAGCGAAGTATGAATCATATGAGTTAGGTACTGTAAGAGACGGCTGGCAGCTGAACCCGGCTGGGACACCCTTGAGATGGAAGGATGGGGGAAGGCAGCTTTTCAAGGAAACTTTCCCCACCAAGACGCTAGATGGCAGCTACCCTGGACTGCAGCAGTGCTCTAGATTCATGTGGGGCACTATGGAACATTTCGGGGCTCAAGTACTTCGGGGCTTCCGTCCTCGTGATCCATTAGTACTTCTGGGCTAGGTGAGAATTTATTCTCCCACCATCTTCCCACAGCGGCCTCCGCGGTACCCAGCAGGGCTGTGTTGCCGAACTCCATGTCCCATAGTGCTCTGAGGGAATCCAAGGGACCACTGCAGTCCAGGGGAGCTGCCATCTAGCATCTTGGGGAAGGCAGTGTCCTCGAAAAGCTGCCTTTCTCCATAATTCCATCTCGGGGCGTCCCGGCTGGGTTGAGCTGCCGGCCGTCTTTTATAGTACATATCAAGTGTCTAATTCATATATTGCCTTTACAAACTGTGAAAAATATGTTAGCTTTAAGAGTGTCAAATGTCTCAGAACTCCAGTTAGCACCGCTTCACCACACTTTGAATGTCCAAGAATCAAAATAGCACAAGTGCAATTCGAAACTATGCGTCAATAATTGATATTGGCATTCATTTCCCTGACTTTTTCCACATTTTGTGTTGTGAATTTATGATTGTTAACATTTTTTTTTCTGGAATGTGATCAAGATATCAGTCAGTCACAGGTACAGTGCCTGTTAAAAATCTCTTCTAAGTTCTCACCACGCACGTTTAGTTAGGATGGGCAGGCACTTTCCGCTTGGGCCAAGGTACAGTGGGATGAGTAAAAACAGCCGAGTTTCATTTCATGTTGTCAATTTTGCAATCACAACATTTTAGCTTAAACAGAATTTAGTGAATTTAGTGAATGCTGTCACAAAAGCAAACCATAGACATAAAAAGGTTTGGGCCAGCCACCCGTATATGGGTTTAAATTGATCGAGATGATCACAGGTTCGAGTCCAAAACAGAACTGAATATAACAGGAAAAGATGGTGGGTTTAAAGCCCAAGACCGGATGTGACATCATTGGGACCGGAAGTGACATCATCACTGGCACTGGAACCAGAAGTGATGTCTTTTATCCCAGAGATGACGCCATCCATGGCGCCGGACGCTAAAAGTGACGTCATCACTGGCACCGGAACTGGAAGTGATGTCATCACTGGCGCCGGGGCCTAGCGAGATTTCCCATGGATGGTCTGCAGAAGATTGAGAAAGAGAGTTAGTGCAGTTTGCTACCCCCTGGTCTGTCATGGCAGTGCTATTCTTAAGGCCTTTCAGATGTCCCCCAATCGCACGTGTGTGACAATGCCCATTTTGAATATTTATTTGGTTTTTGGCTAATCCATTTTTCTCAGATTTTTTACCTAAATAATATTATTAGTTTATTGTTTTGCCTGTTGCTCTGAGGATGTAGTGTATTGTTGGGAGTATTTTATTATGAACCGTGTATCACATATGTAACGTATAAGGATTAAGTGTTAAGTCGACTCAGGCCTATACAGTATGTGGGTAGGTAGTAAACATTTACCTTGCCTCATGTGGCACACTGGCACTGAGTGTGAGTGTGGATTTGTGCCCTGTCCTCGTGCTGGCCTTGGTTCTGTTACACCTCATGCTGCCAGCTCTACAACCTTAAATTAAATTGCGCATGCTAAATTATGTTATCGTAACCCTTGCTATTTTCACTTTGATGTGGTGATTGTCACACTGATTTAATCATTAATGTGAATTGTTTATTATATTGCCACTAATTCTGTGTAACTTTGATTTAGTTAATTGTTTAACAACTGTCACCCTGATTAAGTCTGTGAATGGTAGTGCTTTAGTGTGGTTTGAATGCCTCATAATTCTGATTGAGTTCATTTTTTACAATTGTCACACTGATTTAATCATTAAGTGTATAAATGCTGTTGATTTAGTATTCGTCTTAATTCTGTATAACTCTGATATGATTCATTTTTTTGTTACGATTGTCATGCTGATTTAGCCATTAAGTTAATGAATGTTGTTGATTTACTATATTCAGCATCACTCAGAATTAGTAGATCATTTCAAGATTGCCGTACAGAGTCTATGGATTTCATTTATTTATTTATTTAGTTCTATGTCTGTGTTATGTCTGATCTAATCAACTGTCCCACAGCTATTACCCTGATTTAGTCCTTCAATTCTAAAAATTGCACAGTGTATGCTTGGCATTGGAGAAGTTGAGCAACAGAGAGAGGGATGAATGCCTGCACAGAGCTAGATGGGTTCATCAATGTTGTGACATGTAAACATCTTGCCAAAGGATTATTGTGAGCAAAAAGCAACAACCAAAAGTCAGGAGCCAAAAGATGTGGTCAGAAATCAGCAAAGGTCAAAGCCAGAGAGAGAGAGAGAGTTACTAATGAGGCTAACGCTACCCCAGGGCAAGGCAAGTCAAATGTCAGAACACAAAGTAGAAATCCAAAACCAAAAACAAATCTAACACCGGGGCCTAATTGATAAAAAGGCCAGCTATCGCTTGAATTTGTTTGTATCGTTCACCGAGGGATACTGAATATTGTGACATCACTAATTCCAGATCTCATGATAACAGGAATGTGATGACGTGTGTGCAGTACGTAGTCGTGTAAACAGGAATTAAAGGTAATGATATATATGTAAATAATTTCAGAAATGAATTCCCCAGCTACAAAAATAGTCAAAAACACAAGCATATTAACAAACAGATACAAAAGCCAATAGTTTTAGGTGTTTCCTGATAGGTACGTCTCAACACACTGGGTTAAAGATTATGTCTCATCTTCTGGTCCCTTCGATTAAAAAATCTGTCTCTATCTACTGGGGCAAAAGAGATGATGAAACACAATCTCATAATAGATTCTAATTATGTGTCCTCAGTGGAAAAAGTCTTTTTTTTTTGATGGAAGGGACTAGAAGATGAGACGTAATCTTCAACCTAACCAAAGTTTGTTACTGGATTATCAGTTGTGAGGGACGGCTGTGAGCCGGGCCAGGACGCCCTCAGTCGGGAAGGAGACGGGTAACAGCATGCACAGGACATTGTCTCCACCGGTACACTGGATGGCAGTCCCCCTGGGTCACATCAATGCCACGGATTTCCACAGGGCATCATGGGACTTGGAGTTTGTTGGCTCTGCCCTGTTGGGTTCCATGGGTCCTGCCACAGGGTGCTGGTGGGACTGGGGAGCCCTACTTAGTGGGGATTCAGCCTCACGTGGAAGTGCTCCTAGGCCAAGCCTTGGGGACACGGGAAGTACTTCCAGGGGTAATATAAAAGGAGCCACCTACCATAGCTCAAAGAGCCAGAGTCGGGAGGAAGGAGGATAAAGCTTGTTGGGAGGAGCAGACGAAGCAGTGACGAAAAGGAAGAAGTCAGAGAGTTACAGAAGGAAGACAAAGAGGATTGCTGTGTGCGGCTTTGTGACTGTGACTGTGCTTTGGGAAACACTTCCTGGGGAAGAGTTTCATGAAATTAATCCTCTTATTCATTTTATACTTGTGTCCAAGTCTTTATGTAAGGTGTTTGAGGAGTTGGGGCGCCCCCTGGTGGCCACAAGGTTCTGTCTTTTACCTAAATTAAAACAATATCGTAGTCAAAAAATCGTTGCCAAAGATCAGTACACTAAAGTCAAACCAAAGAAAGGCACTCACTACCTTTCAGGATTTACCGTATAAACTCTCGGATAAGTCGGGACTTGATTTTACCGTGTAGTTTCTGGTATTTTATAATGTCAGTCGTATAAGTCGAATGCGGAAAACTCACGCAATTGATCCAAGAGATTATGATATGCTGACGCCCACCTGAGAGAGTAACCATGGAGCACACTGCCTTTTTTTTCTATATGGTTGCCTACGTGATCACACGGTAATACCCGAACTATTCCCAAAGCGACGTTTGCACTGTTTTGTGTTTTTTGTATCTCACACCCTCGTACACCTTTATCGTAAGAGCATTGATGGAGCGTTCGATCAGAAGAAAAAATGAAGCTGGTTTTAAATTAAATGTCGTTGAAGTAGTGAAAGAAATTGGTAACTGTGCTGCTACAGCAAAATTCTATGCGTCTGAATAGCTGATGCGAGGTTGGAGGAGGCAAGAAGATGTAAAATGAAAAAAAATTAAGTGTTGCATTTTTGAACGGGCATATTAAGTCGGAGTCTGATTTTATGATCGATTTTCGGGTTTCAAGATCCAGCTTATACGTGAGTATATATGGTAATCCACCTCAGAAAGACCCGGAAGTGCGTTGTGCTGAGCTTTAAATTGGTTCACTGATGACATCATGAGACTTTCACTCTCAGTGAATTTTGGGTAACACAACCATAGTAGCAACAGTAAACAAAACAGTCCACAGGGTGATGACACCCATAAAAATAAAAATGACTCCACAGTTAACATTTTTATATGTACTTCTTATAATTTAAGTAACAAAATTTCACTCTACATATATCCAAATCCAGTTAGACCAAAAAATGCACAGGAGAAGGTCACAAAAAATAAAAATCTATTCATATCATAACATGTATCTCTAACCAAAAATAGTTGTTTTTTTAATTTATTTAGCCGTCAGGTTTCCAGATGTTGTTCAAATTTGATTTAGTTTTAAGTTTATCCCACCAAAATCAGTCATTTAGTCACTTATTTCTATATTAACTGTAATTCCATATGATGCTGATTTAGTGAATTGTTTTCCAGTTGTCATGGAGATCTGTTGGTAAATGTTCTTCATCTGTTTTTTTGCACACTCTGCCTTCTCTAACTAGTTGACGTTTATTTGTCCGATTTTGTTATCAAGTGAGCTCACGTGATCAGTTTGCACGCCTTGTAATGCTCATGCGGTTGACAGGCTTTGCTACGTCACCCACATCCAGTCATCTACAACTGGCACCGGTCCACGTATAGGCACTGGTCTGTAGATTATTTCCAAAAATCAATACATTTTCAGGTTATGTTTTTTCAGCCAATCTGAACACTTTTCAGATAACCTTTTGTACTAAAAATTGCATCATTTTTGTCTGGATGCTTGAAACTGCAAGAGCAAAATGTTCTCTGGTTTAACGTTAGTAAATCTTGATGCTCAAAACTCGAAGGAGGACCCGCATCTCCGATGTAATTCTACCAAAATTTTACACTTGAAACTCCAAGGGGTAACTCCGCTCTCCGATCTAATGTTAGTAAATCTAAACAGTAAGATCTCAGACTTAAAAAGATTGTTCCGGCATTTATTGATTTTGCCCTCAGGTACTGGTTGGATAAATTATAATACAGAATAAATAAATGTATTGTATTTTCCACCTCCCCAGTCTGTGAAGATTTTCCTCAATCTTCTGCCGCCAATCAGCACAATATGGTGGGTTCAATTGTTGGCCCCGCTATACTGCACATTCCATCTCGACCTCCTCTTCTCCGTCTGATGTTCTTGTACATCATGATATGTTGGCACTCCACCTAGTCTGCCTCAGAATGCTGCCGATTCCTTTCCTGCGTTGCTCCTTGCTGCCATTGGCCTCATGCTTCTTTCTGGAAGCGATTCATTGAGCAAATTAACAGGTTTTTGTGTGAACTCGACATCACAGATTTGTTCTTTCAGTATCCATTAGGGTTAGCAATCCAAAGAATTTATTAAACAGAATAAAAAGTAGAAACAAGCAGCCAGCCAGTGAGATGAGCGCAGATTCCCTGATTTCTGACATGACTTTTATACGCGTGCTGGTGGGATTTGATGTAGAGATGGGCTAATGCCACGATGGGCACACTGGTGTGCCAGCTCCATTTGCTGCTTCTGAACATTAAGGCAAGTCCATAGCAGGAAGCGCAAGTCTTAGACACGGCACACACTCGTCTATCAGTCTGCAACAATGTGTTGAACGGTGTGCCCAGATCATCACGGGTGTTAGTGGCCTGGCCGGGAGTAGTTCACCACCTCTTTTCTTATGTACCTCCTCAGAATTTCCTGTAATCCTTCATCTTAGCAGCGGACACACTTGAATCTGGCACGCATGTTGAATTCAGCATATTTCTCAGGGGATCATCGCGCAGAATTGTCAATTTTCTGCTCTGAAAACAGAGAGAAATGGCCTTGTTTAAAGGATCACAGCGGAACGAGAAGGGAGTTAGTGTGCTTTGCCAAATGTTAAGCAAAAAGTTCCCAGCAGTGAATCACTAGCTGCCTGTCGGCCTGCCATCCTTCCGATTTCTGTTCAGGAAACAACTGCATATTCAAGCAGCAATGGATCCCAGTCTGGACTGGATGTCACAGCTGGATGGGCAGCTTTGACATAGTTGTATGTTGTGTGCATAGGGAACGTCTACGAGGCTCGCGTAAGGTAACACTTCCGTCACAAGCACTTGAGGACGTGCAGCCCACTAATGCCTCCTTTTTCATCTGCCGAGTCCCACGATGCAATGTTTACTCAAGGAGATCTTGCCACTTCCATCCCAGACCCCCCATTTAAAGAGTGGCAGTGCCTAGAGCTGATGTTCACTGTTGAGCCCATTTCTAATAAGAATGGTGGTCCTGGTAGAGACACTTGAAACCCAAAAGAGCATGGGCCAACTCTTTTGTAAGAGCCATCAAATCTTAGGCATGTTAGGATGATAGATGTTTAATACTTTTCTTTGGACTTTACACTCACTATTTTCATTTTTGTTGATATTAAACGAGGTGCCTTGAGAGATCCCCCAATACTTTTGCATTCTCCCTCTCGCCTCTTGTTTTACAATATTGGTAGAGACTGAGAGGAGATCCACCAGGACACAAGAAGACCATGTAAACCAGGGAGACTGGAGTCACAGTTATACAATGCAATACAATACAATTTATTTTTTGTATAGCCCAAAATCAGACAAGAAGTGCCGCAATGGGCTTTAACAGGCCCTGCCTCTTAACAGCCCCCCAGCCTTGACTCACTAAGATGACAAGAAAAAACTCCCGTGTAGGGAAAAAATTGAAGACACCTTGGGAAAGGCAGTTCAAAGAGAGACCCCTTTCCAGGTAGGTTGGGTGTGCAGTGGGTGTCAAAAAGAAAAAGGGGTCAATACAATACAATACAATACACAGAACAGAACAAATCCTCAATACAGTTTAAAAATAAAAATTGTTGAAGTACGGAGTAGAATGTAACAGTAGATGATATCATATAATATGATTTGGATTTGTTTAGAGTCCTGGAGACCTCAGCCATCAAGCTGCCTCCCCCATTTGGCCATTCCACAGCTGAAATAGCACTAATCCGATGAAAGGACCCCTCTACCCCACGATTCCTGTGATCCTCCATCAGAGGTGACTTTACCTTAGGCAGGCAAAACAACTTGGCAGGTTGGCCGTGTCACCGAGTGCCACATTTGAGTACCGAGAAGAGAAACAGAATAGGTGGGGGTTAGTATCAAATTATAACTATTATGTTACTTATGTGTTAGTGCTAATGACTAAGAACAGAGATGCAGTCTGTTCAGTTAATCAACAGCTCTAGTCAGGGTGTGCTAAACTGAAGTAGTGAGTCTTCAGCTGGGATTTAAAAGCTGAGACCGAAGGGGCATCTCTTATAGTAGTAGGCAGACCACTCCACAGTTTAGGGGCCTTGTAACTAAAAGCTCGACCTCCCACTGTTATTTTATTAATCCCTGGAATCATAAGCAGACTGGCATCTTGAGATCTTAATGTGCGCTCTGGTTTGTAAGTCATGATAAGTTCAGACAAGTAAGCCAGACCTTGGCCATTTAATGCTTTATATGTTAAAAGGAGGATTTTGAAATCTGCCCTAAACTTAACCGTGAGCCAGTGTAAGGATTTAAGAACTGGAGTTATGTGTTTGTATTTTCTTGTTCTTGTAATAATTCTTGCAGCCGCATTTTGGATTAACTGGCAGCTGTATAAAGAACAGTTTGAACAGCCAGTGAACACCGCATTGCAGTAGTCAATCCTACTAGAGATAAATGCATGAATTAATTTCTCAGAATCCTGTTTATTTAGAAAGCGCCTTCATTTCCCAACATTTTTAAGATGGAAGAAAAATGAATTGGACAACTTTGTAATTTGTGCTTTAAATGACATGTTAGAGTCAAAGATACTCTAATTATAGGGCAGATACTTTTGGGTGGCAGCGTTACCCCATTGCACTTCTGCCCATCCCTATGTTTTTGATTCTAGAGAGGCTGTACAATACCAGACTCATATTTTATAGTGCCCACGTCTGTATTATGCCCACTGTTGGCATTCAGCTCCACTTATGTATGGCGAACAGCCACTGATCCACTGGATCTGCTTAATCCGGTTGAGGGTCATGGCTAAGATGGAGTAGTTTGGGATGCCAATACAACTGGGCGGGGGCAGGGGGCATACTCATATAGTAATATATTATTTTATATGTGTATACTGAGGTATTTTACGTTATTTTTTATTATGTTCAAGTGGCTTTTGAGGTTTTTTTCATTATTGTAATTTATTTTCTGACAAAGTTTAGCACCTTTGTTTACACAAGGTACACAAGATTGTCACATCAGTTACTTCACTGGAGGTGATGGTCCCATTGCATGTTCCCCCTCAGCTAGATTAATAAACCTCTTATGAAAGTTTTCTACTTTATCAAGCAGACATTGTTGTTTTATGGTATAAAAGTACACTTTAACATCTGAGGTTCTTTTTATATTGGTGGAAAAGTTAATACTGGGAATGCCTAAACTGTTAGCCTTGATTCACATGCGTGTCCTGCAAAACTTACCTATTCAACGTTCACTCAGCATAGATAAGCACAAGAATATCTCAGCCTGGCCAAGGCCAGCTACCTCAAATCTGATACCTTACCGGGGCTAGAAGTCATTCCACTCATGACGTGTCCCTGCCGGGATTCACTTACATGTCAATCCGTCTTCAGATTGCTTCCCCTGAAAGGGCCACACGTCACAATACTCCAGCAAAAGACAGGAATCGCGACTTGATTACAGAGTGTCGCCTCACCCACCCCATGACGAACCACCTGGATTGGGACCCCAGTGAACCCAGTATAAAGATTAGATTACTTATAAAAGAACATTTAAAACAACAGAGGTGGTGCCAAAGTGCTGTAAAAAAAAAAAACATTAAAATAGACACAATACAAACAATCATGCAAAAGCAGATTAATAAAACAACCAATTGTAACATCCACCACAATCCCATCATACACAATGAAAGACAGAAGAAAACAAGTAGGTCTTAAGCCGACTTTTAAAAACCTCGATCGAGGAATGAAGACCTGATGTGCAGAGGCAAGTCATTCAAAAGCCTAGGAGCAACAACTGAAAAAGCTCGGTCTCCCCTAGACTTCAGCCGAGATCTTGGCACTACAAGGAGCAGTCATCCAGATGACCTCAGTGCTCTTGGTGGCACATAGGGGTGAAGGAGGTCACAGATATATTTTGGAGCGAGACCATGCAAGGCTTTAAAAACAAACAACAAGATTTTAAAATCAATGCGACACCACACCGGTAGCCAGTGGAGATGGAGAGGCTAAAATGGGGGAGACGTGATCCCTTTTTCTCGACCCAATCAAAAATCTATCTGCAGTGTTCTGAACCAGCTGACCCACATATAAGAAATTACAATAATCTAGTCGAGATGTAATAAAGGCACGAATGACTGGTTCCAAGTCCTTCTGTGATAGATAGATAAATAGATAGATAGATAGATAGATAGGAAAGGCACTATATAATAGATAGATAGATCGATGTGAAAGGCACTATATAATAGATAGATAGATTGATGTGAAAGGCACTATATAATACATAGATAGATCGATGTGAAAGGCACTATATAATAGATAGATAGATAGATAGATGTGAAAGGCACTATATAATAGATAGATAGATAGATATGAATGGCACTATATAATAGATAGATAGATAGATAGATAGATAGATAGATAGATAGATAGATAGATAGATAGATAGAT
>JANRMT010062797.1:25719412-25734275 GCA_026402145.1 Polypterus bichir lapradei | reverse complement strand
AGATAGATAGATAGATAGATAGATAGATAGATAGATAGATAGATAGATAGATAGATAGATAGATAGATAGATAGATAGATAGATAGATAGATAGATAGATAGATAGATGTCCTGAGCCACTCCTGCGTTGTCTTGGCTGTATACTTCAGGTCATTGTCATGCCAATTCTGTTTCTCTAGCTCATTCCGTATCTGGAGATTCACAAATGACTTTTAGAAACATCATAGACAGACACATTCCTGAGCCATCTCTAACAAGCCCACATTGACTCTTCCCCTGTCCTCTTGTTCCCTCTTTCTCCCCTTAGATCCTCCAACGGTGGAGCCAGTTTTCACTGAGATCCGACAAGGACTGGGCCGGAACATCGTCATGAACTGCAAGGTCCTGCGAGCCTATCCATCGCGGGTCCTCACCTATGAGTGGCGCCTGGGTAACAAGCTTTTGGACTACGGGCAAATTAACTCTCAGCTCTACACCAAGCATGTCATCAACAACCTGACAAGGGAGGGCTATGGAGTCTACAACTGCAGCATCATGAACGAAGCAGGCATTGGGCGCTGCAGCTTTCTGGTCTCAGGTATCTTTGACTTTCTTCTGGGTGACATAATGGGGTGAGATTTAGGTCTGCAGTGCTGTCCTTTTTCACAGACCACTCAGCATGGCATAGGTTGAGCCGTAGTGTCCCTAAATCTGTCTGCTGACGGATAAACCTGTTCAGAAGTATTAAAGGGAAAGTGTGGATTGGTTGATTTTAGATGGGCCTTTTTTTTCCCCCTTTACTTTTCCAGCTGAGACACATTTATGTATCCACTAGCCGAGTCAGAAAGTATTTCTTTCTTTTTGTAATGTTTGTGTGTGTTTGAGGGGGGTGTTGTTTGTTGTTGTTTGTTATAACATCCATATAGCTTGTGTTTCTGTAAAAATTCAATTTCCCTTTAGGGCAAATAAAGCAATAGGAGCTGCAAGATCAGCAATGAAGATAAAGTGGGTGAACGCCAGCAGTATGGAGGAGGCACAGCAATACTGGCAAGGTAGAATAGGCAGGGCAAAACCAGTAAGGCAGAAGAGGCAGGGCAACACTAGCAAAGTGAAGTGGGCGGAGCAACAATTCAGAACAGAGAAGGAGGCGACATTTGTAAGTAAAAGCAGCAGAGGCAGCGTGAGATGTGCAAAGGGCAACGGAGGAATTAGCAGAGAAGTACGTCACTAGCAAAGTGCAAGATCAAAAGATGAGGGGAACAGAGCCTAGGAAGGGACAGCTGTCACTGAAGCTGGCAGACACCAAGACAGGCCGAGGCTGATTGAGGAGGTGGAGTCTACTTCTGGAGGCTTCTATGTGATTCATAACGAGGGGCTCATCCACAGATTGAATGCATCTTTCCATTTCTTTTTCAGCTCATTTAGCCTGTGCGACTCAATAGGAAGCATAATTCGATTTGAACAAATACAAATGACAGGAGATGGACTCAGGTAAAAGACGCAGGACGACTCCGCTGATTAAGCTGTCCCGCACATCCGTCTCATTTCATCTCTAATGGCTTTTTTAAGGCCTTTAATTTGGATTTTTCAAATCTGCCATCCTTTTCCTCCTGATGGCTTTCCTCTTTCAAAAGGGAAAGTGATTTGTCTCTCTCTATCATTTTACCAGCCGACAACTGAAAATTGTAGTAAAGCGAACATTTATGTAATTCAGAAATGTGCTTTCGAGTTCCATTTTGCTGCTCAGAAGTCATCATCGGTTCTATTCATTTCTTGTGCTGTACTTTCATTTCCCTCTGCTCCCCTGTCCGTAAATGTTCTCACTAGAAGTCTCGTGCCTTTTGCGACAGCCACCGTTTTACCCTTAAACGTCTGGTTGAGGAAGCAAGGAGACGTCTAGACCTTAATTTTCCACAAAATGTCTCCTCAAAAGTCCATTTGAGTGTCAAGTCCAGCAAGTCTGGGACCTTCTAGGGGTTAAGAGGTTGGGAGCATGCACTGATACATCACCCACCACACAATGCACCACCTCAGGATCCCAAATTAGGACCTAAGCGCAGCCGTGCAGTGGGTGACACCACAGCACCACACTATTTGGAATGAAATGGAACAGTGTGAGGTATTTTGTGGTGGCTGGAGTGCCAATCCTGCCACCAACTGCCGAGTTTTAGAAGACCTGCTTACAGCGCTGGATGCAGGTTAACGTCATAACCAGGATGGAGCAATTACAGGTTAAGGGCCTTGCTCAAGTGGAATCACTTCTGGCATTTACGGGATTCAAACCACCAACCAGTGCAGATCCCAAGCCTCAGAGCCACCGCTCCACCTAGGGGTTAAGGACCGAATCATATTGTGCTCAGGCAGTGGAAGGACAGACTGGAATCAGTCAGAAGTTTGGCACGCCAACCGGGCCGTCCCTTATATTCATCGCCAGATGAATTAAACAAAAAATAAAATAAAAAGAGAAACGTGCCAGTGCCCTGCTCCCCGATCCAGGATTCCTTCTTCTCCGGATACTGTGGTCTTCCAGCAAAAGACGTCTCAATTTAGGCTGTGTGTCCTTTATGGTGAAACACCCAGAAGAGGGGGCTAAGTGCCCTTACTGGGCGGTCTCTCAGAGCTGTGAGGGAAGAAGAGAAACAGGACAAAATCAGCGGTAGCCCCGCTTCTCGTCTCGGTGGGTTATTACATACCGTTTCCCCAGCCCTCGGAGAAGTCCTCCAACACCCATGCCTGACAGTATATAACCGCATATTATTGATAGGTTTGGCTTGGTGGCACTGTGGGTACCTTTAGAGCCTTGGCTTCAAATCCTGGCTTGATGACTATTTGTGTGTGTTCTGCATGTTGCCACTATCTCCTTGGGGATTTTCTCCATCTACTCCTCTTTTCCTTCTGGCATGCAAGAGACATACCGCTTAGGTTGCCTTGTGTATCTGAATATCCCCAAAGTGTGAGAGAGTGTGCCTTGTGCTGGAATGGCATCTAGTCTTGAGATGACTGCTTCCTTTTATTGGATCACGCAGGCTCAGTAAAGGAAAATAAATGAATGGATTAGTGAGTGAACTGGGATCTGAGGCACAATTGGAATCAATAGATTCATCTCGTAAGTGATGCGGCAATGAAATAAGGCCATGCTGAGAATTAAAGGGACAGGACGAGTGCTGGCACCTGAAGTGCATTGTGATTCACAAACTCACTGGAAACCAGTAAGGAAAGGAGGGACATTCTGGCTGTCATAGGATCTCACAGAGTGTTAACGATCCAGTATCTAATTTGGAGGGAGGCATTGAAGTGGACTTGAGGGTTGACAGCGAACTGAAATGGTGGCTGGAATGTGAGGAGACTCTCTTCCTTGTGGAGTGTATCATTTTGGAGTCCAGGGAAAGAGTGGTGCAGCCCTTCAATTTATCTGGCAGACACTCCAGACCCATGGTGTGCTTAGTTAAGGGTGGGGGGATTGTGGGTGAGTGACGTTTCACATTAATATGCACGGCCGTCCGAGCCTGTGCTATCTGTGGCTGGGAGAAATTTGTAAGTTCTGAGATGCCTCACCCTAAGATCCAAGATGATTTGTGTGGGACTGATATGCAAATTGATGCTAATTTATTATAATCCTTAGTCGAGGTGACCCTCACAATGCAATGACGTTCATCCAAATAGGTGAATTTTTAAATGATTGTGTCTGTCAGAAAAAGCTTGGAGATTCTGAGAGAATCATAAGGAAGTTACTAGAAGAGAAGCGTCGTAACAAAAAAAAAGGAAGACGGGGAGGTGCTGTCCTCTGCCTTCTTCAGTTTGCTTTCATCGTTTTTTCTTTATCTATTTCTCCCTTATTAATTTGCCTTTTGTCTTTGGCTTGATGCAATTCTTCTTCATCTCTCTCTGTCTGCTTTTTGTTTGTTCATCTTCAATACTTTCTTGGGTGACTCTTTCTTTGCTCTTACTCGTTCACTTATATCTTTCCAGATGGTTTGTTCTTTGCCTTGTCCTCATCATCATTCCATCATCATCATCAGAAACCAAGTCTACTGTTTAGGGTCATGGTGGCAGTAGGCCAAGCAGGTTAGACTTCCCAGACTTCTCTTCTTCTTCTTTGTCACTGCTCTCTTTCTAACTTGCTTCTCCTCATCAACTTTCATTTCTCGGTTCTCTGTAGCTACTCTTCTTTTCATTTTCCTCCTCATTTCTGTCCTGCCTGAAGTGGCTCTTCCTCTCCGCTCCATCACCTTCTCATAAAGCTGCTACTCTTTCTTATTGTGTTCTCCTTTCTCAGGCAGTTCTTCCTTAATGTTTCTTTATTTCCTCCACTCTCTTAGGGCACCTCTCATGATCACTTCTTCTTTAATTGCCTCTTGATTTTCTCACTTTCCTCTTCCTTATTCTTTTTTCCTCTTCTTCATAAAGCCTCCCATTCCTCTCCTTTTTTGCACACTCCCCCTTTTCTCAAAATTGTGTTTCTTGTTCCCTTCTTGATCTGTTCTTCCTCTTCTGGCTGAAACCTCTCTGCTTTAGTTTGCCTTTTTCATCAAGTTACTCTTCCTCCTCCTGTCATCTTCCTCGTCACCTGTTCTTGAAGTGCTCCCTGACCCGATCTTCTTCTTCTTCTGCTCTCCCTGTTCTTCTCACTTCACATTATCTAACATTGCCCTTTTTTAAGTGCCTCTTCTCTTGCTCTTTGTCATCACCCCTCACCTTTCAAAAGGTGCCATTCTTCTCCTCCTCTTTCATTCTGTTCTCTTCTCGTCATTTCACTTTCTCTTCTCTTGCTCTTCCTCCCTCCTGCCTGAAGGTGCCATTCTTCTTCTTTTCCTTCCTTCTTCATAAAGCTACTCTTGTTGTCTTCTTCCTCATCACCTCTGTTCAACCTGCTCTTCTCCTTTCTAATGCTACTCCTCCTCTTCCTTACTCCTCCTCCTTCCTTCTTCATTGAGCATCTCTTCCTCTCCTGTTCTTCTTCCTCCTCTTTAATGCCAAACTGAACACAGACCTCTGCAAAGTAGTCTAACTTAATCACAAATATAAAACAATAAGTAATCGATTGCATCGGTATTTTGTCTGTTTTATAAACTTCCCCTTCTTCCTGTCTTCTTCATCGTTCCTTGCTGAGTCACCTCTTTATCTCCTTCTCCTTTCCCTTTACTTCCCTACAAGCACGCCTCTTCCTAACCTCATCCTCCATGATTGGTTCAACTCTGTATTTTGTGTTTTTCCCAGGGTGCAAACCCACCAAATCTCTTTATGCTTCCAGTTTTCTTCTGCTGATTCTCCCAGCATGCTCGGTGCATAACAGCTAAATGATCTGAGAGCCTTCTGCGTCCAGAGCTCATTCCCACTGCGCCAACTGGAAAGCCATTAAGCTTTACGGGATCGCCTTGCAAAAAGATAATGCGGCTCCTGGGCCCGTCCCAGAGCAGCCAATCGATGAGACTCCGGCCTCGTCTCTAATAAATCTGCCAGATTAATGGAAATACAAGGCAGAGCGATATTGAATTCAGGGGCCTGTGAGCTTGAGAATTTCATATTTTCCATCAATTATATATGAGAGAGGATGCGGTAGCGCAGGGCAGCGTCAAAGAAGGAAATTATAATTACCCAGCGAGTCGCGTGCTTTGACCAGGAGCAGCCGTCCCACGCCTCGCCATCCACACGTGTTGCATTTTAATAATCTTCTTTTTCAGGCACATGGACTGCCAAGCGCTAATTACTCGGCTGCTGACGTGCATTTTGCCGGGTGCTTGTCGCCAAAAGCTATTTCTCCGTCATGTTGACACTGTAAATTTTGCTGCATCCCACGCTGCCGTCTTGTTTTAGAGCGATCAGGCTTTCAGAGAAAAGGAAATGGCTAATAAATTGCATCTAAGATAGTGAGGTGCGCCACCTCTACCCCCACCTCTCCAATCAAGGCCACACACGGGTAGCCTAAGGAAGTGGGAGCAAGTAAGTCCTGCCACCTTGGTAGAGGTTTTGCAGGCCAATTTAGTGGCACAAGAAATAGAGGGGGCTGATGGGTGCTCAGTTTAAAATGTTGCTGCCTCTGCCACTTCTCATAATAAGGGTAAGGACCATTGAAAATGAAAGCAGACTTGACTAAAAGAATAGTGAAAAGGAGCTGTCCTGCCAGTTTGGGCATTACGGAGAAGGGAAGTCCACTTGATGTAGGTGACCAATGAAGGGCTAAAGTGGGGTGTATTGAATAGCCACTGGGGTACACACTGCACTTTGAGGAGGTAACGGGCACAGCAGAGATGATTCTGGGTGTACACCGTACACTTAAGTGCAGGTGGTGGATGCTGGGTGAGTGGGCTACAGGCAACTTGTTCTCCTCCCTCCTTTGTTTTATTTTTGTTTTTCTTGTGAGTTTGCTGGTTGGTGGGCAAGGGAGTCCAGCTCCATTTACGTGCCCTCACTGGGCTCAATATCTTACTGGTCTTTTTCCTTCTCCTTGCAGGCAAAGCCTACGCCCCTGAGTTCTACTATGACACCTATAACCCACTGTGGCTGGACAGACCCCGCTACTACGTCTACAACTTGCAGTGGACGCAAATGAACCCCATTGCGGTCGACCAGATTGTCGCTTACCGTCTGGGCTTTAAGCAGGTAAGCGGGTGATGAGTTCGAGCTCTGGGAACGATTTCTCCAAGTAAAGTAGATGGCAGCCTCCTATTCCTTAGGATCAGATTAACTAACTTCATTATATACAGTGCATATGAAAAGAATGGGAGGTCTCACAATTCATTGTTATTTCCCTTTTCTGACACTGATCAACAGACAAAGATTCTTTAATGTCAAAGTAAGCACAGATTTCTGCAAAGTGGTTGAAATTAATTACACATACCAAATACAAAATAATTGATTGATTAGTGTGATACCCCTAAATCCTCATTGGTGCAGCTGATTAGGTTTAGAGGTCTCAGAATAACTGTAGTTCAATGGACATCACAGGTCTAAATACACCGTTTCTGGAGGGTCAGTCAGTACGGTGGACTAAGCTACGCAATGAAAGGCCAAAGAACACAACAAGCAACTCCATGAAAACCACAAAATAATTGCATAAGTAGTTTATTATGACGTACCTCGGTGACCCAGTGCCACACTTGGCACGTGTTGTCTAACCATTGTATCCCATTGTCTTTCCATCAGTGGCCAGAAAATGAAACATCACGGCAGAGTTCAGTTTTAAACAGGTTGTTAGATCGACATGCCTCTGCTTACTAGAGACAGCGAAGGGAGCGTCTCCATTGAACATCTCCACAAAAGTGTACCAGTCATTGTAAGCCAATCAACTGTTGCTTAAATGTCCTCCTACCGCGTATTTAAAAAGTCTTCACCCCCTTGGAAGTTTTCACATCTTATTATTGTACAACATTGAATCACAGTGGGTTTAACTTGGCTCTTTGACATTGATCAACGGAAGAAATTTGGATGTGAGCATCAGTAGGCTTTGGGCCCTAGGAACCAATTTACCCGAACTCTTCTAGAACATTTTAGTAATTATTTGCCGCTCTGATGCTGATCTTTCTGATCATAAAATAGGTCATTACGATAGCAATTGACGAGAAGAATTCATAATTAATTGCAGAATTACGGTATTTGAGGGGTCCTCTTGAGTTCCTCTTTCTCTTGCACAATTTGGTTCAAAAACTAATCAGCACATCGTCATCTCATAACAGGCTTAAGTTTCGAGTTTGGTATTTTTCTCTCCTCTTGTTTTAGCTCTAGAAACTGTGACAGACAGACAGACACACACACCCATCATCGAGATATCAATGTTTTCGGTAACAGGGGACCCTAAAAGTCGAGATCCATCGGAAAATGGAGATCGAATTTTTTGGCGAATATAAAGTGTTCGCTGCTCCCCCAGTGATGATAGGTTATGGTGGGGGAGGGTGCAAAGCAAATAAACTCTTCAATGGAAACAGATCTCTAGTATAAGTTGATGCAAAACACGAAGTAATTGACCACATAGGCATTCACGCCCTACAGGTCATTAGTACTGTATTCAGTAGATGCACCTACAGTATGGCAGCCATGACAGCCTTCAGTCTGTGTGCACAGGCCTCTCTTTCTCTCTGTCTATCAGGTTTGCACATCTGCACTCCTCCCTCTTCTTTAAACTGCTCAAGCTCTGTCAGGCTTTTATCCAAAGCGACTTACAAAAGAGGTAAAAGAGGAGAACATGTGTGAACAGTCTCTGTCAAGTCCAGCTACCAGTTCCCATCTGGATTGAGATCTGAACTCTGACTCAGCCACTCCAGGACATTCACATTTCTCTTTTGAAGTCATTGATGTATAGCATTGGCTTTATGCTTAGGGTTGTTGTCTCACTGGAAAACAAATCTTTGTCCAAGGCGCAGGTTTTTTGCAGACTGCCTAAGGCTTTCCTTCAGGAGATCTTCATATTTTGCTGCATTTATTTAACCCTCACAAGCCTTGCAGGACCTGCTGCAGAGAAGCATCCTCATGGCCCGATGCATCCACCATCAAGTTCCACGGTGTAGATTGGGTGTTTTTGAGAATGTGCAGCGTGATGTAGCTTCATTTTCAAATGGCTCACTTTTGGTGTCATCAGACCATAGAATCTCCTTTGAGCTAACTTTAGAGTCCCCCATGTGCCTTTTGAGATGTCCTGTGTGTATTTGTCTTTGCCACTCTCCCAAAAAGCTACAAATGGTGTAACATCCTGGTACAATTTCTCCAGTCTCTGACATTGTAGCTTGTAAACCCTTCAGAGTTCTCACAGGTATTTTGGTGGGCTTCACTTGTCTGCATCTTGCGCGGTCACTCAGTTTTTGTGGACGGCCTACTCACCACAGATTTACACCCCTGCCATACTCTTTTAATTTCTTCATGATTGATTTCACTGGATACTCAGTATTTTGGAGATTTTCTCGTCTCTGTCGCCTGACTTGTATCTCCCTTTCATGGAACTGCTTGTTGTGCTCTTTTGTCTTCATTGGGTAGGTCACTCCTCCATGCTGACTCACCACAAGTTGGATCATCCAGATGTAGGAGCATTAAGACAACAATCAATTGACACTCCAGACAGGTGATCTCTGTTTAACCAATCAAGTGACTTCTAAAGCCAATTGTCTGGACCAGGGATGATTTAAGGGAATCCTATTAAAGGGGGTGAATACTTAATGCGGTCAGTTATTTTGTGTTTAATATTTGTAATTAGTTTAGACCACTTTGCAGAGATCCGCGTTTGCTTAGATATTAAAGAGTCTTTGTCTGTTAATCAGTGTCAAAAACGGCAGATTAAATCCATTGTGACTCAATGTTGTACAACAATAAAGTGTAATCATGTCCATGGGGGTGAATACTCTTCATAGGCACTGAGGCACCTTTTATAATAAACGCCATCTGAAGGCACTTTATAGGCGTAAATCCATTTTTGTGTATTTTCTATCTTGGGAGCCAGGTTGCCTTCTGTGGGGCTCAGGTGGGAATGGAACCAGAGATCTTGTGTTTTCCAGTCCATTTCTTTAGTTTCTTGGCCACCATCATTTGAGTAAAGCATGTAGCAGGCACAGCTGCATTGTAAATAGAAAGAAGAACATGAGGAAAGAAAATGATGCCTAGAGGACAGCAGGGAGACCACCAGACCAGGACACTGTGACATTGGGAAGCACAAAGTTGCACCGTAGCACATGACTAGTTGGTGATGGTCCAGGGTGCCAAGCCTGTATTCAGTTTTTCTCTGATGTCAATGGTTGGAAAGGCAGCTTGGCTTTCCACTGACTAAAGAGCATGTGCGATTTCATGCTGCCATTGAGCGGGTCTATTTAGTGCGACTAAAGAGAGCGGATTGGGATCGGGGAGGATTAAAAACTGAACGACATGCAGACATTACTAACAAAGTTTGAGAGACCACTTCTCCCGGGGGCCTCGACATGATCATGTTCTTGTCTGTGTAATCCACAGCCCTGCTTTAGACACAGAAATGCCATTAGTTACACTACGCGGCTGGGCTTGTGTGTCTTACAAACAAGCTGATCTGCCTGCAGGGGGTGCCTGACAGACTGGTGACTGGTGTGTCACTGATGGCAGCATAAGGTGGTCCTTCTTTCTGCTCTTAGTTGGTATTATTAGATGTACTGTACATGGTAGCATGTCTTGTGTATTGTGTGTGTGTGATGTGTGTGTTTCTTGAATACCCAGAGTGTGTCGTACTTGGGTTGCGCATTATGGGGACGATGTGCATGTGGAGTCCTCAGTGCAGTCTGTGTTTCATGAGTACAGGATGCATCATGTGACCTTCACGACTAAAGTGTGTACACATTTGAGACTTACTGAATATTACGCATGTCAAGTGTGCACATATTGTGTGTATGTAACATGCATGTCCATATGGATTGTGCTATGCCGTGTTTTAAAGTATCTGCGATTAAGTGTATTCAGATATCAAAATTACAAGAAAATGTAAGGCTCCTCTCCGTTTTATTTATATATATTACTAGCGGCTTCGCCCGCGTAGAAGTGAAACAGGACAGTGAGGAGGGCCCCACTCGGACCCCCAATCCTGACATCACGCTTCCCCCTCCCCTCGGCCCACAGCCTCTGTCTCGGATTAGTGTGAATATATCGCTCCTGCAAGCGAACTATGATTCTTAGCATGATGAGAGAAGTCACAAAATCAACCGGAATGTTCAAGTAAATTCCAGAAATAAACCCGTTAAGTAGTTCTGTCGTTCGCTAGCTAAGTGGATGTAAGATACGCCCTGAGGCAAATAAATTGGAACCGCATGCAAACTATGATGCTTAGTGCAATGAGAGAAGTCGCAAAACCATCCGGAATGTTCAAGCAAATTATAGAAAAAAACCCGATCTCAATCCGTTAAGTAGTTCTCTTGTGAAAAGCGGACAGGCAGACAGAGAGACAGGCAGACGGTGGATATTATATAGAGAGAGATATAGTACAAGACTAAAATAATTCTGGCTACCAACTTTCTATATGTGAGTCGTATTACAGTCACTCAAGTATGTGCCAAGTAAATGTGACTTGAAGCAGTTAATATGACGCTTGTCACGTGTGCACATCTGGAGTGTGGCTGTCATTGTGTGTATGTAATATGCATGTTCATATACAAATGGATTGTCCTACGCTATGTTTGTGATGAACGTGTATACATTGCTGCATTTCAAAAGCTGGGTGAACGTGGTGTCTGGTTGGCACTGTGTGTGTAATGTAGTGTGTATTTTATGTGTATCTGGACCAAAGTGTGCGTTGTGTTGTGTTTCTGGAACTAAGTGAAAATTTTGTGTTTCATGTGTGCATCTGGGGCGTTCTGTCCATTGTTGTGTGTTCCAGTCAGTGTTGTGTAAAGCAGAGGTACCTTTCTGGAAAGTCATGTCATTGTCTAAGCCACTCAGTCCAGATCATGGTGGTGGGTGGTGGGCTGGAGCCTGTCCCAGCTAGCATAGGGTGTAAAACAGGACCAATCCCCTGGACAGGGCGCCAGTCTATGGCAGGCCGAACATACAGACATCGACACACACCCAACATACGCTAGGTAGGGCCAATTGAGTGGTGCCAGTTCACCTAACCTGCATGTGGTTGGACTATAGGAGGAAATCCATGCAGACACTGGGGTGAATATGCAACTCCACGCAGGGATGACATGGGATGTGAACCCTGGTCTAGTTACTGCTCCACCATACCGCCCTCCTTTCTGGAATGTAAAATTTGTGCATGCGAGAACTACTCAAGCAATAGTCTTAAATTACCTGATATAATTTGTGCTTAAGTATAAGAAATACAAGTAAATACAGGATATGTCCCTGTTTTACATATAGCTAAAAAGTTCTTAAAGGTCAGGTCAGGTTGGGGAGCATGCACTGGTTCAGCTCATTGCTGCACCCACCATAAGATGAAACAGCTTGGGTTTCTGGTTGGTAACCCCCTCAGGCAGACATGCAGTCCAGTCCCACCCCCAGAAATGACTCTTTATCTGCCACAGCCAGGTGTTACTTGGGCATCCCCTTGGCCTGGTCCAGCCACTCAGGTCCTCAAAAATGAGGATCCTACGAGCCCGATAACCCTCGGGGAATCTCACAACTTGGCCGTTGTGCTGTAACTGATGTTCCCTCACAATGCAGTTAATGTGCCTCATTCGGGACTCCATTAGCAACTGCTAATTCGACACAAAGTCAAACCAGCGGTACCCAAGGATTCCCTGAAAAGACACAAGGAGTCCAGTCATCGTCTCTGGTCGCTGGATAGCATCCATGTCTCACAACCATATAGCAAGACAGGAAGCACCAGGACTCTAAAGACTTGGACCTTTGTCCTTTTGCATAGATATCGGGAGCGCCACACACCCCTTTCCAGCGACCTCATTACCCCCCCATTGCTCTCGTAAACCATCTACTGACTTCATAGGAAGAGTCACCAGAGACATGAATGTCACTGCCAAGGTAAGTAAACCTCTCGACGAAGTCGACACCCTCTCCGCAGACAGACACACTACTGATGTCTGTGCCAAAGAGATCATTAAAGTTCTTACACACCTAAAATAATTCAGGCTGCCTGCTTTTTTTTTTTATAATCACTAAAGAATAAGTGCGACTCAAAACAGTGACATTCAGCACGAGCGGACATCTTAATGACTGTATCTTGATTCAGTGGGGAAGCGCTAATAGGAGAGGCGTGCAGACTTCCCTGCTTTAAGAAGGAGCTAATCCATCCCTGAAAATCCCTTCACAAAATGAATTTTCATAGCCTAATTACAATTAGTTTAAATGGAAAACATTGTTAAGGGCTCAATGGCCCCAAAAATGGTCCTTAAACTAATGCCAAACAATATGAAAATTGACAGAATTAATTTATTAATAACATTTGTTGTCAAAGCAATGCCCACATAATGCATTGCATAATATTTAATTAAGCTCTTTACCTGGACCTCATCATTTGTAGTTTCATATTCGAAGGAACAGCCTTTCATTTTTTCTTGGGCTTTTTCTACTAGTTGGTGATCTTTTTGGAGCTGTGATGCCCAAAATAATTTAAGAAGACATGTGAGCAACACACATGTGAAGAAAAGTAAACTACAGAATGTGAACGCACAAGTCCACCTCGCTGCAACCCTTTCAGATCAGGCCTGCCCAGCTTGCCAAATGGCTGCGAGCACGGCATCTAAAAACAGCAGTGTCAGCCATGGAAATGACTGAAACTAGAAATTGTGTGCCAACATTAACCAGCTCTGCCCGTAAACGTCCAGTCCTGCCCCACCCCTCTCAGCAGGGTGTCATGAGGACAGCATCTGAACTCAGTAGAGACTCTGAGAATGACTGAGACTTGACACCCACATCCAGCCCTGCCCTGATCTGCAGTCTGCAGCAAGGTGCACTCGAGTGACTGCGAAGAAGATCAGGTGTTAACAACTGAGGAGTGCATTTGATTCTTCATATCCACACATTTTCCTCAAGCTATTGATCCTAAAGCAGAGTAAGCCTGTATTTTAGATTTAAGCGACTGAGTAAACCATTGTGGGTTTTTTGGTAGCCCTTTTGTTTTTTGGTTTAATATATTTAATACTGGGTCGGGGAAAATATGTCAGAGTAAAAGCGGCCATTAGAGGGAAGTAAAAGAGAATTTTCCTGACAATTTATCTATTACTCATAGATGCTTTATAAGCATAATTAGGACCAGAAGAAGCCTTTGTTAAGGTCTTGTTACGTAAATGACTAATAGATGCATTTTTGCAGTACCTAAACTAAAGTGCTACCAAAATAGAACACTCAATTAAAGTAGAAGTCTTCTCAAAACATACTCAAGTACAGTAATAAAATGTTTCTACTTCATTACTGTACACCACAATTTCTGTGTGCTTGTTTCACAAACATCTACACCATGATTTGCGTGCTTATTGTAAAGTCTGTTTTTTGGATGGAGGTGTACATTGTCGCACTGTAAGAGTGTGGTACATGTGAAGGCCGGTCTGCATTATGTAGGTTATGGATAGTTCAGCGTCTGTTTCACATTTGAAAGGTAGTGCACATTATACATGTCGTGTGATTTTAATGGGGGCAGCTTATGTGCACTTGTAGGGTTGTGAGCATTGCGTGCATTGCCTCTCTTGTTATAGTGGAAGCATGTAGCATGTGCTCGTCTTTACAAGTAATGAATTACAAGGTATGCATTATGGGTATCATAATGGGTATCCGTTACATTAGTCCATGCAAGTAAGAGATGCACTGTACAATGTACACATGACAAAAATGACCCTCCAAACCAGTAAACATATATATGTTGTAAGGGCCATGCTGGATGGATTAGCATCTTGGCTGGGATGGAAGGCGAATCCTTACCGAGCTGGGAGACCATAACAGAAGGACTGCAGGAAAGGAGGTGCAACCTCCCGGGTTAATGCTAGATTCCTATCCCAGTCGGGACAGACAAATAATGGATGAACACTTTGTTTCCCAATATAAAAGGGAGCAGTGTTTCTCTGGTTTGGCCCCAGTATGGACACCCGCAGGGTGGCCTGGGATTTGGAGTTTTAAAGGGCAACCCTTTTCAGTGTCCTTGGATGCCACCAAGGGGCACTATTAGGAGTTACTCTCCGTGTTTTGAGAGGACTTCCATCTGACCCGGAAGTGCTTCTCTTACACAACACTGTAACCCTGAAAGTACTCCAGGGTCTGGCATAAAAGAAACCGTCTAACTCCTGAAAGGTGAGCCAGAGTAGGGAAAGAGTGAGACGACGCTAGTGGAGGAGAACAGAAGAAGATGAACGTCTGCAGTTGTGACTTGTCTGTAGGATTTTCAGGCAGGAAATGTATCAGCAGCAGTGTGTCTTTCTTCAACATCTGCCCTTGGGACAAATGACATGTCTATCTATCTATCTATCTATCTATCTATCTATCTATCTATCTATCT
>JANRMT010062797.1:25697767-25713718 GCA_026402145.1 Polypterus bichir lapradei | reverse complement strand
ACTGGGCTGTATAGTGAATATAAATGTTTATTTTTATCTGACCCTCAAAGACCCCCTGGAACCCAACCATGGACCCCTAGGAGTCCACGGACCTCAGGTTCAGAACCCCTGATTTAGTGGATCAACCTGGCATAGGTTTATAGCATCTTTATTACCATGTTGTGTACAGAGTACAGTAAAGGTCTTACTAGCATCTGTTAATGAAGAAACAACCACAACACTACTCATCATACCTTGATGAAGGGTGTCCAGTGATGATTGTGCCACTGGTGTCCTTTGTGCTTTAAGGTGACCTGAAGTTACAGTACATGAGCTGCCTTACTGAAGTTAGACTGCCCTGCGTTGACCAGGCCAATGCTGTTTTTTAGGATTTAGAGTGCCCAATATTTAGTGGGCCATTTGGGCATAGGTTTGTAGGATCTATAGTGCCATGTTGTGTACAGAGTACAGTGAAGATCTTACTAGCATCTGTTAATGAAGAAACAACCACAACACTACTCTACATACCTTGATGAAGGGTGCCCATTAATGATTGTGCCACTGGTGTCCTTTATGCTTTAAGGTGACCTGCAGTTACAGTACGTGTGCTGCCTTGATGAAGTTAGACTGCCCTGGGTTGGCCAGGCCAATGCTGCTTTTCTGATTTTTTAGGGCCCTCACAGTCACCCTGGTATGGGTTTATACACATATACAGAGTAGAGTGAAATTCCTACTTACTATACTTGTGCTAGTAAAGATGCAACATGTCACTATTCAACAATGCTGTGATTAATGGTGCCCTATGAAGATTGTGCCAATGTTGTCCATTAAGATTTAGATGACTTGCAGTTACAGTACCTGTGCTGCTCTACTGAGGTTAGACTGCCCTGTGCTGCCCAGCCGGAGTTTAGAGAGTCATATATTTAGTGGGTCGTCTGGGTAAAGGTTTACAGGGTCTTTATCGTCATATTTGTGGAGTGTCAAACTAAAAGAAGTGGCAGGTCAGGGTGTGGTCTGTAGATGGGTGCAGAATTGGCTAAGACACAGGAAGCTGAGGGTGATGATGCGAGGAACCTCATTAGAATTGGCCGATGTTAAGAGTGGTGTTCCCCAGGGGTCAGTGCTAGGGCCGCTGCTATTTTTAATAAATATAAATGAGTAGCAAAATACCTGTGCTTCGCAGCGGAGAAGTAGTGTGTTAAATAAGTTATAAAAAAGAAAAGGAAACATTTTAAAAATAACGTAACATGATTGTCAATATACAGTAATTGTTTGGTGAGTGTTATGAGTGTTGCTGTCATCAAGGATTTGATTATCATTATTTCTTTCAATCAGGTTCGTATTTCGAGAACGTGTTGTGTTCAAGTTACATTCCGTGCTTGTCAACCGTTGTAAAGATAACAGGTTTCATTCATCGAAGTGTTCACTACCCAAATCGCTACTCGTGAATCTAAGATGTTTAACAGGCATTTCCGTTATTAAGTTGTGGAATTGCCTGCGAGTATTTAGCAACAGCGTCTCTATGAACTTGTGGATTTTTCTGCGAGTATTTAGCGACAGCGTCTCTATGAACTTGTGGATTTGCCTGCGAGTATTTAGCAACAGCGTGTCTATGAACCTGTGGATTTTTCTGCGAGTATTTGGCGGCAGCGTCATGAAGTTGTTTTCGTCTAGCTGCATCAGAAAATATACCACGACGTCTGACACACCTTCTTTTTACTGTTTTCTTGCAGCTTGGATTGGTGCTGTCATAATCGGTTTGAGTTTCATGGTTTGTTTCAATTACGTTAGTATTTGCAGGACTTGTGTTGAAGTGACATTCGGCATCAGTCAAGCGTTGTAAGCATACAACCACCTTCATCAATAACTTCGCATCGTAATAAACGAACAATAAAACAGCGGAGAAGCTGTGGATTAAATAAAAAGGCTGCAGTTATCAGCAGGGAGACGTGAATACCGTGGCAAAGCAAAGACGGGAATGAAGAGACCGGAGCGACGGACGGCCTTATATGGGCAGGCAGTCAATTACGTGGGAGGCGTGGTGACAGGGGACGCAACGCCGCCTCACAAGGTGACTGAGCTGCAGGCTATGGACGTATATATGTACGTAAGTAAGATTCAATTATGACCGTCACGCTCAGAATTTCGAAATGAAACCTGCTGAACTTTTGTAAGTAACCTGTAAGGAATGAGCCTGCCAAATTTCAGCCTTCTACCTACACGGGAAGTTGGAGAATTAGTGATGAGTGAGTGAGTCAGTGAGGGCTTTGCCTTTTATTAGTATAGATTTAGATAGGAATACAAGTAACAAGCTGGTTAAGTTTGCAGATGATACCAAGATAGGTGGATTAGCAGATAATTTAGAATCCGTTATATCATCACAGAGGGACTTGGATAGCATACAGGTTTGGGCAGATTTGTGAAAGGTTAAATTTAATGTCAGTAAATGTAAAAGATTACACGTAGGAAGTAAAAATGTGAGGTTTAAATACACAATTGGCGGCTGGAAAATCGAGAGTCCACCTTATGAGAAGGATTTAGGAATCACAGTGGACTTTAAGCTATCGACTTCCTGACAGTGTTCAGAAGCCATTAAGAAGGCTACCAGAATGTCTGGTTATATAGCGCCTTGATGTGTGGTGTACAAGTCACAGGAGGTTCTGCTCAGTCTTTATAACACACTGGTGAGGCCTCATCTGGAGTCCTGTGGGCAGTTTGGGTCTCCAGGCTACAAAAAGCACATAGCAGCACAAGAGAAGGTCCAGAGAAGAGCGACTAGGCTGATTTAGGGCTACAGGGGATGAGTTATGAGGAAAGATTAAAAGAGCTGAACCTTTGCAGTTTAAGCAAAAGAAGATTAAGAGGAAACCTGACTGAAGTGTTTAAAATTATGAATGGAATTAGTCCAGTGGATCAAGATGGTGACTTTAAAATGAGTTCATCAACAACACGGGGACACCGTTAGGGACTTTCAAAACTTGACTTGATGTTATTTTAGAAGAATTAAGTGGAGATGACTGGTGAGCTTTGTTGGGCTGAATGGCCTGTTCTCGTCAACATTGTTCTAGTGTTCTAATGTTCTAATGTACAGAGAAAGTCTTACTTGCATATACTGATGAATATTAAACATGTCACCACTCTCCGGTGCCGTGATAAAGGCTACCCTTTGATGACTTTGCCAGTGTTGTCCTTAATGGTTTCGGGTGCCTTCCAGTTATACTGTTACAGATGTCAGACCATGCCAATGTTTAGATGTCATCTGGTTTAACTGTGCTGATTTTGCTGTACCTCTATCGCGTTTATCACTGTAGTGAGCGTCTGTGTGTGTCAAAGAGTGTCTCTTTGTGCGCAAATGAAAGACGACCATCTCTGTGACCAGAATGTCTCCCTTTCTCTTGTAGATCAGCCACCAGCGCTGGTGGGAACAGGAGATCCCAGTCAATCATGTCATTCAGAAAGAGGAGCTACTCCAGTACAACCTGTCCGAACTGATAAGGCCTGAGACCTACGAGGTGCGTCTGACTCCCATTACCAGACTGGGCGAGGGAGACTCCACAATCCGGATCATCAAGTACAGTGGTGAGCAACGTGGTTGTCATTAGTAGGCCCGTCCAAATCCAAGCCAGTTTTTTTTTTTTGGGGGTGGGGGGTGTAACTGGTAATGAATTGTTACCTTTCACACACATCCAGCGCAGAAGGTTCTCCCAGTGGCACTGAAATGTGTGTTTTTAGTTTGGAAGCCACACACTCAGCTAACCTTAGCCTGCCCCTTGGAGATATTTGTCTGTGGGCAGCACAGCTGACTTACCACAACACAAAGTAAAGTTATAGGGTTGAACAAGTCATATGTGTGTCTAGGAGCCTCATTACCAGAGGTGAACCACCAGTCATTTCAGGGAAACATAGGGGAGCTGGGGGAAGAGACCCGAAAGGATATGGTAGCAGTCAGGGGCTGAGCTGAAGGCTGACACAAAAGAATGCAGTGGGAGTGATTGAGTGGATCAAAGAGGTAGTCTTTAGGGACACAGATGGGCTTATGGACATACTGGGGTCAATGACTAAATGGAGAGGGATACGCTAAAGGTCACTGACTGGTCTGAGGGAACATCTAGGGACTCGCTGGGATTCGGGGGCTGAAGAGAGACAGTTCGCAATGGAGGTCGGTGACTGGAATAAGAGAGCACTTAGTGACAAACTGGCATTCAGGAAAAGTCCTTTGGTGCACCGTGGATTACAGATTGGGTTGAGACACAAGAATACAAAGGTGTCAGGAGCTGAACATGGAGGATTACCTGGAAATATAGTGGGGATTCGGTTAGTGACTCACTATATAGAAGACTCACAAAGAGAAAGCCAGTGATTGAACAGGGCAGGACTTTGGGACACACTGGGGGCTGACCAAGGAAAGTCCTTTGTGAAAGACCGGAGGTCAGTGATGGGACTAAGAAAGTGCTTAGTGACACACTGCGAGGTAGGGGTTGTATGGAAAAAGGAAAAGAGAAGCACCCTTAGAGTCAGAATCTGAGCAATTAAAGGGGGAACACTAACAAACTGGGAGTCGGGCTGAACTTGCAGAGTAGTCGGAATACCGACTGCACTGGTAGACATGGACAAAGTTGGATAAGATGGCAGGGGGTCCAGGGACACACTAGGAGTTAAATTAGAGGAAAAGTTGGAAAAAGGATGAGCCTTTAATGACATATTGGTAGCTGATCAGGGAAAATAATTTACAAATATTCCTGAAGCCAGTAATTGGACTAAGATGGGGTTTGGAGATGCACTGTGAGATAGGGGTCATACTGAAAAGGGAACAGAAGTACCCGGAAAATGAGACTGAACAGTAAACGTGCACACTAACAAACTGCCAGTCAAGCTGAATATGGTAAGTAGTTGGGGGGGATCACTGACTGAACTGGTAAAGGATATGCAGGGGGTCAGGTTAGGTCAGGGAGTGAAATGGAAGAGGCCTCAGTAGAGACACAGGCTGAACTAGGAGAGTCTTTAGGGATATGCTGAGAGCCCGGGGCAGATCTAGAAGGGTGGCGTTCTGCATGACTGAAAGGCCCACTAGGACTTACCGACACAATGGCGGTCAATGGCTAAGTTGGGAGAAGGCTCAGAAACAGTGGGAGTTAGGTTAGGTAGGTGTGGTATGGCCTTAAGAAAAACTCTGTGGGTCAAGGTTAGAACGTAAAAAGGGCAGAACCAGTGAGTGAACCATAAAAGTATTCAGAGGTATACTGGGAGTCAGGGGTTGAACTGAAGCAGAGCATAAGGACACAATGGGGGGGCTCACTGTTTGAGCCGGGCAAGTCCTTAAAGACTATAAACTCTCAGCAATGCATTGGGAGTTATGGCTGAACTGGCAGACACATGGGGGCAGAACTAATAGAGGATTTGTGAACTCAGGTTGGCATGTTGAGACTTAAGGTGCCTGAACCGGAGGACGGTGACTGAACTGGGATGTGGCTCACGCATACACAGAGACTTAGTGGTTGAACTGGGAAGGGGCACAGGGACCCACTCTGGCAGTTCCTAGCTATATTCGAAACACTCTCTTTGGGGTGGTGGGCAACTGTACCGTACCAAAGAGGCGGCAGGGTCACAGACGTTTTGTTTGAAACATCAGAATGCACTCACAGCTTCACACCTCCGTTTCAGTAATATAACACAAGAAAGAGAGCCGTGACTTTTAAGTACATTGAAAGCATTTTTTTCTTTTGTAGATTTATGTGATTTTTTTTTTTTTAGTATTGCTTATGTGTTGTGCGATTTTGATTTTCATTTGGTTTTCTCTTTTTCTCTAACAAAGGAGTCAGAAGATTACCAGGTAATGATTTTTTTTTTTTATTTTCATATACTGTTTTATCCTTTTCAGCCTCTTTGTTTGATTTTTAATCAGTGTTTCTTGGAAAAGTGAGCTGGGAGTGCATTGGAGGCCGTGTCCCTGTCGGAGGTCTGGGGTGGCATAGCTGGGCTGCCAGGGTTGTCCTGTAGGCCCCCAGGGATGGCAGTGCCAAGACTGGGTATCAGTGCCTTCATCTGCACAAGTGCCGAAAAGCAATCTGATGCCAATGTAGGCACCACAGTTAGCGACTGAACAATTTGGGCACCTGGCACACCACTTTTAAACAGTCATGTTGATTTTGAAACTGTAGAATTAGATGAAACGCCATGATCAAGGACAATACCTCGGCGGCTGCTGACCTTCAGTTTTTGTGGGTTGATGGATATCATCTGTTTTTCATGGTTGGTGTACCCTGTTGATTAAACTCCAAACTAAGATGCGTCCTTGACAGGATTCCAGTCTTCTCAGGGTGTATTTAAACACACCCATATCTACAAATACCCAGTGACAGGTTAGAGTCACAAAATGTACTATGGGAGAAAAATCAGAGTCTCCAGAGGAACACACAGATATCATGTAGGCCCCTTAGAGAGTGCACCCCAGCCAGAACTGAACTGGAGTCTGTTATGACTGGGAGTCTCAAAGCACATACATCCCAAAAAACACTTTCAAAATTGCCCACTAGGGTGTCTGGTGTCTATTTGTGTTGGGTATTGGGAGATGGAGCGCCCCCTTCAGGGCACAAATCAAGCACAGTGCGCAGGTTTAATTTGTGGGAAACGCTTCCTGTAATCGTTTACCACCTGCACAACACAGTACAAGAAGCACAGTTATAAAGTACTGAGCCGCACACTCAGTAACCCTCTGTCCCTGTCTTCTTTCCCTCTCTCATCGCCTCCTCCTTCCTCCAGTAAGCTTCATCACCTTCCTCCCGACTCTGGCTCCTGGATCAGTGGCAACTGGCTCCTTTTATGTAATCTCCGGGAGTACTTCCAGTGTCCCATTGGATTGGTCCTGAAGCAGTTTTGGGTAAGATGGAAGCCCCATGACATAGGGCTCAGGAGTCCCTGCAGTACTGCCTGGTTGCACCTCCGGGACCCAACAGGGCTGCGCCACCAAACTCCAATTCCCAGAGTGCCCTGTGGGAATCTGTGGTGCCGTAGCTGCTGCCTAGCAATCCAGAGACCACATGTTCTCCCCTGGTCCTTCCATTTCAGAGCCATCCTGGCCAGGCAAGGGGACTGGTTGTCCGCCACAGGGGTGAATTTAAAATCAAACCCTGGCTAGATATAAAGGCACACACAGGGACTTCATAAAATACAAAGTTGATTTTCACAAAATGCTCAACTTCAAAGAGCACAAACACATAAAGGACTTGCCAGCCAAGGCAATCCCAGGTGAAGAAAGTCCCAAAACAGTATCCAAAGTGAAGTCAAAAGAAAAAAAAAACAGAGCACAGGCTCAAAATATCCAAAAAATCACAAAGCCCAGAAAAAACTCACCACTCCAAGCACATTTGAAATGAACCACCAGGAACTGTGGGAAACCGTCCAAATTTATAAAGAGGAGGGCACTTCCGGTGGTGATTGACAGGTGGCCTCACCTCTTTGGGGGTCACGCACACACCACATGGAACATAACACAGACAATGAAAACACAGGAGATGAACACCAAGTACCATTAACAAAAATAAGTGGCACAATAATAAAAAAGAGACACAACACATGGAGGAACCCTGGCTTGAAACATAACAGAGTCCAAGTGTTGCGTGTCTCCTGAATTATTTTTTAGGGTTCACAGAACCAGAAACAGATGATTAATGCCGAACACCCATCAGGTAAGAAATGCAAAAAAAAAACTAGCATATGTAATGGAGTCAAGCTCTGATCACGACTGGCCTCTGGCTGGTTAGCAGTGGCTGCATTTCAGCTTGTGTTACATCATGTCACGTCATGGGTAGGCGCTTACTCTTTGAGCCTGTTCACCTGAAACTAAAGAGACAGGGCAGCATGACTACGCAGATCTTTTAAAAAAAAAACTTAGTATCATAGGTTTAGCTTTCTGAGCAGCAGATGTTGAAATTGTTAAATCTAAAATTATAACTTGAAGACAAGCAGGGCTCAATCGATCGATTTGATGACAAAGGAATCAAAGGGCATGAGGCCTAAAACCCATTAAGGCGGGACTTTTCTTTGCTTAGTGAGAGCGAATCTTTAGACAGGGAATATCTGCAGTTACTCATCCTTAAATACCACATCACTGATTGATGCCTGCACATCGGGGACCCACTAAGGGCAAAAAGGATGCTCGATGCTAACTACAGATAACGTCCTGAAGGATGAGATTAAAACAACATCAAATATATCCTTAGTACAGCAAAATGATTTTAAACAGCTGAAGATTGTGACCATTATTGGGTTGTAAAAAGGAAAATAGACGATAGAAAAGATAGAAAATGGTGATTAGAAGAGGAAAAAGATAGCGGTAGGGCTCGATCTAAAAATTGTTGGACCTTTTGATCTTTCAGTGTAGTATTCACACCTTCGGTTTGATCAGCCCTGAGTGTGCACGTCAGTTTTTTGCTTGGTCACTGCTGAACCTGACTTGACTGTTATCGCTTCTGCTCCTTGGTTTTCTCGCCTTGCCTCCATGTCTGTTTATTATAAGGTGTACAACTGGAGTGGACAGCTTCCCAAAATTCTCTGTGTTTCAGACCAGGAACCCAGTCTGTGGCATTGCTGGCCAAGCACTCCCTCCTCAGTCACAAACCAGCGACCTTTAGGGTACAAAGATGTAATGATACACTGTGGAGAGCTGTAGGGGGGCTACAATTCCACAAAAAGTTACAAAGTGTAAACCTTCAAGTGTGTGACATCAGACTGGCACTCTCTGTACAAGCACAGAAAGACAGTTATGGTGTGTCAGATAGATATATCATTCCAATAGAGGGCTTTCACAGTAATTGTATAAAGTGAAGATGAGACTTTTAGCAAATCCTAACAAGGTGAAATTTTGAAGACATTAGAAAAAAGAATTGATGCCGAATTGCCTGTTTTCACGAATGTACCTTTTCTTATGCACTTACAGTAGATTTCGAAAGTATTCAGACCCCTTCACTTTCTTCACACATAATTGTGCTGTTGATTTAATTTTAAATAGATACCTCTGCCTTGTTGCCCGTCAATCTACACTCATTAACCCATAAACGTCTTTAGAATGGTTTCTAAATGTATTAAGAATCAAAAACTGAAATCTCTCATTCATGTAAGCATTCAAAAGCGTAATTCTGTACTTTATTACAAGTTCCTTTAGCATCAATTCCAGCTTCGAGTCTTTGTGGGTACAAACCTGGATTTGGGCAGTTGATCCCTTTCTTCCTCGCAGATCCTCTCAAGCTCTGTTAGGTTGGATGGGAAGCATCTATAAACTACCAGTGTCAGATCCCCCCACAGATGTTCTATGGGGTGTAAGTCTGGGCTTTGGCAGGACCACTCGAGGACACTCAGAGACTTGTCTCGAAGCCACTCCAGTGTTGTCTTGACAGTATGGTTCAGGTGTTAAAAGGTGAACCATCATCCCATCTTGGATTTACATTTTTTTTATTTGGCAACTTAGAACATTTATGATATGATTGGTTACATTTCTTTTGGTTTTCCTATTGGAGCACAGGCAGGTCAAGTGACTTGGTTATGGTCACACAGTGGTGTCAGTAGTAGGAATTGAACCCACAACCTGAAGTCCAAGGCCTTAACCACTACACCACATTGCCAGACAATCTGAGGACACATGCACTCTCAAGGATCAAGGATCTTTTATTGTCATTCCAACATCCATATGCAGAAACAAAATTCCGTACTCAGGTCCCGGTAATTAAACTCTGGAAGAGGTTTGCAAGGACCTCTCTGTATTTGGCCACATTCATCCTTCCCTTAGTGCTGACCAGTCTCCTTGTCCATACCACTAAGAAGCACCACCATAGCATGATGCTACCACCACCATGCTTCACCATAGGGATGGTGTTAGGCAGGTGAAGAGCAGTGCCTGGTCTTCACCAGACATTGTGCTTGCAGCTCTGCCCGAAGAATTCAGTTTCTGTCTCATCACACCAGAAACTCTTTCTCCTCATGCTCTCAGAGTCATTTAAAATGTTATATGCCTTTTACTCAAGAGTCACTTCCATGTAGCCCCTCTAATATAAACACCTGATAGATGGAATGCTACTGAGATGGTTGTCCTTCTGACAGGTTCTCCAGGCTCATCAGAGAATTTAAGAAGCCCTGTTAGAGTTGGGTTCTTGGTCACCTCTCTGATTGAAGGCCCTTCATGCCTTGTTACTCAGTTTGACTGGACTACCAACTCTAGGAAGATTCCTGGTGATTTCAAATTTCTTCCATTTCAAAGTTATCGAGGTCACTGTACTCCTGGGAACATTTAAAGCTTTAGAAATGGTTTTACCCCCTTTCCCAAATTTATGTCTCACTTGAATTTGATAGCAGAGGTCTACAGAGAGTTCCTTGGACATCATGCAGTGTCAATTGTGGGAGCTTCAATACACAAGTGTGTGCCTTTCTAAATGACATCCAATCAATTCAGTTGGCCACAGGTGGACAACAATCAAGTTCTAGAAACATCTCAAGGAGTCATAGAATTAGAGCAAACATGATGGACCTGAGCACAATTTGGAGTTCCATAGCAAAGGGTCTGAATACTCCTAGGAATGAGAGATTTCAGGTTTTGATATTTAATACATTTCCAAACTTTTCTGAAAACTTGTTTAGTGAGTTAGTGAATGTAGACCGCTGGACAAAAATGGAAAATGTATCCATTTCAAATTAAATGTACTGCAAGAAGAAGACAGACAATGATAAAGGATCTGGGGCACCTTAATTGACAAAAAGCTTGCCCGCCGTTCCCAATATTTGGTAGCTGACACAAGCTGTGATTGGCTAATTCTTGGTAGCAGACTGAGCCGTCATTGGCCAATTCTTGGTAGCCAAAACGGGTTGTGACTGGTCAATTCTTGGAGTCATTGGATTTCAATTCTTGGTAGAATCTTGGTAGCGAAAAGCGATCTGATTGGTTCTTGCTACCAAGAATTACCTCGACTCACAGCTGCTCGGAGGCACACCCAAGCGGTTGTGTCAGTGTCGTAGCCTAACCCAATTTCTTTTACTTTGGTTATATTCTTGAATAAAAGCACACTTGTTTTGTTATAAGTGTACCAAAGTGTTTAATATTTGGACTTCAGTCTTCACACATTATACACTTCAAGTCAAAATTTTGTCGTTAGTACTAAAACATGAAAAAAGTTTATATTTTAGGCATTTGTTCAACATTTCCTGTCATCCTACACTTACACAGATCGTTGTAGACACGGAACAAACATGAAATGCATGTATTCCAAATAACGATATATTATTTACCCTCTTCAACTCCAGGCACCTCACACCCAGATAAACAAGACTTGAGCAGGGAGAACTTTTTGCCTTTTTGTGCAAAGGAATTTAAGGTGGGCCGGGATTCCGAGTTTTTTTGTAGGATTCAGGGATCCTAGAGTTAACAGCAAACCCTGTACACTGAATTGGCGCAAAAGGCACAAAAAAATGAGCGTTAGGCACAAGATTGTCGAGATTTCCTTCTAATAGAGCGATTCTGTCCAAGATGGCTGCTCTTCTGATAATGATGGTTTCTGGGAGGAAGAGGTGGCTTCAGGTGGAGTGACCTTGGGAGTGACGTCATGATTGACGGCACGTCCATCATCCTTTCTGCAGAGGGGAGAGGAGAAGAGAAAAGTGTTATTGCCTCGCGACCTCGTGTGTTCTGGGTTGGTAATATAGTTGACTAAGCCCTTAAGGTGTTCCTTAAGCGCACATGTCTGACAGTACAACATAATAAAGTGTGCAGAAAGTGAAGGTACGGTATCTGAATACTTAAAGCACCTACTGTATGTTTGTATAAATGGTGATGCTTCTTTGTTGGACTCCCTAGATCTCACTTTTGACTGAATGGATATGAGTTGGACTTCACAAACCAAATAGTGTTACCCCAGAGCAGCTATCTGGAAAAAAACAATGTCTCCCCCTTTGATGCCCTCTACAGTAAGCCCCAGCTGTCACTACATCACATTTTCGATCAGTTAGGGCCCATTCTGTTGTGGGTACAAACACAATTCTGTTATTTTGATGTCAGTCTGGATGATTTTACTTGTCTGGAGTTGTCCGCACGCTTCCAACATGCTATGTCTGCCTAAACTTGTCTGAATTGACTGTGCATGTGCTGCAAGTGACAGAAAAAAACGTCATGTGACCCCCAAACACAACCGTAGACTTGAAAATGTACGTGTGCAGACGTGTGTAATTCCTGTCAGCTGATGTCTACTGTGGACACACAGCAGTCTATATTGTCTTGTGTCTTACAAAGGGGTTTATTTGGTGAAACCCTTCATCATTAGGATGCCAAAAATAAAAAAAACCTCAGGAAATGGGGTTTTAAAATAATTCACAGTTGTTTATGGGATTGGCCCTCGTGAAATGGATGAACCGAAGAAAGCTCAACCCAGAGTCTGCCCTGTTAAGTTCTGTCCAGATCCCTGCCCCATCCATCTCTGCCTTTTGGTGAATTCATTGAGGATTTTCTTTCCCAATCTGCTTGCAATGGCCTCTTGCACTGGAGTTCAAATACAGAAGGAATAACCTCAGTGCAGCCAAGATCCCCAGTCAGGCCAGCTCTGCACATTGTCGGCGAGTGCCTTTAGTTGAAGTACGCCAATCCCCACCCCACCAATGTGTGTGTGTGAGTGAGTGTGCCACTCGGGGGCACAAGCAGGAGATTTCATATATCGAATCCTAGCCTGGAAATTTAAGTCAGAAAGAGCCTGTGATTATGCTGAGCAGTGGCCCTCGGGTTAACGCTCTACCTGCTTACTTTAATTGTCCAATTTAAATGGTAATCAGTGGCGTCTTATGCAAACTGACCTTTCCCTTTCTTTTCTCTTCTCTTACAGCTCCAATAAATCCACACTTGCGTAAGTATCCCATTTTTGTCTTCCTGCTTTATTGTGTGCAGTTTATATCTCACCTACTTTAATATGTCTGGTCTGTGCAGAGTCTATTTGGAGTGGACTGAGTTGCCCCTGTCCGTCATTTTAAAATGAATCGAGTGAAGAATGGCTGTTTGTCCTTCTTTCAAATGCAGGTGAATTCATCTGCAGTTTTGAAGAAACTCCAATCTGCGCTTTTTCTCAAGACAAGACTGACAACTTTGACTGGCTAAGACAAAGCGCAGAAACCCGGGACACCAAGTACACGCCAAACACGGGGCCCAATGCTGACAGGACTGGCTCAAGACAAGGTATGTGAGGGAATGGCAACGGTGTGGGGCTGTGACTGGCAGAAGTGCACTTGGTTGACTTGAGTTGATGTGGGGTCAGCTAAACATACTGGCACTGCTGTTTGGGGCTTTATCAATTAGTAATTAAGATGGACATTTTGATTCTCAGGTGGCATGGTGGCACAGTGGTAGCACTGCTGTCTCACAGTAAGGAGACCCGGATTCTCGTCCCATGTCCTGCCTGCATGGAGGGTGTGTGGGTTTCCTCTCGGTGCTCCGGTTTCCTCCCAGAGTCCAAAGACATGCAGGTTAGGTGGTCAGGTGATGCTACATTGGCCCTGGTGTGGGCATACTCTTGGGGGGCATATGTGTGTGTGTGTGTGTTCGCACTGCGGTGGACTGGTGCCTCATCCAGGGTTTGTTCCTGCCTTGTGTTCTTATGATTGCTAGGATAGGCTCTGCCTGCAAAACCCTGGTCTGGATTAAGCAGATTATCAAACCTGTTATAAATGGCTGTTTTTTAGCTTTTATTGTCTTTTGTCACTCTGTTTATATGTTCTATATAAATAAATGTTATTATGCATAATGATAAGTTGATTATACTGTAGGTAATGGCAAGGTTTATATATACACAGTAAATGTACAGAGAACAGTGTGTAGTGTAGATTTTCATAAAGAAGTGCCAGTAGACTGGGTTCCAGTAAAAATAATTGGACTCTTTTCTCATATTTTACTAAGACTGCTCAACGGGACTATAATGGCAAAGTAATAGCAAACATTTACAACAACATTTATTTATATAGCACAATTTCATACAAACAATGTATCTCAAAGTGCTGTACATGATGAAGAAAGAGAAAAAAAGACAAAATAAGAATTAAAATAAGAGAACACTAATTAACATAGAATAAAAGTAAGGTCCAATGGCCAGGGAGGACAGAAAAACAAAAAAAAAAAAAACTCCAGACGGCTGGAGAAAAAAATAAAATCTGCAGGGGTTCCAGGACCATGAGACCACCCAGCCCCCTCAATGACCTCAATCAGTCTTCATGGTATTCAGGGTTCTCATGGAAGGACTTGATGATGACGGTCACGTGGATTTCTGGCCTTTAATCCATCAATGTAGGGACATCACGGTGCTTTGATTAGGTGGTGGTGGCGCAGAGCCGGAGAAAGAACAGAAGAGAGAGTAGGGGTTAGTATGGATTTTGGAGCCATCATGAATACTTATGATAATTAATTAAATATACAGAGCATAAGGATTAAACTAAAATTAAGTTATGAGAAAGCCATGTTAAAGTAATGAGTTTTTAGCAGTTTTTTAAAGTGCTCCACTGTATCAGCCTGGCGAATTCCTATTGTCAGGCTATTCCAGATTTTTGGTGCATAGCAGCAGAAGGCCGCCCGCCTCACCACTTCTTTTAAGTTTAGCTCTTGGAATTCTAAGCAGACACTCATTTGAAGATCTGAGGTTACAATTTGGAGTGTAAGGTGTAAGACATTCAGAGATATAGGATGGAGCAGATTATTTAAGGCTTTATAAACCATAAGCAGTATTTTAAACTCAATACTGAATGACACAGGTAACCATTGTAGTGACATAAAAACTGGAGAAATGTGCTCGGATTTTCTTTTCCTAGTTAGGACTCTAGCAGCTGCATTCTGCACTAGTTACAGTCGATTTATGTCTTTTTTGGGTAGTCCTGAGAGGAGAGCATTACAGTAATCTAATCGACTGACAAAAAAAAGCGTGAACTTATTTCTCAGAATCTTTCAATGATATAAGAGGTCTAACCTTTGCTACATTTCTGTGAAAGTGAAAAGTGAAAAAATGCTGTCCTAGTGATCTGATTAATATGCGATTTAAAATTCTTTACCTCTGTCTTTACCACAGATCCCTATGAGCTAAATATACAGTATTTACTTAACTACACTTAATTAAAAGTGCAACAATCAATTTTTGAATGTGTTTAGTCCAATGTAGTACCAAAACACTGGCTCCATGGCAGTAAATAGTCCTGAACAAGGCATCAATCCATCACAGGGCCCACTTAGTGACACACCTTACTGGGACGACGCAGAGCTAAACACGAATGTGGTGACAGTCCATCACTTGAGGACACACCAGTTCAGAGTAACCCATTAAATACAAGACACCGCACAGTAACATTGGGATAAGAGAGGAAGATCAGAGTGTGCAGAGAAAACCCACAACGACACGGGAGAACATGCCAATCCCACACTGGCAGTGACCAGAGCGGGAATGTCAAATCAGATGTCCCTAGGAAATGAAAGACATACCACTGTTATCTTTTTTGTTGAAAGCAGAGTAAATTATTATGCAGGCTGAGTGGGGTTCCCAAACTTTTTCATGTAACTGTAAGACACGGCACAGTAACATTGGGATGGGAGAGAAAGATCAGATTGTGCAGAGAAAACCCCACACTGGCAGTGACCAGAACAAGAACATCAAATCTGTTTTCCTGGTTCTCAGAATAACGGAAGACCTTTACAACAATTTTGATGAGATCAGGCCTTACAGACCAATGACCTCACTGATCCTATCTGCCTGATTTCTCCAGCATGACATTAAGTTAAGTTAGATGGATAGAAGTTTATTTGTCTCCAGGGGGAAATTGGGCTTTTTACAGAAGGTCTTTAAATAGACAGACAGATAGATAGAAAGAAATGGCACTATATACTAGATAGATAGATAGATAGATATGAAAGGTACAATATGATAGATAGATAGATAGATAGATAGATAGATAGATAGATAGATAGATAGATAGATA
>JANRMT010062797.1:25673234-25689951 GCA_026402145.1 Polypterus bichir lapradei | reverse complement strand
ATAGATAGATAGATAGATAGATAGATAGATAGATAGATAGATAGATAACTATATGATATATGATGGACAAAAAGATTTGGGGCTTGGTGCCATTGATTAAGCGTCTGAAGCACACCCCCTCTTGATGCCACTGTGCCCATGAAGATGCCCTGATTTGGAACAAGTGGAAAGTGACATGCATAAAACCAGATCCTGTGACAAAGCAGGATAATCGCAAGGAAGAAGGTTAATCTCTTCATATTGATCTCTGCCGTAGGAACACTAATAATGATAATAATAAGAAGAATCCTTCCATCTTCCTAACTCGCTTGTACAGGGCAGGGTCATGGGGCAGCTGGAGCTCATGTCATCAAGCAGGAACAACACCTGGACAGGGTACCAGTCCATCACAAGACGAACACACACAGCACTGATTCACCATTACATTATCTGAGTACGTTGTTACAAGGCATGGCAGAACATAACTGCCGCAAGAGCAGGATTATAACACAGATTATAAGCAGAATATCGAATGGCGCCGGGGGCTTTTGGGCTGCCTGTCTAAACTCCACCCACCGTGGCGGCTGCGAGTAGAGAAACAAACAGGAAATGTATTCTTACCTCGATAAAAACAGTTCCATGAATCTATGATAAAATAATAATTTCTAATTTCCTTTTATTACCACAAGGGTGCCTCATTAAGGTGGACGGCATGTTTTCTAAAACTAAACCCTTTCAGTGTGAATGTATTTGGTACGTTTTAAGGCTTTTTCCTTCACCTCTGGACCTGTGTACACTCAAGTCTCATTGTAAGCTGCAGGGCCAGACAAGATATTTTTAATATCTACTACAAACACTTCACTTTAGAATGTAATATGATGTGATAAATTAATATGAACAATGATTGTGAAGAAATAACTTGGAATGTCAAACGTATTCTTTAAACTTGGTAGCCTTTCCAGATGCGAGGCTCATTGTCGTGTCGTCACTCTCTCTAAAGGACTGAAGTGAATCTGCAAACCCCAGCAGCTCAGCCACAGCCGGACTAGGTGGCCTGCTGAAAGGAATGGGTGTGTGGGTGTCAGCAGATTTTTGCTCTTCATAGCGTCTGACCTCCAGTGGGACCTTATTACTGGTCGAGTTTATATTCAGCAGCTGGTCTGTTAGAGTACTTTTGCTATAATGATGTTGAAAGATGTAAATTCAGGCAGTTCAGTCAGGCTGTGGGAAGAATACAGAATGAGACTTTGCCCAGGAAAGAAAGAAGCAGCTTAAAATGGCAACAGTAAAACACGATGGAGGTCTGATCATGTAAGGGTGTGTAGCTCACTTGTCAACATCTATTAGGAAACAAAGGGAATGGCATAAGCTCTTAGATATGTCTCGCTTGTGAACTAAAGCTGTGCTCAACTGTCAGGAGCTCCGTCAAACTGCTTCTCAAATGAACGGCGACTTCTGGTAATATCATCAGTGTCTGTCATGTCACCTACACTGGTAGATGTTTATAGCGCATGTGCAAGAACCTTCTGAATCACGGGTCTCGACTCGCTTCACTTCCGATTCTTTTGAGTTCAAACTCAAACAACATCTGTGAACACAAACTCTGTCACCGGTGATCCTCTCACTCATCATACAGGCATAATACAGTAACAATACATTTTATATTACAATGTATTAATTGTTTTGTTTTGTGCAATTCATTATTGGAACTGTTTAGAAATTCATATACACACATGATATTAAACTAGTATGTTTATGTTTCTTTGAACATTCAAAAAAATTTGTCACACAAAACTGAACCTCATAAAAATATTATTCTGATTCCTAAAAATTATTTACTTTACTTTTTATTAGCTTTTCATTAGCATATGCTTTTTTACAGCTCATTGGCTGTACTAGGCATGTATCATTTACTGATTCTATTTAATTCTAACTGAATCATTAACCAAGAACAAGTCACATGATTCTTATTCATGTGGTTCGTGAACTAATCTTTGCCCGAGAACGAGTTGCATGGTTCTCGTTCATTTGATTTGTGAATGAATTATTACCTGAGAACGAGCTGCACAATTCTCACTCATTTGATTTATGAACAAATCATTACCCAAGTACGAACTGTACGATTCTCACTCATTTGATTTATGAACAAGTCATTACCCGGGTACGAGCTATACGATTCTCACTCATTTGATTTATTAACAAATCATTACCCAAGAACGAGTTGCATGGTTCTAGTTCATTTGATTTGTGAATGAATCATTACCTGAGAACGACCTACACGTTTCTTGGTCATTTGATTCATGAACAAATCATTACCCGAGTATGAGCTGTACGATTCTCACTCATTTGATTTATGAACAATTCATTACCCAAGAACGAGTTGCACAATTCTTGTTAATTTGATTCGTGAACTAATCATTCCCAGAGAACAAGTTGCACAATTTTTGTTCTTTGGATTTTTGAAAAAATCATTATCTAAGAATGAGTTGCACAATTCTCATTCATTTGATTTATGAGCGAATCATTCCCTGAGAACAAGTTGCATGATGATCGTTCATTGGATTCCTGAATAAATCACTACTTTTTAACTTCTGTTACTTAATGTCATATTTTAATTATGCATCTAAAATGTATTGTCTTGCTTTGAGTACTGAAACAGGTCAATGTCATATGAATTATCATCATGTGAAATATATTATTAATTAAATATACTATATATCTCTATATATAAAATCCAACGTCTGTCTGTCTGTCTGTCTGACTGCCTGCTTTTCACGTGAGAACTACTTAACAGTTTTCAATCTGGTTTTTTTCTGTAATTTGCTTGAAAATTCCGGTTGATTTTGTGATTTCTCTCACAGTTTCCTTCCAGGAGCGATATATTTGTGCTAATCCAAGACAGAGGCTGCGGGCCAAGGGGTTGCGGAAGCATAATGTCAGGAGTAGGGAGCTGGGCAGGGCCCTCCTGTTTCACTACTACGTGGGCGAAGCCGCGGGGGTCGGCTAGTATACTATATATATATATGAAGTAATGCATGAATTATTAAGCTCTATATTTGTGATGCAATGCCCTGGACTTTGTTTATGAGTCAAATGAATCAAAGGAATTCGCTTAAACGAGTAGTTCAAAAGAATCAGTTCAGTAAAGTGAATCAAAACACCCATCACTGCCAATTGAACAACTGGATACATATGTTCTGGACCAGGAGGGGAAGGGCTTGACTGATTTGCTGGAAGTGAAGTCACATGATTTCCTATGCCTTCTCCACCATTCAATAAAAGGGAACAGATGCGCAGTTAGTGGCTGTGTTGCATCCACAGTCTTCCCCTTGATGCTGAGAGTGGTGATGCGTTGCATGTTGTTCAGCGCATTTCACCGTACTCGGTAGATGTGTTAATAAGAGCCCAGGAATCCTATAAGCCTAGTCTCAGGTTCAGAAATCAACCCAGCACCTTGTATACCTTTACACCTGCTCTGGGATTCCAAAATCTGGAGGAGCAAAGACATTGCCACTCTCCAGCACCCTGATAAAGGATGTGTTAGGCGAGTGGCATGCATGGTGAGTGTGAATGAGGGCGAGTTCAAGTAATATAGTGTGCAAGATTAGGATAGTAACTCCACAGGTATGTGTAAATGATCAATACAATCAACAAGTGTACCTCAATGGAGGACTGTGAGTGAGATATTTAACTGTGATAAATGAGTGACACAGTAGGTGTACATCATTAAGACATTATACTACTAGTATTGATGATACACAAACAGTGGGCAAGTCAGTAATTTAACTCTTGCCTTGGCCTTCCCACTTCTTGGTTGCAGGTTTCTTCATGTACATCGAGGCCTCCCGTCCCAGGAAGCCAGGAGAAAAGGCCCGGCTGGTGAGCCCCATCTTCAACGTGGCCCCCAAGAACCCGTATGGCACTAGCAGCTTGACGTACTGCTTCAGCTTCTACTATCACATGTATGGAAAGCACATAGGTGAGTGTGCGACTCGTGCACCATTTCTACTCAAAAGCTGCTTCTTCAGAAGCGTGACTGACCAGTGACAGGTAATGATTGGTCAGTAGAGTGAAAGCACTGACTGCCATCATGCCACTGGCCTTAAACAAACCTTCATGCCTTTATTATGGCAGAAATGACTTGTTCTGCTGATAGCAGCTATTTGGAGAGGTGGTGGGATGTTTGCATTATATTGACATCCCATCCAGAGTTGGTTCCAGTAGGCAATACTGATCTTCTCAGAAGAAATCAGGCCAAGTGACTGGCATGCAGTATATTGCTTTTGGGGTGTGCTGGATTGGCATAAGGTGGCTCTTCTGGCAAGTGAATGGGCAGCTGTATTTTATATAGAGCCTTTTCATAAGTAGCAGAGCGTCAAGGTTCCAACTATAGTACAGTTCCTTATATATGTTTTCACAGTTAGATATGGTTGCCCTCAGCTGCAATAAGTAGTAAACCATTAAACCTTTGGAATACCTAAGTCAAGAATATCCTGGTTTCTTTGTGAGAGGAACTGGTGTTACCAAGTAGCTAAGGTTGGGTTGGGAGCATGCGCTGATAGTGCGTTGTCGCACCCACCATATGATGAACCACCTGGCTTGGGACCCGAGTGCAGCGGGTGACACCTCAGCACCACACTGGAACAGCGTGAGGTTTTTTTTACGGTGGTTGGCGTGCCAATCCTGCCACCAACCCTTCAAGTTTGCCCTGTAAGTTGGAGGACCTGCTAGATGCAGATTAACGTCATACCCAGGATGTAGTAATTGCAGGTTAAGGGTCTTGCTCAAGGGCCCAACAGAGTAGCTAAGGTGCATGGTTTAATGATCTCTTGTAACACAACGCATAAAAATGGGAGATGTTCACAAAAATCTCACACAAAAGGCCAGACCTTACCTTGTTCCAGGTCTGAGCTACCGGATTAGACTCTTTCCAGGAATCCTGACCCCAAACTCTATAGGTAGGGTCTCTGGGGAAAAGGCTCCTGAATAATAAAAAAAAGACAAAAACATGAAAACCTCTGATCTAAACAAAACAAAGTTCCGTATATTCAAAAATTTAACAAGAAAAAAATAAGGCAATAACAAAAAGGAGCAAAAACAGGTTTTTCCATTAAGCAAACAAATCCAATAAACATAAAACCTCAAAAGGTACTTTAAAGTAAATGCAGGGGTCAAAACCAGAGAATCAAAAAATGTAGGCAATCACGATGCCAAAAGCTGTTGTGATTTCCTCAGCTTCAGCTTAATTATTACTGGCTGTCTAATTAGGTGGTCCCGCCTTCTTAGGCTCAACATACAGGCAGCAGGGCAGATAGCAAAAAACAAAAAGTACAGCTGACATAAAACATCAAACAAAATTATTAAACACCATAACAGTTAAATTTCTAGTTCTACATTAATACCAAGACAAAAGAGAACCAAAAACAGAATTAATAAAATTATATATACATTTTTCTTTAAATCATAACAAAACATTCAATAAACAACAGATAAACTTGGGCCAAAGCGACGAGCCTGTTTGTACCATAACACGTGAATGCTAATTCAAATGTCAACTTCACTCAGCAGCTCTCACACCAGAGGCACTTTGAAGTGATGAGCAATTTTAGAGGAACACATCAGCTAAGTTACAACAACAACAACAACAACATTTATTTATATAGCACATTTTCATACAAACAGTAGCTCAAAGTGCTTTACATAATAAGGAATAGAAAAATAAAAGACACAATAAGAAAAAAAATAAATAAATCAACATTAATTAACATCGAATAAGAGTAAGGTCCAATGGCCAGGGGGGACAGAAAAAACAAAAAAACTCCAGACGGCTGGAGAAAAAATAAAATCTGTAGGGATTCCAGACCATGAGACCGCCCAGTCCCCTCTGGGCAAGTTAGTAAGTGTAATAAATGTCAGTGCCTTAAGTCACCTTAAATAGTGAATGGCGAGGGATGTTTCAAGAAAAATGGGGGCCAAACAGTGACTTACCCTGGCATGACTGTGGACTCCATTTCTGTAGGGTCAAATAAAGGTGTCTTGGTGCCACGTTGTGTAGCGCCACGTCTGTGTGGCTTAAGTTTGGTTCACCTTACAGAATGGTGAGATTGGGTCAGATATGGTTCAGCTCACATCAAGGTGAGTTTGTCAGGTGTAGTCGAGGTTGCTTCACATTGGGTTCTGCCTTAAAACTGCAAGATGTTCTGTTGGGTCAAGTCAAGTCAAGTGTGTTGGGCTTGGTGGTGTAGTTGCAGTAGTACAACAGGTTGACTCGGGCTGTGCTGTGTTTGTCCTGGAGTAGATCATATACAGCACTGTAAGCACTACGAGTCAAGAGGGCTCAGAATGGATTTGGTCTTTTCATGGGGACATTGAATCCTCTTAGACTATGGGTGTCAAACTCCGGTCCCGCACAGCTGCAATGGTTACAGGTTTTCATTGTAACCATCTTCTTCATTAGTGACCAGTTTTTGCTGCTAATTAACTTCTTTGCCTTAGTTTTAATTAACTTGACTCAGGCCCCTTACTTGTTTCTTTTTCCTTAATTAGCAGCCGGACAATAATGAGACACAAAACAACCCGCCACATGACCAGCTCACCTGTGACCATCACACAATAGCTGAAAATAAAGAAAGGCGAAGGTCTCAGTAAAGTTGATCTCACAGGTCATCAAAATATTTTGACGATGTTCTTAGAAAAAAAAGAAAAATCGACAGTTTTGGAAAAGTCTGCTGTGGCAGAATAAGAGCAGCAACAGGCCACGGAATTAAATAACGGGCTTAATTAACAGTAAGAATCGGCTTCTCATTAAGGGATTGGCTGGAGTGAAATTGGTTTGGAGTTTGAAATTCCAGTTTAGCTGGTCGTCTTTTCAATCACTTCACATCTTATTTCTGTTTATTGAAGAAAAGCATCACTTCAGAGGACTGCATCCTTAAAAACAGGGCAATTAAAATGAAGGGAGAAGGATTTAATTAGCACTGAAAACTGCTCGCTGATTAGGAAAAGGGTTAGAATAAAAACCTGCAGCCACTGCGGCCCTCCAGGTCCAGAGTCCGTCACCCCTGTTTAGACAGTCAGAATTGTCTGGTTTGGGTCTGGTGAGGTTGGTTTCAAATTGGGCAATCTTTAGGTAAAGCAGTTCTGGTTCAGTAAGGGTGACACAGTAGCCCATCTTGGGTCACTGCTGAATTTGGATCAAATCAGATCAGGTAACTGCCATTTGGAATCTAATCATTCAAGGGCATTAGGGCTTAGGCTTGTTGGAGGCGGGCGAATGACAAGAAACAGTTGCTTTGGATAGTTGGTGTTGAAACTATGGTGCAATGCATAGCGGCACGTTTGGGGTTGGTATGATTTGGATTTGGGGATTTAGAATCAGGTCTGGGTGAGCAGTTGCAGGGATACAAAGGGCCACCTTAGGTCCTGTGAAGGCCACTTTTTGGTTTTGCTTGGCCATCTGGTTATAGGTTAGATCCGGTTGTGCAGTGGCACGGTCACAATCTCCACCGAGCACAACTGCCAACGTTCAAGTTATGCAGCACCCTGCACACGCCTCCACCCAGCAGCCGCATCACTCAATCACTCAATCAGCTTCCCAGATAAAATGCCTTCCTGCGTTACCATGGCCGCTAAAAGGATTTTCAAGTGTTCATTCTGAAAAAATGTCAGACAAGAGCCTTAAACAAGGAGAAATAGAATTGTCTGTCTCTACTGCTCCCCCTCACACACCAACTGCATAGCTTTTCTGCAGTGTGTGTGTGTGTGTGTGTGTGCGTGCGTGCGTATCGGCTCGAACGCTCTTGGCATACGTTTACATCCCCATGAGGGTCTACCCCCTGTAGCATCTCTTTTGGGCTCTGCAGTGATCCCTGCAAACAGGCATTTAATTTTTAATTAAAAGCAAATTACCTAAACATGTCCCACTCTAGAAGGTCAGCTTTATTAGGAGCTGGAAGCCCTCTGGGGAAGGCAGAGGAGCGAGAGTAAAAGAGGCTATGCTGTCTGCAACGGTAGCAGATCGCAAATGTGAGCAGGGAGCTCTTGGGAATGTGGGGGAGCCAGGGCAGGAGAGCAAAGCCTGTTGGGAGCTTCGCAGAGCAGGGATAAGAGAACTAGTGTAGGGAGGATCAGATTGCAGCCGACTGAAGCTTGGCTATCCCATCTTAACCCTGGACCATCTCTGTCGGTCATATGTTAGGGGCAGGGGTCCAACGGCCATCTTTCTCTGTGAGACGTCAACCCTTTCATGGTTATGTCTCCACCTCTTGTTGTGGAGTTGGATATAGTGACAACAACCCGAGAAGGGTTCACCAGTGGTCCCTTTCCTTGTTTGCATATTCCTTAGAGTTTCCTGGTTAGTTCTGAGACCTACTCTGCCCAGTGTGTCCTGGTTTATCGTTTTTGTATGTCGCAGCCAGGGAGTACCAAGGAGGACATCTTGGCCAGATATCCAATCTCAATTCTCCCATCTCAGTCTAGACTGAAAGTGATTCCACTCCAGTGTCTTTCCAAATACCCTAATGGAGAAGGAAGCCTCAGTTTCCAGACTTGTGCCCTAAAATGTATCCTTTCAAGAAGGTCAATGACAAAGTAAACCACCATGTTTCCCCAGAAGCCTTGGCTCCTGTTTCACCTCCATTGAGTTGCAGCACCAGTGGCACGGTGCCACGGTCCACCAAACACAAAGTTGATGCTAAATTTCCTCCAGGAGTAGCAGCCGCACCACTCATTTTTAAGAAAATAAAGCCATGATCTCAAATTTGGAGGGGCTAAGTGTCATCTGCATCACAATTTCCAGCACTTTTCTCACGGGTGCTCCGGGACTGAGGTGTGCTGCATAATTAGTGTGGATATCCCTAAACAACAAAGCATACTTACTATCTGCTGAGGCCAACAAGAAAGGTTTACATAGAACCAGGAAACAGGTGAGAATTATGGGATAGGAACGAATGTTTGCAAAGGGTACAGATGAGGGAGTACTCGTGCCAAAGCGTGACCTCAACAATCGTTAGCTGAGTCGTGTAACAGTCAAAGCCAGAATTTCAGTAAACCGATAATTAGTCTTTTCTTCCCAAAGCTTGGATACTTGCTAATGCCACCTGACCGGTTTAAACACTGGCGCTCTTGCTGACACGACTTCCTGACAACACCACTGGCAACACGACAATGCATCCTGACAACGAACACTCAAAATGGCAGGATGCATACCATCATACCAAGCGATTAATGCTAAATAACTGACTGTTATACAAATGTGATGCATACAACAAAGGTCACACCAATAAAAATTAAATCATCCACCTCATCTCACCGAGAAGCAAATTTAATCAGTGAACCAGATTCATGACACAATGACCCCAAGGGTGAAGACTCCAAAGTGCATCTTCTTCTACTCTCAGCTGAGCCTCAACATCTTAGCCATAACAGTCAGGTAAAGTAAAGAAGAGAAGACCCGTTCTAAACAATGAGAGGAGTAATGGAGGCAAACCGTGGGACAGTACTCTATGTGACGTTGGCACAGCAGTTAATGGGTTCAAATCCCAGGCCTGGCAACTGTCTGTGTGGGATTTACATGTTCATGTAGGATTTTTTGTATTCATGTAATATACATGCTTTCATACAAAAGTGTATAATATATACTGTAGCTTTATAATTTCACTTTATTTACACAAAGGAACACACAAATAGAAATAGACATATAGACACACAGGCCTACAAGTCATACTAATACTGAGGACACTGTCATACACATTGTGTCACTGTGGACTTGCACCACGAAGCATCTCAGTTCACAGATTTGCACTTTGGTGAAATATTGGGGTATTCTGTTAGGGTCTACATAATAAAGAGTCTGACAGCGTCTCCCTGGGACCCTAGCATGACAACACCACACATATATACTGCTCAAAAAGTGAAGGGGACACTTAATCATCCCAGTCTAACACCAAGTCAGTGAAGCTTCAGGGATATCAATCTGTTGTGGCGGACCGCCGGGGCCCTTGCCAGGCTGAGATGCCTCTGTGGTGGAAGGACCTGGGGAGAGGACATATTCAGGGCAATAATTCCTACGGAACAAGAAAGGGCAATCACTGCCAGGGGGCGTCGGGACAGTTCAGGGTGCCTTTGTAGCACTACCGCCACACCTGAAAGTGTGCACTATAAAACAGGCGCACTATAAGAGACGCCTCACTCTGTTCGGAGAGCCAGAGTCGGAAGGTGGAGGACCAAGCTTGCAGGGAGAGTAGTGGAGATGACAGAGGAAAGAGAGAAAGAAAGGAGGAGAAAAGAAAGAGAGAGACACGGGACTGAGCGTTATTACTGTGGGTAATTCTGTACTGTGCTCTGTAGTGGGGAGCAGGGAATAGAACTGCCCATTGAGGAAATAAACTGTGTGTTGCTTTTGGACGTGTGTCTCTGTGCCTGCTATGTCTGGGTTTGGGGAGTTGTATGCCACCGGTATACCACACTGTCCAGTTAGGAAGCCAAAGCGATTGTGAATCAACCTCACCCGCTTTGGTGCAAATGAAAGTGACAACAGGTACACTGAAGAGGTAACAGCAAGACACCGCCCAAAAAGGGAACGGTTTTGGTGGTGGCCACAGACAGTTGCTCCTGACTGATTCTTCTTTAGTTTTGCGTTTTGCTGGTGTCCTTGTCACTACTGATAGCACGAGGTGGTACCTGCAGCCCATTCAGGTAGTCCAGGATGTAGTCCAGCTCCTCCAGGATGGCACATTCTACGTGACGTCGTAAGAAGGTCTGCTGTGTCACCCAGCACAGTCTCAAGAGCGAGGAGTCTCAGCGCCACCTCACGTATTAGAGTGGTATTACAGTTCATTTCAGAGCCCCGGAGACATCCACTAAGCACACATGTCTGACAATATATTGTAAAAGACAGGAGGTGCCACAGACTCCCAAAACCCCAGATACACCACACTGAACAGTCCCAGGTACAATATAAATGGTTTTATTTTCACAAAATAACTTATTACAGGTCACTCCACAGCCTTTCAATATACAATCCTCCTTCTTTTCCTCCTCCTCAAGGTGAGCTTTGCCTTCTGCTTCCCGACTTTGACTTACCAGAGGAGGCTGAACGGCTCGCTTTTATGTCAGACCCAGGAGTACCTCTGGTACCACAGGGCTTAGCACAACAGAAGCACTTCCAGGTCAGATGGAAGCCCCTCTAGCTGAGAGTCCCTCTGACCTACAGCACCCCCTGGCAGCACCCAGGAACCCCGACAGGGCTGTTCTTCAGAGCTACGATTCCCATCCCTCCCTGCTGGCAGCGTTACCGGGTCCATGCCAGTGGAGCACTGCCATCTACCATACTGGGGGAAGAACTGCCCTGAATACACCAAGCCTCCCCACATTATCCATATATATGTAGTGGCCTGCACAGGGCGCTCCTGCCGACAGACGCAGGACACAAGTTAAGCAGACACACGTTTTATTTTTCCCTTGTGGGAAAGCCTTCCCCTGTTTCCCACGAGTATAGCACATTTCACACAAAACTCTGCGTTCTTTTCTTTTTCTGTTTCCTCCACTCCTCTTTGCAAACTTCGTCTACCTCCTCCTGATTCTGGCTCTCCGAATACAGTAGTGGCTGCTGGCTTCTTTTATAAGGCACCCGGAAGTGCTCCAGGTACTCGTTAACTTGCTTCCGGCAGCACTTCCTGGTGTGGTGGAAGAGTTGCACCAAAGGGCTCAGCAGCACCTGCAGCACCCCCTGGCGGTGCCAACGGAACCCAACAGGGCTATATTACAATCCAGCTCCTATGAAGCCCTGTGGGAGTCCAAGGAACTGCTGCAACCCAGGGGGGCTGCCACCTAGCACTCCGGGGGAGGTAACACTCTGGATATGCTCCCTCCCCCAGTCCTTCCAGCATGAAGACCCCGGCCATACACCACAATATATATTGTGAGTCCCCTATGACCCTGGTTAGAGAATGACATGACATGACACGACATAGCATATATATAGATTACACAGTATTTACACAAACATGTACAGTACCCACATTTTCACATATAGATTGTGGACCACTCTCCAGGCTCATCTGATGTACTGTATGTACTACCAGGTCGAGAGGAGGCACTGGCGCTAACCTTCTCTTCTCTTGTTCCCTCCATAGCAGACGCCCAGTGAGGGCAGCTGACTCCGCCCCTTCTGGTCCCTGACCTATAAATCCTGCTGCTGCCAGAAGGAGGTTGCTCACTCTTTCACTGATCTTACCACAGCACGGAGTTCTTTTCCTTGCAGTACAACCCCTACGTAACCTTATGTTGGAAAACTTCCTTGTATTGCCGGCCCTATCTTTTTTTGACTTTTTCAGATATTTTGGTGGAATTAAATGGGGATGACCGGCTTGACACCCCAAGATTTTCCGGGATTGACATGCAATTCCTTACTTGACCACCAGATGCATAGGCACACACATCCATCCATCCATTATCCAACCTGCTGAATCTGAACACAGGGTCACGGGGGTCTGCTGGAGCCAATTCCAGCCAACGCAGGGCACAAGGCAGGAACCAATCCTGGGCAGGGTGCCAACCCACCGCAGGACACACACAAACACAACCAGCACACACTAGGGCTAATTTAGAATCGCCAGTCCACCTAACTTGCATGTCTTTGGACTGTGGGAGGAAACCGGAGAGCCCGGAGGAAACCCACGCAGACACGGGGAGAACATGCAACCCGGGTCTCCTAACTGCGAGGCAGCAGCGCTACCACTGCGCCACCGTGCCGCCCGGCACACACATTAATCAGTAAATACCTCCACCCATGAATACTACAGGCACAGATTGACTAACATGTAAATGTGAACACACGCACATATGTTTGTGAACGCCGTCACACAGACGCTTAACTGTGTACTCACACCTTAATGCAGACAGTTCCTTACAGTGTCACGGACATGGTGGCCATATTCATATACACATACAGATGTTCTCCTTCATACCTCCACTCAAGCACATGCGTTCTCACAAACAGACAGATACACACACATATACATATGCACACTTGTGGAGGGTGTTGGTGTATACAAAACCTTCAGGTAAACACACACCTTCTCACACATTTAGACACAGACGCACAAATATATTTATTCGCACCTATGCATACACTGTACATGCTTCTGTATTTATTATTGTTGCCATACTCCCCCTCACACAGACATCTTCATGTATGCCCTTTAGCAGGTCCTGCTCACCTTCCCCCTGCACACACTCCCTGTTGAAGTGTACAAACTTGGACCTGCTCACATCAACATTATATACTGTACCACCTCAGCTTTTAATAACTCAGCAAAGTGACCCTTAAAGTGCGGGACGGTGTGTTGTCAGAGATTAATGTATGGTGATCGTGTTGGTTTGCAAAACTCCACAGTCTGAGACGTGTGTGTTTGTGCGTTAGTATGAGGAAGAGCCGGCTGAGACCCCCCAGGGAATGGTGTGCCATCCGGGTGGGTGTGAGAGGCACTCCATAATAATTCAACACTCTGGGGACTCACAGACTTAAAGGTTGACCTTCTTTTTCCTTATTTTTTTTGTTGCATCTTGACTGCATTTGTTCTGCAGCTTTGACTCCAATTCCGTTGATTTGGATTCAATTAATCAATTAATGAAGCACATGTTGCCGTGATTTGGATTAATTTCTGTGGAAGTGTTCCTGGAGTGACAGCTTGTTTACGCCGCTGCTGTCGGAGTTTCACGGTTAATTGTTCTCTCCGGGGAACTGCTCGCTGCCACAGCTGCGGTGTAATCTTCTGCCTGCTCTGCGCCCCCTAGAGGCGGGTTGTGTGGACCTCCTGCTCCAATCCCTTGAGACATTTTCATTTGTCTCGGGAAGCCCTTTTGACCTTCTTTAAAATGAACTTGCTAAGCACAAATGGTTATCTCTCTGAAAGTGCGTCTCCTTCCTGTTGGTTGTGTTTTTGTTTTTTTTAATCTCTTGATCAACTCTTCCAACAATGTGTTAGCCATTGATTACTAAACTGCAGATTGTGAGGTCAATGTTGTGTATTTCGTTGATTCTAACAGGACACCTGACTTGAGGAAATGTGCCACTTATTGACCTCCTTACCCTTGAACAGCGAGGCTACTGCAGCTCCATGTTTGCCCGTCACTCTCCTAGGCTCCTCACCCTAATGTCCTGTGACGCTGCCCAGTGAGAAATATAAAGCAGGCCAATGAATCTGTTACACGAATCTAAGGCAAAGTAGGCACTTTCAGCTTAAGGGTCCATCACGTACTCGAGGACATCAGTGAAAATTAAGGTGAAGTGTATTTAAAAATGAAGCCAGGAGGCACATCTTTACTCCAAGAGTTGTGAAAATCAGGAACAAACTGCCAAGACATAAAAACCTTTGTGGATGAGATATCGGGACAGTGTAGCTATTAGCTGAACAGCCAGGCTTGATGGACTGAATGGCCTCCTTCTCGCTTGTCAAATTTCTTATGTTCTTAAGTTCACTGTGCCCATGTCTGTTTGGCCCGACTGTTATCCTGTCAGTTAAATGCCCAGCTTTCAATCAACTGATCAATAAAACAGTAAGTGACTGTCTCCAGTGCTGTCATGTAGGTCCTGAAGTCTCCTGGGTGGGCACTCTGCTTCCACACATGCAGGCATGCATGCCAGTAAACACTGGCGCACCTGCTCAGAGCCTGCATAGCATAAAGTGAGGCAGAGCCGGCCACTGAGTCTGTCCGTTTGTCTATATGTATGTTTGTCTTTTCTGCTTTGCTCTCAGTTTTTCTCTCCAGTTTGCTCATGCCAGTCTGCCTGGGCACCCATTCATGAGAGTGTGTTTGTTTGTAAGTCTGTATGCTTATCTGTCTGGCTGCCCATGTGTGATTTTCTAACTGCATGTGTGTCATTGGAGTCTGGGCATCAAGTGCTGTGTGCCCCCCTTGCTCAGCTCATCTCTGTCTGAGTGGAGCTCATCCCAACCCATCATCCTCTGCTGCTGTCACATGATAGAGGTGGTCAGCAGTCTAGGGTTGTGTTTACTGGTCATTCTGAAGTTGTTTTTTTACCTTTGCTTGTGCTTTGCCCGCCTTTTGTGTTTTGACTTCTCCCCTTTTTGGTTTACATTTGCATCTCTGCCATTTGTGAGTCTTGATCTGCCGTCACACATTGCTACCTGCTGTCCATTATGCTTTTTGGCTGTCTTTCAATGGAAGTTGATGATATCAGAGTCTGGCACGGAGTGAATGACCGCTTCAGAAGGTGAACACACTAGGCCAGGACCAGCCGTCAACAGAAAGAATAAAACCAAAATGTCCTTCTTTAGAGAATCAATTACCTACTAACTAATCCAGCGAAGAACCAAAGTGTCAAAATTCCATGAGGGTTTGACATTTGGATCCTGCGAGGGTCCAAATTTGTCTCTGTGTCTGTTGGTTTATTTTTTCTACCGGGCAGTGACAGTCTGCCTCAGCTTTTGGTCATTTGTCACTGTCGCCTGTCAGTCTGGATGTTTGGGTGGCTGTCATTGTCATCTTATCTGGGTCTGTCCATCTTCTCAGTGTGTGACTGCCTGTTTATATGTGCCAGTCTTGATTTGCACTTGCTGACGTCTCTCTGTCATTGTCTGTTTACGTGTATCAGATAGTCAGTTTGCTTTAGTTTGTGTATTCGTGTCGGTCTGTCCGCCCTACTGAGTGTCCGTCTCCCTGTCAGTGTGCGTCAGTCTGTCTATCCACATATCGGCAGCTGTTTCTCTGTCATTGTCCATCTGTCTACCTGTCCATGTGTGCCTATCAATAATTACCAATCTGTCTATTCACCTTTTCAGTGTCTGTCTGTCTGTCTGTATCTTTGCCTGCCTATCTGACCATCCATCAATTGTAAAAGAAGAAACTGGCAAAGATAAAGAGTTGGGGCACCACCGTGGTGACCCCGTATAATTAGGTGAGAAAAATAACAAAAAACATGCAACAATTGCAGAGACGTCTTCTCAGACAGGAGTTTTCTAGCGAACTGGGACAGGATGGCCAGTTTCCTGGTTAAGTGGTCATGTGACAGGAAGAGGTGGGGCCAGGTGGACAGACAATGGAAGGGATGTTAGCGATGGAGTGGCTGGCAATCTTCCGTTGTGCAGAGTGAGGAGAAGAGACGGCATTAGAAAATAGCGCCAACCTCTGGCCTGGCGGGTAATTACCGTTACCAAAGCCCAAATCCTATGCGTACGCGTGTAGCAGTCTTGTTAGCGTCTGTCACTCCGCCTGTCCAGCTTTTTATTGTCTATTTATGTATCACTCTGTTTGTCCACCTGTGTGCACCTTGTAAACACCTGTCTGTCTGCCTACCAGTGTCTGCTTATGTCAGTCACTCTGTTCAGCTGGCAAACTTGTGAAAATCAGGCAAGTCCAGGTTACCCATTAAAAAGACAAATTGATGCTAAATTTGAGTCAGTATTAAACACCCAAGCATTGAGTTATTTTGGGATGAGTGCTATGCATCTTTCATCTATACTAATAAAAGGCAAAGCCCTCACTGACTCACTCACTCACTCACTCACTCACTCACTCACTCATTCACTCACTCACTCACTCACTGACTCATCACTAATTCTCCAACTTCCCGTGTGGGTGGAAGGCTGAAATTTGGCTGGTTCATTCCTTACAGCTTCCTTACAAAAGTTGGGCAGGTTTCATTTCGAAATTCTACGCGTAATGGTCATAACTGGAAGCTGTTTTTCTCCATTTACTGTAATGGAGATGAGCT
>JANRMT010062797.1:25640990-25668234 GCA_026402145.1 Polypterus bichir lapradei | reverse complement strand
ATTGACAATCATGTTACGTTATTTTCAAAATGTTTCCTTTTCTTTTTCATTACTTCTTTAACACACTACTTCTCCGCTGCGAAGCGCAGGTATTTTGCTAGTTATGTATATAAATGCTGAATATGTGTCTACTGTTATTTGTTAATGTGTGTCATTCAGGGGAAAATGCTGGCTAGTTTACATTATAATTACCGCTAATAAAGGATTATTGCCGAACAGAGCTACATATTTATAGGTCCCAAGGCCAAAAAAGGTTTATGTGTTGGTCTGTCTGTCCGTCCTCCACTCAGTATCTGCCTATGTGTGTCAGTCTGTCAGTCTCTCTTATTTGTCTCTGCCCATCCCAGTGTGAGCGTATGGGTCCTGCAGGCACCCTGTGCTTTATAGAGAGGCCTCCTTCTCCTCCTCCACCTCCCCTGCGAGACGCCCTTCTCATTTTATGTCACGCTTATTGTTTATTATATTGTTAAAGCTGATTGCCATGCCAGTCAAGTTATTTTAAGTTTGAGTTTTCTTTCATCTTCTTTGGGTCTGTCGGTCTATCCAGTCCCCTGTGAGCTCCTCTTCCATGCCCCATTGGACGTGTCTCACTTGCTTTGTCCCAGACCCTTGTTCCCCTTCTCTTTATCTTTGAAGCTCTAAGGTCGTCCGCCTGCCTGCCTGCTTGCCTTTTTTCCGTTTCTGCTCCTGTCTTTCTTAATCTGTGAACCCCGGGTCATCTTAGACGTCGGGTCTTTTTGGATTGTCTCCAGTTCTGCTCCAGAGAGCAGCTGCTCACTTTGAATTAGCTCGAGGACAGCCTGATCCCACGAGGTGCCTCCCCTGAGGCTCACCTGTCATCCCTAATGATGGCCTCGCTAGTTGCCTTCCACTGACTCTAATGACACGAGCCAGTTTCTCTCTTTCGCTCAACACTCACCATCTCTTCTTTCCTTTCAGGTGCTCTAAACGTGTACTTGAAGTTAAAAGGGCAGACGACATCTGGAAACCCCGTATGGTCAATGAGAGGAAGCCAGGGACAGCACTGGAGGCAAGCGAGCATGAATATTCAGCCCAGCACATCATTCCAGGTGAGAAGTCTGCATTGGCCTGAGCACTTTTAGGTGCCAGCTGGGTACAGTGATATTCAACTTTAGAACATCTAGTAGACAGAATAGAGGGCTTATATCTTTTGAGCAATGCAAAGTTTAAGGTGTCGGCTGGGTACACCCATGTAGATAATATTCTAGTTAGAGTAGAGGACTTGTGTCCTATGAGCCAATATCATTTTCAGATGCCAGCTAGGTACCTGTATATACTTGAGAAATGAAACCACACTTTTCAGAGTAGAGTGCTTCAGTCCCAAGTTTAAGTGCGAAATTGAACAAAACGGCCACAGAAGCTGATGAAATGATAAAAACAGTGTACGGTGATAACAGTTTATCTCGCACACAAGTTCTTGAGTGGCACAAACGTTTCAAGGAAGGACAAGAAAATGTGGAAGAAGTTCAACACCCAGGTCGAGAGGTGGGTGGGTGCTTCACCAAGACAACGCTCCCGCGCACAATGCTTTTTCTGTAAAGGAGTTTTTGACTGGCAAAAAACATTCCTGTCCTCGATTATCCTCCTTATTCGCCCGATTTGGCTCCCTGTGATTTTTACTTGTTCCCGAAAATCAAAAGTGACACATTTTTCTTCAACGGATGAAGTGGAAGACAAAAACGGCAAGCCTGTTGAAGATCCTCAAGCAAAAAGACTTCCAGCAGTGTTTCAATCAATGGAAGATACGTAAGGAGCGGTGTAGAGATCGGGAGGGGGAGTATATAGAAGGTGACAATGTTTAGAATGCTGTAATTCAGCAATAAATATATATATTTTTTTTTTACCAATCCGGTTATTTTTGTGTCTCACCTCGTAATTTCTATTATGTTATAGACACAAAAATAACAACAACCAAATATACAAAAATGTGGTAAAACCATAACACACTGAATGCAGATATTATCTCAAGATATAGCACCCTTACAACATGACACCTTGAAGTTTGCTGTTTGGCAGAATCCACCTGGTTTTTGTGTCTCAGTGGGTACTCAGGCTGCTGTAATATTCTTCATTCTTCTCTCTGAGTGAATGCTTTTGATTGCTGGCAGCCACGGTAAAACCAACAGGCACAAATCTCTATCAGAAAATGACATAAAGAGTGGCAGCTAAGTGACGGCGTCACACTTTCCACTCAAGGAGAATCAAAGCACCTGTCTCCTGCCAGGCAGCCATGGATTAGAGCGGCATTTAGAGAAAGTGACAGTTAGCACCTTCATAAGCACAAGTGGAACGAGCAAAAGGGGGCTGAATCACACAGGATAATTCAAGAGGTGTTGCTGCTCGAATACTGAGTGGTGCCCCAAGAGCTGTTAGATGGTGGTGAGTTAGTATGCATTCTTAATTTAAGGTGTCTAGTGAGAGGAACGTAAAATGAGAGACAGCTGTGCTGACCCGCCCACCTCACACCACCGGTTTTGCTTTTAAAGAGAGCATAATATGAATTGGGCAGCCCCTCTATACTGCATCTCCTTTTCCCAGAATTAAATATGTCAAAACAAAATTAAAGGTATTAGGGATGGGGAAACACAAAAGATCAAATGGAACAGGACAAGAAGCCCTGGCATTCAACCCTAGCCTCATTGTTGGGTTTCAGACTGCACTAACCAGGTTATTCTACCTGAAGAAAAAGGAGCAGAGTAGAGATGGATTCCAAGGACCAAGAAAATGTCAAAGTCTTTATACAAAGCAGAATTCAAAAACCAGAACTTCAAACCAAGAACTGTACCTAACCATACATCACAGACACAATCAACTGGCCAGAAATCCATAATCCTGAAATCCACAAGAATTATCTGATATTATCCACAATCTCGGACAACCTGGTAGAACACAACCCTGACTTTTATACTGCAGCCATGATAATATCATGCATTGCTTGCTTCTTGTTGTCATGTGATAGCAATCAAGGTGACGACCACAAACAAAGGTTCACAAAATCGTATGGAAACAAAATTGAAGAACAAATTCACACTTCTAAATCTTCTATATTGCACAAGCCAAACGGCAAAACAATTGTGTAGCGGGGGTTGCAAAGCGTGTGAATCCTGTAAAAGACCCATAAAGTTGGCCAGGACCTTCATTGACCACCTAAACTCAGCCATACTCCAAATACCCACTTGGTCGCCTCAACCAAAGCAGGCCCCAAAAATGGGGAGCTGGCGTTAAAAGTTCAAAATACAACAAAGGTTCCAGAATATATCAAAATGTTTCACAAGGGAGAGGACGTGAACTCTGGCTTGTATAGAGACAAGCTTCACTAGAATCTTTATAAATAAAGAGAGATTAAGAAGTATAGGAAATAAAGCAGAAATCCTCAGAAAAGTAAAAAAGGCAAAAAGGACTGCAATCAAACCGCAATACGAGATCCAGAAACAGAGATCCCAAAACAGAATAAAAAGAAATGCAATACTCACACAAAACTTCAAATCAAACTTATTGCTGAGTCTGTCTTTCTTGACTGACTGTACAGCCAGAGGGTGGACCCAGCAGCAGTGATGTCAGTGTGGCTCCGCCTCCTGGGGCTCCACCCACAAAGTAGTCCGAATGGCTAACACTATAACCTAAATCATAGGCAAACATAACAAAAATGACATGAAAAATAATCATTTAAAAATAATAATAAAAAACAAATAAATGCAAGCCAGGGTAAAAAAAAAAATCCTGGCTGTAACATAACCAGTGAGTGGCCCAAAGGAAAATCTTTATTAAGCCCAGGAAAAAATGAACAAAGTTCCAGACACCATAACACAGTTTGGGCGGCTTATCCTTGAGCTCACTGACTAAATATATTAAATCAGTACCTAAAAATTTCTAGCACACCCCCACCCCAGCTCACCAAACTTTGTTTTCTCTCTCCTAAGCTCTGACCATGCCCTCTCCCTGCCAGGCTGAAGCCTTGCCCAACTCTTTTTCCGACTCAAAAGCTCAAGGAAAGTGTCTCAACTCCAAGAGCACCCTCTGGTGGTCTGTACATCCCAGGGCACCTATGGTTTATGTAGAGGAACAGGTATCCTTAGTAGCCATCTACCATTTTCAAGCTGCAGCATGAACCTGTATGCTCCACACTGGAAGCCTTTGGTGCAACATAATAGTTTTGGGGAAACTCTTTTAGTCTTTTGTGTAACTGCTATAACACTTCTAGTGTATCATTGATTCTTTGTACTGTATTAATAAATGAGGTCCTGTTGCCTCTAATGGTGACTTAACTATGCTGTATTACCCATCAGTCCCTGCTTCCCAGATGAAATATAAGCCTGTAACTGGTGCCCACCTATTTCACCTTTGTCCTGATGCTGTCTGGTCACTGCCTGCTTTTAAAAGTTAGTTTTACTACACGTACTTGCGTACACTGAGCTCTCTGACCATTGGTCCTCTCCTTTCTTAAAAACCGTCCAGCCACTGCTTCCAAAGCAAAAAAAAAAAAAAATTAGACAGCGAGAACGGAAAATAAAGCAATGTCCGATCATGTGGGAAAGGCAAGCCAGGGTGTGGTGGCAGACATGAACAGAAGTAAGCCCAGTGTCAAAATTAGAGAAGAATTAGAGAAATAAATCTTTAAGGGCAAGACCTAATCACAAGGGGAACATAAACAAGCAAAGGTCAGCAATGGTTGGGATTGTGTTTTGAACCTCTAGATGTATTTGTGACATTATTTCACTTTTTAAGGTGATGTTACCTTTCTTCTGTGATGTCACTGCACTGCCATTTTATGGATCATTTTCAGCCACGCACCTTTTAGATTTTTCTGCATTGCTGCAGTTGTCTTGTTAGTAATGGTATCCAGTTCCTACATGCCCAATTTGTGATGTCATCATCATGATGCTATTTACATTACCTTTGCACTAATTCTGATGATCCAAATCCAGAAATTTGTTTAGAAATTCATAACAGTAAAGGGCTTAAAGATTTTTGTTTGTTTCATTAACTACGAGTTTAGGTTCACATTTTGGGCTTGGTACTCTCAGTATTTTTCAAATCTCTGGCTCAGATCACTGTGTGTTTGCTTCTGTTTTGCATCTTATGGTCCACTTCTCAAATTTGTCCTTTGTGGCCTGACATTTTGCCTTCACTGGAAATACAGCAGCAATATGTCAAGTCAAGGTATGCAAAACATAAGCCAGAATTGGAAAATCATAAATCCAAGAAACACATCAAGACATACTTAAGTATCAAGTGGTTAGAAGCAAAAAAAAAAAGAGTCCAGAGCCCTCTTTCATTGTCCTGATTCCTTCCATTGTGTGTTTTCTGATGAGGAGACAATTTAATAAGGAAGAGACCATTAAAGCAAAAACCAGAAAGTCCGGCTGAGGATCTGAAATTGCTAAATAAATTTATAGATCATTAACTGTTGCAAAGATCAAAACCCCAATAACTCTTTAATCTTTCATCAAATCCCAATATCCATCCATCCATCCATTCATTATCCAACCCGCTATATCCTAACTTCAGGGTTACAGGGGTCTGCTGGAGCCAATCCCAGCCAGCACAGGGCACAAGGCAGGAAACAAACCCCGGGCAGGGCGCCAGCCCACCGCAGGGCCTTATCTATCTATCTATCTATCTATCTATCCAACTCACTATATCCTAACTACAGAGTCACGGGGGTCTGCTGGAGCCAATCCCAGCCAACACAGGGCGCAAGGCAGGGAACAAACCCCGGGCAGGGCACCAGCCCACCGAAGTAAATCACAGTATCTAATCCCAAATTCAATTTCAAAAACATGTTTCAGAAATTCAAGCCTTCAAAAGTCCGACACTAGAGAACCCACTCGGCTTTCGTTTAAGTATTTATCCACAATCTTGCACAATGAGAGAGGACTGCGATGCCACCCTTCATACTGTTGATTGTATGAAAGAACCTCAAATATGGTGAAAAGAGGTTGAGAGGCTTCCAAAATTATCACAAAGCAGGTCAAGACCCTCTGTGGCCAACCCAGAAGAGACTTACCCAAGCCAGCCAGTCCTCCAACTGCTAGCTGTTGGCTTCGGCCTAAACAGGCCTGCAAATTTGGAGCTGGATTTTAAATCTCAAAAATATAATAAGAGTCACAAACTTTATAAAAGTTTCACAAGGGAGACAGAAACCGTCAAGTCTCACAAAGAATCTTTGTAAGATAAGAGATTACTTAAAAAATAGAAATATTAAAAAAAGATAGCAAAAATGTTATGTCTAAAAAGGCAATTCAAGGTAACCAAGTCCAATCCAGAACATGAAACTAGTAATCCAAGAACAGAAAAACAGGAATATCAGAAGGAAACAATAGTTAGAAGAAACTTTACAAACTAAATGCACCGCTACTGGGTTCTCTTTCTGGCCATCTTATTGTAAAGCTGCATTAACATTAAGGTGGACCTGCCTCCTAGGGTTCCACCCACAAAGTACAATAGATAAAGAGACAGTACCTCATTAACAAATTTAAATAAATCTAACAGAAAAAAAATATGAAAAACAAAAGTTCAGAATGAACAAAATCAACCATAAAACAGAAAATAAACACAAGCCAGCAAAATAATCCCTTGTTGTAACCCAATACTGCCCCGCTAGTGACGTCATAAGTCGCAGCTTCTGAGATCACAGCTCATATCAGCAGATCACTAAATGAAGGCAACCAAGCCACAAAATGGTGGCACATGTCAAAAACAAAATGTTGTATCAGGAATATTAAAAACATAATGTTATAAAATGTCAACAATTCCAAGATGAAACCAAAAGTAAAAAATGTTTTAGATAGATAGATAGATTCAGCACATTGCAGACCTCCAGAAATCTATAAAATGACCATAAATATGCAGGATTAATCAAAATAATTTACAGTACATTGAGTTGGGCTGGGCCTGGAGTGAGTTTGGAGTGAATTCCCAGCCCACTCCTTACACTGTAAAGACATGCAGTGGGATGTGGTTAATGACTCCTGGATAATTGTAGCTACAAATATAAGGCTGATTGATGACAAATAGGAGATTGGACACAAGAGATAATTTATGATAGGTGAATCCCATTGGCTCTAAGAAGAAGGCTGCTAACATCACCAGCTTACAGGACTAATTCACACCTTCAGTACGCTCCCTCTGTGCCTCATATGAAATGACTCCCTGCTCCACATTGTTTTGCCCAAAGTGCATTATGGGTGTGCCCTTCTGTCATCAGGTGTGTTGCTGAGCTCCACAGCATGGCAGAGTACTTGATGTTCAATTATTGTGTTTCAGGTGATCTTTGAAGGGGTCCGCGGCGAGGGAATCGAGGGTGACATCGCAATTGATGATGTGTCAATCGTCGAAGGCGAGTGCATGAAAGATAACCAGCCACCCAAGAGTGAGTTACATTGACATGTGCCTGCGCTTATATGTGTTTGTATGTGTTTGTGTGCATACTGTAACAGCAGAAATTCCGCATTCCAGAAAACATAACAAATGAGAGAATACTAAAAGTCATGGTAATTTGGTGAAAAAACTCCAACTAACTGCATTTTTTTAAGAAATTAAAATTGGAAAAATATTTAAGTCAAGATTGATGATGTAAACTGCTTTTGATTCATTCTGAAAAGCAGAAAGGAAAGAAACATTCTTGGGATCCCTAATGAGAAACCCCACATTAATTCCAAAAGAAGACAAAATTGAGGTTGTGAATATTCATCTCAATTTTTTCTTATGAGATCCACTTGAGTGGGCGCACCACGAGTGATACCTACAGTAGTGCACAGGCCAAGAGAAGAGAGCATAACAATGCTGACATCTTGTCCTGAGACAGAAGTGGAGCGGATTGAGGGATCGTTTATGGAGACGGATGAGTAGGTGCCAGCACATAGAGGTGGGGGTGTCACTGTTCAGGAATGTGAAAGGAAGCAACAGATTCAACATTCCACCCTCTACCTCCTTCAGATTAGTCTCACCTGTTTAATCCCAACTAGATGGTCTAAGGATGCTCTTCTCATCGATGGGGTTCTGCAGTGCATGTATTAGAAGATGAAATGTTGCCATCATCTTATTAAAGGGTGAAAGAGGGGGTGCTCCCCTCGACTTTCTCGTATACTGAGATAGAGGAAAAGGTCATGAGAACGGCTTCCAGTTGTGCAATATTTCTCAATTATCATATCTCTTTGTTTCTCACCATAACTAATTGATAATATCGATACACAATTATTTATCTCTAGTTATAATCAAAGTTTATATTAAAATGATATTTTCACACTTTTGGAGGTCGAAAACGGTGGTGGAATTTTTTCATGATTATATCTGCATTACCTCGATTACGTGCAAAATAAAAAGAGTTAGAGTCACCTAAAAACATAGAAAAAGTGTTAGTATTATATAATATTTGTTGCAATAAATTACTATAGGTAAAACTGCATTTAATTATGATAATGATGGTGGAAATGAAACAATAAAATGAAATGTATTACCAGGAACACGACGGGGACATAGCAGCGTGTTGTTCCTATTACATCTTTATAGTTACATGGCATGTTCAATAATTACACATGATTGTTGAACTGATGATGTATAAATTAAAATAAAATGAATAATAGTTGTTGAAAGGATATGCGTTATATTGAATACAGTTTTTAATATCATGTACATATTTATATTTCCATGATACAAAAAATTAGCATGGTTGTTTAAATAAAATACTACTTCCGGTCTTGTAGTTTTTCTCAAATTTCATATCTATTTGCTTTTTATCATTATAAATATCGATACAAAATCTAACTGTCACTACTTGAAAATTTGTGAAAGTATTCAGTTAAATACCACTTCTGGTTGCTGGAAGCGGCCCAAAAGTTGACAGGGTTTTTGATATAAAGCAGGTGTACAAAATCTTATTAACCGAGGGCAAAGCTTTTCCGAGATATCATGTTTACACACAGACAGAAATCATTTTAAAAATGGTATTTTCGGACTCAGTAAAGCCTAAACTGTCAAGACTCATCAAAATCTCGAGGTTGAATTTTTTCACGATTCCTATACTTTCTCTATACTATGTATACAAGAAAGTAAAAAAAAAACCAGAAAAGCTCTTTCTGGTATTAATTAATTCCTAATATATTCAAGTTAAATATAATGATGCCCTATCAGACAGATTTATTTAGTGAGTGGCAGAAATCAATTAGGGCTTTCTTTAGGAACAAAACTGTTTGCCTTCGACTCAATAAGATTAAGTAAGCGAATAGTGCGACTGAAAATCGCTGGAAAAGTCGTGTGATGCCTTATAGAAAAACCAAAAAGATCAGCGGCAGGATTTTGAACTCTGTTTCCTTCGGGAGTGTCCCTTTCAAGCAACCAAGTGTTCTGCAGAAGGCCAACTAATAAATTGGAGCACCTTGTTGGTCCAAAGTAATCCTAACGGTGGGGTGGACAATGTAAGACGAGGGCGCGTCCTTTTCAGAGTGCTCTAGCATTGTGCCTTTTAGCTTTGCTTGTGTGTATTTGTACATCGCATGCTGATGTGTACTGGCACTGCATGTTGCCTCTCTCCATTAGGCCATGAACGCTGTTGTGGTCTGTGGTTGTGTTTACTTGTACGTTGCATCTGCCAGCATCTGTTCTCATGTTTTGTCCCGCTTCTCGTCCTTTCATGTCTCTCACAGCCATTTCCTTCTGCGTTCATCAGCACACTCCTCTCATCCCTTTGCCTCCTCTCCACGTCTCACCGCCCACGTCTCCATGCTTCTTTGTCTGCACAACCTGAGTCAAGGGGCTAACAAGGCTTGTCCATCCATTTTTTCTCAGACTTGAAATCATCGTCCCCACCTTCAGTAAGGACGCATATATGGCAGTTACCTGTCACTCTGGTGGTGGCTCTGTTGACCAACCGAAGGTGACCTTTCCCCGGCAGAGGCTGCTGAAACGAGCCATTGGGTACTGGCATGAAGAAGGAGTCTTTGTACTTGGACCTTCAGAAAACAAAAAAGAAAAAAATATCTGAAAAAAAAAAATAAGAAAAAAAAAAGAAAAAAGAAAACTACCAAAGATTCATCCGCTGAACTGCTGAGCGTCAGACTGACATGTGAAAGGAAAGCACCTGAGAGCAAAAGAACTTCAGTCAGAGTCCCGTGTTTGTAAAGAAATATATGCAGCACGCCTGTGAGGGCAGATGGGAGAATCCTTTTGTGGACAAGTCTCAAGTGAGCGAGAGAGCCAGCGAGCGAGAGACATGCTCTTGTAAAGCACAAAGTCATGGCTGTGTGTGTGCGCGCGCGCGTGTGTATTCTCGTTTTTCTTTTGGTCGTTTTCCCTTTTTTCCCATGTTGCCAAGGAACCCTGAGGGTTTATGGATTAACAGTTCCTCCCCCTTTTTTCCTCCCCCCTCCTCGCTGGCACCGGCACCACATACCTTCAGCTTGTCTCTTGTTTGGCTGTCCTTTTTATTGGCTCCCATGCCCCAAACTCTTCCGCACTCTCCTGTTTTCTCATTGTCAGCATGGCAGTGCTCTGGGTGGCTACCGTCTCTCCCTGCATGAACTCCCACTGGTTTCAGGAAGAAAAAAATTATACAAAACAAAAACAAACAAAAAAAACAAGAAGTCCTGTTTAAGGCCCGTTGGAAGTGTCTCCCTTCCTGTCAACACCCCCACCCCACATCCGTCCAACTTTGGGAATGTGAGCCTCTGTCTGCCATGAAACCAAGTGCCTTCAAATTTCAAGCCTGAAAGGGTGAAGAGAACACTGGCGGGCCCAGCAGAGCCAATGGAAAACGCCACGCCACCAGAGGAGCGCATCTCCGAGCCCCGCGGCTCCTCCACCTATCACGCTTCTTATAGCCATCAAGACAGCCATGGCCTTTGAGCTCGCAGTCCTCTCGATATGGGATGGGGGGCGGGGCCTAAAGGGAGCAGCGTGTGTGAGTATGCGTGAGTGTGTGAGTGCGAGCGAGCGAGCGAGTCTGCGGGTGCGTGTTAAGCGTCTGAGGGGACGGAGTGGACCTTGGGACTCCAGCGGCCTCCTTCACCTCTGCCCTTTTAAACTGTGTGGATTCTGAACAAAAAGAAATATTTTATTACTTTACGCAGATTCGTGTAGCCGGACTTTTACACGAAACAGACTCGGAGCTACCTGACACCATACAAAACCTTAACCAGCTGGTTTTTCAGACGTATTGTAAATCTCCCCAATATTGTTGCATATGATGACATTTAAAGACTCTTTCCTTTTTTTTTTCCTTTATTTGACCTTTTAACTTCATATAACAGGCTTTCTTTTGTTTCAGGAAGATATACTTGTCCTTTCTTAGCACCCTTGCATTTTAAACAAGAAGAAAAAAAAAGATATGCAAAACAAACAAAAAAAAAATTGGTAAATAAATTATTTCAAAAGGCAAGTTCTATAGGTAACCTTTGTGACTATTGATACAAAAAAAAAAGCACAAAATGTAATAATAATAAAAAACGATGCTCACCTTGATTTATTTTTACTACTCTTTAGGAGTACCAGCCCACATTTTCAAAAAAGAAAAACACAATCATTCTGGAATTTAAAAAAAAAATAGGGAAAAGAAATCAAACCACAAATTTTACGTCTGTTCAATAAAATCTAATTTCAGGTAAGAGGTGCCGTCTGAATGGTTGTGTGTTTGCCATCACTGCTGACATGCTGTGGGAAATGTGGGTGTTGGGGCGCCAACCTTAAAAGGGGTCATTTTAGAAGGAAGATGGGTGGCGTAAGATCTTTACAAAGGGACCCCAACAGCCTTCCTTTTTTTTATTGTGTTACAAGCTCCTTTCATGTTGCTTTCTTTTCCATTTACCCACCAAGCGACTGTGTTGTGGAAATTTGCAAATAAGCAGTGCAGAACAGACAGGTGAATCAATGCCCACATTTACTGGAGGTCGACACACAGCTCTACTGCTTGGTTTCATAGTCACTAGTGCTGATTCCTCTATGAGGGTCTCACAAAAAAGTGGAAATCTGTGACATGGAAACTGGCGACTCAGAAAGAACTGACTGACTGGTCCATGTGAGCCATCAGGGGCTTCAGGAGGACTTGAAGGAAAAGGAGCAGAATGGTCTCCCCCACCTCAAATCCATCTGAGGAGACCGGACCCATGGAGAACATCCAGCCCCTTCCTGTTGTGGCAACAGCATCTGAACACAGCAATGTTAGCAGTAGAAATAACTGAGACTGGGAATCAGGGTCTCCAACATCCACTCTGGCCCCAAACATCCAGCCTCACAACATACAGTCAGCCTCGCCCTATTGTTGAGTACAGCGTCTGAATGTAGCAGGTTCAAGTGGTGCAAATAACTGAGACTGGGAGTGAGGATCTCTGGCATCCAGCCCTGCCCCAAACATCCAGACCCACCCTATTGTATAGGCCGTCATGAGGACAGCATCTGACTGCAGCAGGATAAACTGCGGAAATACTTGAAACTGAGATGGAGGGTCTTTAACATTAAACCACGCCACAAACATCCAGCTCTACCTCATTCTGCTGGCTGCAGTGAGGAATGTGTGAATGCAGCAGCATCAGATGTGGAAGTAACAGACAGGGACTGAGTGTCTCCAACATCCATTGTGACCCCAAACATCAGGCTCCACCATGAGGACAGAATCTGAATGCAGCAGCATCAGCTATTGTAATAATTGAGACTGGGGTTGAAGGTCTTTAACATTAAGCCCTGCCCCAAACATCAAGCTCCTCCTCATTATGCTGGCTGCAATGAGGAGTGTGTGAACTCAGTGGCATCAGATGTGGAAGTAACAGACTGGAATTGAGCAACTCCAATGTCCAATCTCGCCCCAAACATCCAGTCCTGTCCCGTTGTGCAGGTTGTCATGAAGATGGTGTCTGAATGCGGTAACATGGTGGTGGAAATAACTGAGACTTGGGATTAAAGGGTCTGCAACATTAAGCCACGCCCCAAACATCCTGCTCCACTCCATTTTGTGGGCTGCAGTGAGGAATGTCTGAATGCAGTAACATCAGATGTGGAAGTAACAGACAGGGAATGAGTGTCTCCACCATCCACTGTGACCCCAAACATCAAGCTCCACCATGAGGACAGCATCTGCTATTGTAATAATTGAGACTGAGGTTGAGGGCCGCCAACATCTAGTCCTGCTTCAAACATCCAGCTCCACCCCACTTTAAAGGCTGCATGGTGGGTGTGTCTGAAGTCAATGGCATCAGATGTGGAAGTAACAGACTGGGATTGAGCATCTCCAACATCCAACTCCGCCCCAAACATCCAATCCTACCCCATCGTGCAGGCTGCCATGAGGACAGCTTCAGAATGCAGCAGCATCAGCTGAAACTGGGATTGTAGGTATCCAGCGTCCAGCCCCAGTCCATTCAGTAGGGTTTTAGCGAGTTGAACTTGGAACAACTGTGTAGATGATCGGCTGTTAGCACACATTTGAAGGTCATCCCAGATTCTTCATATGCACCACTTTCCTGAACTATAGTAAGCCCATCTTTTAGAGTAGTGACTGAGTAAAGCATTGCGTGTATTTGCATAACCATTTTGTTTTCTAGGTAAATATTGCAGTAATGAATGTGTGTAGCAAAATACATCGGAATAAAAGTAGCCATTTGGGTTTGAAGATGTAGTGAAGTGCAAGTGAAAGTAGGCAAAAAATGTTATGCTTATGCAAAGTTGAAATCTTCACAGAACATACTGAAGTACAGTAGCGAAGTAGGCCTATAATATTGGGGCAACTCGCCACAGTTGGAGTTCAGGTGGGAGGCCATTCTGCTCCTTTTTGTTCAAGCCCTCCTGAGGTCCCAGATGGCTCACACTGGCCAGTTCTTTGAGTCATCAGTTTTCACGTCACAGACATCCTCTTGTTGTGAGAGTTTGACAGAAAAATCGGCACGAGTGACTATGAAACCAAACAGCAGACCAACCAATGGGTGTGTAAAACAGTAAATGTGTGTGAGGGTGACTTGAGTAAAAGAGTTGCACAGGTGGCACCGGACATGAGTCCCCTGAGACAGAGAGAGAATATGGAGCGACATTCAACAAGAGGATTGTGGTAGGTACAAAAGTTCATGCCAGGTGAATACACTCTGAGAAATAAAAAATAACTGCCCCTGGATAGAGTGGTCTAGTCTGTAGTAAGATCAGCATGTAGATACAAAATTATGGTGGTCTTACCAAGAGCTACCAGCTCTCTCAATAACAGGACTGGGATATGTGCATCTGGCAGTGCACAACCACGAATTTCTAGGAAATGTCACTGATCAATTGTGTGAGTAACGCTGTTAATGTAAGTTAGAGGTGTTCATTTTTTACATGTTGGTCGTTTTGATGTGACTGTGTGAACCATTATGTTATTGGAAGGTAAAGCAGGGCTGTCACACTTTAAAATTGGGTTCAAGGACCACCACAGTACCTAGGGAGACATTTCCCAGCATTTACAGAGATTTGGCACCCTCCATCGACTGCTGGGTAACACCAGGGACCATGGGTTGCATGGGGAGAATGTCATCCATTAAGACATCTATCACTGACTGGCTATAATTGTCAACTGCTTCTATAGTGGTGTTGTGCTCGAGACACCTGATTGTTCATTGATCGGTATTACTGTCATGATGTCTGTAGTTTTCCATTGAGGGCTACCAGCCAATGGATGTCCACACAGAGAGGTTACAAGTGAAGTTGAAGTTCATAACTGTCAGGTGTCAAGGCCTACAATATACAGCAACCCTGATGTTTGTTATGGGTAGTTTTGGCCATGTGAGATCCTGTCAACCAGTGTGGGCCCCTTTTCCAGTTTGTAACAGGACCCCACTCCTGAGTCCAGTTCACTCTGTCCAAACTGTGTGGTCTGTCAAGGTGTCCGCAAAATAACACGACTTGATGTAAAGGAGATCTTAGCAGAGAAGTCAAAGACTGGCTTACATGGCCCATGATTCTCTTCTTAACAAAGATGATTAATGAAATTAATGAATGCAAGATTCTGGTGATACGTGAAGTTCAGGGCCCATAAAAAGTCTTCACCCCCATAGAAATTTTCACATATTATTGTTAGTAAAACATTGAATCACAGTTGACTTCGTTTGGATTTTTTGACAATGATCAACAGAGAAAGACTCTTTAATGTCAAAATGAAAACAGATCTCTGAAAGGTGGTGAAACTTAATGACAAATATCAATCACAAAATAACTGGTCCCATAAGTATTCATCCCCTTTAATCTGACTCTCCTACATCCTCACCAACTGGTTTTAGAATTCCCAGAATGAGTTCAATGGATGTGACAGGTCTGGGGTGTCAGTTGACTGTTGTCTAAATGCACCCACATGTGGAAGGGCCAAGCTTGTTGTAGGACAGTATAGTAGACTAACCCACACAATGAAGACAAAGGAACACAATTAGCAGCTCCAAGTCAGAGGATGGAGACAAGAAAATCTCCAAGTCACTGAATATCCAGTTACATCACTCGTTAAGAAATGGAAACTGTTAGAGCAGGCCGTCCACAAAAAACTGAGCAATCAGGCAAGAAGAAGACAGACGAGGGAGGGCACTAAGAAACTTCAGAGAACCCTAAAGAAGATACAAGCCACAGTGGCTAACACTGTAGAGACTGTGCAAACAGCAACTGTGACCGAGTGCCTCACCAGTCGCAGCTTTATGGGAGAGTGGCAATGAGACAAAAATGCCCAAAACATCTCAGCATATGGGAGACACTGAAGTCAGCCGGAAGAAGGTTCTGTGGTCTGATGAGACCAAAATTGAGCTTTTTGGCCATCAGACTAAATGCTAGATTTGAACGCTGCACATTATCACAAACGCAGCATCTCCACTGTGAAGCGTGAAGGTGGCATCATCAGGCTGTGAGGATGCTTGTCTGCAGCAGGCCCTGAATGGTTTGTAAGGTTAAAATGAATTCAGCAAAATATGGGGAGATCCTGGAGTAAAAAACCTGATATGCGAGGGGGGACCCAAAAATAACAAGAATTTTTTTTTTAAATTGTATATTTCTCGGAACATTTCCAAATTGTAATCACCCTCAAAATATTCTCCCTCAGACGCAATACACTTGCCCCACCAATTTTTCCATTGTTCAGAAATGTTCTGAAATTCTTGCAAAGTGATATCCTTCAGTGTCTCCGTCGTTTGCCTCTTGACCTCCACTACATCCTGAAAACGCTTTTCTTTAAGGTCGCCCTTCATTCTTGGAAGCAAGAAAAAAATCGCAGGAGGCAAAGTCCAGAGAGTAGGGGGGCTGGGAAACCGTTGTCATCCCGTTTTTCATGAGAAACTGCCACACACTCAATGCTGTTGCACTGATGCAGAAGCCACTCGCCTGATCACCACAATTCGGGTCGTGTTCCTCGCACTGCATCACGCAATCACTTGAGCACTTCAAGGACGCCACTCTGCCAAATGATGCAGAGGGCAGTCCAGTACACGCACCTAGCAGCAAATGTCGGATCTAACGCCCCTCTAGCCTCCAAAAATAAAAGAATTCTCATTATTTTTGGGTCTCCCCTCGTAGTCTGCAAGAACTCTGCAGCTAGGGAGAATATTTGCAGTCTAGCAAGACAACGACTCCCTAAACCCGTTTGTGAATTTCAGCAGATTTCACTTTCTCTGTCCTAAGAAATCGCATTCACTTGACTGTTGGCTTTAATTAGACTAACAGCAGAGCGCCATGCTGTGCATCTTTGAATTACCCATAAGCCATTATGACGTGTTGCATTGTGTCAGCTTCTGTTCATTCAAGTTTCAAATTGCCTTTACTTTTTGATTTACTTTCATATTCTTCTTCCTCTTTCGGCTGCTCCCGTTAGGGGTCACCACAGCGGATCATCTTCTTCCATGTCTTTCTGTCCTCTGCATCTTCTTCTGATACACCCATCACCTGCATGTCCCCTCTCACCACATCCACAAACCTTCTCTTAGGCCTTCCCCCTTTTCTCTTGCCTGGCTGCTCTACCCTTAGCATCCTTCTCCCAATATACTCATCATTTATCCTCTGCAGATGTCTAAAACAACGCAATCTCGCCTCTCTGACTTTGTCTCCCAAACGTCCAACCTGAGCTGACCCTCTAATGTCCTCATTTCAAATCGTCTCCATCCTCGTCACACCCAATGCAAATCTCAACATCTTTAACTCTGTCACCTCCAGCTCTGTCTCCTGCTTTCTGGTCAGTGCCACCGTCTCCAACCCATATAACATATCTGGTCTCACTACCGTCCTGTAGCCCTTCCCTTTCACTCTTGCTGATATCCGTCTGTCATAAATCACTCCTGACACTCTTCTCCACCCTAAAGAAAGAAAAAGCAGGATTCGGTCACAGAGGAAATACATTCAATGAGTGAAGTGTCCAGAGTCACGTCCAAGATTTCTGATCACGACTGACGGTGAAAGGGTGACATACCTGTACTAGATCTTTAAGAGCAATGCTTTGAGGAGGCAAGTAAAGGATATCTGAGTTTGATAGGTTAAGGTGATGATGATGCATCGATGATTACAATGCAGAGTGAGAGCTGCAGATCTGGATCAAAACTTGTGGTTCTGTAAGAGGGAAATGAGATGGAAGATAGAGGTGGTAGGAGACTCCATGAGAAGAAATAGCATTACCTAAAGTGCGAATTTAGTGAGAAGAGAAAAGTGGACCCAATACTGACCTTTGAGGCACACCTGAGCCCTGTACTGACCCTATAACATGAGCAAGGTAGGAAGCAACCTCAGGGCAGGGTGCCAGTCCATCAAACGGCACACTTAACTCACACACCCAGTGTCACTCACAAAGGAACATTTAAGACTTGACAATCAATTTCTTTAGGTCGAGTGAAAATTTCTACAGTATTGGAGAAGACCCACAAGGTAGTCAGTGGGCCAGGATTTGGTGACCATACTAACCACTTTGCAGTCTCCAGGCATTTCCAGTTTGGTCCAATTAGAGAAAATTCCTTTTTTTTTGCTCCCAGATGAATTCAGCCAGGCTTCATTCACTGCAAAGTAAAAGCAAAACTGCCACTTGGCTTTTAAGTAACAGACAGGTGCTTAGCATGTTTCACCTGAAAAGTGTTTCTGTGTCTGATTTTACACTAGATCAGCACCTTGGAGAGCAGCATGTGAGAACACGCAGGGAAAAAGGAAGGACCAGGAGGACCTCCAATTAGTTCTGAGTCAGGGGACGTTCCCTTGAGGGCAACCCAGGGGTGTGACACCACAACAGGCCAGAATTAGAGTCTGCCCTGTGGGCTGGTACTGTCCACGTTTCCAACGTGAGTTTTAATTTAATTGTAGCACCAGAATATTTCCAATATGAAAAGAGTGCTCTGTAAATAAAATAATAAGTATTAGTCATTTATTTTTATTTCATTTTATAAATGCATTATTATTGTGCCTTGGAAGTGTTCACATTTTATTTCGATGCAACATTGAATCACAATGGATTGATTTAAAATTTTTTGACACACTGATCGACAGAAAAAGACTCTTTAATGTTAGCGTGAGAACAGATCTCTGCAAAGTGGTCTAAACTCATGACAAATATAAACACAACAGACTAAAATGACTTTGCAGGGTGTTATACTTGAATATTACGTATGGCTTGTCACTGGTGGCAGGTTGTTGGGAGGCATCAAAGGGTCTTCTTCTGTCGGGGAGATGGATTTGGTCACTGCCTGGATGGGATGCCAAGGAGCTGGAGGAGGCCGCAATCCAGATGGAAGGTTAAGGGAGTTCAAGGCTGCCAGAAGAATCCAGGAAGTCGACTGTTGGGGGCAGCAGGAAGCTGAAGCTGTGCCCAGGTCACACGTATGGGCACTTGGACCTCTAAGACTGCTGCTTGCTTCACACAAAGAGTCAGAGTTGACCCAGGACCAGGTGCAGATCTGGGTGAAACTTGTGGTTCTGTAAGTAGGAAATGAGAGGAAGATCTGTGCATCATTAGCCTAGCACTTGTCAGAGGAGAATGGCTAGACTGGTCTGAGCTAACAAAAAGGCTGCGACAACTCAAATGACCACTCTGTACAACTGTGATGAGCAGAATATACAACATGTCAAATCCTTAGGCAGTTGGGTTCGGCTCCTGTCCACCAAGAACAGAAACCTGAGGCTGCGGTGGGCACAGGCTCACCAAAACTGGACTGGTAAAACACAGACTGGTCTGATTAATCTCGATTTCTACAAACAGATGGTAGGGTCAGAATTTTGCACCAACATCATGACTCCATGCATCCAACGTTCTTTGTGTCAACAGTTCAGGCTGCTGGTGCTGGTCTAATGGTGTAAGTCAGGGGTGTCCAACTCTGGCCCTGGTGGGCCACAGTGGCTGCAGGTTTTCATTCTAACCCTTTTCCTAGTCAGTGAGCAGCTTTCACTGCTAATTAGCTCATTTTCCCTTCATTTTAATAGCCCTGTTTTTAAGGATTCAGTCCTCTGAATCGATTCGTTTCTTCATTAAATGGCAGCCAAACAGAAATGTGATGTGAAACGAGCCGACAGATGACCAGCTAAACTAGAACATCAAACTCCAGCCAGTTTCTTAATGAGAAGCCAATTCTTGCTGTTCATTAAAGCCGTTATTGAATATCATGACTTGTTGCAGCTCTCACTCTGCCACAGCAGACTTTTGATTTTCTGTTTTTTCTAAGACCACCGTCAAGGTGTTTTGGTGACCTGAGCAGACCAACATGACTGAGACCTTCACCATTCTATATTTTCAGGTTAGCTGGCTTGTTTTATGTCCGATTATTGTTTGGCTGTTCATTAAGGAAAAAAAAAACAACTAAGAGGTCTAAGTCACATCAATTGAAACTAAGGGAAAACAAGTTAATCAGAGGCAGAAACGGCTCACTAATTAAGAAGATGGTTAGAATGAAAACCTGCAGCCACTGCGGCCCACCAGGACCGGAGTCGGTCACCCTTGGTGTAAGGGATGTTTTCTTGACACGCTTTCATCAATCATTACTTGAATGTCGCGGCCTATCTGAGTATTGTTGCTGACCATGCTCATCCCTTCATGACCACAATTTACCCGTCTTCTAATGGCTACTTCCAGCATGACAATGCACCATGTCACAAAGCAAATGTCATCTCAAACTGGTTTCATGAATATGACAGTGAGCTCAGTGGCCTTTCCAGTCACCAGATCTGAATCCAATAGAACATCTTTGGGATGTGATAGAAAGGAAGATGGTGTAGCTGACAAATCTGCAGAAATCGCATGAGGCAATCGGATCAACAGAATCTCAAAGCAATTTCTCCAACATCTTGTGGAATCCATGCCACAAAGAACTGAGGCTGTTTCGACAGCAAAAGGGAGTCCCGCCCAGTATGAGTTGTCGAAGATCATCCTCAACACAGACAGACAACTGCTGAAAACACATTATTTTAACATGGCTTTCTCAGAATTTCACTGTAATCAAAATCCTGATACTCTATATCTCCAACTCATTATAACTATTCATGGTGGCTCTAAAATCTGTACTAACCCCTACCCTCTCTTCTGTTTCCTTTTCTGGTATCCTTTTGGTGGTGGCTTGTGCCACCACCATCTACTCAAAGCACCGTGATGTTCCAACAGTGATGGATAGATTAAAAGCCAGAAGTCTGTATGACCATCAACATCAAGTGACTCCGTGAAAACCCTAACTACAAAGAGGACTATTTCATTTATGTTAGGTAGAATGTCCAGAGGGGACTGGGTGGTCCCGTGGCCTGGAACCCCTGCAGATTTTATTTTTTTTTTCTCCAGCCGTCTGGAGTTTTTTTTCTGTTTTTTCTGTCCACCCTGGCCATCGGACCTTACTCCTTTTCTATGTTAACTAATGTTGTCTTATTTTAATTTCTTATTTTGTCTTTTATTTTTCTTTTCTTCAGTATGTAAAGCACTTTGAGCTACGTTTTGTATGAAAATGTGCTATATAAATAAATGTTGTTGTTGTTGTTGACACTGAGACACACAACGTCCAAAACACACACTGTTTATTTTCAGTTCTTCCTTTACAGTACAAAGTGCCACAAATAGCTCACAGTCCTCTCTTTTCTCTCTTTCTCTTCTTCTTTCCTCTGTACCGCCTTCACTCCTTTCCCGCAAGCTCTGTCCTCTGCCTCCCGACTCCGGCTCTTCAAATGGAGTGAGGCGGCCCCTTTTATAATGCACCAGGATGTGCTCCAGATGCTCCGTGATGACCTTCCTGCAGCACTTCCTGGTGTGGCTGAAGTACTGCAGTCCAAGGCTCCATAGTCATCTGAGTGCCCCCTGGCGGTGGCCATGGGAGCCAACAGGTTTGAACTTCTAAGCTCCAAACCTGTGGCTCAGATGCAAACCATGGCGACTGCCCTCTTGTGTCCCGGGGGAGGTATTGTCCCTCTTCTGGTCTTTCCAGGCGTCTCGTCTGGGCAGAATCCCCAGAGTATAGTGGTTCTAATGATTTGCTCAGTGAGTGTATATGTTTATTTAAGTGGATGTACAGTATCTGGACTAGCATCCCGTCCAGGGCCGATTCCTACCTTCTGGGAGAGGTTCCAGCCCTTTTGTGACCCTATTCCTGAATTACATCCCATAATGAATGTAGTCAGGTATTGAAACTTTTGGGTGCAGACTGGACAAGTAAAGAGAGGTGGCAGTGCCAGACTGTGACCATGTGTGCTGCTGTACTGTATGTGTCCATATGTCTCAGTCATGGAGGTTGCGCTGCTCCTTGGTGCACTCATTTACACACTCTGAAGACGAGGTGGAAAAAAGTGGATTTTATTATTTTCTCAATACTTTCTAAAGATGGGCCTGAATAAAAAAAGAATGAATCAAGTTAATCAGTGAATACTGATAGAAGATAGCGCCAAAGTAAATCTTCTTCTTGCTCGGTCTTAAGGTCACCGTGTTGTTGGGAAATGTTTCAGATTTATCTTTCCATTTAATTGGGATTCTCTGAAAGTTCACGGAATACATGAAGCCCATAAGGTTAAAATGGAAATGACTATGTGCAAGACAGTAGGAATACTAAAGTGGTTTCCTGGGTTTATTAGCATTCGGCCCTCTGGCTGTGGTGGTGGGTACGCGAAAGTCTTGAATAGCACTGACCTGGGCACAGTGGCCCACAGCGCACAGAATTCTGGCTTCTTCTCTCAGGTGCACTGGGGTTGGCCTCTCGTTGATGAGCATGCAGTGCCAGGAAGCAGGGGGCATGCGACAGCCACACAGTGGTAGTGATGATCTGTGCCACCTCCTGCTTACCCTGTGACTGGCGTCCCAGACATTTTTGCTGTTATACACCTAAAAGTTGGAATACTTTACCAATAGAAAAATTGCCAGGCTGATACTGTAGAACAGTTTTAAAAAACAGTTTAACATTTTAGTTGAATCCCTGTTACACTATATGGTCATTGAATTATCATTTTCCTCTGGGCTCTGCAATTCCATACTAATCTCTACTATTCTCTGCTGTCTTTTCTGGTCCTTCTGTGGTGGCGATCTGCACCACCACCTCCTGATCAAGGTACCATGCGGAATGGTGGGTGTCCCAGATGTCCACATGACCATTATCATCAACTCCTTCCATGTGAAGCCCGTAAACTTTATGAGGACTAATTTGGACCATCTATGTCAGGTAGAATGCCCAGTGTGGGACAGGGTGGTCTTTTAGCCTTGGAACCCCTGCAGACTTTGTTTTTTTCGCCAGCCTAACTGGAGTGCTTTTTTGATTGTTTTGTTCTGTCCTCCTGGCCATTCGACATTACCTTTTTCTTTGTTACATGCTATATATAATGTTATTGCCTAATCTTGTTTATTAGTGTTTTCTACTAACTTCCTTTTTACTTCACTTTGTAAAGCTACATTGTTTGTATGAAAACGTGCTATATAAATAAATGTCGTTGGTGTTGTTGATTCGCCGTCCGTGACAGCAGCATCAGTCTCTCAAAGACGGCTTGGTGGCTCCTTGGCTTCGTATTCCTACAGCATAATGCGGGCTGCTGTTCACGGTGTAAAAGAAGCCCGGACACAGACAGACACAGAGACAGCCAGATGTCCAAACACACGCTTTTATTCTTCTTTTTCAGCACAATACTCACAGTGCACCAACCCACAATAATGGCTCAGTCCTTCCTTTCTCTTTTCTCAAGCCACCTCTACTCCTCCACTCGCAAGCTCCGTCTCCCTCCAACCGGCTCTGGCTCCCTGAATGGAGTGAGGAGGCCCCTTTTATAATGCAACGGGATTTGCTCCAAGTGCTACTCGATGGCCTTCCTGCAGCACTTCCTGGTGTGGTGGAAGTGCTGCATGGGCACCCGGACGCACTCCAGGTGTATCTGCTTCTTGGTCCGGCAGCAATTCCTGGTGTGGCAGTCCAAGGCTTCAGTCCTTCAGGCGCCCCTGTTTCCTTAGGAGGCATTAGCTCTCCGGAAATGTGTTCTTTTGAAATTGCGGGGTGTTAAGTAACCAAAAAATATAGAAATATGACAGAAAAGGCGATATCCCTCTCATCGTGATTATGGCGGTACAAAAATCACGTGAGAGAAAAAGATATATTTTAGCTTACTTTACTGATAGTTTTACGTGGTTACAGACGGGAAGCTTATGACAGACTCTGTCAAGGTGGGAGTCTTGATCTACGCAGTCTGCCATCTTTCATCACCACGCTGAAAGGATTTTCCAGACGGACGACATAATCTTCCTCCCGACAGCTTCAAAGTGTATTGGCAGTAGGTCCATCCTTATATACTGGTCTCCTCCACGTGCTGGTCCTCTCTGGTCTCCAAACAAGGACAGGAAAGGCTCAACTCCACCTCCAAAACATACAGGAATAGCACAATGCCTACTTGCAGTTCTCATTCTCCCAACAAGGAAAGAAGATTTTGTGCTGACAGAGGACAAAAGTATACTATTCTGTCTTTTAGGCTAACTATACAATCCTCCAGTTGTCTTTGGCTATCTAATCCTATGCTTGGCTGTCAATTCTAAATTCTGAGCCCCTGTGTCCCATACTTGGTCTGCCTGTATGAATGAATCCATAACAGTGTGCACAGAGATAGTGACATTAAACTTCATATTATAACAAACATATTATAACAGCCCCCTGGCAGATCCCCAAAGGGATGATCCTTCCAGCTCCGTGGCTTCCACCATCCAGGATGGGCCACCCTCTTCCGACCTGGGGAAGGAATTGCCCCTCTCCCGGTCGGTCCCCTGCTTCTCCAGGCCTCCCAGTGGGGCAAGGTCCCTGGCCATCTATCACAGCGGTTACTCTCTTAGTTATGAGCTGACTGTCTGTTAGACAGTAAACCAATGGCAAAGAAACACAGCTGCCCTTTGAAAACCCAGATTCGCAATGGGAAGCAAACACACTTTTAATCGGCCTTTTGCAGGATCAGCTGTGACTTTGCTCTCTTACCGCATAACATGCTTCTCGTGCAACATTTAAAAGGCCGAGCCCCGGCCAGCCCAGTTGCTCACTCTTCTGTCCTCTCTCCCCCAGGCTGCATTGCTCCTTGTGCACTTCAGTGCTGAAGATAAACTCCAGTTGAGTAAACTCTTCTGTTCCTGCCTGTCCAGCAATAACATTAATCTTCCTTGGAATACATGACTAAGTATTGTGGTGGACAGCAGGACGTTAGGGACCCTCAGAACACGACCTGATGTTATGTAGGTGGAGAGGATTAGTGAGATTTGTTCGGGGTGAATGGTCTGTACTTGTAACAATGATCTAATGTTCTCTTCCTGCATTTACTTGTCCAAATGTGACTTCTTATTCCTTTTTATCATTAATTTTCATTTCTTTTGTCACTATTTTGCTCTTCTCAGATGCTACCATTTTGAGTGTTTGCATGTAAATAAAGATCAAGTCTACTTCTGGAGACCAACAAATGCAATAAAAGTACAGAGATGACATCTGAGGGATCCAACATGCTGTGATTGTTGCACACAAAATAAAATGAACAAAACAACATTATACTTAGAATCGTTAAGGTTCAATACCTAAAATGAAATCCATCCGTCCATCCATTATCCAACCCGCTGTAACCTAACTACAGGATCATGGGGGTCTGCTGCAGCCAATCCCAGCAAAATGAAATGCATACTTACATTGAAAATAAGTCTGCCCCAGCCGCTGCTTCCGAGCCAGTGAACCTGCTGAATTTAGCACAACCTGCTGCTGGGTCACTTTTATTAAGATTCAACATGGAGACACAAAGAACGCAGAAAGTGGCGAGAAAAGAAACTTACAGGCGTTAACGCCAAACTAATGGGAAGACTAGGATAGGCCCACAGGTGTCATGATTCTTTTCAATGAAATGTTATGATTTATTTTTGCACATTTTTACTTTCACTTTTTGGTTATTGCTTCTTTTTATCAATATGCCTTATTAGAGTAAAATTAGTCGTTTTTTGTTTGGAAATTCAATGTGGCTAAACACAACCTATGATAAGAGAAGAAGATGTTCTTGTAGCTGCCGGAGTGTAAGGCGAGTTCAAGCACGGGTAAAACACGTGAAAAAAGATATCTCTCAGTTCAAAAGTTTGTTTGAAAATATTTACTGAAAATTAAAAGCAAATAATCCACACAAGAATAAAGAAAAAAGGTTGTTACACACGTAGAATAAATGGCAAAAAATTAGAAGAAATGTATCAGTTCTAATGTTCTATTCCTGCGTTTACTTGTGCAAATGTGACTTCTTATTCATTTTTATCATTAATTTTCATTTCTTTTATGTCACTGTTCTTCTCAGATGCTACCATTTGAGTGCTTGCATGTAATTAGAGATCAAGTCTACTTATGGAGACCAACAAATGCAAGTACAGAGATAACATCCAAGGGATCAAACATGCCACAAAATAAAATGGAAAAAAAAAAACAATGTTATATTTAGAATCTTTAAGGTTCAGAACCCAAAATGAAATGCGTACTTACATTGAAAATAAGCCTGCCCCAGCCACTGCTTCCGAGCCAGTGAACCTGCTTGACGAAGAAGATTTTGTGTCCGTTTAAGCTGAAGGGGAGAGTTAGAGTGGGACGTTTGCCTGTTGCTCCCTGTGCACTTGTGTGCTGAAGATAAACTCCGGTTGAGTAAACTCTTCTGTCTGTTCAGCAATAACGTTAATCTTCCTTGGAAACCCGGTCCCATCTTCCTATCTACGACCCAAGCTTGACAACCTTTCTCACTTCCTTTGGTGGCTCTGGCTTATTGGAGCTCAACTAGCGGCTCTCATCGTCTTGCAAAATATAACTGATGGTGCACCTTGACCTCATGTGTGTGGTCTGTCTGGACTCCTTTTTTGCTTCCCTTTAATTCTCCTCATTTTAGCGTTTACTGACTTACAGACTCCGGTTCTGTGTAGTGCATTTCATTATGAAACAATGTGGAAACAGAACTGCAAGGTCAAGACGAGGGCTAATACAAGAGGAGGACATGACCAGAAGGTACAATCCAAATATGAATTTAGCACGACCTGCTGCTGGGTCACTTTTATTAAAATTCAACATGGAGACACAAAGAACGCAGGCAGTGGCGAGAAAAGAAACTTACAGGCATTAATGGCAAACTAATGGGAAGACTAGGATAGGCCCACAGGTGTCATGATTCTTTTCAATGAAATGTTATGATTTATTTTTGCATATTTTTACTTTCACATTTTGGTTATTGCTTCTTTTTATCAATATGCCTTATTAGAATAAAATTAGCCAAAGTTTTTTGTTTGGAAATTCAATGTGGCTAAACACAACCTATGATAAGAGAAGAGGATGTTCTTGTAGCTGCCGGAGTGTAAGGCGAGTTCAAGCACAGGTAAAATTTGTGTCGAAAGAAATCTCTCAGTCCAAAAGTTCATTTTAAAATATTTAGTAAAAATTCAAAGCAAATAATTCACACAAGAATAAAGAAAAAGGGTTGTTACACACGTAGAATAAATGGCAAAAAATTAGAAGAAATGTATCCTCTCTAAACTTAAAGATGCTTCAGTATGCTTTAAACGTATGGTGCTGCATATTCATTAAAACACGTTGTCTTTCATGTTACTTGGCACGTAAGGCATGGTTTATAACCATGTGCCCTCAGCGCCTTACACCTGGCAAGGCAGGTCACTAACTGAGTATAATGTTTAGTCAGAGAGGCTAGAAATAGTTAGAATATACTAATTCAATTCAACTTATGGGGATTGTAAGAACCTCACCTAGACAACGCACTAATATTTAGGCACTATAAGATAGATAGATAGATAGATAGATAGATAGATAGATAGATAGATAGATAGATAGATAGATAGATA
>JANRMT010062797.1:25610408-25640980 GCA_026402145.1 Polypterus bichir lapradei | reverse complement strand
ATAGATAGATAGATAGATAGATAGATAGATAGATAGATAGATAGATATGAAAGGTACTATATAATAGATAGATAGATATGAAAGGCACTATATAATAGATAGATAGATAGATAGATATGAAAGGTACTATATAATAGATAGATAGATAGATAGATAGATAGATAGACAGATAGATAGATAGATAGATATGAAAGGCACTATATAATAGATAGATAGATAGATATGAAAGGCACTATATAATAGATAGATAGATAGATAGATATGAAAGGCACTATGTAATAGATAGATAGATATGAAAGGCACTATATAATAGATAGATATGAAAGACATTATATAATAGATAGATAGATATGAAAGGCACTATATGATAGATAGATAGATAGATAGATATGAAAGGCACTATATAATAGATAGATAGATAGATAGATAGATAGATAGATAGATAGATAGATAGATAGATATGAAAGGCACTATATAATAGATAGATAGATATGAAAGGCACTATATAATAGATAGATAGATAGATATGAAAGGCACTATAAGATAGATAGATAGATAGATATGAAAGGCACTATATAATAGATAGATAGCTATGAAAAGCACTATATGATAGATAGATAGATAGATACTTTATTAAACCCAAGGGGAAATTCACATACTCCAGCAGCATACTGATACAAAAAACAATATTAAATTAAAGAGTAATAAAAATGCAGGTAAAAACAGACAATAACTTTGTATAATGTTAACGTTTACCCCCCGGGTGGAATTGAAGAGTCGCATAGTGTTGGGGATGAACGATCTCCTCAGTCTGTCAGTGGAGCAGAACGGTGATACATTTGTATCATCAGTGAAGTCGAGATATTGTTCAATGCACAGAGAGACAGGATGAAGCCCACGTTGTTAGTTGAAGGTTCAGGGGGGCTGTGGTCAAAGATAAACAAGAGTTGAAAAACAGAAACCCCTGAAACTCGCCTGACACTCCAAAAAGAGATCTTTCCTTTATTAGAAACAAAATGCAGAACACAGCTTACTCTTTTAATTATGGCTGCGAGAACCACATAACCACACCCCCATGATGTCACACACAGGCCACACCCTCTTGTGTCATAGCTCCCTTTTCCAAAATGGCAATGCCTGATGATGCTACCATCCATATCAGTTTCCCAAGCCAGTTTTTGACATGTCAGTGTATTAGTGACCCACCTTGTTCCCCTACATAAATTTAGTGTAACCCACCAGGCTAGGGAGGTCACACGCTATCGTTAGAACATTACATGAATGAAGCGTGATCGTCGTCAATGCTTTTAGTCCTTGGTGAATCGAGCCGGATAGTCAGAGCTAGCATTAGGAATGTCATCCAGGATTGACTGCGACCGTCTGAGTGATGAGGGATGTTGGGAAATGCTGATCCATATATAACTGCAAACAAAGCATAAAAATAGACAACAAAACATTAAGGTTTACAACTTCCAATTCAGTTTTATTTTTGTACAACCTCCTTCACTGAGTGCTAGCGCAGAGCACCTTGACAAGTCCTCAGGTAGACATAAATACAAAGTTTACAAATTACACAATGAGTTCACAGAATTGTTTAGGGCAGGAAAGCAATTACCATAAATGGAGCCCAGCTATATCAGCCCAATAAATGGCTGTAATTGTTGAGCTACATTACAGCTGGTTAACAATGAAGCAGAGGAAAAGAAAAACTCCAATCAGCAGCATCTCTGGAGAAAATAAAAATCTGTGGGGTCCACGATCAGTTGTAAGAGAGAAAGTCGGACAATGTCAGAATCCTCACTAGCTTGACATTGACGTTGATGACAGGTCGGATTTGTGGACTGTGACAGATGGCCAGGACCATTACCCGGTCAGAACACCGGCTGGGTGGAAGGACTGATTAAGAGATCCTCAGTAATCCTCCCCGAGATGCTAGAGGGCAGTCCCCCTGGGTTGCTACTGAACCACGGATCCCAGGACTTGTAGTTTATAGCAGTCCTGTTGGGCTCCATGGGTGCCACCAGGGGTACGGCAGCTACAGCTGAACCCCTTCAGGCACCACTACTGCCACACCCAGAAATGCAGTCAGAAGAAGGTCAAGAAACATGTGGAGCACTTGGGGGCGCACTATAAAAGGAGCCGCTGCACCATCAGTCAGTGAGCCAGAGTCAGGAGGCGGAGGACAAAGCTTGTCGGAGGAGGAGTGGAGACTGAGAGAAAGAAAGAGGAAGAAAAGGAGAGAGTTACAGTATATTAGTTGGTGCTTGTGTACTGTGCAGTGAAGTGCGGAGAAAGAGAAAAACGCTTCCCCACCTGAATAACACGTGTGCAATTGGGAAAGACTTGTGTCTCAGCCTGTCTGTGTCAGGGTTGGGGGATCGGTACGCCCCCTGGTGGTTCACAGGACCAACACAAATTCTTTCATAAATCTTTTCCTCAGTTATGGAAACATCTGTCTCAGATATCAAAATCCGTCACCTTCCTTGTTCATCGCTTTTCACAAAACTTTACATCAGTCTGAGTTTTCTATGGAGAGGAGACAAAAAAATCTCTTTGTTGGGTCAGCAACTGAATCATGGGGCACACTTCTGTACCCTGGAGCTGCCACTTTTTATTTTCATGAGACTCTTTAGCACAGCAAATAAGAAAAAACAGGACTTGGTTCACCTGAGCGGCTGTGCCATCACTTGTAGACCAAAACAGATGTTCCAGTTGTAGTTGTTGTGTTATGTATGCTTATCATAGGAGAGGAAAGGCAAAAATAGGCAATTGCAATTAAATGGTACGTGATCGAAAAGTTTAGTTTTTTGAGAACCAGCAGGATGAAATCCATAAGATATACCCAAAAGTGTTTAGAATGGAAAGTCTTTGTTGTCCAGCATAATAATAATAATAATAATAATAATAATAATAATGAGATAGATAGATAGACAGATAGATAGATATGAAAGGCACTTAATAATAGATAGATAGATAGATAGATAGATAGATAGATATGAAAGGCACTTAATAATAGATAGATAGATAGATATGAAAGGCACTATATAATAGATAGATAGATAGATACTTTATTAATCCCCAAAGGGAAATTCACATAATCCAGCAGCATCATACTGATACAAAAGACAATATTAAATTAAAGAGTGATAACAATGCAGGTAAAACAGACAATAACTTTGTATAATGTTAACGTTTACCCCCCAGGTGGAATTGAAGAGTCGCATAATGTGGGGTCTCCTCAGTCTGTCAGTGGAGCAGGACGGTGACAGCAGTCTGTCGCTGAAGCTGCTCTTCTGTCTGAAGATGATCCTGTTCAGTGGATGCAGTGGATTCTCCATGATTGACAGGAGCCTGCTCAGCGCCCGTCACTCTGCCACGGATGTCAAACTGTCCAGCACTGTGCCTACCATAAAGCCTGCCTTCCTCACCAGTTTGTCCAGGTGTGAGGCGTCCTTTTTCTTTATGCTGCCTCCCCAGCACACCACCATGTAGAAGAGGGCACTCGCCACAACCGTCTGATAGAAAGAAGAGGGCACTTGCCACAACCGTCTGATAGAACGGGCATGGTAGCACTGCTGCCTCGCAGTTAGGAGACCTGGGTTCGCTTCCCGGGTCCTCCCTGCGTGGTCTTTGCATGTTCTCCCCATGTCTGCGTGGGTTTCCTCAGGGTGCTCCGGTTTCCTCCCACAGTCCAGTGTGTGCTTGGTGTGTGTGTGTGTTTGTGTGTGTGTGTGCCCTGTGGTGGGCTGGCGCCCTGCCCCGGGTTTGTTTCCTGCCTTGCTCCCTGTGTTGGCTCGGATTGGCTCCAGCAGACCCCCGTGACCCTGTGTTAGGATATAGCAGGTTGGATAATGGATGGATGGATAATAATAATACATTTTATTTAAAGCAATTTAGTTGGTTTGGTTAGCAATTTAGTTGAATTTCTGTGCTATTTCTAGGCTTGTGTCAGTTAAGGATGGTGAGGTCCACTGTGAGGTCCGTTTAGTTGACATTGCTTTTGTTATCCGCTGCTCAACCCTGCCCTACTAACTCATCTCCTGCTGCCTTAGCTTTAAAAGTAACACATCTGCTCCAGCATGTCATAAATGAAAGAACATCTCCCTATCCGTCTCCAGACCGGCTTGTTTGTTAGCTGGGTCAGGTCATGTCTTTCATCTCGGCCCTCTGCTTGTTCTCTGCTCTTTGACTGTGGTGACTGATGCCACACATAAATTAACAAAATAGAGCACATACCTCACAAAACCGTCAAAAGCCAGAGCTGCCCACTTTACAGGATGGCGTCTGGTGAACAGGCCTCACCCTAAACAGCCTAGCCCCAAATTCCAATGGCAGACTCAAAGTCTCAAAAGTATCCTTTAAGGAACGAGGGGGAAAAGGTTAAAATCTCTGGTTCAGAAACAAATAGAAATTAAGATTTTGTGAAACAATTCAAACAGGAACAAACAGAATAAAAAAATCACAAAACTGGCTTAAGCAAATCCCAAACTTGTGCAGACCGGCAAACAGTACCTTTATCCAGAGCCAAAATCAAAGAATCCAGTGCTTATGATTAGGGGACAGGAACATGGTGAAACGATGTTGGAGACTGTGGTGGGCGGCTGGGGGCTGTGCCCAGCCGGGATGCCTGGAAGGACCAGGAGAGGGACAATGCCTCCCCCGGACCACGAGAGGGCAGCTGCCCTGGTTTGTATGGGGGCCACGGGAATTGAGCATGGAAGCTCAACCCTATAGTGGCCCGTGGCCACCAACAGGGGGCACCCAGACAATTGTGGAGCCCTGGACGTCAGCACTACTGCCACACCCGGAGTGCATCCAGGTGCTCATGCGCCACTTCCGCCACACCAGGAAGTGCCGCAGGAAGTTCATCAGAGGGCACCTGGAGCATGTCCGGGTGGGGATAAAAGAGGCTTCCTCCCTCGAGTCGTTAGCCGGAGTCGGGAGGAAGAGGACAAAGCTCAGAGGAGAGGAGTGGAGGCGGTGAAGGAAGGACTGTTAGAAGGCCCAGACGTAGGGTGTTGTTTGGTGCAGGGACATTGGGTTCTGTGAGGGACTGTGTTCATTGTAAATAGTGTAAATAAATGCATGTGTGTTTTGGAACTGTTGGTATCTGCCTTGGTGTCTGTGCTTGGTGTTTGGGCTGGTTTTCCACAAAACCTTGAAAAGACCATAAAGCAGGCCAGGGCCTTCACTGGCCTCCAAGTCAGCCTGCCCCCATACTGCCACCTGAAACCTTTGGCCTCTCTCCCCATCTTTGTCTCCATTTTTACTGTGGCAAAAGTCACCAGCCAGAGTTCTGCAGGACACCTCAGTCCTAAACTAGTGACTAGTCCTTCTGCCCTTAGGTGTGCCTCATCCTGCCTCCATGTCCCACCACCAACAGTTTGTTTGTTTGGCTTCTTTTTCTCTTTCCCTGTGGGTTTCCATGTAATGGCTTGCCTGGTCTTTTCTTTCTCTGGCTCTTGTCTTGTTTGCTGCTGCAGTTTTTGGTTGCCAATAGCATTCGGCCAGCATATCTGGAGGATCCTTTTCAGACAAGTATTGAAAAAAGTCATGATTTTCTTAGTGGTGGTAACAGTAGTCCATGTCTGTGCTCCATACAGTACGACTAACTTCACGTTGATATTGAAGAGGCCGATCTTAATTGGGATGTACAAGTCCCAGGAGCGCCACAATGTTCCTAAGTTGGAGGAAAGCTGCTGTTGCCTTATCAATCCTGGCTGTGTTGTCAGGGTTTCTTCCCTCCAAAAATGATGCTTCCAGGGTAGTTGGTCTCCTGGATAGGGGTCTCCTTGTCCATTCTATTGAATGCTTCTCATAATCAATGACATTGATATTGAGGAAGAGAAAACATTATTATTTAACTCACAGATATCAAGGACTGTGTTTTGAGTTGATCATGCTGAAGAGAGCTATATGATTTGTTCCTCATTTATGCAGAAACGGAGTTGGGCTGTGTGAACAGCACTAAGGGACTAACTTTTATCATTTACAAGAAATGCTGACCTCTGATACTAACAGAAGACCCTGTGAAGAATGTAAGCTCTTTATAACTAATGTAATGAACTGTAAGAATGTTTAAATTGGTTCTAAGTGTGCATAATTAGAAGGGTGTATTCCTTAGGAATGCAAATGGCTGTTTGTTCTATGTTTTAGGATACTCCAGTATGTCATAAATTAAGATTTAACCATTAAGCTATGTATAACCTCGAAATGAACCGCTAAGGTTTTTTTTCTTTTCTAGGATATAAAAGAGAGAACGTTTTTACTTTAGGTATTCTGCTTAAACCCAAATCAGTTGACTGAGTTGGGAAGAGGCAATCTCACATTCTGTCTAACTCACCAAGAATTAAGAATAAAGAAATTATTTTTACTTAAATTGGGTTTAAGTTCTTCCGTTGTTTTCCAACTTCAGCGCTCACAATATAAAGGAGCTAATTCCACTCCAGCTATTGCTCTTCAATAATGTCCAATGTTGCCACCTGATTGATGCAGGATCTATCCGGCTTCAGCCTACACAGGCCTAAAAATGGGGAGCTGGCTGTAAACGTTCAAAGTGCACAAAAATGCCTTAAAAAACAACGACACCAACATGCAAACCCATACCATAACGGAAACTACTCTATGGTGGCCCCCAAAGGATGAGCATGTTCTCAGAATTCACCAGTGGAGTCCACCAAGTAGCATGAATCTGTGCCTCTCCATCCAGTGGTTTATTGTGCTTTTTTTACAAACAGCCCCATCTCAGTGCCAACAAGCATACAAAGCAAATGAAGGTAAGCGGGTGGAATAATGAAAAGCAGCCATACAATACAATACAATACAATTTATTTTTTGTGTAGCCCAAAGTTATTAGAAGTTATTAGAAGTTATTAGAACATTCTAGACGAGAACAGGCCATTCAGCCCAACAAAGCTCGCCAGTCCTATCCACTTGTTTCCTCCAAGAAAACATCAAGTCGAGTTTTGAAAGTCCCTAACGTCTTACTGTCTACCACACTACTTGGTAGCTTATTCCAAGTGTCTATCGTTCTCTGTGTAAAGAAAAACTTCCTAATGTTTGTGCGAAATTTACCCTTAACAAGTTTCCAACTGCGTCCCCGTGTTCTTGATAAGCTCATTTTAAAGTCACCGTCTCGATCCACTGGACTAATTCACTTCATCATTTTAAACACTTCAATCATGTCACCTCTTAATCTTCTTTTGCTTAAACTGTAAAGGCTCAGCTCTTTTAATCTTTCCTCATAATTCACCCCCTGTAGTCCTGGAATCAGCCTAGTCGCTCTTCTCTGGACATTTTCTAGTGCTGCTATGTCCTTTTTGTAGGAGTCACACAAGAAGTCCCGCAATGGGCTTTAACAGGCCTTGACTCTATAAGAAGACAAGGAAAAACTCCCAAAGCAACCCTAGTAGGGAAAAAAATGGAAGAAACCTCTGGAAAGGCAGTTCAAAGAGAGACCCCTGTCCAGGTAGCTTGGGTGGGCAGTGGGTGTCAATACAATACAATACACAGGCCAGAACACAAGTAATCCTTAATACAATATAACAGTGCAATAGAAATATTACAAGTACAGAGCAGAGTTCAACAGTAGATGATGTCACATAATATGATTTGGAGCCATCTGTCCACTTATCCATAAGTTCAAAACATCCTTTCCTTCATCCATCCCTCCATCCGTCCTGACTTCTAAATCTTCTTAATCCAAGCAGATGGACCAAATGTCAGCAGCATCCGTTCCAAGGCGGGACCCTCAGCCTGAAAGAGACACCACTAAACACGTGAGCCGGAGACTGACGGATTGAAGGTCAATGTGACTTGCGAAGAGAACGTTCCAGAGCTACCAATCCCACCCCAAGGCATCTCTTTCTCCTTTTATTTATTTATTTTTTCTTTCTTTAGCAGCCTGGTGCCCTGGAGCTGTAATTATTTCAAGCTGCGCATTAATGAATTAAAGAAAGCCTCCATCAGCAGAGCCAAGTGCTTGTTGTTGTGCGGGCTGCGTGGCTCTAATGTGGCTTAGTCACACGTCTATTTCGGGCTGCGTCAAGGCCTCGCCGAGCTCTGGCGGCACGTTGCACTCATGCAGTACTTTGGCTCGGCTCCCACACGCTTGCGGTTTCAGATGTGTCAGAAATGTTTTAAAAGGTGCAGATGTGAGTTTAGAGCTTGTGGCCGGGCAGTTGTGCGTGAAGCACTCGGCCCGCCGAGCCACCCCGGCTAATGGAGCACGTCGATCAAGTGAGGTTTGACTGCTGCACAGATCTGTCCTGAGAGCACCGTGGCCGGTGAGTGGCGCTCGACCTCTGCTGTGCCACGTCTTCAGGGAGATACGAGGTGGGCAGTTGAAAAGGTGAAGAGATGAAGCTTAAAGAGAGTTGGGTAGAAATGTTAATAGACATGTAAAGGATGGAGATTGTATTTTGTGGCTGTATCCCCAAGAAGCAGGACCGCTAAGTGCCCCCCTTCATCTCTCTAAAGGCAGTCATAACTGGGGTCTGGGGCAGTTCCGTTTCAATGCACTCCAGTGGTGGATTTTGGTGGATCTTGTAAACATTTGCAGCTTCTTGGAGATTTTGCTCTGCTTCTTGACTTATGCTTGCTGTTTTAAGAGCACCGTGGTGGGGGAGTGGCGCTCGATGTCTGCCTTGCCATGTCTTGAGGGGAGATACGAAGGGGCTGATTAATAAGGTGAAGAGAAGAAGCTAGAAATGTCAATAGAAATGAAAAGTATGGAGAAGCAGAAATGGCAACAATTTCTGGGTGGGCCAAAGGCCAGTGGACCCCCACTCTTAAGCAAAAGAAGGAAATCTTTACCCAGAAATAGGTACTAATTTCAGTGCTAAGTTTATTTGTTACAGTCACTCAATGGGAAAATGTCCCCAAGCTTTCCTTGAGATTCCTGCAGCAGCTCCATCTTGAGACTTGACTGCCCCTTCTTTTGTTTGCCCTTATCTTACTTCTTTACAAAAGGTTTTCATATTTTGGACCCCATACTTTAAGTATATGTGACATGCAGTAGAGGTCAGAACTGTTCACTCACAGCTCAAGGTACCTGTGATTAAACATTAGCCCATTCCCCATGTCTCCATCTTCTCTGGTGTCCTCTCAGATCACCAATATGCGCACGTTCAGGTGACTGTACCAGTGTGCGCTCCTGCCATGGACTGATAGCCAACCATCTGGGGCTTGTTCTCATCATGCAGCAGGTACTGGCAGGATATACTCTCGGTGACCTTCTCGTGAAAGACTGGGTTAAAAAAATGGAGTGAGACAGAGTTTAGGATGGCTGCCAGTCACGATTTGGCCACACTACCTGTGTGGATTGTTCACCTTGTCCCCAAGTCTGCATGGATTTTGCTCTTATGTGTGTGTTTCACTCATTGACCACTTTAAATTGGCTCTGTGTGATTACGGTTTGCATGATTATGGTTTGGTTACCCAGCCAGGGTTAAGGGCATCCACCTCAATAAAAGGATAAGCGTCTGTGTGTCCATCCTGTTGTAACGTCTTTGTCATTCCAATAGATGGTGCACCACAAACATGATAGATAGATAGATAGATAGATAGATAGATAGATAGATAGATAGATAGAACTGAAGAGCACTAATAGATAGATAGATAGATAGATAGATAGATAGATAGATAGATAGATAGATAGATAGATAGAACTGAAGAGCTCTATCTAATAGATAGATAGATAGATAGATAGATAGATAGAGTGGCAGATGACACCAGGGCCCTTACCCTGGCCAAGACGCCTCTATAGTGGAAGGACGGGGGAGAGAACATATTCGGGACATCACTTCCCCCAGAACGATAGATGGCAGCCCCCCAGGGTTGCAGCGGTGCCTCAGACTTCCACAGGGCTCCATGGAAGTTGGTGTTTGGCGCAGCCCTGTTGGGTTTAATGGGCATTGCCACAGGGTTTTGTGCCTGGATAGGACCAGACCAGTGTTGGCTATAAAAACGCCCTGGAGGGCTACACACTGGCAATGGCAAATGTGACAGCCTTACCTCGTGTCCAGTAGGGGCAGTGAACGTAACATATCATTGTGGGCAACCGGTCAAAAATAAACCAGGCCTATCAGCTGTGGTAGAATTTGGAACCGCATGGGGGTCACCATGGGCAGTGGTAGCCAGTTTGCCCCAGAGGCCATTGCTGAACCCAGAAATAGTTAGACAATGAACGTGAAAATGGTCTCCAAGCACAAGATAACAACTCTAGTGTTAGAGTCAGGGAGAAGAGAGAAGAGTTGAAAAGAGAAGAAGAAGAAGACAAAATAGCAATGAGCTTCCAGGTCAGTGAGTCTCCTGGCAGCATAAAAGCGGACAGAGGTGAGTCTGTTTAATTAGCCCCTATGGGGATTGTTGCTGCTAAGTGTTGTTTCTTCATTATATTTTTATTTGTTTTGTTCTTTTTGGTGACCATAAATCTATACTCTTCTGATCATTTCCTTTTTTTTTAATAAAGTTCTTTTTTAGTTATTTTGGCTTTATTTCGGGGTGGCTGTTGGCCATAGGTGGCATAACAAGCCTGATTTGTCTGAAGTGCTTTGGGCTTTTGCACCCTCAGTCAGGTTTTGATGACTGTATTGTGGTCATCAGAAGAACACGTGAAAGCCAGTGGTCTGGTGGCACTTCCAGTACATCTTTTGAAATGCATCCACTTTCACTTTTGTTGGCCCAGATGTGTATGGTTTACTTGTCTTCCTATCTGTTACACAATCATTGCCTTCCACAGATGTTGTCTTCTATTGTGGTCCTCCTGTGCAGACCAGAGGTATTCCAACAACATCATGGAGCCTCCTCAACCTGGCTTCAGGGGCACACTTGTGCATCTTGGGTTTAATGCAGGGCTGCCAAGCTGAAATCAGAGAGTTGGGCCACAGCCTCAGCCTTCCAACTGAAACGCCATTTCAAACAATCAAAAGCAGCAGACTGAAACCAAACAACAAATCTAAGGATGTGGCGGCAGGTCCAGCATAGAGTGGCAGCAGGAGCAGGCCTGGCATCCATCTCCCTGAAATGCACCTTTACTCATCGGCTAGCTTCTCCTCACTCATTAAATGACAGTTTAAGTGTTTCTCTGGCCAACCTTGCCTATCTCTCCGCAACATATTACTTAAAGCTCCAAAGAGCAGTAATTTCACTAGCCTGAAATTGGCACTCCGACAGCAGAGTGGGCATCTTGATTGCTGACTGCTGCTGCCGCGAGATGCGAGGCTGTGTTACCAAATGGGAGGCGTGACGGAGACAGACAGGCTTATAGCTCTAGTGGAACATCTTCACGCTTGGAAGAAAAAAAAAAATTGTGGGGAAAAAATACTCGTCTGCTTCTGAACCAGCAAAAAATATGAAGCTACCAAAAAAAAAGGAGAAAATGAGCCATCTGTGGTGCCACCTGCGGAGTCCACTCAGGTTTATCATGAAAAAATACACAATGCAATTCTTATTCATGCTTCCTCCTTCAGCAATAGCTATTTAAAATTTAACAGGGGGTCGAGTAAACGTACAAAGTGTAAGGAGTTCAGGGGGAGTGCACACAGCCCCTGTAGGATATTGGAGTGAGTGTGGTCAGGGGAGTATTTTATTAACAAACTCACCATGAATTCACTTACTGCAGATGTCTATTCCTTGTGCACATATTAAAGAGACAACAAATCAGTTCTAATTGATGGGGAAAACAACTGTGCCAGCTACAGATAAACCACCATGTTGAACAGGGCATTTCAAGATGATTAAGTACAACTTCCCTGAAAGACTCTTAAGAAAGACAACATTTTCTCTGTAGATAAGTTCATTCTGACCTTTGACCCTTTACCCATGGACAATAACTGTTTGGTTACACAACATCCCTGTTTTGATGATTTCTGATATCAAAGTCGAACTGCACATTTACAGAAGGCAGATACCTCCGTCCACCTGATAACTACTGATCTGCAATGGCTTACATAATTGTGTCCCAGTCATTGTTTTCAGTTGCTGTTCCAAAAACAGTCTGTTAACTTGTCTCACGCTGCACAAAAGAAAACAGCTGGACCCCAATGGCAATCTGGAAGATTCTAGGGCAATCTCCCAGAACATGTCTTCATTCTTAGCCATTAGTGGAAGAAACTGTTACCTTAAATTATATGTATATAATATGTAGATGAACAGTGTACCCAAGGGACGGAAAGTGGTGATTGGAGCGGATTTCAATGGGCATGTTGGTGAAGGGAACAGGGGAGACGAGGAGGTGATGAGTAAGTATGGTGTCAAGGAGAGGAATGAAGAAGGTCAGAGGATAGTGGCTTTTGCCAAAAGGATGGACATAGCTGTGGTGAATACGTATTTTAAGAAGAGGGAGGAACATACGGTTACGTACAAGAGTGGAGGAAGATGCACACAGGTAGATTACATGCTATGCAGAAGAGTTGATCTGAAGGAGATTGAAGACTGCAAAGTGGTGGCAGGGGAAAGTGTAGTTAAGCAGCATATGATGGTGGTCTGTACGATGACGTTGGAGATCAAGAAGAGGAAGAGAGTGAGGGCAGAGCCAAGGATCAAATGGTGGAAGTTGAAAAAGGAAGACTGCAAGGTTGAGTTTAGGGAGAAGGTAAGACAGGCACTGGGTGGCAGTGAAGAGTTACCAGACAACTGGGAAACTACAGAAGATATAATAAGGGTGACAGCAACAAGGGTGCTTGGTGTGACATCTGGAAAGAGGAACGAGGAAAAGGAAACCTGGTGGCGGAATGGGGAAATACAGGAGAGTATACAGAGGAAGAAGATGGCAAAGAAGAAGTGGGATAGTCAGAAAGATGCAGAAAGTAGACAAGAGTACAAGGAGATAAGACGCAAGGTGAAGAGAGAGGTGGCGAAGGCTAAAGAAAAGGCGTATGATGAGTTGTATGAGAGGCTGGACACTAAGGAGGGAGAAAAGGACTGGTGGGCTAGACAGAGGAACCAAGCTGGGAAAGATGTGCAGCAGGTTAGAGTGATAAAGGATAAAGATGGAAACGTACTCACAAGCGAGGAGAGTGTGATGAGCAGATGGAAAGAGTAATTTGAGAGGCTGATAAATGAAGAGAACGAGAGAGAGAAGAGGTTGGATGATGTGGAGATAGTGAATCAGGAAGTGCAATGGATTAGCAAGGAGGAAGTAAGGACAGCTATGAAGAGGATGAAAAGTGGAAAGGCTGTTGGTCCAGATGACATACCTATGGAAGCATGGAGATGCTTAGGAGAGATGGCAGTGGAGTTCTTAACCAGATTGTTTAATGGAATCTTGGAAAGTGAGAGGATGCCCGAGGAGTGGAGAAGAAGTGTACTGGTGCCGATATTTAAGAATAAGGGGAACTGTAGTAACTACAGGGGAATAAAATTGATGAGCCACAGCATGAAGTTATGGGAAAGAGTAGTGGAAGCTAGGTTAAGAAGTGAGGTGATGATTAGTGAGCAGCAGTATGGTTTCATGCCAAGAAAGAGCACCACAGATGCAATGTTTGCTCTGAGGATGTTGATGGAGAAGTTTAGAGAAGGCCAGAAGGAGTTGCATTGCATCTTTGTGGACCTGGAGAAAGCATATGACAGGGTGCCTCGAGAGGAGTTGAGGTATTGTGTATGAGGAAGTCGGGAGTGGCAGAGAAGTACATAACAGTTGTACAGGATACGCACGAGGGAAGTGTGACAGTGATGAGGTCTGCAGTAGGAGTGACGGATGCGTTCAAGTTGGAGGTTGGATTACATGAGGGATCGGCTCTGAGCCCTTTCTTATTTGCAATGGTGATGGACAGGTTGACAGATGAGATTAGACAGGAGTCCCCGTGCACTACGATGTTTGCTGATGACATTGTGATCTGTAGCGATAGTAGTGAGCAGGTTGAGGAGTCCCTGGAGAGGTGGAGATATGCTCTAGAGAGGAGAGGAATGAAGGACAGTAGGAACAAGACAGAATACATGTGTGTAAATGAGAGGGAGATCGGTGGAATGGTGAGGATGCAGGGAGTAGAGCTGATGAAGGCGGATGAGTTTAAATACTTGGGATCAACAGTACAGACAGAGTTAAAGATGCTAAGATTTGAATTGGGTGTGATTAGAATGGACAGGATTAGAAATGAGTACATTAGAGGGTCAGCTCAAATTGGACATTTGGGAGACAAAGTCAGAAAGGAGAGATTGAGTTGGTTTGGACATGTGCAGAAGAGAGATGCTGAGTATATTAGGAGAAGGACGCTAAGGATAGAGCTGCCAGGGAAGAGGAGAAGAGGAAGACCTAAGAGAAGGTTTATGGATGTGGTGAGAGAGAACATGCAGGGGATGGGTGTAACAGAACAAGATGCAGAGGACAGAAAAATATGGAAGAAGATGATTCGCTGTGGCAACCCGTAACGGGAGCAGCCGAAAGAAGAAGAAGACTAAAAGTGCCAGAGAGCTGGCTGAATCTTGGCTATCAAACGAAAACGCCATTAACAGACATTTGGACATAAACCCAGCATATGCAAACTTAAGAAGAACATATTCTTAACAAATAAAACTTTAAAACCAATATTCCTCCCAACCCTCACCTCATTACCCCCCCACCCCAACCCCGCACACACTGACCTACCCCCACCTAATTTTTCTATATATTGCCTTTGATTTTTGTAAGTCTAAGCATTATCCTCTGATGAAGGCTCCTGGCAGGGGCTGAAAGCTCAGGAATAAAAACTACTTTATGATACGTGATTCATTTTCTCCCTTTGTGGATCTCCAGCTGCAAATATACAAACAGTATCACAGACCTTTGCTTCCATATATATATATATTTATTTATATATATTGTAGCCGCCGGTGCATAAGGCGAAGTCAGGCACGGGTAAAACGCATGTCAAAGAAATCTCACAGTCCAAAAGTTCATTTTAAAATATTTAGTGAAAGTTAAAAGCAAACAATCCGCACAAGAATAAAAGAAAAATAGTTACACACGTAGTATAAAAGGCAAAAAAATGGAAAAAATGTATCTTCTATAATCTTAGCTTTTCTTGAGAAACGTTAGTTATTTCTGTACTTAAAAGTTTTTTTTACTTCTTTCTATACTTAAAGGTTCTTAATTTCTTCTTCTGTACACCTTAAGCATACGGTATAGCACTTAAATAAGCAAGTTTTTTTACATGTTACTTCACACATTCTAAGAGCCCATAGGCCATCAAGCACGGTCACGTGCACAAGCACGATAACGAGCACGAACACGGTTAAAAACCATATGCCTCTATACCTTACACAAGGCAAGGCTAGACACTAACTGGAGAACACTGTTCACTCAAAGCTGTTAGAAAATGACAGGAAAATACCAACACAATTCTATTCACGGGGGTTATAGGAAACTCCATATTTTATGCATTATCATCTAGTAAAATATTCATGAATTTTATAGAACTAAGAAAATGGCTCTCACATATATATATATAATCAACCCAAAGAATCAGACAAGAGGAGGTTTGTTCATTGCATCCTTAATTTCTCTTCATGAAGAGGCATACACTATGCCACAGCAGCCTGTGATGGAAAGTTCACAAAACAGTCCCATATTCATAAACAATCGAATTTAAATAACAGAGCTGAATTAATGTTTACTTATCACCTGACATTTACTCTGATAGGTTCATTAACTTACACACATCTGACGTTTTTTCTGATTGGTTTAAAGACTTGAGATGTTTTCAGCAGAGAGCATAGCCAGGTTACACACCCAAAATAAAAGTCTCCTTCCACTACATTCGTGTTTTTCTTCTCCAATGTTTTTAATACTTAAACTGCTGAACATTGCTATAGTTCCCAATACAATTTTCCAGCTCGCCAGAGCTGAGTATACTCGTCAACATATATTTGTTGAACACTGCAACCAGCTATAGTCATTTCCCAGTGCAATTTGCCATCACGCCGTAGCTGATCAGTCAGTGCCGTACATTCGTTGAGCAGCCAGCTCATGACCACTGCCGACCCTACAGCACTGCAGCCTCACTGTCCCTGGGATTCAGCCGCTGCACTAGGCTAGCCTGCAGTCATCAGTGTTTATCTCTGTGTGTTTGTGTGCAGCCAGTTCAAGCGCAGTTGGCTCAGTGATTTACTAAATTTCATCAATGGCGTCAGGTGCACCTTACACATATAATAATAGACTGTTGCAGTAGTTTTTTTTTTTTTATAGTTTTTACAGTTCATTGGCAGTGTGTAAAATGTTCAGTGTTGCAGTAATTGTGATGCTCTTTGCATGAAAAAAATAAGTGTTCCATTAAAATTTCAAATTTTCTTGGTAAATTGTGATGTTTCCTTAAAAAGTGCAGCAAAAAAGTATTTGGCATCGAGGAGTGCATTAACCCCCCAAGTATGTGTCAGTTTAAGGGTTAAGTTGAGCTCTTACCCTTTTTTTTAATGAAATTTTCTGTGTACGGTACAACTGTCAAGTCATACTGTGTACATGACATTCAGCCACTTCTTAAACCACCAAGGACATTTTATCTGTTCACATTTCCCAACCACTGAATCACTGTTTCCATGCTATTTCTAAGACTAATGCTGTATACTACAACAGTTCATGCATACAACATATGTTACTTCTCAATAACTATATTATTCTCTCACACATTATTCACCATTTACAGCATTTTTATGAATATATTATTTCTGTTACTGTATATAATTTTGAGATTTCCAGGCTGATCCTTGACTCTACTATCAAGAGTACTAATGCTGATTTCCACTCTGTGTGCAGTGCTAGAATCTCGGCCTTTGAAGTTCACAGGCTCATACATAGTGAGCATTATTTAATAATGTTGAATTAAATGTAACACACGTTAAGTTAAGCTGCCTAGCATCTGAGGTTTTACTGTGAAACACATGCTAAGAAATCGCACCTAGCCTCTGAGGGTGCACATGAACAGTTATTCATGTAATACACGCCAAGATAGCCGCTTAGCCCCTGAGGATTCATTGTAAAGCACGCACTAGTTAAATGGTACATAACCTCTGAGGTTGCAGATAACACTTGACTATTAGCCATTAAGGGTACGTTTATAAAGCTTTTCAAACAACAGTAAGTCAGGGCTAATTCAAGTATTACAGTAACTTATAAACAATTCTGGACTGGCCATAAAAGTGATCTTAAATATTAATAATACATTGCAGTCAGATTAAGAGATCCACACCCTTAATCCGTCGTTGCTTAAGAGATGTTATAAGTGCCGATCTTAGCCTGTTTAACGTTAATGTTAAAATGCACACAAGTGATCACTTAATTTATGTAGAAGGAGAGCTTCTCATAACTACACAGATAATGGACGATTCTGTTTAATCCCTTGAGCTAAGGACATTGCTAAGTGCTCAGCTCTGAACTCCATTACTAGAATTCCAGCGAGTCTGTAGTTAGCTAGAAACACAAGTGTTTGGCAGGCCTTGATTTCATTGGGGTAACGATGGCAAGTACTTTTCTGAATATCCGTGAATCACGTCTACAAGTTTAACATATGAATATGTCACTGTATGTTATATAGAGAACTTACAAGAGAAACTTCATGACATCAGGTATAAGAGACTTAAACAGAAACATCTGGGATTCTATATAAGAACTTTTCTTTTGTATTATCAGTTTTTCCCTTTATTTTTGTGTAAACTGTTCTGCTTTGAATTTTTACTGAAACTCTCCAAACGAAGACACTTGAAATGTGGATATATACGTGTCGGCGAGGCTCAATCATTGTCTGAGCAGCATGAGAAAGCTGCGGAAGTTTTGAAAATCTGAAGAATGTAGTGAAAGGTGTGACAAGTGTAGCTTAAAGTTGGTGAAATAAACAATTAAAATATTATCCATAATGAATAATTAATAAATGCATACAATTGACCAAATTTAGCAGGTTTTTAGAAATAGAATTTGAACCCATGTTTGTGCTAAAATCTCTGGAACACTGCTGCACTCATCAATTCCCATCCTGTTCTGAAAACGAGTGACCCCCCAATTCCTGGACTGTGTTGATTGGTGAGGGTGTTTTGTTGTGTTAGGGTCTTCCGGTTGTAGCAGTGTTACATAAAGATTAATGTTTCCTTATGATATAAATGTGGTTTGTAGGTGCCTGATTGCATGTATATGAATGTGAATGTACTATATGTGTAAAGGTCGTTGTCCATTAACAGGCAGTAATCACAGCATTGTTCCTCATTAGTGATGAAATATCCAGTTTGACTCATAGGTCTGTTCTGGTGATTTGGATTTAAAATGCCACCCAGCAAAGTATGGTGACCTCTGTTCAATGACTATTCTTAACCCTAAGCCTAACTCTAACCCTCATTGTCACAATGACAATTTTAAACAAGATAACAACCCAGGAAATATCCAAACATCAAACATATGCAGCCTCAGCCTTTCACCTTGCTCATCTTGCCGTTGCTCCACATGTCGTCTCACGCAATCAGTCAGTAAGGTGGCCACCTGAACTATCATTTTCAGACAGTGCTCCCATGGCCTGGTGCATCTTCACGACACGCCCGGTGAGGTTTTTCTGGCTACTTTTCCTGGGGACTCAACCACTTCACTTAAAGGCAGGCTTCACAAATGGATCAGCTCCACTTCTTTCATTAACTGTTTCAAAACTGGACCGTCTTTCTTGTGCATCAGTTGCTAACTTTGTCTTTGTGATTTATTTGTTTCTATATGTGGATTTGGTGCTGCGGGAGAATATTCTTTAATTTAGTGCTTTGTGTTTTGAAGCTTAAGGTCTGTTAATCCGAAAACTCACTTTTTTAATAAGATTATATTATGTAGTGCTGTTTACAGAGTAAAGAAATTATTATACAGTTTAAATCAGTCAAACACTCAATCAAAACATATTTTATATAGCACCTTTACCTTCACATGGGACTTTAGAGAGGAAATGAAATTAATATACAGTGCCAGAATATCAATCAATTAATCATCAGTCAATGAGTCAGTCAGTCATACTTTATTGTATATAGAGCCTTTACCATCACAAGGAACCTTACTGAGCAAAGAAAATTACTCTATATTATCTGTTAATAAATCAGACATTTAAGCTTTATTTTATATAGCGCCTTTACAATTAGAGGGGTGTTTAACAAAAACATTTATTTTTGTAACACATTTTCATACAAGGAGTGCACTGCAACTCAAAGTGCTTTACAAAATATCAAAGAGAAAAGAGAAAACAAATAATATTAGGTGTCAATTTTAGAAAGTTAATGTTTGATATTAAATCCGTATGTTTGCTTAATTTCAATAATAGAACGATCAGTTTCTTATAGCTACCTAGAATATGGTACGGCCTTTCACCCCCTGTAAGTTATCATGGGATCAGACTTCCTTAGCTGTATCTGTAGAGCAGAGAGTTAATTAAGCCAGTTAGGAAATTGTCTTACTGCTCACACAGACTATTAGATATGTTGCAAATAGGAAATGGCATACAGTTTTCTGACCGCGTTTAACGTCCTTAGCATGCCTCAAGTACGACTATATGACCAAACCTAGAGAAATGAAACAAGATATGTAAGCCTTAAACAGGACTTTTCTTAAACAAGAACTTTTCTTTTCTTTAATATCATTTTTCTCTGTTTTTGCGTGAACTGTTTTGCTTTGAAATTTTAATAAAACTTTTAAAACGAAGATATTTGGTGTATCCAGCAGGGGGCACTCGCTCCCTGGGAATGAGTTCTTTTTATGATTGCGGCATGTTACTTAACCCATATCTATATAGATATAACATAAAAGATGATATCCCTCCCTAGTGATACTTCAGTAAGAAATCATGTAAGAGAAATAACTTTGTTTAATATCGGCTTACAATGCAGATAGTACAAAGACGAATGAAGCCAATGACAAGACCCGGATGGGAGTGGGGGCCCGAGGAGTGGAGCCTGTCGATGTCATAATTGCAGATGCGGAAAGCATTTTCAGGAATGACATCTTCCATCCATTCGTTGGCTTCATTTATCTTTGTACTATCTGCAGTGTAATCCAACATTAAACAAAGTTAAGTTATTTCTCCTATGTCTTTTCTTACCGCCGTATCACTAGGGATGGGTATCAATACAGATTCTGGTTAAGTAACACGCCACAATCACAAACAGAACTCATTCCCTAGGGCAGCGTTTCTCAGCCTTTAAGTATTTGTGACCCGAGTTTTCATAGCAGTTTTAATCGTGCCCCCCTAACATTTTTTTTGAAAGGAGCCCACTAATACCAATTTGTTCTTTTTTAATTAATGATATATCATATGTAGATGCATATTTTATTTTACCATCTTAACTTTTATCAACATTTATCTAACTCTATATTTATTTTTCTAGTATCAGAATGTAGTTTAAGTTAATTTGTTTAGGTTTCAATAGATGTATTTTCATATTTTTGATTCTTGTTTTCTTTTTTTCACATCTTTGTGCCCCCCTTTTTGTTACTTCGTGCCGCCCTAGGGGGAACCGCCCCACAGTTTGAGAACCACTGCCCTAGGGAGCGAGCGCCCCCTGCTGGATACATTTGGTCTGTGGATTTATTTGAACACGCATCACAATGTTACTTGAATCACCCTATGAAGTAAACTGAAAGCTGCAGAACTTTAGTAATTTTGGATAAACACAGCTACATTAGGTTAGAATATTAATGAATACGTAACAAAGAAAAAGTAAATAAATACATCCATAAAATTTGGCTAGGAGGACAGAAAACGTGAAAAAAAAATTCTATAGTTAATATGAGAAAAAAAAAAATCTGTATATATATATATATATATATACACACACTAACTGTGTAAGCCCATGCTGTAAAAAGCCCAGGGTCCTTGAAATCATCAGAAAAAAACTGAATTGTTCAGTGTCAGGTAATTGAAAAGAACTACTCTGGGCATCTCTGTCCTAGGATGATTTGTTTTGCTGACATGCTTGCATCACTTGTGCATTATCGGCGGGATAAAAAGTAAAAGGGATACCGTTTTGCAGATGTTAGCAGCTAAGCAACTTTGTCTTTCTTCAGAGGTTTCGCTTTGCAGACGTGCTCGCCTTGCTTATGTTATTAGAGGCTAAGCGAGTTTTCTGTTTCCACGGAGGTGGAGCCCTTACCCCGACTTCACCTCTCACTTCCGGGACGGACAGACAGACGCTTACACTTCCATACGTAGATGTGTATGTATAAGAGATATATATATATATATATATATATATATAGTAACAGATAGGGGGCGCTATCGCTCCCTTGAACCCTTGTGCAATATGCCAGACACCAGATCAAAGTCCAAAAGTAGGCTATATTTATTAACAATAGTGCACAAAGCACCCTCCTCTCCACTATACTCATCAATAATCACAATAATCCAATACAATAATTAATCTTCCACTCCCAGATGCGTTGCCACCCTTCCAACCAGCTCAGCTCGCCGTCTGGGAGCTCCCACAATCCTTTTATATTCCCTCACCCGGAAGTGTTCCAATCCCCAGTGCATGTGATCTCCTATCACTTCCGGGTCAGATAAAAAGTCCTTTTCTTTACCCCGGAAGCACGTCATTCCCCTTGTCCATGTGACTCGGATGTACTTCTGGGGCGTAAGGCAAATAACCATTTTTCCTTCCTGCAGCATCTCCCAGTGGCCCCCATGGTATCCTGCAGGGCTGTGTATAAAAACTCCAATGTCTATGATGCCCTGCTGGTCTTCGGGGGACCTCCATACTGCAGGGAGGGCTCCACCTGGCAGCAAGGGGGTATTGGCCGGGATGAACGGCCGGCCATACACCACTATATATATATATATATATAGATAGATATGTGAGTCCATGTCCTTCACTTCAAAACACGAGGCTGATTCTCAGTACTTTAGCAAAGCCAGCTTTATTCATCTGGTCTACCACTCTCCTTTACACAGTCACAACAATCAGGCTGGGTCGGGGCCTGTTTAGTGGTCAAGTAATACTGTTCCCTGTATTTATAATTTTCCTTGAATGACCCATCGATGACCATCGCTTAAAGTGTGACCATGATCTTTTCGGATTTCCTTTTGTGGCGAGCTGCTACAGATTTGGGAACCTGCGGTTGCCATGGTAAATGATAGGCACAGACATGGCGATTGCTTTTCAGTGTGTCGCCCTGCTAGGAGGTGTGCCAAAAGAGTTTAGAAACCTTACAATATATATACTATATAAGAACAGTCTCTGTTCTTCCCAGGTATTTGATACCACCCCAGGCAAAGAAGGGGTGCTGCACTAACTGTCTTGTCTTTTTCTACCTTCACAGTGACGAGAAACCGCCCAGTGAGGGTAGTTAACCCCACCCCTTTCGGTCCATTGACTATAAAAGCATGACTGGCTGGAAGGAGGTGTCACTTCTTCACGAATCAACCAGACTTTGCTTTGCGTGGCAACTATTTTTGTTTCCTTTTTACACCATCACGCATTTGTTTTGTGTTGAAGTTAAAGTAAATGGGGACAACCAAGTTGGCACCCCAAGAATTCTTCCTTAATAAGCCTTTTATTCCCTCAGACTACCACTGTATATACGTGTGTGTGTGTGTGTGTGTATGTAAGACATATGATAAGTCAGTCCAATCAAAAAAAATGCAGATGGTAGTAGAAATCAAATGTGCAGCAATGGCAGACACAAAAGGCAACTTGGAAGCCGGATTGGTTTTAATTGTTTCAAAAACAATGTCTACATTTCAGTTTGTACTTTTCTGCCTAATGCTCATTTTCAATGCAGCCTAAAGATACAGTTTCTGAAAGCACTTCTGTCCTCACATTGTCTTGAATGCTGGTATTGCATTTTCAAAATAAATGAAACCAACTCAGTTCTTGCCAGTAAACGTCTTCCACGTTTTGATGGTTGCTTCTTTCCCTGGTGACAGGAGTCAGCATGAAGCGTCTCATTTATACTTTGAGCATAAAAGAGAAAATCAGAGGCTGATTTCTAGAAGACAGAATCAGTTTGCTCTTGCGCACTCACCGCTGAAGTTGTGCATTGATATTTTGTTATTTCCTGTAAAGCGACAGATAAGCTAACGGTAACACTTTGGAATGGCGGGCTACCTGCTAGCATCTCTTAGTCACTTGTTGCCTTTGTTACATGGAGCAAAGGGACTAAGAGATGTGCCAGTAGCCCCCATTCTGATTGTGAAGCTCTCGGTATATAATGTGACTTTATTAGACCTGCCATGGGGTCAGCCATACACAGACACCAGTCCATTGCAGGACACCCACCCCACCGTAATGCCAATTCAGAGTTGCCTTTTTGGAGATGTGTGAGGAAAAAACCCCAAAGATGCAGAGCGAAGGTGCAGACTCCACACCGCAGATTTGAAACCCCAGACGCTGGACCTGTGAGTGGCAGTAGTGTAGCTGACTAGGTGACACACATGAGTGTGTTTGTATTTTAGTCCTGCTTTATGTTTTCTTCTTGCCACCCAGAGCTTTGTGTGCCATGTGTTTATCTTGTATTGCTCTCCTATATTTTATTTGTGTTTATCTTTTATTATTATCTGTGCTTATCTTTTATTTGGCGGGTGAGGCTCTGATTCCAGTCTCTTTCCCTCTGGTGTTATTTATTGTGCTTCTATTCTGACAGCACACCCTGTTGAATAATTGTGAGGCACCTGAACGTAGGAGAGGTGCTATATCAATACCCTTTATTGATGACGATGATTACTGTTAGTCATATGTGATCAGGTAGCTCCTATTCTAAAGTGTCATTGACATGGTAAAGCTACGCCATTGCTATCCTGCAGTTTTATTCCCCGGAGCCCCAGGGACGTGCAGGTTAGGTTAATTCTAAATGTGAGGCTGTGTGTACAGCACCTTGTGAAAATATTCATCCCCCTCGGTGTTTGTCTTGTTTTGTCGCATTACAATCTGGAATTAAAGTGGATTTTCATTTAGATTTTATGTAATGGACTTAACACTAGAATTATCAAAGCTAACTCGTAAATCCATCCCACCTTAAATCCACTTGCACCTCTCCGTCAGCGTCTTTTGTCTTTTAAATGTGTCTACAAGCCCAAGCAGCAAGCAGCCTGCTATCCCATCCTCCCACCGCCGCAGGAACGGCAAAAACCTCTCCCAGCTCAAGCCTTGTTCATCAGGGAGTCAAGTACCTAGAGCTGTATAGGCTAAAAAATATTCAGTTATATTATATATTATTTGGAACACATTCATTTCACGTGTGTTCCATGTCTACAAAGATCTATGTAAATGTAGGATGACAGGAAATGCAAGAAATGTTGAACACATACCTAAAAGACAAACTTTTTTATGTTTTAGTACTAATGGCAAAATTTTGACATGAAGTGTATAATGTGTGAGGTGTTATAATGCCTTTTTTGCAATAAGTGTTGTGTTATCTCACAAAAGAAACTCATTATTTTACACAAGAATTGCATTATTTCACAATAACTATGATGATATTCCGCAAAGGATTTGGTTCTTTTGCAAATGTATTGTGTTATTTTGCAAATAATTACTGTAATATCTTGCAAATAAATCTCATTATTTAACAAACATGTTGTGTTATTTCAGAAAAGTATTGTATTATTTTAAATTAATTATGATATTTCATAAAAGAATTGTATCACTTCACAATAGTCATTGTGAAATTTTTTAAAGAATTGTGCTGTTTTGCAAATGTGTTGTGTTACATTGCGTTTTCAGTTGTTTTGCAAAAGAATCTCATTATTTTGCAAAAGTATTGTATTATTTTAAATTAATTACTAAGTTATTTTGTGTGAAGAACTGCGTTATTTCACAATAACAATTGTGAAATTTCACAGAATTGTATTCTTTTGCTAATGTATTGTTATTTTCCAATACGTTTTTTTGTTATTTAAAAAAAGAATCTCATTATTTTGCAAAAATATTGATTTAATTCACAATAATTGTTATGTAATTTCTCAAAAAAATCTTGTATTGAATTATTTCACAATAATCATTGCATTACTAATGCAAAGGATTTGGCTCTTTTTGCAATAATTACTGTAAAATCTTGCAAAAAAAATTCTCATCATTAACAAAAGTAATGTGTTATTTCACAAAATTATTGCATTATTTTACAGTAATCATTATGATATTTCACTAAATAATTGCATTATTTCACAATAATCATTCTGAAATTGTGCAAAAGAATTGCGTTCTTTTGCCTGTGTATCGTGTTATTTTGCAATAATTATTGTGTTATCTCTAAAGTATCTTGTTTATTTGCCAAGGTATTGTGTTATTTCACAGTAATTATTATGTTATTTTGCCAAACGATTGAGTTACTGAGTTATTTCTCAAAGATATTGCCTGCCGCAGACTGCTGACAGCCATTGGCGTGGAGATTAAGTGCACACACAGCATACCATCAAGTGACAGGAACTGGTAAAATGCTGCAGGTACGCATTTAGTTTGAATCAGTAAGTTTAGCAGAGATGTGTTAAACACTGGCAGAGTGAAGCTGCAGAGATGCCTCACAGCACATGGGGTTTGCATGTACTCCCTGCGTATTTGACTGGTATCAGTAATTGATCACCTGTTATAGCACTCAATACTGGAAATGCATAAATGATGCATCTCAATTACCAAAAATGTTTAGTCTTTCTCATGCCATGAAATAAATAACATCCATCTATTTTTTCCATCCCCAAACTGATCCCCTGGACACTCGATGTAGGAACACTAGCTGCTGCACCACCACATCACACTGTTTTAAAATATCAAGAAGTGTCCAGCTGCAGTCCAGACAGTTTTAGGCCTCGGACAGACATTTAGACATTATGAGGTCCATAAATGGACGCCCCCTTCTGGAGCCATTCCCCTGTTTCAGTGGTGAACTGACACCTTTATTACACGCCCCTCATGACGATTTCAATTCCCTTTAGTTCCTGCACTCAAATGTGCATTTCACATTTATTAAACTTCTAAACTATAGAGGTCTTTCAGTTCTGCATCCGAATCAGTTCTTTTGGTGTCATATATTAGAAACAAATTGAACAAAACATCTTAACATTTTGTATTTTATAGTATACGTTTTATATCTTGAGTTTGCCGTGTCTCATTCATGAGACTTCATTTTTTAATACGTTAGTTATATGCTACACTCAGCGGAGTAGCGGCTCTGTGGCTCAGGATCTACACAGGTAATCAGAAGGCTGATCCCATATAAAAATGGGAAATGCTAAGGAAGAAGACGAAGAAGAATATTATATATTCTTATACTTGTAAATTATAGGCTGCCCTCAGCTACGATTAACACTACATATTCTTACAGACTCTGAATTGAATAAATCATAGACTTTGTCTAAACAGTCAAAATATCCATCCATCCATTATCCAACCCACTATATCCGAACACAGGGTCATGGGGGTCTGCTGGAGCCAATCTCAGCCAACACAGGGTGCAAGGCAGGAACAAACCCCGGGCAGGGCGCCAGCCCACCCCATGGCACACACACTAGGGACAATTTAGGATCACCAATGCACCGAACCTCCATGTCTTTGGACTGTGGGAGGAAACCCACGCAGACACAGGGAGTACATGCAAACTCCACGCCGGGAGAACCCGGGAAGCGAACCAAGGCCTTCTTACTGTGAGGCAGCAGTGCTACCTCTGCGCCACCGTGCCACTCACAGTCAAAATACTGTATGCAATACTACGTGCCGGATGTTTAAGTGGTCCTCTCTGTGTTATATCATAAGTACTGTATTATTACTTGTGTACAAAATTTTAATTTATATTTACAATGCATTAATTGTGATGGAGTTTATGCTCCAGAAGAATGACGCACTCGCCCTCAGAAGCACGAAGAGGCATAAAATAGTCGTTTGAGTTGCCCAGCTAACACCCTTCTCTGTTAGCCGAGCAGCTTTGCGTACCCACTGGTGATGGGTCGTGACCTGGCAGCAAGTACGAAGAGACGTTTATTACATTAGCATGACAATTTATCCTGGTATAGCTTATTTTTATTTATAATAAATATTTTTTTCCACACATGCCATCTGAACTATAGTGGTGCTGAGGTATCACCCGTTGCATGGCTGCACTCGAGTCCGAATCTGGGTCCTGAGTTGGTTTGTTGTGTGGTGGGTGCGGCAATGCACTGTATCAGCGTGTGCTCCTAACCTCGTCCTCATACATTCAGTTTGCCACCAACTACTATAATAGTACATTTAGCACCAAAGTGTACCGCTAACACTTGGAAAGTGGGTGGAGTCAAAAGAGATGCAGCTGACAGGGGCGTCACCTCACGGGCCTCAGAATGTCTCAGGTCGCTGAATCTGTCCGAGCCCTAAAACTGACCTGACTGCAGCTGAACTCTATTGAATATATCTAATGTAAGTAACTGGATTAAAACTGAGAATTTATTTATAGGTTTCTGTTACTGGACTGCACGCAGCGCACTTTACAAAGGACCACCATACTGCCCACCATGTTTGTTTCTTGCTTTACACCCGGTGCTGGCCTGCCGGTGACCCTGAACTGGGCAGATTACGTGTACCCCTCAACACATGCTGGGTCAAATGTATGCCTTGATATAGTGACACATGTGCTTTAACTCTTCCTCAGTAGTTGTCACTAGGCTGTCACTATAACTCACGCCATGCCCCTCTTACTTGATCTTTTCGTCCTCTGGGCCAGAAACTCGCCCCTAGAAGCCCTTGACACAAATAACAACATGAAGGAGTAAAGCAGAACCCCAGAGAGGAAATAACTAGGACAAAGGGAGAACATACAAACGTCCCAGAGAATGAAGCTGGAGCCCCAGCACTGGCACGATGGCACTTCCATTAAAGTGAATGTCATTGTCAGCCATTTACATGAGCAGTTAAAGCAGAAGTGAAAACCTTTCTGGCCCTTGAGCCCATTGGCACACCAGTCATGGATGCTGCTGTCATTTCCATGAGATGACGTGTCATTGTCAGTCTCCGGCCAATGAGATGGTGTGAAGAAGACAAGCAATTCTGTGCCTAGGAAACAACTCGTTATGTTGCGCTGACAGGCCTGTTCTTCTCAAATCATTTCTTACTCTTGATACCAGCCTCGGGGGGCTCTCCTGCCTCTCAAACCAGGGGAAGCTTGCTGCTGCCATACCCCTGTCTTAATGTTGCACAATCGATGTTCATCTTCCAGGCCACCTGATGTGCCAACTTCTTCCAGCAATGCAGGCCTGCTGCTGCCATTCCCTTGGACGTGCACCTCATTACGAGCGCCATCTCTCCCCGCTGAGTCACGTTTCGTTCCCGCTCGGGGGGCCTCTGCTGTGGTGAGGAGCAATTGAAAGAATGAATTTGTGTGCCCCTCAGGGTGGTGCTGCTGCTCGACTGGGTGAATGCTCTTTGTTTCAGAGCGCTGGACCGATTCCAGCCAGGAGCCGATTGTGAATCAAGTTCTTGTGGACTCGGCCTGCCGCTGGGCTAGCATCAGCAAATCGCTATGACAACGGACAAAGACATGCAAATCAGCGTAAAGGGAACTGAATTCTTACTGTTTGTAGGAGTCAGCGGCAATCATATGTGGGGCTTTCGAGTTGGCAAGCCGGGCCCTGTCAAGAATGTAAACCTCTTCTTAACCCCTTGGTGCTTCTTTAAAGAAGAGAAAAGAAATCCATGAAAGTTTTTATTTTTTATTTTTTACCTAATCACTTGCTGCCAGGTATGAAACCCTGAAGAGCAGACACCTCAGGGTTGGGACGGGCAAAACCGTCACAAACATCCTGGTAGGAATCTGACAGCAACATCACAATGGAGGTATTCATCCATGTCCTTCAAACCACTGGGCCTGCCAAACCAATCAAAGCAGAGCAAGTCGGGACGGGTCAGGTTTTGGGTTTTGCTGTGGACAGCGTGGCGAGTTTATGATCCATGCTGCATGTCGATTAGCACTTGCAAGGAAGAATTTCAATGCACTCTGTGCACGTGGCTACAATGACCCTATAAGCAGGAGCAAAGTGAGAAGGAATCCCTGGGCAAGGGGTGTAGAAGACAAATGAGACTTGGGGGTCACATAGTCATTTAGGGGGAATATAGTGTCACACACGTGCTCACGGGAGACAGTTTATGGGCCCAATAGTATGTGCTTTTCAGCCAACCCAGGGGTTGGCACTGTCCAGTAATACTCTATTCTTTTCTTCCTCTGCAGATCCTCATCAGAGCCCACCTCTTAAAGACGTCACTTCCACCTCTCAAGATCCCACCTGATGATGACATCCCTTCCAGTTCTGTTTGCCTCAAGATCCCAACTCTTCCTGTCCCCATCATGTAAATGCACCGCCATCATGCTATGGCTCAGTTATGTGTTTTACTTGTAAAGATGTTTTCTTTTTTTTTGCATATTTTTGAAGTATAAGGGGTGATAATCCCTAAACGTTTATGCTCGTCAATGAGTTTTATTACAATAGTTATTGTGCATAGAGTGTTTTGGTATTTTTTCCACATTAAAATATAACATCTATTTCAGAAGTGGCAGGTTGGGCTGGTCTCATAACAAAGAGAAAATAAATAAAAGAGGGCAGAAGGGAACTCTTTTATCTTAGGAGACTACATTCCATTAATGTGTGTAGTGACATCCTGCACATCTTCTACAACTCTCTGATGGCCTGTGGGATTTTCTGTGCTGTGGTGTGCTGGGCGGGTGACATCACTTCAAGAGAGGACCACCGAATCAACAAGCTAATAAAAGGCAGGCTCAGTTATGGGACACATTCAGGACCACCTGGAGGTAGTAGAAGAAGAGAGAATGAAGACAAAACTGAGAGCCATTATGAACAAAGCTGCACATCCTCACTGTGACACAACAACACTGAGGACTTTCAGCCAGCGAGTCATTCAACGGCAATGGCAGTACATCCATATAAAGCCTCAGTGTGACTGTAACAGCCAAGTTAGTGTGACTTGTTCATTTTATTTATTATGGAGTATGTTTGAGAGGGCATTTGTCATCTGTCATAACATAATAATATGATTAACTATTGCACTTCTGTAAAAAGCCAAAGTTCCTCTTTGGGACAAATGAACATCTATCTATCTATCTATCTATCTGTCATATAGTGCCTTTAATCAATCCATCAATCTATCTATATATTGTCACAAACACGAAACAGAGTCATATAAAGGTTTGGGGCAGCCACCCGTATAATCTGGTTTCCTGGCTGCAAAGTAGCTTTTGATAGATACAGCACTGATGTGCACAAAACCGAGTCCAAAACAGAACTGATGGAATAGGGAAAAGGTGGAGGCTTTTAAAGGGGAAGACAGGAAGTGAAGTCAGAAGGATCGGGCTCATGTAGGTCTTCTGCCATTGGTGCGAGCCCGGACGTGACATCACAGGGGCCGGAGCCGGCAAGGTCTCCTTCCATTGGCTCGGTCCCAGAAGTGACATCAAGAGGACCAGGTGGAATCTCTCGTGAATGGTCTGCAGGCAAGGGAGAAAAAGAGTCAGTGCACTCTGCCACATCCTGGTATGACTCGGAACTGTCCTTACTCAAGCCCTTAAGCTGCCTCCCATGCGCACGTGTGTGACAATATCTATTTATCTATCTATCATATAGTGCCTTTAATCAATCAATCTATCTATCATATAGTGCCTTTAATCAATCAATCTATCTATC
>JANRMT010062797.1:25583234-25609952 GCA_026402145.1 Polypterus bichir lapradei | reverse complement strand
ATCTATCTATCTATCTATCTATCTATCTATCTATCTATCTATCTATCATATAGTGCCTTTAATCTATCTATCTATCTCAGGTGGGCTTCTTTCAGAGGACCATTCAGGCTGGGGTTTCAGCTATGTGCCTGTGTCCAGCACATTTTCACTACTTTTCATTTCTTATTATTTAGATATTTTTGAAAAGGTGTTCATAGGTAGCCCACTGTGCAGGTGAGTGATTGACCTTTCTTTATGGTGTGTGTGTGTGTGTGTGTGTGTGTATGAATCTGATTCAGAAGCAAATGATGAAAGCCAAGGCCAGTACTTTTACTCTTGGTGGCTAAGAGTTGAGGGCTTGCAAAAAAATAAATAAATTAGCATATGCATGATGATCATTAGCATATGTGCAGTTCATACATTGTCCAGAGGGGGTGCACTGAACTCTTGTGTTATGAGGGACTTGGCCATCTTGAAGCCAAAATAAAGACCATCTCAACTAAGATGAACAAAAGGCAGAGTTTTATTGCTAAATTAACACACAAGGGTAAAAAAAAATGAAGAGTAAGTAATAAATACAAATGAGGAAAGAATAAATAAGGATGACAGCCCCTCAAAGGGGCTCCAACCCAGGGGTCTCCAACTCCGGCTCCAGAGGTCCGCAGCTACTGCTGGTTTTCATTCTAACCCTTTTCTTAATTAGGGGGCTGTTTTTGCTACTAATTAACTTCTTTTGATTGAATTTTATTGACCTGCTCAAACAACAATGAGATGCAAAATGAGCCAAAAGATGACCAGCAAACTGTGTCCATCATATGATATCTGAAAATAAAGAAAGATGAAGGTCTCAGCAATGTTGGTCCACTCAGGTCCCCAAAATGGTGCTCTTAGAAAAGAGAAAATAATCAATTTCAGAAATGTCTGCTATTGCGCAATGAGTTCAGCAACAAGCCATGAAATTAAAGAGCGGGTTTTATTAACAACAAGACTCGGCTCCTAATTAAGAAAGTGGTTGGAGTTTGAGACCCTGACTTAGTTGGTCTTCTGTTGGCTCCCTGACTTTACATTTCATTTCTGTTTGGGTGCCATTTAAGGAAAGAAATGAAACGATTCAGGGGAATAAATCTTTTAAAAAAATCAAAGGAAAATGAGTTAATCAGCAGCAAAAACTAGTCACCAATTAAGAAAAGGGTTAGAGTGAAAACCTCATTGTTTTCCACTGTGGTCCTGCAGGAATAGAGTTGGGGACCCCTGGCCTAAATACTGTAGACAGGTTCCTTTTCTGGGTGCCCAGTCCACTTACCCCCCAAAATAAAGTCACACACACACACTCCTCTCAACACTTCTGGCCTCACTTCCTCCTGTCGGCTGAGCTCCCGACTCTGAGCTCTGTGGCCGTATGTCCAGAAGGGCCTTTTGAACCACAGCCTGTGACCCCCTGGAGGCGCAGCCTGCAGGTATTTTTAACACCATTAAAGGTCTCTGACTTTTATATGGGCAACACTTTATAATACATTTTCATAATTAAACCTTTAAAAACCTTTAAAAATAGATGAAAAGTTTTAACCTTAAATTAGGTACTACAAACTAATGGATATACAATTTGTAAAGATGTAAAGAAGCATTTCATAATGACTTATTAATGAAAGTCCCCAATATACAAATTATCATTTAATGTCCGCTACTGTTTGAATGTGTATGAACTAATAACCTGGTAAGCATTGCATAATGTGCGTTAACGACTTATTAATGAATGTTATTATGAAGTGTTACCTGACAACACAATCCTGGTTTTGGTTTTGCTTTTGCTTTGTTTTTAATCCCAATTTGGATTACCATACTTGCGGATAAATTCTCCCGTGGATAAGTCGGGACTACTGTATAATTTCTGGTATTTTAAAATGTTGGTCATATAAGTCAAATGCAGAAAACTCCTGCTATTAGTCCAAGAGATTATGATATGCTATATAGCGCCCACCTGAGAGAGTAACCACGGAGTGCACCGCCTTTTATTTCTAAGTTGATGCGGCAATGCGCTGTATCAGCGTGCGCTCCTAACCGCTCTGTCTCTCTCTATTGTGCCTACGTGACCACACGGTGATACCTGAGCAATTCCAAAGCGACGATTGCACTGTTTTGTGTTTTTTGTATCTCACAGCCTCATACACCTTTATCATAAGAGCATCCCTTATCTACGATGTAGTGTTCGATCAGAAGAAAATATGAAGATGGCTTTAAATTAAAAGAAGTTGAAGTGGCGAAAGAAATTGGTAACTGTGCTGCTGTAACAAAATTCGATGATTCTGAGAAACTGAGGAGGCAAGAAGATGTAAAAAAAAAAATGTAAGTGTCGCATTTTTGAACAGGCGTATAAATCGGGGTCTGATTTTATAATTGATTTTTTGGGTTTCAAGACCCAACTTATATGTGAATAAAGTGATTCTTCTGACCTGAATCCTTCCTATGAATATCTCGCAATCATCACGCTAAGCCCCTCAAGTAAATGCTGGCCCATCTCTGCCGCTCGTTCGATTGAACTCCCCATTCAGTCGAACTCGAACACGGCACACTGGCCTCCACTTCATCACGCCTTACTGCCTTCCTGTTTCCTTTCCTCTTTAATGACAGACACCTTCTGTAACAGCGTCAGCGTGTATTCAAACTCGATCTGACGCTGTTCGTTTTCAAATAATATTGCATGTACTGTACTATTTTAGAATAAAAACATAATTTGATTTCAGTCAGTCTGTAAGAGCCAGTGTAAATGCATGATAATTGTAAAGGTTAGCTTTTTTTTTAATTCAGTTCCATTCTCTCGGTCGCGTTCACGATCCCCCCTCCCCATCTGACACTGCTGTTTTCACATAAAGACGTGCTATAGCTCAAATGTGATTTATATGGAGACGCGCTATAGCTCGAATGTTATTTATATAGGGAAGAAAGTACAGTGTCAGGTGCTCATTCACTGTAATAGGAACCATAGCACAGAGAGGTGTGTACACTGCAACAAGTACACATGTCGTAAATGTTGGAAGGGTGTGTGGGAATTGTTAATATCTGAATGGGATGATTTTATATAGCACGCATCGGAAATCAGCAGTTCTTAGCATTGCCCCACGCAAGCTGTCGTATCAACCGCCTACTGTAACTTGCTTTATTTTTCTTCACTTAAAGTCTAGAATAAAAGTGCACTTGTTTTGTTATACTTGTACACCAACATATGTTCCTGTGTTTGAGCGACCTGGGTATACTCAAAAAAATAGACGTGTAATACCACGAAAAAATAGACGTGTAATACCACGAAAAGTGCACGCAGGCACAGCAGTTCGCAAAAGCATTGGTACGAGAATGCAGTCACAAATGCGCTGCAGAGCTATAGCACGTCTTCAGATTGGGGGGGGAGGTAGGGAAGGATCTTGAACACAACTCAGAGAATGAAACGTGAATAAAAAAAAAAACTAACCTTTACAAGTATCATAAATTACACTGGCTGTTACACACTGAAATCAAATGTATGTTTTTATTTTAAAATAGTAAGAATAAGAGCAGTTTACTTTTCAAAAGGGAATCATGCAAGCTCGAACTCATAACCTTTTGGTTACTAGTCAGCAGCTGATACCATTACGCTATCATAGCAATTGTAACAAATATGTGTCAATGTGGCATGCTAACGCGGCTTTTTTTCTGCAGTTATATATTTGAATATAAACATATTTGTACCATTTGTGAAGCTGTTAATTTGATATTTGAACTTCAGGCTTCATACATTATATAGCTTATGCCTACATTTTGTCATTTACTACTACAATATGAAAAACGTTTCTGTTTTTAAAAAAGTGTTTACACGGATTACTGTAGAAACGGAACACACATGAAATACGTGTATTCCAAATAACGATCTATTATTTCCACTCTAAAACTCCACTTCACTCCCAGATAATCAATCAAGGCATGAGCTGGGAGATGTTTGTGCACGTTCTAAGTCGGTGGGGGATGGAATAGCCGGCTACTTGCAACTTTTCTTTTATCAGCACATTTAGATTAACAAAAGACGCTGGTGGAGAGGTGAGAACGGTTTTAAGAAGCGATTTAAGGTGGGACGGATCTACGAGTTTTTTCGTAGGCTTTGGTAATTCTAGTGTTAATGACAGACTCTGCTGTCCTCTCTGGTTTCCTTCTTCCCAGTGTCAGTCTCCCATGTTTGTTTTAGAGGTGAATATTTCTTCTAGTCTTTCTTTGTCTTGTTTATTCTTTGGAAAGCAACTCCCATGCAGTCTTTGTCTATTCTTTAATAGAAAGAGGAAAAGACTGTCTTTACTATTAGCTTCTTCTTCAGATTGAATTTCCCTATTTTTCTCTATATGTGTAATAACATCTTCTTTTTATCTGCTTTCATTTGATAATTCGGACTCCTCAAACTGAGGCCCACAAGGCCCAACTCATCTGTGTGTTCAGTCGTCAGTCTCATGTCTTTTTACGATATGACCATAACCTGCTCCTTAAGTTCTGTAATCCCGTCTGCCCGTGCCTGACTCTATCCTGACTGTCTCCCTGTCACTCGTGCATTTTCTGCCTAATCTCTGATACATAATTGTATACTCCAGTGACTCTCTTTCATTTTTCTTACGCCTTACTGATTCATCTGTCAAGTCTTCTCCTCTTTTTATTATGATCTTCAAACTCTTTAAACCTTTCTTTAGTTCCTTTACAATCCTAGTGTGTAGCACTGTGGTGTAGTGCTGTTGCTTCACAGATCCACATTTCTGGGTTCCCTGCCATTACAGAGCTTGCATGTTGTCCCCACTGCTGTGAGGACCTCCTGCCGGGTACTCTGGTTTTGCCCCCATATCCTCAAAGCCGTGCAGGTGAAGTTAATTGATAGGTAATTTAATAATTATTGAATGTGTATGGGGCGGCACGGTGGCGCAGTGGTAGCGCTGCTGCCTCGCAGTTAGGAGACCCGGGTTTGCTTCCCGGGTCCTCCCTGCGTGGAGTTTGCATGTTCTCCCCGTGTCTGCGTGGGTTTCCTCCGGGCGCTCCGGTTTCCCTGCCACAGTCCAAAGACATGCAGGTTAGGTGGATTGGTGATTCCAAATTGGCCCTAGTGTGTGTTTGTGTGTGTCCTGCGGTGGGTTGGCACCCTGCCCAGGATTGGTTCCTGCCTTGTGCCCTGTGTTGGCTGGGACTGGCTACAGCAGACCCCTGTAACCCTGTGTTCGGATTCAGCAGGTTGGATAATGGATGGATGGATGAATGAATGTGTATGCAGATGGGCACTGTGATGCATGGATACCCCATCCAGGTCACCTCAAGTTTATTGCCATTGCCTAATACACCAGGACACAGTAGATGTGAAACAAGCGGTCCTCATTCTAGTGCCATCTTACAACACAATTCAAGCAAGAATTAGATTTGCATAGCTACAAATACAAAGCAAAACACAAACAAGCACGGAACCTTGGCACAGAGAGTCCAGAGCCTGTCCCTGCAGTACTCCTCCCAAGGCTCTTTCCTTGTGGTCTCATCTGCCTTGTGCACAGCCTGCACATTCACGCTGCTGTCTCTCATTCGGAGTCAGGCTTTGCCTACGTTCCTCAGTTACATAAGACAGGATCTTTCTGAAGGTTTACCAGTGGCCACATGCCCAGATCAATGGACTACGCCTGTCCCAGACTCTGTCCCAGAAGAAACTGTGACATGCTTTTGCACATGGAGAAGAAGGATGTAGATGAGATGAAAATATACGGCCCACGTTTCTCTGTGGTGAAACACAGCATGAATTCAGTTTTGCACAAATCATTTCATTCATCGCTATTGAAAGTCTACCACAGGTTTCCATCTTATTTTGCCTGTTTAGTGTGGCCAATCAATGTTGCCTGCACATCTAAGAGATTTGGTAGGAAACATGAGAACTGTGTGGAAATACCACACAGGAATTGGAGGACGTGCTCATTTCATGCTGTGATTTAAGTCCAAGTGGGAGGCAGCCATACTAAACTCTGATCCACAAACAATTTTGAATGACTTTTTCCAGTGAGTCCTACGAATCAACTAAGAAACCACTTCTATGGCGCTCAACAGGAGTGCTGTAGCTCATGTATTATGCCATCAGTGCCTTTTATTTTGCAGACAGATGTTTAAAGCACATGTGCAAGTACCACACATCTGTTTCATGTTTCTCTTACACTTCTCTTATGATTCTTTCGTGTTTAAACTGAATCATTACCGATGAACAAGAATTCCGTCACTGATGATTCTCGTACAAGTACTGTACAATAGAGCAACAACACATCTCACAGACTTTTTATCCCGCGACAAGACGTGATCTTTTGAAGAGAGACACTTTCACGTCCCGCGAGACGGTCAAGTCACATCATACTTACAACCTTTGGAAGCAAGTCCCGCGAGAAAGTGACTTTTGCAAGTCACACCCTCCTTACAACCATTTTCAAACAAGAAAAGTAGTGTTTCTTCCCAACGAAGAGGCGTATCCGCAAGAATTAAAAGATTTGTTGTTTGGTGAAAATGAAATCTACATACACTGTCACGCTTGGGTCACAGAGTTGCACAGATACACAGGAGATTTTAGAGACAGAAACATTATTCAAACACTTCAAACAAACATAAGTCTCTTTCAGGAGTGAATCGAGCTCTGTGTGTAGTCGGAGGGGACAGTTCATATTCTTAATAAAAAGAATAGAAAATCTTCCTCTTCATAGGGGCGCACCTCAGGAGCGGAGACCCCCAACAGGAGAAGAGGATGTCCGAGGGAGAAAAGAGAGACAAAGCAGTGAGACAAAAAGACAGCTGCTGTATAGGCTTTTAAATGTTTGAAGTGCCACGTGAGATGAAGATCACATGGCACAGCAGCAGCAACAAGCCAACAGCTGATTGAGCAAAGAGGAGGTAAAAAAACCTGTATTTGTTTTCCATTCTATCACCGTTTAAGAGGGGGTTTTGGAGGAGTGGCCACATCTCCTTGGGGTGCGTTCAGCCACCCTCTTTACAACATGAGTGGCAGAGACACGAAAGCCGGGCGGTTTAGGTTTTGGCGAGCAAAGCTAGTTTATATTAATGCTAGCTGTGTAAGCTGGTGATTGAAAAGCCCGGGGTCCTAGAAACTATTGAAATTATCAGCAGCTAAGTGAGTTTCCTGTTTCCTCGGAACCGGAGCCCTTACCCCGACCCCACCTCTCACTTCTGTGCCAGACAGACACGCACACTTCCACGTGTAGACGTTTATATATAAGAAGAGTCACGTATGCACATCTGAGGATCACCATCCAAGTTCTCCTGAGGTATGTGATATAACCCTGTTATGTGTCGAGAGGGGGCACTGTCGCTAATGGTCTTGTCATTTTCTTCCTCTACAGTCTCGAGAAACTGGCAAGTGAGGACAACTGACTCTGCCCTTTCTGGTCCCAGAGCTGGAAAACAATGGCTACCCTGAAGGAGGCATCGTTATCATGGAGGTGACTTGACTGAAGGAGCTCAAAATCAGTAGACCCATCGGCAGAGTCGAACTACTTAGAAGCCACTCCACTATGAGGCAATTGCTTTTGTTGCTTTGAATGTTGTTCTTTTGTTGTCCGTTATCAGTAAATGTGGAGGGCCAGGTTGGCACCCCAAAATATCCCCCCTTTGTCAACCTTCATTCAATCAGGTGACCAGATAGGCGTTAAAAGTTTTGTATAAAAGTCGAATGGACTCATTATATAGACAAAATATTAACATAATGTTAAACTAATATGTTCATGTCCTTTTATATGTTCAACAAATTTGCCACACAAAATGAAGCCCTATAAAGTTATTATTCTAATTTCTAACAAGCATTTCCTTTCAGCTTTAACACACACTTCTTTACAGCTCATTGACTACACCCGGCACTTTTTATTCACTGATTCTTTTGAGTTTGAATTGAATCGTTTTCTAAGGAAGAGTTACACAACTCCTGATTGTTTAATTCACTAGCTGAATCATTACTCAAGAATGTGCCGCATGATTCTTGTGACATTTGATTTGAAAAATGAATCAGTACCCGAGAATGAGAACCGTGATTCTCATCCAATTCATGACGTGAATCATTACCCAGGAATTACTCACACGACTGTCATTCATTTGAGTCATGAACTGAATCAACACCTAAGAACATGCCACATGATTCTGGTTCATTTGGTTTTAGAATGAAGGATTACCCGAGCACGAGTCTTATGATTCACATTCATCTGAGTTACGAATTGTATTTTAACCTGAGAACACATGACATGATTCTTGTTCATTTGATCCAGGAACTGAATCATTACTTGAGAACAAATCACATTATTCTCATTCATTTAATTCACAAAATGAATTATTATTTAAGAATGTGTTGCATGTTTTTTGTCCATTTGATACGTTAACTAAATTATTACAAGAGAATAGGGCACGTGACTCTCACTCATTTGATTCATGAACACCTGGGAACATGTCACATGATTCTTGTTCATTTAATTTTGGAACTAAAGATTACCTGAGTGTTATGATTCATATTTATGTCATTTACAAACCAAATTTTTACCCCTGGAACATGTGACATGATTTATTCCTTTGATTTTGGAAGAGAAGCATTACCCGAGAATAAGTATTACAATACTCATTAAACTTTAATCATAAACGGAATTATTACGTGAGAACGTGTCACCTGATTCTTATTAATTTGATTTGGAAACTGAATTATTACAAGAGAACAAGGCACACGACTCTCATTCATTCAATTCATGAACTGAATTACTACATGTTGAACGATTCTTGTTCATTTGAGTTTTTGAACTGCATCAAAAAATGAGTCACAGGACTCTTGTGCATACTGAAGTAATAACTGAAAACAAGTCACATGATTGTCATAAATTTGATTTTTAAAGTGAATAATTAACCAAGAACAAGGTGCACGACTTGCGTTCATTTGATTCACAAATTGAATTAATACCCGAGAATGAGTCACATGACTCTCATTCATTTGATTCAGAAAATGAATTTTCATCCAAGAACGTGTTGCATGGATTCTTGTTCATTTGATTCCTGAGGTGAATCATTACCCGAGAACAAGGCACTTGATTCTCAAGAATATTGTTTAATTTTACACTTCAACTATGTTGTCATGTTCTGTGCTTTTAAACAAGACATTATCATATGAATGATCAATATGCTAAGTATAAATTACTATATGTAATTTATTTGAATTATAGGACTATATATATTTGTAAAACAATTCATTTAGTTTTTTTTTTTTAATGCCACTGGCCCAGTATCCCATTGGTGAATCAAACGAGTCAAATACCATACCATACCATTTTTATTTGTTGAGCGCTTAAAAACACAGCATTACAACTGACCGAAGCACTGTACAGTTAAAAAGATGCAGGACTAATAACAAAAATTAAAAACAGATGTTAAGAGAGAATTTAAAACAGAGGTACTAAAAACAGGTCAGGGGACCCAATAAAATAAAGAAATAGCAAGAAGCAAGTGGAAATGAGACAGGTTAAGAGTTAAAAGCCAATGTGAAGAGGTGTGTTTTTAGGCATGATTTAAATGTGGCGACTGAGGCGGCTTGCCTAACCACTAAAGGTAGGGAGTTCCAGAGCCTGGGTGCACAGATGGAGAAAGCCCTTTCACCACGAGCTTTAAAACGTGCCTTGGGAACGGTTAGGAGCAGCTGATCTGCGGATCTAAGAACACGGGGGGGATTGTGACGATGGAGCAAGACACTCAAATAGGTGGGGGCTAGACCGTTTAGCGCCTTATAGGTTAAGAGAAGTATCTTAAAATCGATTCTGAATCTAACCGGCAGCCAATGTAGGGTTTTTAAAATCGGTGTAATGTGTTGGCTTCTGCTGTTTCCAGTTAGAAGCCTTGCAGCCGCATTTTGAGCCAGTTGGAGTCTAGAAAGAGTGGCTTTACTGATACCATATAGGCAAGAATTAGAGTAGTCGAGCCGGGACGTAATGAATGCATGGATTACTGATTCCAGGAGGTGGTTAGACAGAATAGGCTTGAGTTATGAACCACAATGAATCACAATTAAATGGGTAGTTAAAAGAATTCAATCATTAGAGTGAATCAAAATGCCTAAGACTAGTTACATCCTTTATTTTATCTGCTTTATCCAATTTCAGTTTGTGAGGTCCTGAGCCTACTCCTGCCCCACTAGATAAAAAGCAGGAACCAATCCTGGATGGCATGTCAGTCCATCAGAGAGCACGCTGCCAACACACCCACATTCTTTCAAACTGAGTCAGTTTAAGGCACAGACTAACCTGACGCGGGCACCTTTGGCATGTGGGAGGAACAACATGCCAACTTGAACTGATCACTCTAAGACTGCTTTGCGTTTCCTTTATCCAGAATTCCCAACAAAGCATTTTGAAAGACTCTGCAGCCTGTTCCAGCACCATTCAGAGTGACCTGAAGCACATACTTCCATTTTTAAACTTTGCCAGGTGTCTTTTCTTTGGATTGCTTAACAGGTGGGCTGTCAATATCTTCTTTCATTTAGTGACCTGTAGCCATTCAGACAGGGCACTACAACACGTGATGACTCCTTCATTCATTCATCCAAAGACTCGGCCTGTCTCTCCGGTGTCTGTGCTGCCCTCCTCCCACATTTGCCAGCACTGCAGACTCCATCTGAGCCCTGATGTGCCTTGATTGCCCACATTGCTGTGGCTCACCCTCATTAATAGCTCAAGTCCACCCCCGCCGCCATGACACAGAAAGCTAATGTAACATCAATGCTTGAAATGACAAGTCATGTAGGCCAGAATAAATGAACCATTTCTTCAACTGCAAAGCTAATTTTCAAAATGATCACCTAAGCTTTCTCTCAGCCGAGGTAATAGACTGCTGCAACGCAGAATGGTAATTCCAGCTACATGGACACCCTGGCAACGGCACTCAGTTTTTCTGAGCCCAGTGCTGATTTTACCCGTTGGAGGAAAGAGGGCCCAGAATAAAAGGAAACGCTTGAGAAAGTGTTTCAGAAGAGCAGGACCAAGAGGTTCCAGAAGTCCTCTTTTATTGTTGCCATGCAAGCACACACACGGAGACACACACACACTTGCCAGGTCTCATTAGGCTTTAATGGCGCACGGGCATTTTCTATTCCACACTTCAGTCCTGTCCTTTTGCCCTGCTTTGCCCAAGCCTATCCAGTCGGCTCCCAAAGGGCTCATATTCTGATCGAGAAATTCTCTTCAGGGCTTCTCTAAAGAATAAGATAATGGGAGACATAAAAAATTCACAAATCGTTCTGACAGGTCTATGAAAGAAAAAAAAAAAAAGTGACATTTAGCTGCCATTTTTCGACCCTATGTAAATAGGCCCATAGAGAGTCGTAGAGGTGCCCTGCCAGCCATTATGTTTTACTGTTATGCTGTTATTTATTTAAAATATTCACAGTGGGTAAGCCATCCACGGGAGCAGTGAAAGGACAGCATAAATAAAATGGGTGACAGCAGACTTGAAGGACCAGGCTTTCCAAATATAAAGCTCCTCTGTATCTTGATTTAAATTCTCCTCCCCACTGTGTTAAATGTTATGGTTCCACAACATGCCTGCTTACTCCATCCATGTGTATGTTACACATACAGTACTTTGCGAAAGTCTTGGGTGCCTGAAATTTTTTTAAATACCCTGCTCAAAGAAATTAAGGGAACACTTAAATCACACATTGGATCTTGATGAACAAAATACTCAAGTAGAAACTTTTCACTGAGTAATACTGTGTAATTCATTGAGCAGAAAATGAAGAAAATCTAAATCACCAACCCACTGAGGGCTGGATTCAACATCACACCAAAAATCAAAGTCAGGAATTGAAATCGGAGGTGGAGGTAGATCTAGCTTGTGTAAATATCATCACGACAACACTACTGAGTCAGTAGTGTCTATAACACCCATGTATCTGTATGCATTCTCGAGAATGTCTGTGCATGCTCCTGATGAGATGGCGGATGATGTCCTGTGGAGTCTAAAATTTCAGGCAGACAGGAGATTCAATATGTGCCGTCTGATGTGTTCTGAAGAAGCACAAGAAATGGACAAGATTGAGCATAGAGTAATGGAATTGGAGGGGAGGCCACTCAGGCCTGTATTTTTACCCTATTTTTAGTGATAACAAAACAATACTGGCAAAACTGAATTTGCAGTGAAACCTACGAGTTTTGCATTGTAAAAATAAAAATAAATAAATAAATAAATAATGAAATTATGACATGTTCACCATTGATACAAAGATGTTTAGTATAGTATATGAATAAATCCTTTATCTACCATATTTTCTATGCAACCTTATGGCAATGCTGATGGGACTACACATCCCATCAAGTAGCATTGCATTTGAGCTGAGCTGGGAAGACGCCATGATCATCTCACACAAAATTTAAATATCACTCACCAAAGTGGGACCTCATGTAAGACCACAGCTGCATCGTTTTCCTCTCATCTAATTTAGATTACATCATTTGTCTTTGAGTAAATCTTTTTGCCTCATCATGGGTTGTGTTAAGTTAGATGGAATTTTCAAAAGACAAAATCCCAGGTATTTTCATTTGGATCCTTTTCTGAGAATTCTAAGGGTCCTAAAGGAAGTGTATGGTGTTGCCAAACCCAGAATACTCCACCTGAAAATGATTTGCTTTTATATATTACTTAACCTATATAGTTTGTAGTGGTGGCTGAGGAAAAAAAATGGCATGTTTTCATGCAGAAAGAAGAGGAAAAATGCTTATGGCATAATACAAGCTAATAGCGACCAGAGCTGTACAACAGCAAAGTGATATGAAAAATGTCCATGGGAAAAATAAATAAAAATATTATGTTACTCGTGTCACCTAATCCACATATCAGTTATCCAGTCCTATGCTCAAAACATACAAAACACATGTTTTTTTTGCTAAAATATTGTTAAATTGTTACTTCCTGAATTATCATTGCACGTCATACAGTGGAACCTCAGGTCACAAACGTCTCAGACCATGTACAAATCGGGTTATGACCAAAAAGTTTGCCAAACTTTTGCATCTGTTCACGACCACACACTCGGGTGACAAACAAGCCAGTTTCCCTTCCGGTTCGTACTTGCCGATGATTTCCGCACGTATTCAATCTCTCCCTGTGCATTCCCTGTGCAGCGAGTGAGCGAGAGAGAGAGAGAGCTTGAGAGAGCGAGCGACCAAGGGAGAGAGAGAGCGCGAGAAGGCAGTTAAAGAAGGCAGTAAGGCCGAGAAGGCAGTTAAAGAATGCACCAGGCTCGTTTGTAAAGAGACTGCAAGGTTAGTTTTCTCTGTTTAAAGTTTTCTCAGTGTTATTCAATATTTTTACATTTAGTTTACTATTACACTGTGCATTCTATGGTATAATTAACTATTTTTGTGCTTAAAAATCTTTAAAAAATATATATTTACATACAGCTCGTACAGTCCGGAATGGATTAATTGTATTTACATACAATCCTATGGGGCAAATTACATCAGGTCATGACCAAATCGGGTTGCGACCAGAGTTTTGGAACGAATTACGGTCGTGACCCGAGGTTGTACTGTATATGAAAAACCTAAAGCCTCATGGGAATGACTTTTTTGAATTGAAGACTCACTCACCTCCTCCCCCTCATTAATTGGTCCTTGAAAGACAGAATGTGATAATTTCCAAGACAGAGAAGGGCAGACACTACCACAGATGTAAAGGTTAAGTTTGAAAGTGGATGAAAATGTCCATTGTAATGGCAAAAACTGACTAATGGCGTTGTGCCCAAGTTCCCACACCTTTTGACATAATCATGTAGCGGCCTTTTTGCATGCCAGTAACAATATACAATCAACAGCCAAAGAATAAAAAAAATTAAAAACAAAGAATATGTGTGATAAAAGCATAGAAAAATCCATGTGAGTGGTACATTTAAAACATAATATGCTCGTTTCCCTAGTTTTTATTTGTCCCTTTGTTTTCCCATATCCTGCCAACTATGCCAACCAACTTTGAAAAGAAACACAGAGTGTGAAATTCAGGTGTGTTCAGAGACTTAGTTAACCGTTTTGAAATTTGGAATACTTTTATTTTATTGTTGAAATAAATAGTGTAGCTATCATTAGGACTAAAATTATGCTCAATAACAAAGAAAAATGAACTGATTCAGCGACTCCACAAAAGTACTTTTTTTTCTGAAACTTTGTTAATGCTCTCTTGCTGCTCTTTCATCATAATGTATAATGACTTTGAAGGACAAGTTAGATCTGATTGCTCAAAAGATTGAAGCTGCCTGCTGACAGTTTATAGCAGTTTATGGTTTTACAACGTCTGTTTCTGGATGCAAGGTTGTTTAAGCCGCCTCTGACTGGTTTTAGAAGCCCTGCTTCTGAATGTAAAGCTGCTGTTTCTGATATCATTTGTGAGCATTGCTTCTGGGAGCAAAGCACATTTTGATAGCTGGCTTTTCTGGAGGCAAGATCTTAATTCTTAGGAAGAAAGTCTATTGCATAGGAAAGGCAGGATTTTATATTTATAAGCCTCACAGATAAAAGGACTATAAAGAGACACTGAGCTGACTAGAGAAGGGTAAAAGAAAAAGAAATGAAGTCAACAAACATGCATTAAGCTGCTGCCAAGAGTTCAAGTAACTACAAGATTAAGTGCCACCTCACAGAACGAATGTCTAGCACAGTGAGGTTGTACCGTTCAAATTGCCACATCCTATTTGCTTTTGTTTATGGCAACAGTTATTTATTTAAAACTTATTAAGTTTGCTTTCCTGCTTGCATGTTTAGCTCGATCCTGCAACAATGGCTGGGAAATGAGTTCCTTTTTCAGCTTGGTCAATCAGAAGTGAGGATGAGAGAAGACTCTCAATAGTGACATTTAAGTGAAGTGTGCAGGTAATGGACTGCAGTCCTGGGTGCAAGTACCTTGAAACTGCAAACTGTATCCTTATATATAATTTGATACTTTCCGTATGTATGGTGTTCGCGTCAATACCCCGTATGTATGGTGTTTGCGTCAATACCTCGACTCAATACAAGTTAGAACCATGCAATGGGACTCTGCCTCTGTAGTTAGAACATAACGTGGCAAACGCGGACGCAGTATTGCATGATTGGCTAAGAATGTTCGAATGCTTCAGTGATGGCTGAGTACAGTAAGTCGGTGTTGGTTTGAGCAGATAACAGTAAGTTTGGTTGGTTTTTGGAACTTTGGTTTGGTGGGGCGTACTTTCCAGGACTAACATCGTCGACTGACTTAAACCCTTCGACAGCTCCAGAACCGTAAGTAATTTAGAACGTATCACCATTTGCTTGGTACGTCGAAATCTATCTTTGGGCAGTTCAGTTTTGGCATCCGTCCTTCTGACATCTATTGACAAACTGAGTAATGACGGCTGGGTATTAACAACGGTCATTGTTTAAATTTTAGCCAATCTCAGATCTAAAATGGCCATCATAATTATTACTCCGACTCTGAATAGAGTCGTAAAATACGGTTTGTTTTGAAAATTTGTTTGCCGAAAAAAATCAAATGACGTGCACCGAAGAGCTGAGTTCACGTCTCACAGCCCCGTATAAAACAGGAAGCTCTTCATTACATCGGCCGAAAAGGTCTATTTTAAGCACAAATCAGTCCCATGATAGCAAATTTTTATTAAGGACTTAAAAAAACAAATAATTCTTTGCAGAGAAAGTATGGATTTCACAAACGTAGAATTTGTAGCCCGATTCGATCGGGCTCCCTGTCGCTGGTATCTGGTAATTGTAAGAATAGTGAAATGGAAGTTGTGACAGAGGTGCACCATATAACTGTGCTCTGGGTTTGAGAAAAGGGGATTTTTGGTTTAAGGTAGGAGTCGGCAACCTTTTAGCGGTGCCGTGCCGAACCAATGTTATAATGTTATTCCGCATGCAAACATAATTCTGCCAATTTTGTTATATATAGTATCAGAATTGGTCCAGTTACCGGATCTTATATTATTGCTCATTCAACATTTTAAAATACATGGGATCATATGTGAAAAGAAGAACTACATTTGGTGTCTTTATTTTTGGTTTCAATTATTTGACTAAAATAAGTAGTTTGTTTCTTAAAGCCAGAAACAGCCCTTTTCATAGCTTCACTTTCTCATCAGAATTTTTAAATGTGGATTGATGTTTAGTTTGATAATGTCGTTGAACACTTGACTGACGACACACGACACTTTCACAGCATAACGCGCACACAGCACTCTCCTTTTGTTGTACAAATCCAGAATCATTCGTCCAAGAGTCTTGAAAAGAGCGAACATCAAGTTTTTGTCATTTTATGAGTCATTTAGGACAGTATATTCTCTTTAATAAAACCCATGTGTGCGTCCAGGTGTCCGTGTGTGTCTTCTGGTGAAGTGCGCATGTGCAGGGCCGCACGTGTTCAGTCTCTCCCTGTGCATTCCCTGTGCAGAGAGAGAGAGAGAGAGAGAGAGACACACACACAGGCGCGCGAGACACACACAGACACACACACACAGGCATACAAGAGGGACACAAACACACAGGCGCAAGAGAGAGACACACACACACACGCGAGAGAGAGAGAGACACACACACACGAGAGACACACACACGCAGGCATGCGAGAGAGACACACACACAAACACACAGGCGCATGAGAGAGACACACACACACTGGCGCGCGAGACACACACAGACACACACACACACAGGCGCGAGAGAGAGACACACAGGCTCGTGAGAGAGAGACACACACACACGAGAGAGAGAGAGAGAGAGACACACACGAGAGACACACACACACACAGGCGCACGACAGAGACACACACACAGAGGCCGCGCGTGCATTGTTGCAATGTTACTTTTCTTGGTTGTTTATTAAATTACGGATTTTTCAAATGTTCATTTTTTTCCCGTGTTTAAAATTCATTAAAAAAAGTGTTTTTAGTGAGCGGGTCGTAGCTCTATAGCGCAAACTCTTGCAGTGTTAGTTTTCTCTGTTGTTCAAGGTTTTTTCAGTGTTATTCAATGTTTTTACATTTAGTTTACTATTATGCTATGCATTCTATGGTATAATTAGCTATATTTCTGCTTAAAAACTTAAAAAAATTAATATTTGCATACAGTTTGTACGGTCTGGAACGGATTAATTGTATTTACATACAATCCTGTGGGGGAAATTACTTCGGTTCACGACCAAATCGGGTTTCGACCAGAGTTTTGGAACGAATTATGGTTGTGAACCGAGGTTCCACTGTATTACTGTCAGAGAAAATTACAGGCATTTTACGGAAATACAAACCAGTATTACTGAGAGAGAAAATTAAAGGCACACAATACAGTGACACATATTACAGCCACATACCAGGTCCCTTGCCATTTAATATAGACTGTTCCTACTAATGTTTATGCACTACTGTTCTAGCGCCCGTTATTGTAACGGGCTTAATGTCTAGTCTTATATATAAACATCTACATAAGTTTAGGGTTGATTCCAAAATCCTCCTTCTTACATGTAAAACCTTAAATGGCCAAGGCCCTGCTTACTTGTCTGAACTTATCGTTACGTACAAATACGAGAGCACATTAAGATCTGAAAATGCCAACCTACTTAAGATTACAAAGTTGAATAAAATAACAGTTGGAGCTCGAACAGTTACAGGGCCCTAAAACTGCAAAACAATCCACTTGCTTGTCTTATATATAAACATCTACATGTGGAAGTGTGTCTGTCTGTCTGTCTGTCTGTCGGTCCGGCCCGGAAGTGCGAGGCTACAGCATGAAGCTCAAAGAAATCGACTGTTGCCAAAGTGAAACCGCTGAGAGAAGAGAAACTCGCTTAGCCACTAATACACAAGCGAGGCGAGCACATCGGCAAAACAATACCTCTGAGGAGAGAGGAACTCGCTTAGTCGCTGATAGACAACTGAGGCAAGCACATCGGCAAAATGAAACCGTCGAGGAAAGAGAACCTCGCTTAGTTGCTAATGCACAACCGATGTGATTGACTGATTGATGTAATCCGTGGTTTCTAGGAGCCCAGGCTTTTTACAGCACGGGCTTACAAAGCTAGTTACTTAATAATAACGAGGTTTGTTTTAACATTCCACAGTCTGCACTAAACACATGGTTTCCGTTTACTTGTGAGTCGCATGTGCAAAACATAGGTGAGGGCGTGAATGTGTGCGCTGTAATTAATATATTTTTTTTATTATATTTCAATTCAGTCAGAGTGCCATTGAAAATCGTTCTGCTGTGCCACAGGTTGTCAACCCCTGGTTTAAGGTAAGATGCCTCCATAAGCCTTTTCCATGATAAAACACAGTCAGTCATAGTCCAAAAGAGATCATAATTGTATGCGGTGTGAAGAGGACGGCTGAACGCACCCCTAGAAGACGTGGTTGCTCCTACGAAACCCCCTCTTAAACGCTGATACAATGGGAAACAAATACAGTTTTTTACCTCCTCTTTGCTCGATTAGCTGCAGGCTTGCTGCTGCTGCTGTGCCACGTGATCTGCATCTCGTGCGGTGCTTCGAACATTTAAAAGCCTGCTTCAATTAATATTTCAATTACTTTTGTCTTATTGCCTTGTCTCTCTTCTCCAAGAGACAGTCAGTCAGTCAGTCACTGTCCAACCCGCTCTATCCTAACACAGGGTCACGGGAGTCTGCTGGAGCCAATCCCAGCCAACACAAGGGTGCAAGGCAGGAACAAACCCTGGGTTGGGCGCCAGCCCACTGCAGGGCACACACACACCCACACCCCAAGGGACAATTTAGGATTGCCAATGCACCTAATCTGCATGTCTTTGGACTGTGGGAGGAAACCCACGCAGACAGGGGGAGAACATGCAAACTCCACGCAGGGAGGACCCAGGAAGTGAACCCAGGTCTCCTTACTGCGAGGCAGCAGCGCTACCACTGTGCCACTGTGCCATCCTTCCCCAAGACATCCTCTGCTTTATTCTTTATGCTTTATTATGTTGTATACAAATAAAGTTTATGTTTCTTGAAAATGCAGAATGAATCTGTGCAACTATGTGACCCAAGCCTGACAGTGGTAATAGACTACTATAAAGAGAGACAACAACTAAGGTTTGGGGAAACCGTCCCTGTGTACTTGAAATTGCAACGTGATTAAAGGCAGTCTTCACAGACTGGAGTCCAAAACAGAACTGAATATGTTAGTAAGAATGGTGGGTTTATAGTCAAGGAGCAGAAAGAGGAGGGATCTTGGGGCCGGAATCAGAAATGATGTCATCAGGCTGCAACTTCTTGGGAATTAGGTCACTGGGAGGGTGGGTTCTTCTGATGGTCTACAGAGGGAGAAAAGGAAGAAGCATCAGAAGACAGCACCAACCCCTTGCTTGGTGGAGAAACACTTATATTTGAGCCCGTTTTCAACTATCTGATACTGTGAAGTGCTACTATACAGCATGGACTTCATGTTGTGTCACACACGTGTGCATAGGAGACAGTTTACAGCAGGGGTGTCGAACTCTGGGCTTGGAGGGCCGCAATGGCTGCAGATTTTCATTCTAACCATCTTCTTAATTAGTGACCAGTTTTTGGTGTTAATTAACTTCTTTTGCTTTAGTTTTAATTAACTTGACTCAGGCCCCTTAATTGTTTTTTTTTTTCTTTAATTAGCAGCCAAACAATATGAGACACAAAACAAGCCACCACATGACCAGCTCACCTGTGCCCATCATACAATATCTGAAAGTAAAAAAAGGTGATGGTCTCAGTAAGGTTGATCTCTCAGGTTAACAAAACATTTTGACTGTGTTCTCAGAAAATCAACAGTTTTGGAAATGTCTGCTATGACAGAATGAGAACAGCAACAAGCCATGGAATTAAATAACGAGTTTAATTAACAGCAAGAATCGGCTTCTCATTATGGGATTGGTTGGAGTTTGAAATCCCAGTTTAGCTGGTCATCTGTCGGCTCGTTTCACATCTCATTTCAGTTTGGCTGTCATTTAAAGAAGAAACGAATCAATTCAGAGGACTGAATCCTTAAAAACAGGGCGATTAAAATGGAATGGAAAAGGAGTTAATTAGCAATGAAAACTGCTCACTGATTAGGAAAAGTTAGAATGAAAACCTGCAGTCACTGCGGCCCTCCAGGCCCGGAGTTCGACACCCCTGCTGTAAACTGTCTCCTATGCACACGTGTGCGACACAACATGAAGTCTATGCTGTATAGTAGCACTTCACAGTATCAGATAGTTGAAAACAGAGCCCAGATAGGCTTATGGGTTACTCAGTAGCTTTCATGGACAGAAGAATCCAACTCAAGTGATGTGAGAATTGAATTCTTTGATGTGCTATTGTTAGCTGTGAGTTGTGGAGGATCCATGACTGATTGTAGTTCATATTCTTTAAAATTTCTGAAAGAAGCACTCGATAGAGAGGTAAATCGACAGCACGCTGACGTCGGCCTGTGCAAGTAGCTGAGTTCCTGGCCATACGTGCTTTAAGGTAATTTGTATCGGGGATTTGTCTTGCCATTAACCACAACAATGTGATGTGCAAAATAAAGAAATAAACAAGATGAAATAACCTCTCCCCAGGTAAATTTGAAACAGCAGATTAACCAGTAATTGAGGTCAAATGGAATGTTTTCACTGTTTCAAGATTTTTGAAGAATCGCTGATGACTTTTACATGAAATTTTTGGAATTTCAAAGATGCGTACAAAACCATCTATTCAAAATACCTAAAATTCCTACTCTTTTGAGTTGCTTCTTCTGGTGAGGGTCGCAATGGCAGCCCGCCAAGCAGGTCAGCCTAGACATCTCCAGCAACAGAATCCAACACTGCCTGGGGAATTCCCAGGTGTTCCCAAGCCAATGGAAATACAGTATATAACCCCTCCAGCGTGTCCTGGGTCTGCCACAGAGCATCCATTGAGTGTGGGACATGCTCAGAGCAGCTCTTTGGTGCCCAAACCATGCCAAGTGGCTCCTTTCAATATGGAGGAGCAGTGACTCCACTCTGAGGTTCTCCCGAATCGCTGAGCTTCTCACTCTATTACAGAGCGTCAGGTAGGCCACCCTGCAAATAAACCTAATTTCTGAAGCTTTTACTCACCACCACATTCTTTCGGCCATTACCCACAGCCCATAACCGTAAGTGAGGAGAGGGATGTAGAGCGACTGACAAACCGAGAGTTTTGTCTTTAGTCTAAGCTCGCACTAACCAGCGTGGCCTGGTACAGCACCCACAGAACAGCTGCCATTGCTGTAGTCCACTTGTTTCCCTCACTTGTAAACAAGATCCTGAGATACGAGGTGTGATCAAAAAGTATGGTAAGTGTTGATGCAGAGCACCATCCAATAGCAACGCAAAACAATTCAATGCCGGGTCTGACATGTCCAGCCTAGAGCCGAGTTTGTGACAAGTTTCACCTTCTTCGATATTGTCAGTCGTCTGTGAGCCACTGTTGTATTTTTCAAGTTTGTTGTTAATAATGGACATCGAGCAACGCATTAACATGAAATTTTGTTTTAAATTGCAAAAAGCTCAGCAAACCCATCAGATGTTAAAATTGGTTTATGGTGACACTGCACCGACAATTAAGACTGTTTACTGAGTGTTTTGATCGATTTTGTAATGGATCTGACTCGGATGAAGACGAGAAAAGATCAGGACGTCCTTCAACATCAATAACCGAGGAAAATGTTGAAACTCTTTCATTCTTCATCATGACAACGCTCCTTGTCACACATCCCTTCTAGTACGACAATTTCTGTTGAGTAAAAACATTACGCTGTGTCCGCATCCACCTTATTTGCCGAATCTGGCACCGTGCGACTTCTGGCTGTTCCCTAAATTGAAAATGACCATGAAAGGCAAACAATTTCAATCCATTGAGGACATCCAGGCAGCCATGATAGCCCAACTAAAGACACTCTCGAAAGAAAACTTCCAGAACTGCTTCGCAAAGTGGCAGGAGTGTTGGGATAAGTGCATTCGAAGTGGAGGAGAGTATTTTGAAGGTGACTAGTAGTTGTAAATCCTTTACTGCAATAAACGTTTCTTTTTTAAAATATTCACTGTATTTTTTGACCACACCTTGTATGTGAACTCCGGTAAAGGTTGTTGCACCCCAACCCCTTGACTGGAGAGACCAATTCACTCTTTTCGATGAGAGAACCATGACCTCAGACTTGGAGGTCCAGCCGCTTCACACTCGACAGCAAATCACTGGGGTGCGTGCCAAAGGACACAATCAGATGAGGCAGAGAGGACAACATCATCTGCATAAAGCCTCTGTGTGGGCACGTGGGTGTATATGGGCCTGGCTGCATGAGCATAGTGGCCTGAAGAGCACTATGTGCCTCTCAAAACAATTTACATATGTAAGGCTGAGTGGATGATGAGGGGGCCAGTGAGGTGGCTGATAATTAATTTCCTCAAGTGCTGGATTCATAAAGAATCTGAAGTGGTATCCTGTCCAAAGCCTTGTTTCCAGTGATACCATTAGTCTGAATTTGATTGGTGTTCACAGGATCTCCTGCTCCCTTTATCTGTCGCTCAAAAGCAAGACCCTGTGATATCTGAACTTCTCCACTAAGGGCAGGTGTCCACCGCCCCACCTGGAGAGAGCAATCCAGTCTCTTCTGAGAGAGAACCATAATCTCAGACATGGAGGTGCTGATCCTCATCATAGCCGCTCCACACTCGGCAGCGAATCTCTGGAGTGCGTGCCGAAGGTCACAGTCAGATAAGAGAAAGAGGACAACATCATCAGCATAAAACAACAATGCTACCACTAGCCTCGCCAACTGGACACTCTCATGTCATTGGCCAATTTCTTGCCTGTGAAAACCACAAACAGGAGCAATGATAAGACATAGCCTTAATGGGGTCCAACACACAGAATGAATGAACACTAAGTATTGAGACAGAGCATTCATCTAATAAATGAACAGCACGTACTGTATAATGGACCCTGGTACCTGTCAAAACACGGTCATATGCAAATCTACAAAACAACATGTCGACTGGGTTATCAGACTCTGTAAGAGCCATTTTCCAAGTTCTATAAAATGTATGAATATTTCATGATAATGCATAAAATATGGGAGGTTCCTATAACCCCCGTGAATAGAATTGAGTTGGTATTTTCCTGTCATTTTCTAACAGTTTTGAGCAAACAATGTTCTCCAGTTAGTGTCTAGCCTTGCCTTGTGTAAGGTACAGAGGCATACGGTTTTTTAACCGTGTTCTTGTTTGTGCTCGCGTTCGTGCTTGCGCACGTGACCGTGCCTGGGCGTATGTCTATGTGCCAACGGCCTACGGGCCTTTTGAGTGTGAAGTAACTCGTAAAATAAAAGATATAAGTGTTGAACCGTATGTTTAAAGCATACAGAAGAAGAAATAAATAATCTTTAAGTACAGAACAACAACAACAACATTTATTTATATAGCACATTTTCATACAAAAAAATGTAGCTCAAAGTGCTTTACATAATGAAGAATAGAAAAATAAGAGACACAGTAAGAAGATAAAATAAGTCAACATTAATTAACATAGAATAAGTGTAAGGTCCAATGGCCAGGGGGGACAGAAAAAACAAAAAAAAAACTCCAGACGGCCGGAGAAAAAAAATAAAATCTGCAGGGATTCCAGGCCATGAGACCGCCCAGTCCCCTCAGAAATAACCAAAGCTTTTTAAGAAAAGCTAAGTTTATAGATTATACATTTTTTCCATTTTTTTTTGCCTTTATTCTATGTGTGTAACTATTTTTCTTTTTATACTTGTGTGGATTATTTGCTTTTAACTTTCACTAACTATTTTAAAACGAACTTTTGGACTGTGAGATTTCTTTGACACGGGTCTTACCCGTGCCTGACTTCGCCTTATACATCGGCGGCAACAGACTCTTCTCGCTGGAACAGTTGCTAGAGGGTGCTAAGTATGATAACTCAGTCTCAATGAAAATTTTACTTTCCAATTAAAAATTTTTCTTAGTGTACTAAATTGAGTGGTTGCACGGTTTCCGAGTTGTCTCTGTAGGTAGACAGACAGAGGTAACAACGACAACTATAAATCACAGTGTCGACGGAAGGAGCAGGATGGAGCTCCTGAGTACCTGTCCTTCCAGAAGGAACCCAAACCTTGAAGCCCCTATTTGGCCATCCTTCATTTTCTGCTTCCATGCCACAGTTTGCTTGTACTTTTTGTTTGATGTTCAGTTTGAAGTAAATGGGAAGAACGGGCTTGGCAGCCGGTCATTTATCCTCACTCGACCACAGAGTGGTGGTAGTCGTACTGTCACATGTACAGTGAAGTTCTTACTTGTTTGTCTGACTAACACACAACACTTCTTCGCTGTCTGGCATGTGTTAATGGGCATGGCTGCCATAATTACAGACTGTATAATTATTTACAGGAACAGGAGATACATGAGGACTAACTGACATGCTAAACCTGCATATATGGGCTCTCGCAGACTATCCTGGTGAGCTGTAATCGTCATTTTTGGACTTCAGGCATTTGGCTTGAAAGGCCACAGCAGGCTGCCTTAGTTTTGATCATACGAGTTTCAATGGACTCAGTTTGAACTCTGCAGTTTTATACACAAATTTTCCATACCGAACACAATTGTGAATATGGTTAGAATCCTATGTATTTTTTTGTTTTCTTTTTTATGTTATCTAAGTGTATAACTCATTATGTTATATGTTTAGAATGATTCATAAATGTACGACTTAAAAGCAGGACAGGTTTTCCCAACAGAACTGGATAACGTTGAGCTAAACACCCTTGATGACATAAATTGTTCTATTCTTATATTTATGATCAAAGCTTTTAGGCCGAGCTGTCCTTCACCAGACTTGTTAGCTAATTATCTGTGTGCAATTGTGACAGTCCAGATTTGACTACAGCTGCCATGTCCCGCTTTGATCCCAGAACTGTCGATAGTCATATCCAAAATGAGCCGGGCAATGAGGACACGAGCAAGCAAGAATAAGGCACATCGAAGTGCTTAGTGCTTTTATTTATGTATTAGCTGTGCTACCCATCTAAGGCGGGTTGAAATCCAAGTGATCAACGTAGACCTCAGTGCTAACATTTGCAGGGCACCATGCAATGTGGATGTCTGTGTTACACGCCATTTGGTATGGGATTTGTGAAAACAGTGTTAATATTTGCGATCCGCCATCTGTTGGAATGACAAATGCAGAGTATTTTATTACTAAAAGTTTTTGTGATGTGCCATCTCTTGGAATGACAAGAGACAAGGCAACAGGATGGACACACAGACACACAGTATCTTATCCTTTTTTCCAGGTGGAAAACAAAGTGTTCAGAAAGGATAGTGCAGAATCTTTAAATATAAACTCATAATTGAATAAAATTTCCATAAAAAGCAGTGCTCTTCCATGAAGATAAAATCAATAAATAAATAAATCCACTATTAAAAGTCCAGAATAAAATGGGCTTTGTCCGTCTTCTCAATCCACACTCCTCAAGCCTGGTGTGTCTTTCTGTCTCTCCATCTCCCCAGCTCACCCTTTCGGTCTTCTGAACCAGTAAAGATAACAGCAGCTGCAGTCCCAGGAGGATGTCTCATGATTGCTACAAGGCTGTTCAACAGGGAATTGATCCATCCCAGACTGTCATTCCCCTTTCTTCCTTAGGGGCCCTTTCCCCACCACCACACTGAATTGAACAACCCCAATTCTGCTTTCTTGACTATTTTCCTTTCACAGTTCTTTTTTTCTGTTCTTCCCCCATGTCTCCTGCCCACACTCCTTTTCTGTTCTTCAATGGGTGCAGGTGGTGATGATAGATAGATAGATAGATAGATAGATAGATAGATAGATAGATAGATAGATAGATAGATAGATAGATAGATAGATACTTTATTATCCCAAGGGGAAATTCACAAGTAGTAAAAAGTGTGCAGGGAATGAGTCCACATAAAAGAAAGTGGTAGAAGTGATCAGTGAAATAGAGAAAAATAGAGAAAAAGGTAGAAAGATAAACTCATACACGGAGCTGCTTGAAAGGCTGCCACTCGTGGAGGTGCCTGAGTCATATATCAATATATACACTCACCTAAAGGATTATTAGGAACACCATACTAATACGGTGTTTGACCCCCTTTCGCCTTCAGAACTGCCTTAATTCTACGTGGCATTGATTCAACAAGGTGCTGAAAGCATTCTTTAGAAATGTTGGCCCATATTGATAGGATAGCATCCTGCAGTTGATGGAGATTTGTGGGATGCACATCCAGGGCACGAAGCTCCCGTTCCACCACATCCCAAAGATGCTCTATTGGGTTGAGATCTGGTGACTGTGGGGGCCATTTTAGTACAGTGAACTCATTGTCATGTTTAAGAAACCAATTTGAAATGATTCGAGCTTTGTGACATGGTGCATTATCCTGCTGGAAGTAGCCATCAGAGGATGGGTACATGGTGGTCATGAAGGGATGGACATGGTCAGAAACAATGCTCAGGTAGCCCGTGGCATTTAAACGATGCCCAATTGGCACTAAGGGGCCTAAAGTGTGCCAAGAAAACATCCCCCACACCATTACACCACCACCACTAGCCTGCACAGTGGTAACAAGGCATGATGGATCCATGTTCTCATTCTGTTTACGCCAAATTCTGACTCTACTATTTGAATGTCTCAACAGAAATCGAGACTCATCAGACCAGGCAACATTTTTCCAGTCTTCAACTGTCCAATTTTGGTGAGCT
>JANRMT010062797.1:25553772-25582834 GCA_026402145.1 Polypterus bichir lapradei | reverse complement strand
GTCATGAAAATAAAGAAAACACATTGAATGAGGAGGTGTGTCCAAACATTTGGCCTGTACTGTATATATATATACCATCACAGGAAATGATGGTGCAGATGAGGATGTCCGCCAACAGATTGGCCAAGCATCGTCAGTATTCCAATGCCTGCACCGAATCTGGTCGACGACATCAATCAATCGTTCAGCAAAAGTCCGACTCTACAATAGCAACGTGGTACCGACTGCCATATATGCTAGTGAGACATGGAGGGCAACAAAAGACATTGTCCTGTGCCTCAACGTCTTCCACCAAAGATGCCTATGATGAATACTTGACATAATGTACCACGATCGGGTCACCAACTACGAAGTGCTGCGATTGAGTGGGCTCGCAAGACTTGAAGACATTGTCAGCAGGTGGTGAATGAAACCAGCAGGCCACTCGCTCAGGCTACTGAAACGCCGTATCCCAAGGGCCGCTATAAACTGGCAAAAGAAAACAAGGGCGTCCTTTTAAGACCTGGCAGGCGACCTGCTGAGAGGATTTTCACGCCTTTGAAGAAGCACTAACGATCACGACTGATCAAACCCGTTGAAGAAAACTTGCTGTCCAATGCGCCGTACAGCACGAGAGGAGCTAAGCTGATGGGTGCCGGTGCTGTAATTACAAACCCCAGAGCACTAACGAGGCAATTGGCTGCCATGGGCATCCATTTAAATTTCCATTTATGTATTTGGCTAATTCCTTTATCCATGGTGACTTTGTGATACAATGGTTACATTTCTTTTGGCTTTCCAATTGGAGCCAGGGAGGTCAAATGACTTCCTCATGGTCACACAGTGTCAATAGGAGGATTGGAACCCACAACCTCACCCACAATGCCACATTGCCTGACACATCCACATGTCTGCACGTGAATACCTGGCCAGCCAATTCCCCATCGACCTCCCGGAACCACTCTTTCATGCTACTGCTTGCACCTACGCCATCCTGAGCTTGAGCTCAGCTGGACCTTCATCAGCCCAGCAGTAGGAGCCACATTTAGATAGTTAATATTAATGTTAAATTTGCTTAATTTGAATTGGTTTAGCATAGCTACATAGACAATGGAGGATTCTGGTTTACCCCCTGTACGCTAACTTGTTAATGGAATATTCTTAATACTCTGCAATATTCCTGTTGTAAATACAGGTCAAATTCCATTACAACAAAGTGCCAGGGACCTAAAAAAAATATTTAGTTGTAATGAGATTCTGTTTTTGTCACTATAGTGCTTTCTTCAACTTGTGTCCAGACGTATGCAATCATTTCAATAGCTTCTTTCACGTTAATTTTAATCTCCTCCTGCCTACCAGTTATGCTGACGAGAATTTTTCTCAGCATTTCCTTGCGATAATACACTTTCAGGGTGCGAATGACGCCCAAATCCAATGGCTGAAGCACTGCCGTGCAATCCGGTGGGAGAAATTCAACGTCAACATTATCTAAATGTGGAAGCCTGTTGTGGGGAGCACGGTTATCAACCAGAAGCCAAATTATCCTTTTCTTCTTCTTCATATTGTGAGGTTTCTGAACTCTTTTGGGACCCCAAAAACGGGTCAACCCGCCAAAGTGCGTCCCGAAGCGCGATTGCCGCGTCTGTGGAAGATTGTGTGTCCGTTGCTGGGGCAGGGCGACAGCAGGCTCACAGCGCTGCAGTGACGTGCCACAGAAGCAAATCTGAAAAGATCGTGGTCGCGCTATATGTCCCTGTCGTGTACGCCAAAACACGAGGCTGAGTCTCAGTACTTTAGCAAAATCAGCTTTTATTCAGCTTAAAACAGGAACAGCACGGTTATTTATTGTAGCGGGATCTGCCATTCAACTATACACAGACACAGCAGTCAGGCAGGGTTGTGGCCAGGTCAGCGGCCAAGTAATACTGTGCCCTCACAACAGTGACTTTGCTTTTTCTTGAATGAGAGGCACACTGATAGGAATGTTTCTTGAACGAACGTCACTGCACCACATAAAAATTGCTTTTTCGACATCTTTAAATGCAGCAGTTCGTATACGTTTGCAGACCAAGATTTTTCTTCTTTTTTCGCTCGGTCTTTCAGGAAAGCTGATAGCGTCGATAGCGAAATTCCAAATTCACTGGCAACATCTTTTTCCGTGTTTGCCATTCCCGTAGGAAGGTGACAATGAGTTAAATTCCAGTGGATGTTTTTCAAATGTTGATAAGCCATAAGGAAAAGGGATCACTGAAAACCACAGAAAACAAACACAGCAAAAAAAAAAAAAAAACAGTACGAGGAAAGTTCGAAGAAAGAAAAAATTTACAGTGTTTCTGTTTGAGGAACGTTGTGCACAACTGAGCTGTGACCACAGAACTAACTGCTCTGTGGTTGATTCATTCAGGCATTTCAAGGTCTTTTGGGCACTTCGTTGAAATGAAAGTATCTGCTGAATGTACTTTGTAGTAACTAGATTTCTATAGACTCATATCATATGGGGAAACCATAAAAACACCTCGTTGTAATGAAAATTTTGTTGTAAAGATCTTCGTTGTAATGGAATTTTACCTGTGGAGTGCTGTCAGATTGATAGATAGACAGTTAGACAGAACCAAGAGCTGTTGGATAGATTAGATTGGAAGGCACAGAGGCACGTAGTTTTTTCAAAGTGTATATGATAGTGTGCTGTATGTGACAAATAAAGAAATGTAACTAGGAGGACAGGGTGGAGTGGTGGCTCTGTGGCTAAGGATCTGGAAGGTTGCCGGTTCAAATCCTGTTACTGCCTGAATGGATTTTATTCCATTCAGCCCTTGAGTAAGGTCCTTAACCTAAAAATTACTCCTGGGATGCTGTACAATGGCTGACTCTGTGTTCTAACCACCAAACGTCATGTAGAAAAGCAATTTCCCCCTCAGGAGATTAACATAGTATATCAAATCAAAAAAATCCCCCACGGATCTCCCTGCTCCTTAAGGCTGTTCAGTGAGGAAATGATCCACCCTGGAGTGCCATTCCCTTGGCTCCATCATGGATTTAAATGAAATATCATAGACGTGATGTATTTCTTATTTATGTGGATTATCAATTTCTCCAGAGAGGTGAGATTGCATTGGTTTGGACATGTGCAGAGCAGAGATGCTGGGTATATTGGGAGAAGGATGCTAAGGATAGAGCTGCCAGGGAAAAGGAAAAGAGGAAGGCCTAAGAGAAGGTTTGTCACACATGTGCGAGAAGGAGACAGCTAAAGGGCCTGGGTAACTGTAATACTACACCAGACTAGAGGGTGGCAGAGTGTGCTGACTGTCTCTCTCAGGTACTTGCAGACCATTCCCAGGAAATCTCGCCAGGTTCCGGCACCCCTGATGATGTCACTTCCGGCTCTGGCACCTCTGATGATGTCACTTCCGGCACCTCTGATAACATCATTTCCTTCCCGAGCCCTTAAAACCACCATCTTACCTCCAAATATTCAGTTCTGCTTTGGACTCAGTCTTGTGTACATCTCTGTTCAATTATTTCAAACTTTTGCAGCTGGGCTATAATATACGGGTGGCTGACCCAAACCTTTATAATGTCTGGAGGTTCATTCTTGTTACAGGAATTAGTGAGAGAGGACATACAGGTGATGGTGTAACAGAGCAGCATGCAGAGGACAGAAAGATATGGAAGAAGATAATCTGCTGTGGCAACCCCTGGTGTGAGCAGCCAAAAGAAAAAGAAGATCAATTTTTCCCTCTGTGTTTTTTGTGGAACAGTTTTGCTTTCAATTTCACTAAAACTTTAAACAAAGACAACTGGACTGTGGGATCCCACTTAATCCTAAGACCTTTCCAGCAGCTGAATTTCCAACTACAGTACGAGAGATGTTTAAAAAGGCACTTTTTTTAAATTTCAAAAACAAATTACATCACTTTTCTACATAGTCACCTTGGTTGGCGATGCAATTTTCCCGGCACCATACCAGCTTTTTAATGCCCAGTTACTACTCCTCCCACCTTCACCGTTTCCAACAAAAATACAAAAGTGCAGAAACTTTTTGAACATCCATCATATTTTGGAATCCTCTAACACAGATGTTTGCTACTCTTCAGTAGGCTTTTTGGCTTTGATGTAAAGGTGTATTTTTATGGGGTCTTTACACCAGTTATTCATCTGCTATTATTCTATTTTAATAAACCGTGCTGTGCTTTTACATTTCTAGATTTTTTTTTTGTTCTTTATTTCGCCTTATACAATTTCTCGTATTAGGAATTTCTTAGTTTTCGCATACCCCCTGGGGTCAGAGCACAGGGTCAGCCATTGTACAGTGCAGGTTGAAGGTTTAGGGCTTTGCTCAAGAGCCCAGCAGAGTAGGATTTCCTTTGGCAGTGACGGGGATTCAAACCGTCAACCTTCGGGATACCAGCACAGATCCTTAGCCTCAGAGCCAACACTCCACCCTGCCTATCTTGAGTGATTGAAGTAATAAACTACAGCAGACAGGGGGCACCTGGTGTTTTGGAGTTTGCCACTTTCGACCGACAGAAAGTAGCGTAGTTTGGAGTAATACATTGATGGCATTAAACAAGACACATCAGCCGCCATGTATGTAGTAAGTGCTCCAGGGACATCTGGGTGTCGTTCATGTTGAACGAGTGACTCGGTACGTGGAGTATTGAGGACCTGGGTGAGAGGCTGTGCAGGCATCACTCAGACTGAGCGCTTAGGGTGTGAGGCTGGGCCTGTTCATAATGAACTTGCTGCTTTCCGTTCCTCCCGTGATAAAACACAGACTGGAGAATCCAGTCACTTCTAAAATGTTATGATTCAGTGCTTATTTTCTTTGGTGCCCTTAACACTGAAACACAATCAACTGGACCAGGTCTTACCTTGGCCACTTTCTTTGTATTGGCCCTGTTTGCCTGCTCTTAAAGCGATTCTATTTCATTTGAAGAGATTATGCAAAGAGATGGGCAGTAAACGTAACACACACCCGTCCCACCTGGGTTTCCTTTGTTTCTTCCCTTATCCCACTGACTACGCCAAATATGTCCGCCCCCTTGGGCCCTCAAGGCTGCAGATTACCAGAACCCTTTTTCATCTGACTACCCCACTGATCCCATAGTCAACATGGCAGCTCTCCATTTCTGTTTGTTTTAGTCTTCTTCTTTTTCTTCTTATGTCTGCTCCCATTTAGGATTCACCACAATGGATCATCTGTCTCCATCTATCCCTGCCTATTATATCATTTTCAGCAACACCAACTGCCTTCATGTCCTCCCTCACCACATCCATAAACCTCCTCTTTGGCCTTTCTCTTTTCCTCTTGCCTGGTGGTCCCATCCTCTCTTTTCCTGATGCACCCCTCATCTCTCTTCTGCACATGCCCAAACCATCTCACATGATCACCAAACTGTCATACCTGTGTTTGTTTTCATCAGTTTCATTAAAGGATTCTTACTTATTTAGCATGTGACGATGTCCTTACTTGACTACTGTGTGTGTATTTGTTAATCCTGCAGCTGGTTGGCTTCAAAATCCGAGCCACAGTGACAACAGTCAGCCAATAAATGAATCATTCATTTTAAAGAGCATGCCATCACAGAGTGCAAATCAGAAAAACAATTCAAAATGCAACCCCACCCAACACCATGTCAGCATCTTCATCATACAACCCCAAAACCAAAACTGCTGGGACGGTATGGAAAATACTACAAAAAACAAGAAGGAGTGATTTGTAAATTTACTTTGATGCAGACAGGGTTGGCATTTAGTGGCCTGCCACAAACTGCCATGTCATACAGGAATGGCATGTGGGGTCCTGTGGACTTCTGGATTGGTGTCTCTAGTAATAATTATGAGACATGAATTTGCAGAATTTGGAGAAGAAGACACATTTGTTTTCCTGCTATTGATTTCTGGACTTGTAAATGACTTTTTAAGCAAGAAGAACAGAATAATTTAGTATTCAGATCAATATGTCACTGACAAATTGGCCTCTTTAAAATTCCAGGCTGCCGAGCTACAGTGCAGAGCAGGCAAGCAGCCTCACGCCAAGCCATTTTGAAGCGGGTGCCAGTGCTTTCTGTGGTAGCCTGCCCTTCCTTACTGTGCCCGTGCTCTGCCCGACTCCACACTTTTTTAGTGATGGCAGAGAGCGTGCCGTGAAAGTCCTGGCTGACAAAGCTCATGGGGCCTACCAGGGAGACTCATCACCCTTCCAAGGAGCTGTCCAACATTGTCATACGGATCCTCTACTTCACGGCCTGGGGTCACACCATGACAAGCGGGGAACACTCGTGCTTGGCAATTGTGGTGTAAGAACAACCTGGGAGTCCCCAGAAGTGTGACTAGCAACGGCTGCTGAGCTCAGTTGGGATGTGTGGGGCTGGAGGGAGTCTTGAGTTCCTGTTTTGGTTACTTCTCTGACTTTTGTGTCTTTTCTGCTTTATACTTACTTGTTTCTGAAATATTATTTTTCATGTCTTTATATCAGTGTTTCCCAAGCTTTGTCGTGTCAGAATCGAGCTTTTCACATGTTAATGTATTCGAATCTCATGGGGAGAGAAGGGGCAAAGGATACCCCTCCATGAATTTAGTGCAATTGTCTGAATTGGGGGAGTGTGTTTTGTTGCCCCTTGGTGAATCAAGCGTGGTTGGGTTTGGGGTCCTATGTGATCACCAGAACGTTGCATCAAACACGATCATCAATGCTTTTCCTCCTTGGTGAATCAAGCAAGAGCTACCTGTGATGCTACCCCTGTGAATCGAGTACATTCATTGGAGCAGTGCTGGTTTTCCGTCAGGGGCTGGCCACTGCCCACCTGTAGTGCCACCATGGCCTTGTGATATTGCAGGTCCATGGACCCTAAAGAATGGTGTTGTTTTTTTAAATAATAATCCATTGGCCGTGTCAGTCTCCATGGGTGCACATGGAAAAGCCGCGGGGAGTTGATGAGATAATTGGGGGAAGGCGCTTCTACACGTGAAGGTGCAATCGTTCTCAATTGCTTCATTGGCTTCCTGCGGTGTGTGATTGAGTCACTGCGCCCACAGAGCCGTATAAGTACGGGCTGGCAGGGAAATGAAAAAGGGGCGAAAGAGGAAATGAAAGAAAGGCAGAGTGAGAGTGGGACAGTGAAGGAGGACAAGCCAGCCAGCTGATGAGAGAGAGAGAGGTCAGGGGTCCCATGATGGAGTGAGGGATCAGCGCTCCAGGCACGGATCATACCCACTAATTGTGTCGAGGAGTGGATATGATCGAGGTGGCATCGTCTCCTGGAATCCGAGGGATGACTGCATGTGTGAGAAGGAGGGTGAGAGGACAACTGACCCCGAGATGGCAGACGCTGACGCAGACAGCCAAGATGGGGTCAGTAGTGAGTGGACTGGGGCTGCTGAAGTCTCCGCCAGCTGAGCGAGCCATGGAAGGAGTTGGGTTTGGCTCACTTGCCCAATGACTGTTGCTTGTTTTTAGTCTCATTTTAGCCTTGTTTTAAACATTTGGATTTTTACCCTTTTCTGGATTATTTATTGGAAATACTGCACTTTCTTTTTGGGCACTGTTTAGTTTTTGTTGTTCATAAAAGCACTTGAACACTTTTACACCATCCCCTTGCTACAAGTGTGATTTGTCCCCATCTGCCAATTCATACGGTTACATTATCAATGGTGTCGGGTTTGAGAGGTTCCCAACTGGGAAGAGGAAGCATGGAGCTGGACCCACCCCACCACGGCCCACAGGTTGGGGAACACTGATTTATATTGTGTCTTTAGTTTTGCTTAATATTTGTTAACTAGCAAAATACCCGCGCTTCGCAGCGGTGAAGTACTGCCTTAAAATTTTTATTAAGAAGAAAATTAAACCTTTTTAAACTGAGGGAAAATATACCAATAATTATTTGTTAAAGATCTCTTTGTATGCCACATTGTCAGTTCGGCCCTCCAGTTGTAATATGACCAAGCTGTAGCTGTGCACTGAGCTTACTCTTGAGCATGCAACGTACAGTTGGCCATGTGAACAGTAATCTTGTTTCAAATCTCACAGCTTGGATTGCTGCTGTCATAATCGGTTTGAGTTTCATGGTTTGTTTCAGTTTACGACAGTATTTGTAGGACTTGTGTTGAAGAGACATTCGGCATCTGTCAAGCGTTGTAAGTATACAACCAGTTTCATTGATAACTTCACATCCAGCTTTTGAGAGTTTAAACATTTCTAAACATCAAAGTGTCCACTACTGAAATCGTCACCTGTGAAGCTAAGATGTTTAAGAGGCATTGGCGGTTGTCCAAAGGTGTAAAATATTTGGCCATTTCGGTACACTTAAGCATTTCACTCTTCTAGTGCTCCTGTGTAGTATAATTATCTCCTGTACCATCATCAGTCCACACCTTGAACCTGTCCCAGTCATTCAATACATAAGACACAATGTTCCTCATATTAATAGTGAGCCTGATATGGCTGTGCAATATGTAACAAAGAGAATGGAAAGGCAGGTGCCATCTCCGGGCATGGAAACCACTTGGTAAGTGACAGTTCTTTGATCGATGGTGATTACCTCGATAGACATGTTAATGGGGGTACGGTTGGAATGATAAAGGAAATGGGTACTTGAACAATGTAAAGTAAGTCTAAAATACCTATACAATAACTATAATCGTAATAAATGAACAATAAAACAGCGGAGAAGCCGTGGATTAAATAAAAAGGCTGTAGTTATCAGCAGGGAGACGTGAATACCGTGGCGAAGCAAGGAAGGGAATGTAGAGACTGGAGCGACAGACGGCCTTATATAGGTAGGCAGCCAACAACGTGGGAGGCGTTGGGATGGGGAAACCAACGCCGCCTCACACGGTGACCGAGCTGCAGGCTATGGACGTATATATGTACGTAAGTAGGATTCAGTTAGCGTTGGGAACCCGCGTACCAAATTTCTTGAAGATGGGCCCATAAGTAACAAAGACCGTTGAAAAGTTCAATATGGCAGCCGACAGTGGCATCATATCACCGAAATAAGTACCAAATTTCAGCCTTCTACCTATGAATAAGAAAGTTCAACATGGTGGACGTTGTTGACCGTTACGCGTAGAATTTTGAAATGAAACCTGTTTAACTTTTGTAAGTAAGCTGTAAGGAATGAGCCTGCCAAATTTCAGCCTTCTACCTACACGGGAAGTTGGAGAATTAGTGACGTTGGAAACTTCAATATGGTGGCCGACAGTGGCATCATACCACTGAAATAAGTACGTACATCGGTTTTGGTTAGCGCAGGGAAGCCACCTACCAAATTTCGTGAAGATGGGGCCATAAATAAGAAAGTTCAACATGGCGGACATTGTGAAAATTAGTGACATTGGAAAGTTCAATATGGCGGCCGACAGTGGCGTCATACCATCGAAATAAGTACATACATCGGTTTCGGTTAGCTCAGGGAATCCGCCTACCAAATTTCATGAAGATGGGGCCATAAATAAGAAAATTCAACATGGCGGACGTTGTCGACCGCTATCGACCGTTATGACCGTTACGTGTAGAATTTCGAAATGAAACCTGTTTAACTTTCGTAAGTAAGCTGTAAGGAATGAGCCTGCCAAATTTCAGCCTTCTACCTACACGGGAAGTTGGAGAATTAGTGACGTTGGAAAGTTCAATACGGCGGCTAACAGTGGTGTCATACCACCGAAATAAGTATGTACATTGGTTTCGGTTAGTGCAGGGAAGCCGCCTACCAAATTTCGTGAAGTTGGGGCTATGAATAAGAAAGTTCAACATGGCGGACATTGTTGACCGTTATGACCGTTACGCGTAGAATTTCGAAATGAAACCTGCTTAACTTTTGTAAGTAAGGTGTAAGGAATGAGCCTGCCAAATTGCAGCCTTCTACCTACACGGGAAGTTGGAGAATTAGTGATGTTTGGAAAATTCAATATGGCGGCCGACAGTGGCGTCATACCACAGAAATAAGTACGTACATCGATTTTGGTTAGCGCAGGGAAGCCACCTACCAAATTTCGTGAAGATGGGGTCAGCCTTCTACCTACACGGGAAGTTGGAAAATTAGTGATGTTGGAAAGTTCAAAATGGCGGCCGACAATGGCATCATACCATCAAAATAAGTACATACATCGGTTTTGGTTAGCGCAGGGAAGCTGCCTACCAAATTTCGTGAAGATGGTGCCATAAATAAGAAAGTTCAACATGGCGGACGTTGTCGACCGTTATCGACCGTTATGACCGTTATGTGTAGAATTTCGAAATGAAACCTGCTTAACTTTTGTAAGTGAGCTGTAAGGAATAAGCCTGCCAAATTTCAGCCTTCTACCTACACGGGAAGTTGGAGAATTAGTGATGAGTCAGTCAGTCAGTCAGTCAGTGAGTGAGTGAGTGAGTGAGTGAGTGAGTGAGTGAGTGAGTGAGGGCTTTGCCTTTTATTAGTATAGATGGTCTTCTATGTCTTTAAATGTTCTGCCATTCCTTGTGTCTTGTGGGTGGATCCCCAGGAGGCAGGGCCACCCTGACATTACTGCTGCTTTATCTGCCTTTATATTGGTGTCTGAGAGACGATCCCAGCATTTCATTTAAAGTTCATTGTTGGGATTCCATTTTATTTTGATATTTTCTGGTTCTGGATTTTTCACTTCTGCTATTGGACTTTGCTGTTGGACTTGTCAGCTTTGGGATGTCTTCTTCAGCAAGCCCCTTTTTCTCTGTCTTTGTATTTTTATGTTTCTTTTTTTAAATAAATTCTCCATTTACAAAGATACTTTGCTTTGGGTTGTCTCAACAAGCCAGAGGTTTATGGATAACCCCTCTCTTAGAAGTTTTGTTTTTTTTTTTTTATAGTAAGGGGCTCTGCCCCCTGCTCGCTTCGCTTCCCAACCCCTGGGTTTGGTTAACCGGATATAAAATTTAACTCTTTCAGGGCGGTTGTCGACTTTTGTCGAAATTCAGGGGTAGAGGATGGTAATCAGCCGTAAAACTTGCTGCTTTGTTTTAGTTCATCTATCTTTGCTAGAAGGAAATTCAGCTTCATTGATTTGACCTCGATTACCTATGCATGCGTGAGTTCGAAGAGCGAATGACCTCTAAAATGGCATCAATGTCTGGCGAGAGACCAAGCGAATGCCCAAAGCAAAATATTCGGTGGACGACGTTTTGCATATTATTGCCGACTCGGACTCTGACATGTCAGACTCCGATTTTGAGGCAAGTGATCTGAAGATGGAAATCGAAAATAAAAGTGAGGAACCGGCTTCAACTGATCGGTCATTCCCCAGCTGATAGCGGTGTTTGCTTGTGTAGCTGATGTGCCTACGGCAACGTTTGCCTGGGAGGATCACCACTTACAATGACCAGAGGTACAAACCAGATTGTGTCACACTGCCATACTAAGACAGTCAGGCAGCCACCCACCACGCATTCCTACCGGCCATCGAGCGGCCCCCTACACAGCCACCAGAGACCCTGAACAGGTGCCGACAACAGCCACAGCAATATATGAAACCTTTGCTTCGTGTGCTTTCCAGAAAAGTGAGTTGCCTGCAAAAAATATTCAGCCCTCAAAGAGTTAAAGAGATTGGTATTTTCATGAGAATTGGTACAAATTCATTATTTTTACTTTTACTTTAAAACTTCAGTAAAAACAATTTTTGGAATTAACTTTTCATCAATATCGCATTGAATTTTGATTTTGTTTTTGGACTTACATCGTGACAATGCAACATATAACTGCCCGTGAGTGAATATCGTTTCTTTCTCTCTAATAAATAAGCCGACTTTTTTGAACGTTTGTCCCTGTGATTTGTTAATTGTCATAGCAAAAGCTTTTCTAACAGGAAACTGTAAATGTTGTAATACGAATGACATATTAAGATCTCCTTTGGTGTCTAATGTTATCTGTGGAAGATGTACTACATTACCTTTCTTGTCGCCTGTTAAAATGAAGTTCTACATTGTCTTCTACTCTTTGTCTTTTATTTCTGACCCCGATTGGACCTGCGAGGTTTTCAATTCCACTTGGTCCGGGCTGATTATTACTTTCTTTATTTTCAGAATTTGCACATACATTATTATTGTTCTTTATTGCATTCTTTTCTCTCCAACGTTTTTGGGTCACTTTTCGATGTGCTGCTCTTTCTTGTTCGCTTAGTCGTTAACGTGTCATCTAGAACGTAGAAAATTATTGTCCTGATGAAACTTATAAGAGCTGAGAGCGCAGGAAGTGCGTCTGACAAAAGCATTCACACGACTGAGAGGTTGGATGACTGTGGTCTTGTTTGAAAATGGTTGTAAGTAGGGTGTGACTTGAAAGATTCTAATGGCAAAAGTCACCGTCTCGCAGGAATTGCTTCCAAAGGTTGTAAGTATGACAAGACTTGAAAGAATCTCATGTTAAAAGTCTCCATCTCACGGGACTTCATACCAAAAAGTCTCTTTAAAAAGTCACGCCTCGTCCCAAGATTTTTTTATTATAATAGAGAGATATATAGATTTTTGAATATTTAAAGTCTTTATGAACTTTTAAAGCCAGCTTCCCATTCTGGGCCAGGGCAGGTCAAAGCTTACAGGAAGTAGTTGGGGGCTGGCAGAATGGCGTAAGACCATTTCTGGAAGGTCTGGGCCTGCTTGTAGAGCTTTTTTGGAGGCCTCACACCCCTTTCACCATGTCTATATATCCCTTAATGTTGACGTTTACCAAAGTGGCCCAGTATTCCTCCAGCACAGTGGCAGCAGGACCGTCATGCCAGTTCTGATGAGCTTAACCAAGTGAGCCAGAGGCCTGTGTTTTTGACACCTACCTGTGACAGGTTGTTTTAATGGTTTCACTTTGATTTTAGAGATTTAAAAACTTATTTTAGGAAGCACATTTCATGTGATCACTGGAGTAAATGTTGTGGGTGTGGTGTGGCAATTGCCCAGCGCCAGCTGTGGGGTGCAGAGTGTGCAGCCACAAGTGCGTAAAGGTGGGTAAGGAAAGGGGCTTAGAAAAGAATGAACAGTGTGAATAAACGAGAGGAACACAGGAAAAGCTTTGGGGAAGCAACCCTGAATACTTGAAGATTTGGGCTGAAAAAAGAGCAAAGAAATCATCAATAAGATCGAAAGTCCAAAACAGAACTTGTAAGAGCCATTTGCCAGTTATTTAGGTCATGTCAAGATGATAGAAGTATTTTCTTAGTTATGTTAAATTTTTGCCAATTTATTAGTGCATAGCGTATGGCAGGTTCTTATAACTCCCCAAATTAATTGGTATATTCTACCTATTTGTTGTCCCTCTGATTACAGATTAGTATCAGTTACTCACCTGCCTTGCCATGGGTAAGACATGGAGGGCACACTTTTTCAAACCACACCTTAACGTGCTCAGTTGTACAGTACAGGCCAAAAGTTTGGACACACCTCCTCATTCAATGTGTTTTCTTTATTTTCATGACCATTTACAGCACTCCATCACTCTCCTTCTTGGTCAAATAGCCCTTACACAGCCTGGAGGTGTGTTTGGGGTCATTGTCCTGTTGAAAAATAAATGATCGTCCAACTAACCTGACTTCTGCACAACACAACTGCTGGTCCCAACCCCATTGATAAAGCAAGAAATTCCACTAAATAACCCTGATAAGGCACACCTGTGAAGTGAAAACCATTTCAGGTGACTACCTGTTGAAGCTCATCGAGAGAATGCCAAGAGTGTGCAAAGCAGTAATCAGAGCAAAGGGTGGCTATTTTGAAGAAACTAGAATATAAAACATGTTTTCAGTTATTTCACCTTTTTTAAGTACATAACTCCACATGTGTACATTTATAGTTTTGATGCCTTCAGTCATGAAAATAAAGAAAACACATTGAATGAGGAGGTGTGTCCAAACTTTTGGCCTGTACTGTATGTGCAGAGCCGTATTTTTAGAACGTACTGAACGTGAAGTAGAGCACAGAGAAATAACTCATCCTTAAGTATGGAAACATTTAAAGTTAAACAAGAAGAAACATTTTTCCCCCTTTTTTTGTCTATTATTCTATGTGTGTAACTACTTTTCTCTGTTCTTGTGTGGACTGTTTGTCTCGAAATTTCACTAGGTGGAGGAAATGAGCTGAATGACTTCTGGCCTGTCGCTCTGACGTCACATGTGATGAAGATCATGGAGCGGCTGCTGCTTCACCACCTGAGGTCACAGGTCCGCCACGCCCTCATCCCTCTGCAGTTCGCATACCAGGAGAAGGTGGGAGTGGAGGATGCCATCATCGATATGTTACACCGATCCCTCTCCCACTTGAACAGAGGTAGTGGTGCTGTAAGAATTATGTTTCTGGACTTCTCTAGCGCCTTCAACACCATCCAACCTCTGCTCCTTAGGGACAAGCTGACAGAGATGGGAGTAGATTCACACCTGGTGGCATGGATCATGGACTATCTTACAGACAGACCTCAGTATGTGCATCTCGGGAACCGCAGGTCTAACATTGTGGTCAGCAGCACAGGAGCACTGCAGGGGACTGTACTTTCTTTGGTCAGCCTATATACATCGGACGTCCAATACAACAGGAGGAGGAGTATAGGAACCTAATCAAGGACTTTGTTAAATGGTGCGACTCAAACCACCTACAACTGAACACCAGCAAAACCAAGGGGCTGGTGGTGGATTTTAGGAGACCCTGGCCCCTCACGGACCCTGTGATCATCAGAGGTGACTGTGTGCAGAGGGTGCAGACCTATAAATATCTGGGAGTGCAGCTGGATGATAAATTGGACTGGACTGCCAATACTGATGCTCTGTGCAAGAGAGGACAGAGCTGACTATACTTCCTTAGAAGACTGGAGTCCTTCAACATTTGCAATAAGACGCTGCAGATATTCTATCAGACTGTTCTGGCGACTGCCCTCTTCTACACGGTGGTGTGCTGGGGAGGCAGCATAAAGAAGAGGGACGCCTCACGCCTGGACAAACTGGTGAGGAAGGCAGGCTCTATTGTAGGCATGGAGCTGAACAGTTTGACATGTGTGGTAGAGTGACGGGTGCTGAGCAGGCGCCTGTCAATCATGGAGAATCCACTAAACAGGATCATCTCCAGACAGAACAGCAGCTTCAGTGACAGACTGCTGTCACCGTCCTGCTCCACTGACAGACTGAGATCGTTCCTCCTACACACTATGCGACTCTTTAATTCCACCCAGCGGGGTGAACTTTAACATTATACAGTTATTGTCTCTTTTACCTGCATTTTTATCACTCTTTAATTTAGTATTGTTTTTATCAGTATGCTGCTGCTGGAGTATGTGAATTTCCCCTTGGGATTAATAAAGTATCTATCTATCTATCTATCTATCTATCTGTCTATCTATCTATCTATCTATCTATCTATCTATCTATCAAATTACATCATTGGGCCCGGAACAACAAATTATGCCATCAGGCCCAGAACTGGAAGTGATGTCATCAGGCCCAGAATTGGAAGTGATGTCATTGGGCCCAGAAACAGAAGTGATGTTGATAGGCCCAGGTGGAATTTTCCTTGAGTAGTCTACAGGGGATGAAAGTAAATGGGTTAGTGCACACTGCCACCCCCTGGTCCGGAGTGGAATTACCATCCTTCGTGCCCTTTAGCTGCCTCCCATGCGCACGTGTGTGACAACAGACAAAATCAACTGATTGTGCAATATCAGCATGGTTGACAACATTTTCAAGAAGGCAGGACAGACTTCATCGGTTTATTTATTCAGAGAGCAGGACTGAGGGCTGTTGGCGAGTTCAGAGAAGTGGTAAGGTTTTGAGTCTGCTGCGGATTTGAATATGAGAGCAAATGAGATTGAAAGGTTGCTGAGGGGAGCTCAGGATGAACTCTTTGCAGGTATTGATGGAAGTGGCTGAAGTATCGGAAAAATCCAAGGTGTTGTGGCAAAGGAGCTAAGGAAGTTGTTAGTGACTTCGCCAAGAGAGACAACGCAGCTAAAGAAGTGACATAGGACTTTGCTTAGCGTTTTGTTCTGATGTCCTGACAAGGGAAGTGTAAACCACGAGGACTGAGGATTGGTTTTATTAGCTTTTAAACATTTATTAAACACCTTGATGACAATGTGTTATGCTCACTGTTTATTTATTGCAGATGTATTTATTTCAGTGCCCTTTGCTCTTTAGATCTTTAATTGGTAATAAACACTGTCCACTTTGCACATCAAAACTGAGTCTCTCTCCTCACTTACCGTGGTCCATCTTGGTCTATGGACTACAAAATGTCCCATCTTGGGGATTGGTGCCCATTGGTTGCAGACCAGGGGTATCACACCACCACATCTAATAGTGGACAGAACAAATCATAAATCACAGAACAGAACAAGCTGGACTGCTACAGAGCCCCAGACAGAGTCAGCTCCCTGGTCAGGTACTTAACCCAGATGACTAAAGCAAATCTGTGTCAGACTCCTCTGACCACCACCTAAAGATGGAGATGTGGTAACACATACAGCCCTTGACCCACAGAGAGAGACATGTGTGGAGACAGATGTGCACGTCGTCCCTGACCTATGCTGGATACATGCAGTTAAGAGATGCTTTTCTCTTCAGATTTACCAGCAAAATCCCCCTTTACGAAGCATGGGCCCCACTCAGACTGCTGCTGGGGGGAGGTCAGAGGCCCCATGGCACTGATGGCTTAGTGCCTCAAAGCCTGACAGAGCACCAGACACTTACTGGCAATGCCACAGCCTCTAACACACCTATCGGGATCCCAGTAAGTTCTGTGTCAGCTTGTGGCCATGGACCAGTAGATACTTTCCACTCTACCCCACCTCTTCACATTGCCAAGGCTGACATTTTATTGGCATGTGAGTTAAATAAGGAACCTGAGCTCCTCAAAGACGTTTGGCATCGATTTTTTAGAAAATGATTTGTGAGACCAATGAATGAATCCTGCAAGCTTTGAGAGAGTGCGTAGTCTGCATGCTGGTGGCATTGACTTTATGGCCAATGAAGCAGCAGCATCTCCCCAACTGCACCGGCGCTGCTGCAGGAGCGATGACGATTTAAATGAAGTGCTCATTAAACGAGCAATTGGAGCGGATAAACGTACTCTAATTACCTTGATGAATGACACTTCTAATTGAAAGAGCAAAGACAATAGATCAGGCCGTCACTTTTCGATGAGGCCCTCTGCCTTCACGGAATGATCTGCAGGAGAAACGAAGAACAGTGCAGGCGGTGGGCCACTGAGGGGTGGCCATCACAATTCAGGGTGATTCCTCTCAGATTTCACCGAGACTCCCAGTGTCACATCCCACTCTTCCACTCCAGAAACCCAGCATCCCACTCTTCTGCAATATCTAACCTCACCCAGTTTCATATCCCAGTGCAACCAGTTAGTCATTCTTGTAAGGGTCTGGCCAAGCCTTGTGACCTAATGCTTATGGGATTACCTCCTGGCTGACTCTCCTACCCTGTTACTGTTATGTTTCAGCCAGGGTTTATAATTATTATTATTATTTTGTAAATTCTGTTATTTTGAATTATTGTTTTTCATGTTTCTGTGTTTATTTTCAGTTTCTTTGTTGTTTTTTTCTTCATGCTTTTATCATATTTCTTTCTGTTTATATTTTGTTAATGATATACTGTCTCTTTAAATGTGCTGTCATACCTTGGGCTTTGTGGCTGAAGCCCCAGGAGGCAGGGCCACTCTGACTCGACTGCTGCTGACTTTATAAATCTACCAGAAAGAGAAGTCCAGCAGTAGAGCATTGAGCTTGTGTTTGGGGGTGTCTGGGGTTTGTTGTTTTTCTTTGATGTATTATTGGTTTCTATTATTTATCTCTCACTTCTTGGATTTGTCTTTGGATTGTCATCTCCGCAAATCCATTTTTTGCTCCTTTGAAATGAAATGTAATAATGTTAGCAGAAAGATGATCTTGAGACAGGAAGAAGAAGAAGAAGAAGAAGAAGAAGAAGAAGAAGAACGGATGGACCTGGCAAACATGTTAGTGGGAACATAACCAGTTTTTGTTATAGATCAGACATTAAGTAAAGAAAGAAAGTAAAAGCAGATGTGGCCAGATATGACGTGTGCACAGGATTAGGAGCAAAGGAGGCACACAACAGACACACTAACATACCACCACCAGACCACTGGGAAAGTTCTATGTTATTATTATTATTATTATTATTATTATTATTAGATGCTTGAAAATGCTCAGCCAGCTAGGAAACAAATGGAGTGTGAATCATGACCCAAGTTCCACCAATACAGGCTTTTCATTTTTGTCCCCATGTGAGTGTTTCTTGGGGTCCCTCATCTTATTTTCCTCCTCCATTCCAAAAACCTGCATGTTAGGTTAGCTGGTAATGTGTTGAGTGTGCCTGGGCTGCCCTGTGCCCTACATGTGTCCTGCATGTGTCAGGCAGTCAGCATACAATGTGCCACTGGCACATAAGACTTTCACAAAGGATGTCTACAACAGATCACTTGCTTCCTTTCTCCTGGCTGTTGCCCATGTCAATACAATTACAATTACAATACAAATTATTTTTGTATAGCCCAAAATCACACAAGAAGTGCCGCGATGGGCTTTAACAGGCCCTGCCTTTTGACAGCCCCCCAGCCTTGACTCTCTAAGAAGACAAGAAAAAAAACTCCCTAAATAAACTCTTGTAAGGAAAAAAAAAATAGAAGAAACCTTAGGAAAGGCAGTTCAGAGAGAGACCCCTTTCCAGGTAGGTTGGGCGTGCGGTGGGTATCAAAACAAAAGGGTGTCAATACAACACATTACAAAGAACAGAACACAAGTAATCCTCAATAGAATATAACAGTGCAATAGAAATATTACAAGTACAGAGCAGAATTCAACAGTAGATGATATCATATAACTTGATTTGGATTTGTTCAGAGTCCTGGGGAACTCGGCCATCAAGCTGCCTCCCCCTATTGGCCATTCCAGAGCTGAGTCAACACTGGGCCAACCAATCCGATGAAAGGACCACTCTTCCCAATTATTCGTGCGATGTCAGGCCACATTCATTCAGTTCTTTCTCCATGGATCGGAGCCATGTCTCTCTGTGGTGGCCCCCTATGGCAGCCTTAGGTAGAGAATCTGGGCTGCATAAAAAGAAATTGGCCCAATCAGCTCCACCTTTCTCCACCTCCTCCTCTTGATGAATGTTGGGAGTGGTTCTGCTTTGACTGACTAGAGCAGGTCTTTGTTTTTTGATGGTGTTTGTCCAGACAATTCCAGTACATATCAGCCTCCGTTGGATATTGTAGTGCATGACTGAGCACCAGTGAGTTAATGAGGTACACAGACGACTGTGTTGGTAAAGCAAATCAAAAATGTCTTTAATTAAAACAAATCTTTCACTCTAAACATCAGCTCATGTTTGATCTCATATATTACAAAATAAAAAATAAAGATTTTACTCTTCTCTCTTGTACACAACAGAAATCCGCATCAGCATTTTCCCACAATCCACTACATACCTCCAACTCCCTCGATATTCTAGAAGGCTTGATCAAAAGTTCCATCCTTTCTGACAAAACCATTATGGTGTTCTCCCTATTCCCAGATCACCTTAGCATTCTGGGACCTGCAGCACCCACCTTTTCACTAGGCAATTGCACATATAGCCCTGCAAGTATGCCAACAAAACAGGGCACTGACGCATGACTTGTCATGGTGCCCTGGCACTCTGTCCATGTCATACCCTCTGAATGCTGCGACAGTGGCACAGTGGTTTACAAAGATGTCCCACTGCTCTAGATTCCTAGGTTTGAATCATTGGCTGGACACTCTCTGTGGATTTCGCACCTTCTCCTGTGTCATGTTTCCAATTTTCTCTGGGTACTTTAGTTTTATCCTCACAACCCAATGAAGTTGTGACTGTAAATTGGCAGTGTGGGTTTGTTCATGAAAGGGAGCCATGAAATGAATTAAGGACCTTTCCTATGCTGGTGCCTGCCTTGTGCCCATGACTGTTAGCATAATCACAGCACTTCAGCCAAGACCCCTCTTCTACTACCTTTATCTCTCCCATCATATGACTTCAGCACAATTAGCTCTGCTAGGCAACAGGTATGGGTGGGAGGGGCAAATGGTAGCAGTGATGGGCATTTTAGTTCATGGAAACTCCCTGATAAACTGACTCAATTCATTTGATTTGCTTCATTCTTTTTGAGTGGGCTCCCACCTGAATGTACTGCAAATCGTCCTGTATCAAGATGAAGCTATGTATATTTTATGTTTTATTACTGTTTTGAGCTATTATTTGTCATGTCTTTATGTTATTGTTTTCATATGTAATTATGTATTGGGCAATTGTGTCTTTGAATGTGAGCATGTTCCATGTTCTTTGTGGGTGGAACCCCAAGAGGCGGGGTCACCTATCAATCTCTGTTTGGGAATTGCCAATTAACCGTATAAAGGCTGTGAAGTCTGGCAGTTCAGTGGGAATCATTGTGATGCCTAAGGATTCTGATTACTGGATTGTGTTTTTTTTTAGGATTTGATCACTGTGGATTGCTTTTTAGGTCACCCCCTTTAATGCTTCTGTTCTGTGGAACATTTGTTACTTTTTTTGTATTTTTCAAATAAATTTTCTTTTCACAAAGATTCTTTAGAATTAGCTTATTTTTGCACCTGCAGAGGTTTACGGTTACCCTCCTCTGGGGGAGTTTTTGTGATATGTAAGATATTTTTGGGCTAATGTCTTTTTTAGGCCTGCAAAGCCTGAGTTAGGCCATTTGAGTGGGCCTGGCTGAGTCAGTGAAGCCTTTGTGAGGTATTATTGAGGCCTTGTGCCTTTATTGCTTTCACTGACACTCCAGTTCATGACACCAATTATTCCTTATTTATGTAATTATAAGTGAACAAGAATTGTGTGGCTCATTCTTGGGTAATGATTCAGTGCACGACTCGAATGAAAGGGAATCATGTGGGACTTGTACTCAGATCAAATGAATGAGAATCGTGCGACTCATTCTCAGGTAATGATTCAGATCACGACTCAAATGAACGAGAATCATGCAACTCATTATTGGATAATGGGACAAGGAGAATTGTGTGAATTGTTTTTACATTAAATGAATGAGAATCGTGTGACGCATTTATGGGTAATGATTCAGTCCATGACTTAAATGAACAAGAATCATCTGGCTTCTCCTCAGATCAAATGAATAAGAATCAGGTTACACAATTTCGGGTAATGATTCAGTTCATAATGTAACTAAAACACAATCATGTGACTTGTTCTCAGGTAATGATTTAGATCACGACTCAAATGAAGGAGAATTGTGTGAATTGTTTTTAAATCAAATGAATGAGAATGTGTGACTCATTTACTGGTAATGATTGAGTTCACATCTTTACTAAAAGACAATCATGTGACTTGTTCTCAAGTCAAATGAATGAGGATTGTGTGACTCGTTCTCGGGTAATGATTCATGAAAGTGAGTCATATGATTCAATTCAAACTAGACAGATTAGTGAATGATGTTTGGTTGGAACTCAATGAGCCAAAAAAAGTGTACGCAAAAGTAAAGTTGAAAGCAGAGTAATTGTTAGAAAGCAGAATAATAATTTTTATAAGAGTTCTGTTTTATGTGACTAATTTGTTGAATGTACAAATGGACATAAACGTATAAGTTTAAATATTTTGTTTATATATTCTGTATGAAACAATCCCAATAAGAAATGTACAAAGCAAACGATTAAATCATTCTAAAATAAATGTGTTTTTGCTGTATTGTGCTTGTATGATGAACAAGAGAATGATCAATGACAGGGTTCTCGTTTGCCAAAAATATTCTAACTAGACAGAATCTTAAGTGAAGTGAACGAGAATCATGAATTAGCCTGGCGGTACTGGTACTAAACAAAAAAGGATGATGGGCTCACGCAGATGCCAAGCCCTCCCATTGAGCTCTACTGGATAGATTCATTCGGTCTGCAAATCGATTCCCATGATTCACTGAAAGAGTCATTCAAAAAGAATGAATTGTTCACGAATTGCCCAACACTTGACTGTTGAAGAGGTCAGAGGCAGAGCCTGCAGCCAATCCTGATGCAGCGACTTCCTCTTTTTTCCCATGACTTTCCCATCATGTGACTGCAGCCCAATTATCGTTATTAAGCAGCAGAACAGAAAGGGTTGATAGAAAAGAAAAACTGCATATAAAACGTTTTCCCCTGCCTGAGAGTATGTTGGTTCTTTCCAAATTTATGTTATGTCAATATGATGATTAATAAACGCCATTCTGCAAGTGAGTCTGCTGTGCTGCCCTCCATGTGTTGTCTAATGAGACATCGATATTTTCTCCGTTTCTCAGAAGGAAGTTCTATCCTGCTACACTACTGCAATTTGTGACCTGACTCTTCTAAATCCAGAATCCCCTGTGGCTGCCCCCACCATTTAATACCTCATAAGATGAAGACCCTGCACAGGCTTGTGTCATATCATTAAACATAAGGAAGAACAGAAGGAGAACTGTGCCCTGTCAGCTACCTGCTGCCAGGAATTAAGTGTGCGAATACTTCACCTCACTTTACGAGAGAATTATAATTCTAACTTCAAGGCCAAGTTGTTATTTCAGATAACAAAGATCGAAGTCTTAAGATGAGGAAGAGAGAATGTTCAAGGCGGTGTAGTTCGATCCACTAATCATGGCGTCTGAGGGTGGCGATGTGTTGCATGCTGATTAGCTCACAGAAGTAAGAATGTCGGTGGACTCCATATACTGTATGTGGCAATAAGGACCCCATGAACCTCTGGTCCCACTGTCACTAACTTAGACAGATTGAAATGTCTATTTGAAAACTTGTCGATAAAGATCGTCCTTACTATTTTGAGACATTTTCTGTTGTACTGTGCTTGAAATGGTCCTGTTGTCCAAAGTCATGCCCAAATAGGTGCTGGGTCAGGGGCGATGCCAGTCATTCTGCTTTTAATGACTAGACATTGCGTCAGTGAACATCCACAGATGAGTGTATCCTTCTTGATGAGAATATCCATTTAGCCCCCGGCACTACTGACACACATACACACACACACATATGCATATACAGTGGATTTACAAAGTACTCAGACCCCCTCACTTTCTGCACACTTTCATGTGTTGTAGATTTCATTTTAATTGGATGAATTTGCAATTTTTGCCCATCAATCTACTGTACACTCAACATCCCATAATAACAAACTGAAAACATGTGCTCAGAAAGGCTTGCAAATTTATTAAATATCAGACACTGAAATCTCTCATTGATCTTTCCTTTGGGCAGCGGTGCTCTCAGCCCCCTGCCCGCTAAAACTTGCCTGGACATTGGAGTTCAAGGTGAGGTCTTAAACATATAAAGCAATGACAAGGGCCACCGCTACTCAAAATGTTCAGTTTAAAATGACATTTATTTAATTTCTTTGTTAAACTTTTTTTTTTTTAATTATTATATTGTGCCACTCAACTAGCTCTCATATTAAGAATGCCACAAAGATGCCTTCCTTCTTTTATCGATGCCCTTTTGAGGTTCCCAACAGCCCCAGGCTGTCTTGTGATCAAGGGATCCTTAAGCCTCTGTTAGCACGATGTTGCTTGATCTGCATGTGTGTAAAAATGCTGATGGCGTTTGTTTTATTTTTGTTTTACTAAAAGACACGTTCATTGCTTCTGGGTGTGATAATATGTGAAGTAGTGTGTGCTGTCTTTGTAATTACAAGCTAAAGCGCTGAGAGTGAGTTTGGGTAACTGCAACAAGCTACACCTCATCTCCTCGAATGATCCCCCTCCAAGGTTCACAAGCAGAAACGTGAATGGTCTCCCTCCAAGGATCGCCAGCAACAACTCGAATGTCAGCTTGAATGAGCCCCTTCCAGGGGTGACAAGCAGAAACATGAATGGTCTCCCTCCAAGGGTCACCAGCAACAACTCGAATGTCAACTTGAATGAGCCCATTCCAGGTGTCACAGACAGGATTGTGACTGGTCCCCCTCCAGGGGTGACAAGCAGAAATGTGAATGGTCACCGGCAACAACATAAATGTGCCCCGTCCAGGGGTCACAGGCAAGATTGTGAATGTCCCCCCTTCAGAGGTAACAACTGGAATGTGTTCCCTCTAGGGGTCACAGGCAGCAACTTGAATGCTACTTTGATTGTATCACCTCCAGGAGTCACTTGCAGCACCTCAAATGTCTCCCCACTCTGGGAGTCTGTGGTGTTATGGGTCTACAGCTCGCTCAGCAAAGGCCATTTTTATATAAATAAATAATCACCACGCTCGCGGCTTAGTGAGGGGGCGTGGTGGCTGTAGCAAGCCGCAGGGCGATTTGTGGTGTGGGCATTTCTCACCGAGTGCACAGGTGAGGAATCGCCCACATCCGTGATTGTTCCTGTGGCTAATGTGTTGCAGCTGCTATGTCCTCTCTGCATATATAGTGTCGGTCAGGAGGGTGTACAAAAAAACGGAAAGAGAAAGAGACGGAGGTTGCTGAAGAAAGCAGGAAGTAAGAGAGAGAGAGAGAGAGAGAGAGCGAGCGCTGGTACGGAAGAGCGAGCGAGAGAAGGCTCACATGGGAGAAAGCAGCTGAGAAGAGAGCCCACGAGAGGAGTGTATGGCCAACATTCAGTGGGGCTGAAGGTAGCGGTCGCTCCAACTGAGTGATTAAGTAGACTAAGTAGCTGGAGTGACCGATAGAGGAGTCGACTTGGCCGGGAGTCAATGAGGCTTTGGGCTGGTGTAGTCCTGGCGTGAGCGCCTTGGCCGCTGGAAAAATTGTCCAAGTCTTGGTCCGGTTGGGAGCCCGACCTAGTCAAGGAACGGAGGGCTACCGGACATGAGTGAAGGGCAGCTGTTCCTGCAGGTAGGCGACTCTCTTGTTGAGCAGCCCAGATGGGTGCAGCAGGGGAGCCGCCATGGTAGCTGAAGACACCGGGCTTTTAGTGTTTGAAAAGACTGCTTCCTGATGAACGTTTTAACCTCGTTTTAAAGGATTGTTTTTGTATGTTTTTTAACCTCCACGATTGTCTCTGTTTTAATTGGATTATTTATTTGATGAAGACTTTGAAAACCACTGCATTTTATTTGAACATTTTGTTTTTGTTTTGATTATTTTAAATAAAAGCACTTTTGCATGTTTTACATCATCCCCTTGCTGTGTTATTGCCTCACTGTCTAGCTCATCGGTGACATTACCGACGGTGTTGGGTTCAAGGGCTCCCGAACAGCTGAGGGAGCATTTGGCAGAACCCGCATTGTCACAGAGTCCCAGGCAAAAACTTGAACGGTCCCCCTCCAGGGGTCACAGGCAGCAAGTCAATTGTGCCCTCTCCAGGGGTCACAGACAGGACTGTGAATGGTCCCCCTCAAGAGGTAACAGGATGCAACTGGAATGTGTCCCATCCAGGGGTCAGAGGCAGAAACTCAATAGGCCCTCCTCCTGATGGACCCTAAGAGGCTGATGGATATGGTAGACCACTACTCAGCTGGGGTAAATGGCATGAATTAACTAAACAGGGAAGTGAGTTTGGGTAGAGAACACTCGTCTTCGTCCAGCGTAAGTCCACCAGAGTCTCAGGCTCTACGGCACATTGTAGCAGACGTGACCGCTATGAATCATAATGTTTTTAGTGATCTGTTACAAACAGATTGTAAGGTCAACCCCAAGCTGCCTTTGGACCCCTTCCTGCAATGCCGACGGATTACATCAAGTAGTAAAATTAATTTATACAGAAAAAAGAACCAGAGAAACAGTGCAGAGAATCAAATATAATAAATCAACTATATACAAATCACACAAAGTTCAGATCCTGTTACCGCACACCCCCTTTTCCCAACACATACAGTATATAAATAACATGAAAAATCATGAACCCAAAATACCCACACAGTTTTGTCTCTTCATAAAATAAAATACCCCACAATGTTTCCAAGTCTTCAGATGTCAGCTCAGGTTGGATGGTTTGAAACAAACAAAACGTCCATCCATTCATGAGCTCAGTAGCACAAGGTAACTGAAACGTAATAATTGATTTGCATGTTGTAATGACCGCTGCTATGTTATATGTGTTGGAGACGGCGACACTGACCAGAAAACAGGAGACAGAGCTGGAGGTGGCAAAGTTAAAGATGCTAAGATTTGCTTTGGGTGTGATGAGGATGGACAGGATTAGGGATGAAGACATTAGAGGGTCCGCTTGGACGGTTGAGAGACAAAGTCAGAGAGGTGAGAGTGCGTTGGTTTGGACATGCGCAGAGGAGAGATGCTGGGTATATTGGGAGAAGGATGCTAAGGATAGAGCTGCCAGGAGGAAAAGAGGAAGGCCTACGCTAAGGTTTATGGATGTGGTGAGAAAAGACACGCAGGTGATGGGTGTAACAGTGCAAGATGAAGAGGACAGGAGGATATGGAAGAAGATGACCGGCTTTGGAAACCCCTAATAGGAGCATTCAAAAGAAGAAGACATGCTATTTCAGAATAGTTAGTTCCTGGTGGCAAATTTTGTTATGAACTAAGAGACCCAAACAGCTCTAAAATGCCCACTGGGGGAGGGATTTACTGTCAAACCCACGGCTAGGTTATAAGGGCATGTGCCAGATCTTTTTAAAATAGAAGACTTGTTCCACAAAAATGGTCTGTCACACATGAAGCTCCGTGCAGCCCAAATGGCAAGAGAGGAATTACCTGAAAAGGCAAGGCAATCTGAGACAAACAATTCTAAATTATAAAGTCAATGCAAAGCCAAGACACAGAGCACAGAGCACAGGTTCAAAAATCCAGTTAATCAGTGATGGGCAGGTGGTTCGAACCCAAGACACATAACAAAAGGCCTTGATATGAAGACAAAATCAAATACAAATGAAACAAATAAACATATATACATAAAATGAATACAAACAAAAGAATCAAAAGTGAACGAAGAAGACATAACACGATTATTGATCCCCAGGCAGCGGGAGGAAACCCTGGCAGAAATATAACAGCGGTCAGTGCCATAGAAAAATAAACTAAAAGCTGATATTGGTAACGATGCCCCTACAGTAGGCTGCTGCCCTGTCCAAGGCAGGTTCATGCATTGCATTGGATGCCAATGGAAACCAGAAGTCGAATGAGATAATCACCAGAGCCATGTACAGTACTTCCTGCTTCTCTAAAGCTTCCCGCACCATACTCCTGGCATCACACGGAGACCCCTCTTTAATCCAAATTCTAGGGAGCTGCAGCTCTTTAACTATTGTGGCATGAGAATAATGGTGTGACAGCGGCCTTATGGGAATATACCTCCATGCCAGTGGACTTTAAAAAATAGAGAACAGAGTAGTGTAACAGTTATGCATTGGGCGTTTTTCAGGCCAGCAGGGTTATGACGATAGATAGGTGGGCCATTACACCAGCCTTTTGGGTATACTGTATACCGCTATGCAGCTGGCCCAAAAACCGTCTTGTCGGGTTCAAAGGGTTAAGTCGAACCCATATAGGGATGTTCGTTAATCATGAGGTGGCACCCAGACCAGTCCTTAATATGTTCATGCTCAGGCGGTCTCCATTTCCTTGTCGCAGTTTAAGAATATGAATTAATGTAATTGCTATTAATTAATCAATACTTAATTGTTCTGTGGACACATGGCTGGCTATAAACATGAACTTGACTTGTTGTAATGACTTCACTTGCACAATGGAACAAATTCAAAGTATTCCTTGCTGGATGGCACACATCACTACAAAAACCTGGTCCACAGTGCTATACGCGGGCAATTGCACTCTTTGTTACCCAAGACATGGCCCACATCTTAAAAAGACAGTTTGACCCTGCAGCGCCCCCTAGTGGAACTCTGTTTATCACTTATCATTCCATTTGTATCCTTTTTGTACATTATCTGAAGTCGGCCACATCACGCATAAAACCGCCTCTAAGTACCCTATGAACTGTGGTGCCACCCGGGCACCCTGTCATTAATTATCATCTTAAACAATAGAATGTTTCACAAAAAGATGCTTTGTTGGTAGCACCTGGCAAATGCTTTCTAATTTTCTGAGCGCAGCTTTGAAATGCATGAAACGTCACCCGAGCCAGAAAATGATTCTTAATTCTGCATTGCCGTATCAGCTGTGATCTGATGCATTTATTAGACTGCCAGTCCCTAAGGTCACATCTGTCTTTAGTGAGCTTCCCTGTGAATTATCAACGGCAGACAGCTGGAATGCCCCATAAAAAGCGATTAAATTAGCCACCTTTATCTGCGTGGATGCATTCAGTCAAAGGCACGCTTGCTTCAGGATGATACTGACAATTATCTTCGCTTCGCCGCTGCACACTTCCCTGTCTCCTTGGTTATTGCTTGACATGCCATGCTGAACATATATTTGATCATTTTTTTTTCCAGGGTCTTTTTAAGGTTTTAGTCACCTGTTGTTCTTCAAAATGAAATGTACTTTCTTGAGACCTTCTGCTTCCATTAAAAACAACCCAATCTAACTTACACCTCTGACACAGACATTGCGTAACCTGGGTGTTGACAATAGGGGGCGCTCATTTAGAATGATGCCAAGGAAGCCAAAAAAAGTGAGCACACAAAGTATGACATAAGCAGAACAGAAAACAAAATCTGCTGCCTCTCCAGGCCTTACTACACAGGTTTGCACCCCTGTCTTTCAAGTGGGACAGTCCGCCCACGTTCTCAAGGTAATGTCTCAGAATAAAGCACAACTTTTCAGGGTCCAACTCCTAATTCTCTCCTCTTCTCTTTAGTTGGTGTGTTCACTTAGATCTATCTATCTATCTATCTATCTATCTATCTATCTATCTATCTATCTATCTATCTATCTATCTATCTATCTATCCAACCAGCTTTATGTACAATGATGCTGAGTTACAAACACTTTAATGAACAAAGTATTGCTCAATAATAAATTGATGGATGGATGGATGAATGGACAGAGAAATGTATTGATAATTGGACAGATGGATGCCAGATTACTCTTAAAGTTTAAACAAATTTTGTCAGCTTGCTGTTAGTGAGAAATGGACTGGCATGCCTCCCGGGCTGATTCCTAGCTTTTAATAACTGCTTAATAAACAGGGATTGTTTTATGAAACGGATAGATAGATAGATAGATAGATAGATAGATAGATAGATAGATAGAT
>JANRMT010062797.1:25496625-25553762 GCA_026402145.1 Polypterus bichir lapradei | reverse complement strand
ATAGATAGATAGATAGATAGATAGATAGATAGATAGATAGATAGATACTTTATTAATCTCAAGGGGAAATTCACATACTCCAGAAGCAGTATACTGATAAAAAAAATATTAAACTAAATAGTGATAAAAATGCAGGTAAATCAGACAATAACTTTGTATAATGTTAACGTTTACCCCCCCCGGTGGAATTGAAGAGTCTCATAGTGTGGGGTCTCCTCAGTCTGTCAGTAGAGCAGGACGGTGACAGCAGTCTGTCGCTGAAGCTGCTTCTCTGTCTGGAGATGATCCTGTTCAGTGGATGCAGTGGATTCTCCATTATTGACAGGAGCCTGCTCAGCGCCCGCCGCTCTGCCACGGATGTCAAACTGTCCAGCTCCGTGCCTACAATAGAGCCTGCCTTCCTCACCAGTTTGTCCAGGCGTGAGGCATCCTTCTTCTTTATGCTGCCTCCCTGGTACACCACCGCGTAGAAGAGGGCACTCGCCACAACCGTCTATCTATCTATCTACCTATCTACCTATCTATCTATCTATCTATTATATAGTGCCATCCATATCTATCTATCTATTGCAATTTCTTGAGGAAGCTGGAGGAGTCTCTAGGGATAGCTGGGACACCAGCCATGCGTGGAGAGGGATGGGGTGCCTCAAGGATGAGTGCTGGGCCCTCTCCTCTTGTCTTCTCTCTATACACCTCCTCCTCATTAGGTCCTGTTTTCCAGTCCCACGGTTTCACCTATCGGTGCTATACTGATGACACACGGCTATACCTGTCACAAGGACCACACAGTATGCACTAGAATTTCTGCAAGAGTTACTAATATTGCAGCCTGGGAGAAGGAACCCCATCATCCAGCTCAGCCTTGCAAAGATGGACCTTCTTGTTACACCAGCTCATCCTTCTATTCAGCACCCCATCTCTGTTCAGTCTGCTTCATTATCTCTGACACCTGCCAAATCGGCATGCAACCTTGGGGCAGTGATTGATGACCAGCTGTCCTTCCTGGACCCTATTGCTTTGGTCTCTCACTCTTGCAGATTCACTCTGTATAATATCTGCAAGTTCAGATCATATCTGATAGAATATGCAGCATAAGTCCTGGTCCAGGCTCCGGTTTTGTCATGTCTGGACAATTACAGGAGCACCGGTATGATTCACCAAGCCACTGCAGATGATTCGAAGCGAAGCGGCACATCTGCTGTTCAGATCACTACACTTGTTTCTTGTAGCGGCACATATTAAGTTCAGATCCTTGATGCTTGACTACAGAGTGGTCTGCATCTACATATGTGAAGGCCTGGTGCTCCTTTTTGACCACTCAGATCTACTGATGAAAGCTGTCTGGTGATGCCACCTCTGCATGGTATCAAATCTCAATCCAGACTCTTGTCATGTGTAGCCTCTGGCTGACAGAATGAGCTGCCCACCTCCTTTTGAAATTCTGACTCCCTCATTGTGTTTGAGAAGTATTTGCAGACCCTTTTGTTTGGTGAATTTCTGTCTACCTGATATTTTGTTTTGTAAATCTGGGATTTTTAACTCACATGTTTTGTTCTGAGCTCTTTGCTTGTGATGATCAATTTTGTACTCTTGTCCTATTATATGTTTCCTGATTGATGTTACTTGAATATGTTGACCTCTTTTATAAGTCACTTTGGAGAAAAACATCTGGTAAGCATCTGTGTTGATGTGTGGGAAACACTTCAGGGAAGAGTTTCCCATGAAATAAAAGCCCTGTGCTGGGCTGAAAATGTGCCTGTCAATATAATTCAAAGAAACAAAAAAAAAAAAAACTAAATAAACAAGTGTAAGCATTCAACATTCATGTCAACACTTTGGTGGACAAACTTAAATATCTCTCTCTGAGAAAGTCAGTTTGGGAGTTCCATCCTGTAGTAGGCTCAGGTCCAAATACAAGGACGTCCATTCTTATTAAGACACCGAACAGAAGGGGTGGGGTACTTCTTTGGGCAGTCATGGGTGGGTAACTTGTCCTCTTTGGAAATCTTCATGGAGCTACAGTTGGAAGAGACAAAGCAGTTAGTGACCGTGACATTTAGTGACAACACAATAAAGTGTGCAGAAAGTGACGGGGTCTGAATACTTTCTGAATCCACTGTAGACAGTGTTGCCTGAAGACGGCGCTCCACCTCCCAAAACCCAACTCAGACAGACACAGGCATAAATTCAGCACAGCACACGGTGTTTATTTCATGGGAAACTCTTCCCTGAAGCGTTTCCTACACACTAACAGAGTACAGCACACCTAAGCACTGAGCAACAGCACAGTATCAGGAAGCACAGCACTTTGCTTTCTTCTCTCTCCTTGTCTTTCTCTTCCTCTCTGCCTCCACTCCTTCCAGCAAGTTTCTTCATTCCCCTCCCGACTCCTGGATCCTGGAGTAGTGGCAGCAAGCTCCTTTTATGTACTTCCAGTGGCCCAGAACCACTTTTGGGTGAGGTGGAAACCCAGTGAAATAGGGTTCAGGAGCCCCTGCAGCACCCCCAGGTGGTACCCACAGGACCTGATATGGCTGAGTAACTGAACTCCATCTCCCATGAAGCCCTGTGGGAATCTACAGCACTGCAGCAATCCAGGTGGGCTTCCATCTAGTGATCTGAGGGAGGTAATACCCTCTGCACTCTCTCTGTCTCTCTCCGTCTCTCGGTCCTCCCATTGTGAAGGCACCCCGGCTAGGTAAGGTTCCCAGCTGCCCACCACAATAGGTAATCCTAAATTTAGTGCTCAGCAGCACTGCCTCTTCTGTTTACTATTTTGATTATTCTCCACCAGGATTAAGCAGAATGTGTTCAACATGTTTCCTGTCGAAGAGCTCACTTTAACACGAGATTGGTGCAGTTGTGGAAATTTAAGGGCAATGAGAGTTCTGCTAATTTTCCTCCTCCAGACAGTAGAAGGCATGAAGGCCATAGCCAACTGCACCCGAAAGTGATGTCCGCAGTGGATATTCAAGTAACCAACTTGTGAGGCGCTCCATCTCACACACACACACACACACACACACACACACACTCTGTAGCTGAGGTGAACCCCCTCAGTGACACTAACCGTTAACAGCTCTAGGGAGGTCAGTCTATGAAGGACTCAAATTACAGAACATGCAGCGTTGAGCAGCATTCACAGCTCAAAAGACCATGTTGAAGATGGTGTACATCAAACACAAGAGGATGAAAAAGGTTTGGGGTTCCATGCGGCAGTGAAGCAAGCCGCAATACTGCCGAGTAGTCTCAAAATGAGAATAACTGGGAAAGGCAAGGGGCTCTCTTTATAGGGTCCAATAGGGAATAGGTGGAAGTGAGGTCAGTTGGACGGCATGGTCTCAAGATGGAAGTGGAACCTGGTTAGGGTTTAGGTGGTCTCTTCTTCTGGTGATCTGCAGAGGAGAGAGAAAAGACATTAGTGCATTTCATCAATCCCTGACCAGGCATTTTACTTTTAGTTAAGCCCAATGGCTGCCTTCCATGTGCACGTGTGCTACAATGGATATTCTCAAGTTGCACATGCAACTCTCCTGATGTTGACCCACTGTGTATAAGATGGTGGTCCTTGTAATTGATGCATTCCAGAATCACCAAGATACTTAGAACATTTTCAATCCATTCAGATGAGCACTGGTTCTTGAATGTGTTGGAAAGAAAAGGAGAAGTTAGGGTGCCCTTTGTCATGGCAGCAGGCATCTGCCACAGACCTATAGAGACAGTAGCTATCTCAAGTCTCCATGATGTAGAACTGAAATGTGGAGCGAGCAAATTAAAAATTTTAGTAGCTGTCTAGGGCACATGTATTTGATGGGTGTGCTTGTCACCTGCACCCGCTGTTGCTGTGTAACATTTTTGAAGCCATCTGTGTGGCTAATATCACGCAACAGGTGCACATAGAAGCCAACATTGCCAGTGGTGCATGTGCCTCCCTCGTTCATGGCTCCTGTGCAAACAGCAAACTTGAGTTTTAGCCAGCAATGCCCTTGCAGACACCCCAAATATCCAAAACTGTTTCCCCAAGAAGAATATAGTTCATCACTGCTTTTATCTGTTTCCACTCATTATGTAATTCTGGGTGACTTTCTGAGCTCTTCCTCATGCCACTTGGCACTGTGCCCTGTGTGAGCGATTCACCTTAGACCTGCATTTTACTGCTTTAGATTTATTTTGCTAATGTTCATTTACGTGGTGCTAAACATGTCTGATTACAAATTCCATTAGCAGCTGGATTCAAATGTGACAAGGATTCATAGCCGCCAATGCCTCGGTGGCTGTTTTTGTGGGTGCAGCACCAGCAACATGTGAAGCTTCTCCTTCTGCCGGATTCATCTTTTATGGGCAGCGTTGATCAAATTTACTGATGCCAGGTTTCACCTTTTTATTTTTATAATTTATTCATTGTTTTTCATGTTTTTTTATTTGCCTGGAAATATCCCAGGATCCCAGGTGGCCATTACATCAGGACATTCCATCTTTTTCATATTTATTTTGAAACGTATTTTAAACCCTTTTCACGCCTCTGCTTTTGCATTATGCAAGTTATTTGTCTTTGGCTTTGTGAACTGTTTGGGGCAAAGCTTAGCGTCAGTTTAGTTAAATTAATTCTAATTAGTTAAAGGACCTTTTAAAATGTTCGTTTCTATTCTGGATTTGACAAATAGTAAGATTTCGTCTTTTCAGTTTTTTAAACCCCAGCCAGTTTAAAGTCTGCTCTTCTGACTCGTTAATCTGAAAATCCTGGTTTTTAAAATACTGTATAGCTTTTCTATTTGAGGATCTTGGGTTTTAAATTTGCCCAGTTTTCTGCTTTTATTTGGCTCTTTTTCTGTTTAATAGTCAGTCCGTCAGTCAATCATTTTCCAACCCGCTATATCCTAACACAGGGTCATGGGGGGCTGCTGGAGCCAATCCCAGCCAGCACAAGGGCGCAAGGCAGGAAACAAATCCCCGGGCAGGGTGCCAGCCCACTGTAGGGCATACACACACACACTAGGGACAAATTAGGATCGCCAATGCACCTAACGTGAAAGTCTTTGGACTGTGGGAGGAAACTGGAGCACCCAGAGGAAACCCAAGCAGACACGGGGAGAACATGCAAACTCCACACAGGGAGGACCCGGGAAGCAAACCCAGGCCTCTTTACTGCGAGGCAGCAGCGCTACCACTGCGCCACCGTGCCGCCCACTGTTTAATAATTTATTTCATTTTATCCATTTTCTTCTAGTGTTCAGCTTCTTCTCTTGTTTCTCCAATCATCTTTATTCTTTAACCTATTATTAGTTGCTACATTTTGAATGTTTGAATTGTATTTTATTTGTTTAATAAACCAATTAATATGAAGTTTGAGAAGGATTTTTTATTGCTTTGACTTTCCATTTTGGGGGCAGATCATAGCAAGAACATTTTCTTTATGTTCTTGATTGTTTATTCTGTTTGAATGGGTTTGGCCTTTTCCTTTTTTTAGTTCTGTGGTGTTTTATTTGCTCTTTAGAGGCTATTTTTTTAGGCAGATACTCAAGTCCTGTTACATTAGAAGGGTACTGAAGCAAACCCTTGCAGGCTTTACAATAAGGCCTGTCTCTTATTGATCAGCTTTGTGTTTAGTATTTAGTGTAAATCAGGGTTTCCTAAACCTTTCTTTTTCTCATGACCCAATCTTGCCCTTCATAGAGTCTCCGAGATCCATCCCTTGACAATCACCAGGCTGAGGGTCTTTCTTTGAGATTCACAGATGATTGTCGTGGTGTTTCCACCTTGAAGATTTGTTGCCTGATCGTCGGAGCTCATCTCTGAGAATTGCTGTTGATCGACATTGCTGTCCCTCTTTAAAAATTGTTGGCATTCGTTATATCGGAGTAATATTGATTACTTAATCAACCTGCAGCAACCGACTGCAACACACTTCACAAACCATACGCGACCCATTCCCATTAAACACAACCGTGATTCATGACACTATGCAACCCAATAGTGGCAAACTGCAATGACCCATAGTTTAAGAAACTCTGACAATAATAAATTCAACAGAACATGCAGAGCTATTGTTCATTATCACCTTTGCCTTAGATGAATTATCATTTTAGTGACATCATATGTTCTTTCTGCCACAAATTCTACATTCTTTTATGCTTCATGTCAGTGGAGATGTTAAAATACAGTAATTTAAGATGCAGTCTCCTAGACTGATCTGCCTGATTTAAAAGCCAACACTGAAGGAGCATCTTGTGGACAACAGGGGGCGTACAGCTCCCCAAACCCCAGACACACCAGACACAGAAGCCAAATACAGCACACCAGACACATTTATTCCCATGGGGGACGCATTTGTCTCGTTCCACACAATGTCACAGTTCCCAAGCACAATACAAGAATTCAGCCTTTCTCTTCTATCTTCCTTCTCTCTTCCTTGTTCCGTCCTTCCGCCTCCACTCCTCTCCAGGCAAGCTTCGTCCACCTCATCCCGACTCTGGCTCCCTGAATGGAGTGAGGCGGCTCTTTTAATTCAGGTCTTGGGAGTTTTCCAGGTGGCTCATCAGGATTAACTGGAATCACACCCAGGTGTGGTGGAAGTTCACTATAGGGCCCTACAGCTCCCCCTCTCAAGGCGCCCTTGCGGGAATCCATGGTGCCACTGCCACCCAGGAAGGGCTTCCCTCTAGCATCCCAGGGGAGGTATTAAATCAACGATGTTGGCGTCCCACCCAGGTAATGGTGGCCACCAGTCACAATCTCTTATATGAGTAAACAGGTCGTTCCACAGCCATGAGGTCCTGTAATGTGATCTACAACTGTTAATTTAATACAGCATTTCTCAGCCTTTTTGGTGTCGTCACCCACTTTGTCACATGTAAGTGTCTGTGCCACACACCAAGGGTGGGGGCCCCTTAGTGAGTCTAGCATGATTCTCACAGCCTTTGAGGGAGATGACCCACCACTTATAAGCCCCTACTGTTAAAAAGCAATACCATCTCCCAACCCACCAGCAGCAGCCACCCAGTGGTTGAGAAAAGCTGATTTAAGAGATACAGGTGGAATCCCAATGTAAGGAAATTTATAGGATCATAAAAATATTTTGTTATAACAGAATCCGATTCGCCATCTTTAACAGCAGTGACACAAAGACAGGTCCATAGCTGCTCTGTTGCATCTGGTAAACAGTAAACCAATGGCAAAATAATTGGTTGTCCTCTGCAGGATCAGGCTTACCACTTAGCATGCTTGTTGCATGATGTTTAGAACATTTAACTCCAGGCTTTGACCTGCTCTTCCAGGCACTTTCCTGATCTTCCACAGCGGTTATTCCAAGCTGCTGTTGTTCTTCTAATCTGAAGATGAGTGCTAAAGCAGAACGATTGCCCCCGTGTCACGGCTCCTTACAGCTCCTGTTTTGAATGAAGTCTTGAGACTGGACCTGCCTTCTTTAATCTGTAATAAAGTACCTGTAGTTTCATTGGAAACCTGGACTCACCTTTCTGTCTTGTGCAACTATGTGATCCAACCTTGATAATACCTGTATTAAAAAAAAAACAGTGCTTCTTCAACTGAAAAAATATTTTATTTGAAAATGAGACGTTATATGTAACTTTTTTATAGGAATACACAAATGATTACAGAACGAAAATAAGACATTTGATATAACTATTTTTATTGAAATACAGGTTCGAATAGAGAACAGTACAGTATCCACACATGACACAACTACTCACGCGGGTGCTTGATGGAGCACTGACTCAGAATTCAGCTATGTGTATGATGCCATGCCTACACTCTCACTGAAGATGACGAGTCCAGAAACACAACACAACAGACTGTCACTTTCTTTTAGTCTAAAAAGAAAGAGACAGACTGTTGCAGGTTTCCTGAGACTCGGCACAGAAAGTGTTGGCCCGGCATTAAGCATTTTTTGCATTGCATTGCATTATTATCTTTGGTGGGCATTTTTGGTTGAAAAAACGTTTGTTATACTGAAATTTATGTTTTGTTTAAACAAAAATCCATTAAACATGAGGTTGTATGAATTTTTTCTGTATTCACCATAACACGATTTGACCTGTATTTGGTTTTGACAATTTTACTGTTTATTTCTTTGTGTTTTTTTGGTTGTTTGTACAGCCGCTAATCTCTCATTGGCTCTGAAGTTTTGTCCCAGTTTGTTTTTGTATAGTAGTGTTCTTCACAAAGCATAGGCGTATTGCACTATGTCAAGTATCTGTCACTACCTGCCCTGTGATAATGGAAGAGAGCAAACAAAAACCCCAGCTGGCAGCATCACTCGAGAAAATACACCTGTGGAGGGTCCACAGTCAGTTATAAAAGAGAAGGTTAAAGGCAAAGTCAGACACAGCCAATCCTGGAGACTTTTGCCAAAGGTTACCCACTTCATCTTGGCCATTCTACAACAGAATCAAAGCTGGGCTATCTAATTTGATGGCAGAGTCTTTCTATCTTTATATTCCAGTGCTCCCAGTATCTCAAATGTCATTTCATGGGCAGGAAAACTGCTTGGCAGTAGCGAAGTAACACCAAGTGGGATAGCAGCACACTAAGAAAACAACAGAACAGAGGAACGTTTTATAAATATAGTATTACTAATATTTCTCTTTAAATGACTAACAAACAGAAATGCAGTATGCACAGCTAATCAGCAGCTCTAGTCAGGGTGTGCTGGACTAAAGTCGTGAAGGAACATCTTTTGTACTAGTTGTGTAAGCCTGTGCTGTAAAGAGCCTGGGCTCCTAGAAACTATTGAAATCGTCACAAAAAAAAAATTGAAATGCAGAGTTGCCGGTTTCGTTTTGCAGACATGCTTGCCCCACCTTGTCTATCAGCAGCTAATAGATTTTCTCTCAACTCTGAGGTTTCTTTTTGCCAATGTGCTTGTTTTGCTTGTGTATTAGCGGCTAAGCAAGTTTGTCTTTTGTTGGTGGTTTCACTTTTGCAACAGAGTCGCTTTCTTTCAGCTTCATTCTGTAGCCTCGCACTTCTTTCTTCTTCAACTTGTTAACTTGGGGCCACCTTGCCGGCTCTCTGAGCTTCATGTTGTGGCCTCGCACTTCCAGGCCAGACAGACAGACGCACACACTTCCATGTGTAGACGTTTGTACATAACACAAACAAGCGGATTGTTCCACAGTTTTAGGGCCCTGTAACTGCTCAACTTCCAACTGTTATTTTATTCAACTTTGTAATCTTAAGTAGCTTGGCATCTTCAGATCTTAATGTGCACTCGTATTTGCAAGTAATGATAAGTTCAGACAAATAAGCAGGGCCTTGGCCATTTAAGGTTTTTCATGTAAGAAGAAGGATTTTGGAATCAACCCTAAACTTAACTGGGAGCAAGTGCAAGGACATGAAGACTGGAGTTATGTGTTTGTATTTTGTAGTTCTTGTAACAATTCTTGTAGCAACATTTTGAATTAACTGAAATGATTATGATGTCAAATGGTTAACATGATGATGTGAATTGACAGGTGATGTCACAGGAGCCACTTTCCCTATTAAAGGGGGCCGTGTGACATGGCTAAGGTAATCTGTTTTATTTAGACTATCAAAAAAGATTTTTATTCCTGTTCTTTTCTTTCTTTAATTGTCACTTTTATGTCCTTCTTATTTTAGCATTTTGCACATTGTTCTTTGTTCCTTTTGACATATTATTCTACTTTAAATATTTAATATAATGTTAGCCCAGTAGTGTTTGTTTGTGTTTGTTATCAGCCATCTCGTACAGGCATGCATGGTCTTTGATGATGAAAGATCAGATGTGTACAGAAAGCTCCTTGTAGGCTTTGGTCTTTTTTAGCTGCTTTTGGGGCCTTCAGGAGAACTGCACTGCACCACTTTCTACCTGTTAATTTCTCTCTCTCTTCCATTTTTCATACATTTGCTACTCTACTCAGCAGCACAGTTTGTGCCTCCAACAAATATCGTATTTCTATTTTTTCATGCCAATTAAGCCTTGACGGGTTTCCCAGCGGAGAAGAGGTAAATCATCTTTGAAGCTAAATAATTGCAAAAGTGGAAACAGGGAGAATTTTGTCTTCTGTAGCAGTCGGTGACAGATCCATCAAGGCTCCTCAGAAGCCTAAGGTACTTTAAAGGTGAGCGCCTTACTTTCCATTTTATAGTGAAATGTGGCAAGGAATTGGTTATGGATACCTTTAGGAAATTTGAGATGGGGAACCTGTATTGAATGCCAGGGAAGGTGAAATAAGGCCTGCTGTGGAAAAAAGTAAAACTAGCACTTGTAAGAACATTAGCCTGCTCTAGAAAATACGTCAGTGTGATAAAGTCATACAAAAAGTCAGGGAAATATCCAAAAACATATGGACTCACATTAAAAAGAAATCAAGTAACACAAGGAGAAAGCCACTGAGACCTCGGCTGAGCAGGACAACTGCCCCTCCATCAACACTACCCTGGCATGCTGTTCATTGATGGGCAGCATGCAGCCATTTTATGTTGGTTATACTGCTCTAATAATTTAGTAAAGCAATGATATCAGACTGCCGTTTTATGTTGGTTTGAATCTGATTTGTACAAACAAAGGTCTTTGAATTGCTTTAACTGAATTGATCTAAAACATACCGTTTATCATAGCATAAAGCAGAGGTGGGCAATGTCAGTCCTGGATGGTAACAGTGGCTGCAGGTTTTCATTCCAACCCAATTGTTTAATTAGAAACCAATCCTTGCCAATCTCAGACCTTATTTAATTTCACGGCTTGTTAGTCTGCAATGTTAGATTCTTATATCGTAGACTTTTTCCTTTCCAAGAATATCATCCAACTGACAATTTTCAGCCTGTCACATCTTTCTCTTAAGTGTTTTATTAAACTAAATAGTGCATGATGAACATACACAGGTGTAAATGAAAACAAGTTAAATGGAGAATTGCTGGCTCCTTTGTCATCTGCGTCTTATTGCTAATAAGGAGCCATTAAAATGGTGAATGCAGCTGTTTAAGAACAAAATAAGCTGTTAAGGATGGGAAACCTTAACAAGAGGGACCACTAAAATGAAACATCATCCGTAATAATTGACTTCTCATGAAGAAACTGGGTTGAAACAAAAACCTGCAGCCACCATGGCCCTCCAGGACCGACATTGCCCAGAAAATTGGCAGCGATACATATTAGGTCACGTGAATTAAAACAAAGTGTCAGCACCATTAAGTGATTAAACACACTAAATTCAATAAAATTGGATTTTTTGATTCTCCCAATTTCTGCATAATACAGTCAATCTGAAATTACATTTGTGTTCAGCTGGAAGCTGTCTATCGTAATCACCACATTTTTTGAGGAATTATAAAGTTCTATAAAAATATGTTTTCTAGTGAAGGCTATGCAGGATGGAGGAGAGATTCTCCAGACCATCAATTAGCCTGTGGTGGTACAGCCCTGCCTGAGGAAAAGGAGAGGTCAGAGTTATTAATTGCTCCAGCATGTGTGTGTATACGGACTTAGGAGGAATACCTGGGGCTGCGTGACTAAGTGCTGGGTCCTAGATAGTCTACCATACATCAAATATTTCCATTTTGTCCTGTCACAATAAGTAGACAGAAAGTCAAAAAAAAGTTTTGGGGCAGCCACCCGTATATTGTTCCCTGGCTGCAAAAGGGTATAAGTTATGCCACTGATGCTCATAGATTGGAGTTCAAAATGGAACTGATGGTATGGAGGCAATATGGTGGCTTTAAAGGCCAGTATAGGAAGTGATGTCATTGAGACCAGAACCAGAAGTGATGTCATTGGGACCGGAAGTGACGTCATCAATAATGCTTGACCTGGACGTGATGTCATTGGGACTGGAAGTGACGTCTTCAATGGCGCCGGTACCGGAAGGTGATGTCATCAGTGAAACCTAGAGGGATTTCCCATGGATGGTCTTCAGAGGATTGAAAGAGAGAGAGAGTTAGTGCAGCTCGCCACCCCCTGGTCTGGTGTGGTACTACTATTATTCAGGCCCTCTAGCTGCCTCCCAATCCCACGTGTGTGACAGTCCACATATCAGGAAACATGTTAAAGCCCAGAGAACCAATTCTATATGCCAAATTCCCAGATTTAAGTTTTTCTACGAGGAACCACACAACCCATGTGAAACTCCATTAAGAAACCTTTATTTTTCAGAGTTTTGGGTGAAATCAGGGTTTTTACAGAAGCTCTTTAAATAAATAAATAGATTAGATTAAACTTGGCAGTCCCAGTCCCAGAATGGCACTATACAAGTGTATTGCTGTTGGTATAAAGGAACCTCCCAGTAGCGTTTCTTGACACACTTCTGCTGAATGATTTGATTGGCTGAAAGTCCTCAGTGGTGTAGCACAGAGAGGATGTGCAGCATTGTTCATAATGGCACTCGGTTTTGTTTAAATCTTCTCCACATCTAGTACCTTCATGGGGGCCAGAGTGTGTCTTCCTTTTAATTAGCTTGTTAATTTGGTGGGCTCTTCTTCAAGTGATGTTACCTGCCCAACACACCACGGCTTAGAAAAATCAAAACTGGCCATCATGGAGTTGTAGAAGATGTGAAGGATGTCACTACTCAAATTAAAGGAATGCAGTCTCCTAAAAAAAAAACAGCCTGCTCTGCCCTTTCTTCTGTTAGTTCTTCTGTGTTCTGAGACCAGTCCAACATGTCATTGATGTGGATCACCAAGTGCTTGTAGGAGTGCACCACCTCTACAACCATTCCTTGAATAGTGACCGGACATGGAGGCTCTTTGATGCGGTGAAAGTCAATAAGCAGTTCCTTGGCTTTGCTGATGTTAAGTTGCAGACAATTCTCTTTGCACCAAGAAGCAAAGTTCTCCACTGGACTCCTCTCTTCTATCTTATCCCTTTTATTAATTCAGAGAATAGAAAGAAAGAAAGAAAGAAAGAAAGAAAGAAAGAAAGGTTTTGGAGGTGAATGGGAAAGTTAAATGGGCACTGGTTATTGGGTCAGGCATCCTACTGGATCGGTCAAAGCGTTCAAATGCTTAGTCAGAATGGCAGCAGGGTTATTTATCTTCTGTTTATCCCTTTAATCGTTTGTCTTGTCTCTACATTCCCTCCTCCCGTGTGTGTCTGCTGTGCTAAGAGTTCACACGTTTTGAAGGAGAACTTGCTATTTTTTCTATCCTTTTCTTTGGGGTTAGGGTGCCATATAGAGCTGTCACCTGTCCTAATATAAGAACTATCCTTTCCCTTTTTTATTTATTTAGATTTTCTCTGTGTAATATCACCTGTAATGAGATGCAACATTTAACTTCCTTTTTTTTGTGGCCCCTTTTAAAATGTGTGCCCCAAACAGCATAATCAATACCAGCAGTAGGGGCCTGAATTAGCATCCTTGGCTTTGGCACTTGAGCACCTTGGCCATTCCCAGCACCTCCTTCGATGTCAGGCTATCAGTGTGAACTTTCACCTCACTTGATCTGCAAATCATGTGTCCTTAGGTCAGGTCTGGAGGCTGAGCAAATGGATGTGGTGCTGAGGATAGTGGCAGCAGACAGCAGCTGGTCATGGGTGTCTCCAGATGTCCTCTCTGTGCCCACCCTGCCTTTTTTTCCGGCGGTGAAGTGAAAGGCACATAATTAACATGAGGTGATGATCCTGCAGGATGATGAATCTCATTTCAATGGCGGTATTTCACCTTCAGGAATGCTGCGAATAGACAATGAAGGCAGGCCTTGGTGATTAAGCAGCTCGAAGCCAGAATGATTAAAGGTCTGTGGTAGGCTTGGCTGATATACTTAAAGATATAACAAGATTTAAACGCACAACTACATGTGTGTTCCTTCCTGCCCTGGCACTTGCAGCTTTATTAATAATGTATCACCATTAGATACTCTGGCATTCAGTCGGAGAAAGTCGCTCCTGGGAGCAGCGTGACCTTTCCACGGCAGGGAGAAGCCCATAAATCACAATTCAAAATAAAGTGCCTTGATCTAAAAGCTAAGGATTGTTTTGCAAATTTTCAAGGTCTTAATAATCCTCTCATTGCATTAAAAGCTCTCTAACAGCTCCATTGTCTCCAGAAGAGCCCGTGTTCACTCATCACATGCGTGAGGAACAGAAATGAGTCTGAGACAAGAAAAGTAGCTTGGTTTCCGGTGGACACCTACTCTGAGAAAAAGATTAAGCCTCTTTGTCCAGCATCATGGGTTCAAGGATTAACCAAGGGGGCTCTGAATGCTTTAGAAAGCTAAATATCAACCGACGGAAGCCGGAGGTAACTAGGAGTTGAAGAGGCTAGGAGGATGTAGGTGGTCTTTTGTGTATGGTCTAACACATGGAGTAGACAAGGATGCAAATACATAAGATAACAGTGTTATGGATCTCAAATGTTCCCAAGCATGCAAAGTCAAAAATGCCCAATAGAGGGGGGAACACTATCAATAAACCCCGGCTAGTAACACAGGGCCATGGAGAATCTTTAGAAATAAAAAGGGTTATTAATACAAAGGTGCTCTGTAGCACAAAAATCAGCTCTGGAGAGCACAAAGGCAAATTGAGTAAACAGTAGAGACAATCCAAAAAGTCCCAATGCAGAATCCAGAAATAGAGTTTAAAGTCAAAAAGTCAATAAGTACAGAAAATCTCCACTCCACTCCCAAGAGCATTTAAATAAACCGCAAAGGACTATGGGGTTTCCTCATCTGCGATGGGCAGGAACCACCCACACAACACAAAGAAAGTAACCAAGGCATACACACCTAGACTAAATGAAACACAAAGAATAATGTAAATAATCAGATATAAAATGAATACAAACAAAAGAATTCAAAATGACCAAAGTAGCTATGTATTTGTAGCCCTGCTAGGGGAGGGACTCTGGTTAAAATATAAAACAGAGACCTTTAAATGCAATAGAGCCATTAAAGAGCAGCTAGGGCAGCAGACACAGCTCTAGGCTCCTGGGTTCAAATCCCAGACCTGCGAGTGTCTATACGGAGTTGGCCTATTTTCCCCATGTATGCAGCAAGGTTATTATAGTTTTGCCTTTTTAGATTAGTTTTTGTTTCTATATTTTTCTGACCTTACTTGGAAATTCAGTTTAGTTTTAATTTTTCCTCATCATATATTTTTATTTTTAATTTAGCTTTTCATTTCATAAAGACATTTCTATTTTATTTTTAATCTATTAGTTTCAGTTTTAATTTTAGTAATTATGGCATGGTTAAAGAGCTATTATGGAGTTTAGTTTTGTGTCACAATCAGACAGAACCATAGATTTAATGGATTGGGATATGTTAATAGAAGCTTACTACACTACATGATTTTCTATCTGGTTTTGTTTTTGTATAATAAAAACAAATATAATCAAAACCAGATACTTAATATGAACAATTTTATACAATTTTATAATTTTAAAAATATTTTCAATGATATTTGTGCTGAGCAAATGTGAGCTGACTGTTACATCTTTTCCTTTTATTGTCCAGATCAGATTAATTTGAAATGAAATTTACGTGAATTTCAAGGTTTGAGGGCTTTTTTTACTCTAAATGTCTACAGCATACAACATATCCTGCTACAAGACAATGTGCTTATAATGAATGCCTTCAATATTGCAATCTAAAATCTCCCATACTGGACTTTGTCATTTTCTATCTGCCATATTGATCTCTGATTCTGTCTCAGGCACATACAATTTATAGATAGAATTTTGCCACCTGCAGGCCTGAAAATATAAAAAATCAGAAAATAGATTCTACTGTGTTCTGACATGTGTGATAATGAAAATCACGGGGGCTTAGGAAGAACAGGGCTCTTAGGCTTGAATCAGTGTGCAGACCCCATCTAGCTGTATTGAGGGAAACAAATGAAAACAAGCATTTAGTATCAAGGTTAGGGGCAGTGAGACTTGAATAGCCCACCATAAGAACAGTAAACCCTTAATGAGCAGAGTAAGAGTAGGTAATGAGAGTATGGACAAGCACAAAACAACAGAGACAGCAGCTGAGATTAAGAATAATATAAACATTACTAGGGGGTTTCCCCCTGCTCACTTTCTCGCCAACCAAGAGACTACACTAGGCGCCAGCCACTTTGCGTCTCCACCGCTCGCGTTATGAAGAGGGGGGCTGAATGCACCCCAAGGAGACATGGTCGCTCCTCCGAAAACTCCTCTTAAACGGTGATACAATGGCAAAAAAATACATTTTTTTTTACCTCCTCTTTGCTTGATCAGCTGCTGGATTGCTGCTGCCATGCCGCGTGATCTACATCTCGCGCGGCACTTCAAATATTTAAAAGCCTGTACAGCAGCTGTCCTACTCTTTGTGTTTTATTTCCAGCCATGGGTGTGGTTAAATCTCTTGGCACAAAGTCTGGTTTCACAGGACTTGAGTTCTTAATATTTTTTAGTTTATAATGTAAAAATGGAATAAGAATCTGAAAATCTAACAACATCACATTAAAGTTCGATAAATTCTGAAAAGAATGATACCAAACATATACAGTAGAGTCTTGCTTATCCGACATAAATGGGACAGCAGAACGTCGGATAAGCGAAAATGTCGGATAATGGGAGATGTTAAGAAAAAACCTATTAAGCGTCAAACTATGTTATAATTTTGCACATTACGAACCTCGGTTCACGAACGTCTCTGGACACGTACAAATCGGGTTATGACCAATAAGTTTGCCAAACTTTTGCATCTGTTCACGACCACACACTAGGTATATGAAGGAGCCAGTTTCCCTTTCGGTTTTTGCGCGTCGATGATTTCCGCAAGTGTTCAGTCTCTCCCTGTGCATTCCCTGTGCACCAAGAGAGAGAGAGTGAGAGAGAGACACATAGACAGACATGCGCGCGCGAGAAAGAGAGATGCGCGCACACACAAGAGACAAAGGCGCAAGCACACATGCCCGAGAGAGACACACACAGGCACACACACACACACACGAGAGACACAGGTGCGCACACACACGTGTACGCGAGAGACACAGGCGCACACACACACACACACACACACGAGCAAGAGAAACACACGCGCGCACACACACATGCACACATGCCAGAGAGGGCTGGCCACATAATCCACTGTAATCATGTTTTACAACAGAACAACAGAAAAATTTAACTGAAAAAATTAACTTAACAACTAAAAATAGACTACGCTCACGCTCGCAACCTGCAGTTCTTGTTTCCGATTGATGCGTTTTTTTTTTTTTTTGTGGTGGGATGTCGAATAATACAGAATGTTGGATAAGCGAAGGTTGGATAAGCGAGACTCTACTGTATATGTAGGTTTTAAAAATGTCACATAAAATTGTTGCACAAAATCGATGCACTTTTTGGCTTAGGATTTTATATATATAAAGTAGCTATAAACCTGTTTATCCAGAGCAAGATTTCAGGAACCTGGAGCCTATCCCAGCAGACTTGGATGCAATGCAGGAAAAATCTCTGGTATGCAATATGTGGTTTTTCAGCAGTTGGCAGACTCCTTTGTTCTTCGCCTACCTACCTGTAGTTCAGTGGTGACATTGCCAACTCAGGAATTTTGCAAGGTTTGTATTGCTTCATTGTTTAACGACTTTTTTAAGGCAAAAGTGATTGGTCAGCAACAATATGCTGATCATGTATGTTGACCTTGTCAGTCAATCGATCAGTGTTGCTTGATTTTCAAACAGGATTTCTCCGGTGTGAAGTGGCAGGTGAATTATTGTCAAACAAAAAGCAGGCACCTGAGAAATAAACTGAAACGTTACTCATTCGTGATATTTCTGTCCATACGGTAAAGTTTTTGTTAACCAGCACATTTGAAGTACATCTTGATATACAAGAAGCGCAAAGAAAGGCGGCACAGTAAATCACTTTCTATTTCACTTGATTTACATGCCCGTATTCAGCTCGTTCTGTCACCACAAATGCCATACGAACAGCTGCCCTCCTTCTCCAGCCACCATTCACTGGATGAATATATGCAGGCGGCTTGTGGTGGATTACTTTCTGTTTTAGAGTTAAAAATAGGGTTAAAGACTAACGGCAAGAATATTCATTCAAAAATGAAAACTAAAAATATTTTTAGTAAATGATTATTTTATTTCAGTTACTCTTTCCAGCTACTTTAATAGTTTTGTTTAGTTTTAGTTTTTCATTTTGGTTTTGTTAATTCTTTTATTTCAGTTTATGAAAATGTTTCAGTTTTGATTTTAGTTTTCGTTAACTATAATAACCTTGGTGTGCAGTGCTTGATTTGGTATTCCAGACAATAAGGTCAGGACAGATGCTGAGCAGGTCAAATGGCCATCAGAGGTATCCAGAGGTAACAGGCTGATGAAGCTGAGGAAACTGAGGTCGTGGATTGTGGAGATGTGACACTCTATGGGAGAGAGTCTCCAGTAAGCAGTCGAGGTGGCAGACTGGGATACCTGAATGGCGAACTAGTGGGATTCATCCCTAGGTCCTCAAGGGAGAAAGCTGCAATCCCAATTGGATGGTGGTGGCTTTAGAAGTGTATGTTTGTTGGGATTTATTTATTCATTTATTGGAGCACACCCGAACATACAGGTTTATTTTTAAAGACACGATTTTTAAAGAGATTTATTTATTTCTTATTTATTGAATGCACTGATTAGCACTATTTGCACTTTAAATTGTAAAAATAAGTTGACAAAGTTATAAAAGCACTTGCACTTTTCACCATCCCCTTGCATGGTGTGTTTGTCCTCATCTGCCATGCTCATCTCGGTTACAGTATTGACGGTGTCAGGTTCGAGTGGCTCCCATAATAGAAGAGGGAGAAAGTAGCCGACTCGCACCATCACACCCATCAGACAAACATGCAAGCTCATACAAGGACACAATAGCTCCAAATAAGGACACAACGTTTTTGTGCTGGCTAAACATGCATAGAAAACAGCACATGCTTACAGCATCCCACGGCCCTGAGAGGTCTCCGCTTGTCTTATTTCATCTCTTTGTCAGATGGTTTGCATGGCAGTCTCATGTTGTGCTTAATTTGCCTGTGTTCTGCATGTGTCTTACTTTGAGTAAAAATCAGGTTTTATAAGATGTGTTTTCACAGATCACTGTGACATATTTCAAAGTTATGCCTACAAGACTAGAGACAGCAATTGACATCTGGGTATCAACATTCAGTGTTAACAACTGTACTTGGCCATGGTCTTGTGAGGTGAGTCGACACCCCTGGGACTACAAGGTGTTGCGAAGAAAGACGAGAGTGGAGAAGTAAAGTGTGAAGTTGCCCTCCTTTTAAAATGTCTGAATCTCATAAAAACTTTTTGCTTTTTTTCCTTCGTAAAATTTCTGAATTTCTTCATGGGGTTAATAATGTTTACCTAATCTAATCTAATATAAAATGACATAGATATGCTGTTTGCAACTTGTGTGTAATCTTAAGACTCAGTAACATATATTTGCCTTGAGAAATAGACGTGTTTGGTTAAGTTTTAAGGCTCTTCTTTATAATGGGACCCCTCACTGTCCATTAGATTTATAAAATGTGCTTCACGTTGGAACACATTTTCATTGGGCAGACTAACATAAATATATATATATATATATATATAGATATATATATATAGTGTGGAATGTGGCCCGGACACAGACAGGCAGACATCGTATTAAGCACCACCACACGTTTATTTACAGTTGTGCACAACACACTGTGCCCCAGCACCAATCACCCCTACTCCGGACTTCTCTCTCACTGTCCGTGGGCTGCCTTTCCTCTCTCCACAGGAGCTCCCACTCCCGACTTTAGCTCCCTGATTGTATGGTGGTGGCCCCTTTTATTCCCACCCGGATTTGCTCCAGGTGCTTGATTACGATCTTCTGGCAGCACTTCCTGGTGTGGCGGAAGTGCTGCCCTTGAACCCGGAAGCACTCCGGGCGTTCCTGGAAGGATCTTCCTCCATCTTCCCGGGTGTGGCGGAATTGAACTTTTCCCGGGCTCCATGAGGCTTGGAGCGCCCCCTGGCGGTGGCCACGGGCCCCAACGGGCTTGAGCCTCCTTGCTCCTTTCCCGTGGTCCTCTTCTGAACCAGGGCGGTTGCCCCCTCGTGGCCCGGAGGACGTATATGCCACCTCCCGGTCCTTCCAGGAGTCCCGGCTGGGTCTGTCCCCCAGCCTCCTGTGACAATATGATGATTGTGAAGAAATAACTTGGACTTGGAAAATCCTCAACATATTCTTTAAGGGTACGTTTCACACAAACGTTAGAAAATCTTTCTTCACACAGAGAACCACAGACGCATGGAATGAATTAGCGGGCAGTGTGGTAGAGGGTAAGGACTTCAGGGACCTTCAAAACTCGACTTAATGCTAATGTTAATGAGTGGAATGGCGGCTCTGAGGCTAAGGATCTGTGCTGGTATCTGGAAGGTTGGCGGTTCAAGTCCTGTTACTTCTAGAAGGTATCCTACCTTGTAAGGCCCTTAGTCTAAAAATTTTTCAGGGGCGCTATGTAGTGGTTGTCCCTGTGCTCTCCACCCAAAAGGTCATGGGAAAAGACAGTTTCCCCTCAGGGATTAATAAAGTATATCAAATCAAGCATTTGAAGAAATCAGATGGATAGGACTGATGAGCTTTGTTGATATGAATGGCCTGTTCTAATGTTCTAAGGACATTACGGGTACACATCTCACGAGTACACCCCACTCTGGGTGAAGATCATGTAGCTCTACATGTTCACTTGGTGACTCTGCTTGGCCTGAGGTGTTGGCCAGTTTGCTCTATTTCCCATTTAAAGGATTTAAACCTGTTTGTGTGTATACAGCTAAAACACGAGTGGCTGGCAATGCTTGGCAGTGTCTGAATTTGACGTAGCCAGCAAACTACAGTTGGTACCCCAGGTGTGCAGTAAATTGGTACAGAAATTGGCATTTTGTAAAAACTGGGGTCCCATTGTGCGGCTGCACCTGATCCACAACAGAGGTTTTAGTAAAGGCACTGCAAGCTGCCCACTCAGGTTTGGCAAATTACCCAAATCCTGAATGACACGGCGGGAACTTGGCAGCACTGAGAACCAGGTGTATGAGAGATTTAAAAGTAAAGAGAAATGTATTAAGCATAATGGACAACAGGGCAACACCTAGGTGCTGCTTCACATCTCAAGGGATTTGGGGTGAAATCTCAGTCTGGTGCCCGTCTGGATGTGTGTGTATTTTATATTGTTTGTTGAGTGCCCAGTTTAAGTGCCTAGTGATAGAGTGGCATCTGTCCAGGGCTGGAATTATCAGAGACAGCCTTCAATACCCTGTGACATGGACAAACAGGTTCAGCCATTAATAACTGGATGTAATGGTCGAGACGAGGCCTCACAACTCTTACTCTTTGCCTGGCTGGGACTGGAGTGTTCCAGCTCTCCACATATTCTTGTCAGTAAGGTTGACATGGCATGCTCTGCCATCCCTGAGTGAATTCTCATCTTGTCTTTTTGTCCTGTCTTGCACCGATTGTTTCTGGGATGAGCTCCAGATCTGGCATGACATGAATAGAAGACCAGTAAGATGGCGGAGAAAAGAGGAGTTGGTTTGGAAAGTATCTTCTCTGCACCTCTACTGCTTTCACACAGCATTTTATTTTATTTACCCCAGAATGGCAGATTCCTCGATGTTAGTTGTCAAGTCAAGAGCCTATGCATTAGACACGTGTGGTGAAAAGCGTCCTTCATCTCGATTCCAAAGAGAATTTGAACAACACTTTCCATTATTTTATTCCCTCTGTTCCTTTGTCAGTGACCGCCGCTGCTGCTCAATTAGTTCAGGCGGATCTGAGAATGCAAAGGTCACTTAGGTGAAAAGGACAGTCTGAGGGAGAGCTGACCTTTCTGAAGCGGCTTCACTACTATGAAAAGCCCATTTCCTTTCTTGTCTTAGGGAGGTGAAGGACTCACCAGCCGCATATTTTTGACATTTCACACTGACACAGGAGGCAGGGCCGAACTACGAACAGGAGGCTGGCACTGCAAAGGGCAGCGGGCATCCATTGAGCTGACGGGAGCTGATGAGAGCGGATGGACTGCCAGCAAGATATTTTTCCTAAAGTCATGGAATAGAAGAAAAAAAAACCATTAGGTTTATAGTGTCCCCTCATGAATCTGTTAAACAACATCATGTTTTACATATCACTGACATCAGCCAACAAGCAAGGCATCTACTGCATGTGTCGCTCTTCAAATTCTATGTCAATCAATCAATCAATCAATCAAATTTATTCATAAAACAACAGAAGTTGTACCAAAGTGCTGTACAAAGAAACATGTAAGGATACTGCTTTAATTTTATAAAGCAGTTCATTAAAAGTATTGTAACAAAGGCGCTATATGGGTGCCTGACCCGACACAGACTCACACTGGAGGCACATATACAAATAAATACTTTTATTTTTCTTCACCTGTGGGGCACATCTTCCCCGTGACCCCACAGGCACAACAAAGTCCCAAAAGACACAAACAAAACACCACAACACTCTCCTTCGGCACCACCACTCCTCCATCAAGCTTCGTCCTCCTTCGCCCGACTCTGGCCGTTGAGTGGTGGCTGCTGGCCCCTTTTATAATCCACCCGGAAGTGCTCCAGGTGGTTGATCGATGGGTTCCGGATGCACTTCCGGGTGTGGCGAATACACTGCCCATACGGGCACAGGAGTCCCAGCTGCAACACCCCCGGCGGTGCCTGTGGGACCCAACAGGGCTGCATCCAACTCCAATTCCCATGGAGTCCTGTGGGAAACAGAGGCACCGCTCCAACCCAGGGGGGCTGCCATCTAGCGTCCGGGGGAGGTATTGCACCGTCCAGGGCTGCTCCCCCTGAATATAGAGTGAAGGGGCATCCCGGCCGGGCATGTACCCCGGCTGTCTGCCACACTATTTAATATCTATCCTCCCTCTTCTGACGACCTCACCCACTGTAGAAGGTGGAGGAGAAAAAGTGATTCTTAAAAACCTCATTCGAAGGTGAAGTTCTGATACAGAGCGGTAGATTGTTCCAAAGTCTTGGAGCAATAACAGAAAAAGCCTGGTCACTCTTAAACTTTAGCTGTAATCTAGGAACTGCAAGAAGTAATTGAGCAGATTACCTCAAAATTCTTGTTTTTGAGAGAGGATGAAAGAGATCACAAATATGTTTAGGGGGCGATGCCATGCAAGGCCTTATAAACAAACATTAAAACCTTGAAGTCAATCTGAAATCTCACCGGCAGCCAATGCAGGGAGGCCAGCACAGGTGAGATATGCTCTCTTCTACCAGTGCTAGACAGAAATCGAGCTGCTGCATTCTGTACCAACTGAAGCCTGCACAGGGCAGATTTCAGCAATCCCTTATAAAGGGAATCGCAATGATCAAGCCGAGATATAATAAAAGCACGAATCACTTTTGCCAAATCCGTCTGTGAAAGAAAGGATTTTAACTTTGAAATTTGCCTCACTTGGTAAAAGCTGGGGTTTACTACTGCGGAGATGTGTTTGTCAAAGCTTAGAGACAAATCAAAGCAAGACCCTTCATCCGGAGCCACCAAACCTGTGGCCGGAGTGTAACTGGCTGGGCCTCCTTTAGTGGTGTCTGCTTTAAGTCGTTCACTAAGCTGGACATTTGACCATGCATACTGGCCGAACACTGATAGACCACCCAGCAGTGTCAAGGACGGCCATTCCTTTAGCATAGTGGGAATCATGCAGGATACTAGCAAGAAGGAACGTGCCTCCAAAACTACTAATATCTACCCATTACCATTTTATATATATATATATATATATATATATATATATGTACGACGGGCAGTGAAAAAGTTCCCAGAAATATGATATAGTGTAGTGGGAGAGTGAGAGATCAGATTACGCACACATTGTTGTGGAGGGGAGCACAGCACATCTGTAGACCAGTTACAGCAGGTCTCGATTGGTTTTGGCATGTAGTATTGCTTTAATTACCATTTGAGTTAGACTTGTGCATAGTCATTTGGTGCAATCTCTCAGTTCGAAAAACATGCTAACGTCAAGTTCATGTGCAAATTGGGGACTCGTATGCTAGCGGAACTGCATGTGCACTTGATGCCCCTCGTGTGTGTGTGTGTGTGTATATATATACATAACAGATAGCCCAGCCACAGACAGACATGACACCAATGTCCAAAACACACAGGCTTATTATCACAACTATTTACAGGTTCCTGCGACTCACACACAACTCCTCCAATCCTTTGTCTCTCTTCGGCCACCTCTACTCCCCTCTCGCAAGCTCCGTCTTCCTCCTCCCGACTCCGGCTCTCTGATTGGAGTGAGGCGGCCCCTTTTATCTTGTCCCAGATGTGCTCCAGTTGCCTGACGATGTACTTCTGGCACCACTTCCCAGTGTGGCAGAAGTGCTGCCCTTGCACCCTGAAGCACTCCGGGCATAAGCCATCCCTGGTCTGTCAGCACTTCCTGGTGTCCCGGAAGTGCTGTCCCCCAGGGATCAAGGACCAGCCGAGTGCCCAAGGAAAAGAAACGCCTCTCACCTGGCTCCTCCTTCCTCCAGGCATCCCGGCGGGGCAGGGTTCCTGGCCGTCTATCACAATATATGTATATATAGTAAAGGAAACACAAGATATAAATATACATGTGTATATATATAAAGTAAATGAAACACAAGATATGCGTCTATTACAATGAGCTGTTGAAGAATAGTGGTCTTGGCACTGAATAGGGAAAGGCAGGTTGTTGTCTTTATAGTTGGCAGCGAGGAAGAGGAGGGTCCAATAGGGAATAGTCAGGAAATTAAGTCAGAAGGAGTGTGTGATCTGGAGGCAAAAGTGGAAACTGTTTGGTCTTCAGGTGGTTTTCCCATCAGATGATCTGCAGAAGAGTGAGAAAAAACATTAGTGCACTTCATCAACTCTTGTCTCCGTGTTTCACTCTTAGTTACGCCCATTGATTGTTTCCTACGGACACTTGTGTGACTCTATATATATATATATATATATTTATTGTCACGCACGCGCGAGTAGGAGATTGTGGACGGACTCTAGCACGCTTCGGAAGGGATTCGCCGGCAGGGAGTGGCGGGGTACTAACCTTTCTCCTTTGCTTTCTTACAGAACAAAAGACGCTCCGCCACCATAAGCCTCATTTTCCTGCAGTACATTACTTCCGCCCTTCCTCCGCCATTGTTCCTGACGTCATCGATCCCATCTTCCCTCACGGTTCCTTCCCAGCATTCCTCCACTTCCGGCTACTCCTTTATAAAATGGCCGCCGACGCCAATAACGGCGTCGCGCTTATGAACAGTTTATGTTTATATATATTGACCTGTTTTTTGATATTTTTGCAGTATACGGGGCCGGAAAACCCCAAACCTTTATGCTGTCTCTTTGTTTTCTTTACAATATATATACTGTGTCTATTTTATTTTACTTGACAGCAAATTGTTTGTGCATTATCATGTTTCTCATTTGTGAGACTCAGGATCAGTGATGTTGCCAGCATTTCTGGCAGTTTCAGTATCCTTTGGTGGGTATTCCCACCTTAGTAAAACTATAGTAGCAGTGGGCTTTTATCCAAGTAGGCCATAACGTTATGTTTCCCCTTTTTGATCTCCACCTAAATTCTGTCTTTAACTTTGCATTTGTCTTTGGCCAACTGTTTTGTTTGCTCTGTTCAAATGATCCTACCAGTACTGAACTTTGGCTTGTCTCTGACCAAGTCACAGCTTTGTTATCATCTTCTGAGCTTCTTGCCAACTCCCTCAAATCCTCAGGATATTTTATACTGTCAACTAGGGTGTTCGCCCCCTGCTCGCTTCGCTGGCCAACAAACCCCCGCGCTACACACCAGCCACTTCACGTTTCTGCCGCTCGCATTGTGAAAAAGGGGGCTGCACAGCGCTCCCTCTGAAAACGGTGATACAATGAGAAACACATACAGTTTTTTATTTACCTCTACTTTGCTCGATCAGTTGCTGCTGCTCCTGCTGCTGTGCTACGTGATCTGGATCTGGCGTGGCACTTCGAACATTTAAAAGCCGGTACAGTGGCTGTTCTACTCTTTGTATTTTATTTCTAGCCCCAGGCATGGTTAAATCTCCTGGCACAAAGTCTCAGGATGTGAGTTCTTGATATTTTTTAGTTTATAATTTAAAAACGGAATAAGAATCTGAAAATCTAACAACATCACATTAAAGTTCAATAAATTCTGAAAAGAATGATACCAAACAGATATATACCTGTATAATAATAATAATAATAATAATAATTAATTTTATTTATAAGGCACTTTACATTTGTAGTAAACCTCAAAGTGCTACATAAAAAATTTAAACAAAGACACAACAAGATAAAAACAAAGATAAAACATTAATTAGAGGCAGTTTTGTTAATATGCTTACCTAAATAGAAAAGTATTTAATTGTTTTTTAAAACAGCCCACAATCTGCTGTGTTCTCAGGTTCTCTGGTAGGGCATTCCAGAGCCGTGGAGCAGCAACTGCAAAGGCTCGGCCACCCATTGTATGACGTTTGGTCATAGGGGTGGCGAAGGCGATAGGTATTTACAAGACGAAGGTTTCTTGTAGTGGATTGTAATATAAGAAGTAGGTTTTAAAATAAGCCCTATTTAAAGCATGACAAAAAACATCACATAAAAACATCACATAAAATCGTTCCACTTTTAGGCTGAGGATTTTATATACAGTATAGAGAGAGTAGATAACAATGATGAACTCCATGGTAAAACCTTATATGGCCTTTCCCCAAGGCTGAACTTTGTATTCATCCCAGTCTCATACAGTATGTGGATGGAGCCCTTAGGGGGTCATCTAAACAGAAAGCTTAGCAGGGCATTCTGGTTGCACTAAACCCCAACCATGAAGACATGGAGATGGGAGCTAGAATGTAATAGCTAGTATAGTGAAAGAGTATGTGAACATGCTGGAGGAGCCCTCGGCTGGTGCATCTGCCAATTGTCTTACCACAGGCATGCACAATGGAATATTCATGTCATCTTTATTAAGACATGAAACTTTTATCTTCTTGAAAGTTGCATTATGGGGTTTTTAAGGATGCAATGACAGAGTCAGCACGATCAAAAACAAACTAAAAAGCCCCAGTGCTGGTCATCTTGATTGAAGTGACAATGGTGAGCACCGACTGAAATACAAGTGGCGTATGGTCCTGTTGCGAGTGCTGGCCAGCAGGTGGCAGCCGAACCCTTTCCACTTCCTGCCAGATGCTACAACAAGAGGGCACTGACTTGTCCCCTAACTCATACTGTTAAGCGTAAAAAGGTTATTGTCAAAAGTCAAGTCACTTGTGTACTTTGAGGGCTTGGGAGAGGCTGTGCTGGATGCCCCACAGCGCTGAAGATTATATTTGTTAAGCGGCTTGTGACATTGTTAACACCAGTCACTCATTAGGGAAGTGTCTGGTCAGCACAGCAGTGTACATACAGTGTGGTTACTTTGGAGGCTTTTTTTTTCATGAATAAATGACACGCCTGGCTACACACTGAAATGGCAGTCCATTTGTTCCTTATGATGTTGAATGTGCGGCCCTCAGCTTCTCAGACCAGATCCCCAATGCCAGACTGATTCTCAACCCTTAAACCAGGCACTACGGACGAAAGAGGCATCCATACTTAGCTTTTCAAAGAGCATCTCAGCACGTAAGCCCCTTGTTTATTTCCTCAAGTTTGCATTATGTATAAAAGAAACAAATACTCATATTGAGGATATAAATCAAATCAAATCAAATTGTATTTGTCACATAGATTAGATTAGAAACTTTATTAATTTCATGGGGAAATTCAGATTCAAATTATATTCACAGTATAGTATCTACTTAAATACTTAGTCGCTCAACTCCAATGTCTGTGCCTTTAAAAAGAATTAAAGGACAACAGCAATAATACATGACTTTACAAACACCAAAAATCACACAAAGAATGTTAAAGATGTTATATATAATAAACAATAACTAAGTCAATAACTTTTAAATAACTTAATGTAAGGGAGGTTACCAATAAGGCATGACATTCCTTACTGAACTTGCAGATGGACTGTGGATGGAAGCTCCTCTTCAGTCTCACTGAGCTGGACTGCATTCTCGATCACTGGAACATTAAAAATCACAAAGGCAGTTATAATAACCGCTACTTTTAAAGTGGGTGTGGCCTTAGCTTGTCACAAGACTCACTGCGTCAAATCCTCTAGTATGAACCAATTGTGGTGGGCGGCCAGGTAAGGGCTCCATCTGTGACACCTTCATAATTCACCTTCAAAGGACTGAGGGATAGCGCATGAACAGGGCATTATCTTCCCCCGATCGCTAGATGGCAGCCCCCGAGGGGTTGCATCACTACCTCAGATTCCCACAGGGCACACTAGGAGTTGGAGTTTGCTGACTAAGCCCTGTTGGGTTCCAAGGGTGCCACCAGGTGGTGCTGTGGGGAGTGCAGAGGTCTACTTTGTTGGGCTCACGTCTCACCCAGAAGTGCTTCCGGACCATGTTTACGGGATACCAGAAGTACTCCCGGGTGCAACATAAAAGAACCCCACTCTCTTCATTCAGGAAGCCAGAGTCGTGAGGTGGAGGACAAAGCTTTCCAGGAGCGGTGGAGGAGGCCAGGACAGACAGAGTGAGAGGGAAAGAAGACAAAGACTTAGTTTTTCAAAGGTCTGCTGTGTGCTTGTCCTTTGGACTTTTACTTCTGCTGTGGGAAATGCTTCCTGGGAAGGGTTTAATACAACAAATCCTCTTGTTCATTTTACACACTTGTGTCTGAGACTTTGTGTCAGGTGTATGGGGATCTGGAGTGCCCCGTACAGGCTACACAATAAAGAACAACTTCAAAACATTTATCTTGGAGAAAATGCCCAGTGGAGGTTGGGTGGTCTTTTGGCCTTGGAACCCCTGCAGATTTTGTTTTTTTATTTCTCCATATTGACTGGAGTTTTTTTGTCCACCCTGACCATTGACCTTATCATACTCCAATTTTGGGAATATCTTTTCTTTTAAAAATATTTTTTTTCCATGTCTTTCTCATTCCTAGCAGAACAAATAGAGGTCAATTCAGAAAGTTGTACTTGCAGGTTGCTGACTTTACTTTGAAGAGCTACAACTCTGACTCCTTCATTTTTTCCAGGTCTGAGATTATGTTGAGTCAGTCAGGATTTTTCCACTTTTATTCAATCAAATGGCAGCGATAAAAGGAACATTACAAACAGGAGGTCAGCTGGAGTTTGGGTCAGAATGCACTCAAAAGATTGCCTGTCAAGTTTAAAGGACGTCTGTAAAGTTGTAGTGAAGAAAGAAAAGTAAAACCGTCCCTTCATGAGTGCTCTAAAGGAAAGGTTTCTCAATTGCCTTCCCTTTATTTTCTTCAACAAAATTCAATCTCGTCTCAGTTGACACGGTCACCTTTTATTACATGTCTATTATGTTATCACAGGACAAATGGCACATTCATCACATTCGCCATGTAGCACCAGAGCAACCAGCGGCACCCATGACGAACAAACACAAAGTGTCAGCACCCACAAATACAGTAAGTAAACACACAAAATGCTGACACTGAAATAAAGAAGAAAGTGAATAGTAACAGCACCGAAAAAGAGCCCTCTCTGAAGTTATAAAACAGACTTGGCACGTAACCTGAAATCTCTTTCTTTTACGTATTCAGATTCTTTGTTGTGGCACTCCAAATTGTGCTCAGGCAGTCCTGTCTGCTTTAGGTCTCTTTGAGAGGTGTCTAGAACATGACTGGAGTCCACCTGTGGGAAAATGAATATGATTGGACAATGTTCAGAAAGCCACTAACCTCCAAAACCAAGTTATAAAGTTCAAGGAAAACCCATTGCTAAATCTTTGAGTGTTCCCAGAAGCACAATGGCCTCAATAATTGTGAAATGGAAGAGGTTTGGAACCACCAGTACCCTTAATTGAGCTGACTGTCCAGCTAAACTGAGTCACCTTGTGAGAAGTGTCCTTGACCAAGAACCCAACGGAGCTTCAGAAGTCCCCTGCTAAGATGGAAGGAACCCATCAGAAGGATAACCATCTCAGCAGAACCATCAATCAGGTGTTTATGGCAGAGTGGCTAGATGAAAGTCACTCTTGATGAAAAGGCAGACTATATAATGAGGAAGAAGGTTTTTATGGTCTGATGAGACAAAAATTGAACTCTTTGGGTAGAACGCCAAGCACTACGTCTGGTGAACAGTAGGCACTGATCATCTCCTACCTTTTATCACCCTTATGGTTAAGTATGGTGGTGGTTGCATCATGCTATGGGGATACTTCTCAGTGGTAGAGACAGGGAGACTGGTCAGAATTGAGTGAAGGATGAATGCAGCCAAAAACAGGAGGTCCTTGAAGAAAACCTGCTCCAGAGTGCATGGGACTTCAAACTGGGACGACAGTTCAGCTTTCATCATTATTATGACTTGAATCAACAACCAAGATATTGATGGAGAGGCTTCAGGACATGTCCCTGAGTGTCCTTGAGCAGCCCAGCCAAAGCCTAGACTTCAACCCTATAGAACATCTGCGGAAAGACCTGAAGATAGCAGTTTACAGACACTTCCCACCCACTCTAAAGGGACTTGAGGGGATCTGCCAAGCAGAATGCGATCAACTCCCCAAATCCAGGTGTGCAAAGCTTTCAGAGACTTACCAGGAAGCCTCAAAGCTAGAATTGCTTGCAAAAGGGCTTCTACAAAATACTGATTTAAGGGTCAGAATACTTACTGTATATATAAGGGTGGTATGGTGGTAGTGCTGCTGCTTCTCAGTAAAGAGACCAGGGCTCACATCCCAGGAACCCCCAGCATCTGAATGGGTTTCCCTTGGGTGATGCCAGTTTCCTCCCACAGTCCAAATACATGCAGGTTTGGTGGACTGGCAATGCTAAGTTGGCCTTAGTGAGTGTGTTTGTGTGTGTGTGTGTGTGTGTGTTCCCCTTCAATGGACTGGCAGCCTGTAAAGGGGCTTGATCCTACCTTGTGGCCTATGCTTGCTGAGTTAGGCTGTGCCCCCCATGACCCTGTTCAGGATTATGGGGGCAAAAAAATGGTATGGCAATAGTTATATGAATGATAGATTTCTGGTTTTGATTTTTATTCAATTTGTACATTTTTCTGAAAACATGTTTTCACCTTGTCATTACGGGTTATTGAGTTTAGATTGTTGGGAAATATGGCAAATGCATCCATTTAAAATGAAAGCTACAACACAATAATGTGTACAAAACGTGAAGGGGTCTGAATTATTTCTGAATCCACTGTTGCTGATGGCCTCAATGCCTGCATTGGTGCAGATATATTCCAAGACAAACTTATTCTTCTTTTATGGCAGACCTGATTCTCAACACCATATGTGTCTAATCTGCCTCATTCCCTGGCCAGCAGTCTCTTTAGAGCATGTGGGCCACAATGGGGGATGACAACTGCAGTCTGTGCTACACCACACTTTGGTGGAGAATTGGCACATCACTTGGCCAAAGATGCCACAGGACACCATTTGGCCTCTTCATAGTGCTAGGGATAGCTGCTTTGATTGCTCAACATGACTCGACCTCCATGCGTGGCCTCAATAAATTGTCCCTTTGCTCTGGTCATAGGGTCACTTCTTACTTTGAAGTCACCTGTTTTGTTGAGCCAGAAGCCAGATGTTGAGTAGGAGTGACTTTATTGCCATACCATCCATACACAGTATTGCAGCATACAGTGGCATGAAATTACACCCCCTTAGGACCTCAGTGCAACATATAGACAATCAAATGGAAGGCATATAGTATAACATAAAAAAAACAGGATAAGTGCAGGACACATAATTAACTGCACTAGGCTAAAGCTAAACCACACTATACCATACTTATTGATTATTTAAATAAATAATTAATAGATCAGATCTTCTACTTCTTTTGGCTGCTCCCAATAGGGGTTGCCACAGCAGATCATCTTGTTCCATATCTTTCTGTCCTCATCATCTTGTTCTGTTACACCCACCACCTTCATGCCCACTCTCACCACATCAACAGACCTTCTCTTAGGCCTTCCTCTTTTCCTCTTGCCTGGCAGCTCTATCCTTAACATCCTTCTCCTAATATACTCAGCATCTCTCCTCTGCACGTGTCCAAACCAACGCAACCTTGTCTCTCTGATTTTGTCTCCCAACCTTCCAACCTGAGCTGACCCACTAATGTGCTTGTTTCTAATCCTCTCCATCCTCATCACACATAATGCAAATCTTAGCATCTTTAACTCTGCCACCTTCAACTCTGTCTCCTGCCTTCTGGACAGTGCCACCATCTCCAACCCATATAACATAGCTGATTTCACAACCGTCCTGTAGACCTTCCCTTTCACTCTTGCTGATACCCATCTGTCACAAATTACTCCTGACACTCTTCTCCACCCACTCCACCCTGACTGCACTCTCTTTTTCACCTCTCTTCCACACTCCCCGTTACTTTGTACTTTTGATCCCAAGTATTACCTTCGCCAACTCTGCTACCTGCATTGTGACCATTCCACTGACCTCCCTCTCATTTACACACATGTATTCTGTCTTGTTCCTACTGACCCTCTTCTCCTTAGAGCATATCTCCACCTCTCCAGGGTCTCCTCAACCTGCTCCCTACACTCGCTACAGATCAGCAAACATCATAGTCCACAGGGACTCCTGTCTAATCTTATAATGAATTGATTGAATAATCTGAGATAATTAATTATAGATTAACTAGCTGTGTATGCCCATGCTGTAAAAAGCCCGGACTCCTAGAAACCATGGATTCAATGAATCAATCAATTGCATTGGCTGTGCATTAGCAGCTAAGTAAGGTTCTCTTTCCTTGACGGTTTTGTTTTGCTGACGTGCTTGCCTCCGTTGTCTATCAGAGGGTAAGCGAGTTTCATTTTACCGATGTGCTCGCCTCGCTTGTGCATTAGCGGCCAAGTGAGTTTTTCTTTTCTCAGCGGTTTCACTTTGGCTTTCTTTCAGCTTCATGCTGTAGCCTCACACTTCTGGGCCGCCTCACGCTTCCGGGCCGGACACACAGACACACATGCTTCCAGGCATAGATGTTTATATATAAGATAAGACACAAAAGTCATTGATGTACAAGTATGATATATCATAAAGATCAACTACTACAAGTGGATCAGAGGGGAGATGGACAGAACAGAGTTCGGATTCCAGACAGCCAAGGGGCAGAAGCTGTTGTAGAATCTGGCAGAAGTGGTTCAAAAGCTACAATATCCTCTGCCAGATGGAAGTAGGACAAAGAGACAGTGGGAAGGATGGGAGCGATGTTTCAATATACCACAGACTTTGCAAATACCACGCTTGATAAAAGTGTCTTCAATGGAGGATAGAGAGGTCCCAATGATCTTTTCTGCTGTGTGCACTTATCCATTGTAGGACTTTGCAGTCAGAGACACTGCAGTTCCCAAACCATACAGAAGGTATTTGTGTAAAACTGCTTTCACAAGATAAGATTTGAAATAACTCTCGATACTATCTGCTTGGCTTAACTTTATTGTCTAATTTAAAAATTCAGTCTTGGGGTTTGTGGAATTAAAGATCTTGGTGTGGATCTTAGGCTGGATGTTCTTGGTCTAGGTCTCTGTATTGGGAACATAGCTTAACTCTTCTTACAATGTATCCTGTCAATTCTGTTTAAATTGTATATTTAAATTGTATATTTTCCCTTTATATACAGCATAAGCTGTGAAATCTTCAGAATATTCATCACAAACTTTTATTTTGACACCTTCATCCTACCAGTCAAGTCTGTCCCCTCCCACTTGACATTGCCCATCCCACTCAGCATTACCCCCTCCTACTTGACATTCGACTCCTGGCTACAGAAATACATACTTTGGTTTTGCTTGCCAGCTTTCATACAAAATGGACTGCTGCTTCCACGTGAAACGATTTTGCTTATATGCCACCGCTTTCTAAGACGAACGTTATGACAAAAGGGAATCTAACCACTGGTGTATGATGGGATTTATTTTCACACTGATTGTTCACATGAACACATTCAAAATCTGACTTCCCTTGAAAATAATTTCCTGATGCAAACAAAAGAGATGGCCACTTAGCGCCACATGGGTGTCAGCATCATTTTCTGCCTCATTTTCTAATTGTAGAAAAGGGGGAATATAATAAAAAGATGAAGTATGAAGTCCGCTGCCCAATCAACTCCCACTAACTTGGCACATCTACTGCATGGCGGGGGCGCAGCAATCGTGTACCACTCAGAGGTGACTCGTTGCACCTGAGGACACAGTGAACGAGTGACCCTGACATTGTGTGTTCACAAATTACAGCATTACTGGAGAAAACTACGAATTAGTTGAGGCTCACGTGAATAATTGCTGATGGATCGTTTCCAGTTTCCACTGCTTGTTTCCAGGGAAGCAGCAATCATTTCCCCAGGCCTAACAGATATGGATTAAAAATGTTGATTAATAGCACAAAAAGGCCTATAATTTTCAAGATTAATTGATTGTGAAGAACCATAATTATTTCAGTGCCGGCGAAGGCAGAGCCAGTTCATCTACTGAACTCTTCATTTGTCTGTTTGCTCATTAATTCTGAGCGCATCTAAAACGGAGCGGCCACGGGCAGAGCACTCCAAGAGCGCAGCCCTTGCATACAAAGAAGAAGCTTTACACAACGCTGTGGGAGCAATGTTTGAATTTCGGCTCTTTTTTTTTTTTTGTCCTCTGCATCAGATACAGCAACATACGAGAGGTAGAGATGTGCGAAATGGCCACCGATCCCCTACCTTCAACTATTCTATTTTTTGGCCATGAAAAATCTGTCCTGTTGGCTTCAGAGACAAGGAAGGCACCTCTCATAAAATAAATCCAGCACTATCAATTCAATGAAGGCAAAGGGTATTGTTTAAAAAGTGAAAAAGAACAATAGAGCTAAGAAAAAGAGTGAAGACAACTAAAAGCGTCAAACCGTCACATGGACGGCAAACAATTGGAAGCGGGTGAGAATGTCTCAGCTTTATCTTGTATGTCTTTCTTTGTTGCTGTCATCTTTTCCCCATTCACTTTTTATTAAGTTTTGTGTTTACTTTTTATTGCTGCAACCAACTTTGTGTGGTGTCTTCCATCACCTGTTCAGTCCAGTAGACGTTTCTGTGGAAAACATCTGCATTGTTCTCATTCCAAAGATGGCAGGAGCTTCTTCACCAAATGACTACAGACCAGTGCCACATCACACATCATGAAGGCCTTTGAGAGGCTGATCCTGGACTATACGAATTCTGGTTTGAAAGACCACGTGGACCCACTGCAGTTTGCATATTGGACAAAGACTGGAGTAGAGGATGTAATTATCTATCGACTCCACAAGGCTTATTCTCACCTAGACAAAGCTGGCAGCACTGTGATGATTCAGTTTTTTTGATTTCCCCAGCACCTTCAGTATCATTCAGCCATACCTGTTAAGGGGTAAACTCAGAGATGTGTAGTTGGATTAGCCTGTGGTGTCCTGATAATGGACTATTTCTTGGGCAGACCGCAGTTTGAGAGACTCGAGGACTGTGTGAGCAGCACTGGAGCACCACAAGGAATGGGCCTGTCTCTTGTTCTCCTCACTGTGAACACCTCTGACTATAAATGTAGCACCAGGTCATGACACTTGCAGACATTCTCAGATGATTCTGCACTTATGAGGTGTATTGATAAGGGGGATGAGACAGAGGAGAGGAGTCAGGTGGAGAATGTTGTGAATTGTGAGCATCCTAATATCAGCAAAACCAAGGAACAAGTTAATGATTTTCATCTCACTAAAGAGCTTCCATGTCCAATTGCTATTCAAGGAGTGGAAGTGTAGAGGTGGTGCATTTGTACAAGTACTTGGGGGTCCACATCAATAACAGGTGTGATTGGTCTTAGAACAGAGATGAACTATAGGAGGGTCCAGATCTAATTATGCAATTTTCATTATGATATAACTTATTAAGTTTATTACATAAAAAATCACCCGATGATGTCACTCCTGATGAAACCACCCTCTGGTTATATATTGAGCAATGGAAGATAAGCTCATCAGTGGCACATGGAGTTTGTGGAGGCTATTGTTAGTATTTGCTTTTTCTTTGATATTTCCGGTTTTATGGATTTTTTACTTTACTGTTCTTGAATTCTGTTTGCTGGATTACATATCGGGACTTGTTTGCTTTTGCTCTTTATACACTAATTGATATATTTTCTATTTTGTTAATAACATGTTTTTCGTTTATTTAGACTTTTGGTGTGTCTTCTCTCTGCAATAATGGTGTAAGGTGTTTTTGAGATGTCTCATCATACGTTGAACTTTTAAAGCCAGTTTACTTATTTTAGGCCTGTGTATGACGTTAAACTGCAACCGGCCCTGCAAGCAGGGAAATCATGGGGGTTGGTGGCAGGATTGGCACTCCAGCCATCGTAAAAAATCTTCACAAAGCTCCAAGACTACAGAAAGGACTCCTTTTTGCTCTCCGCAGGAGTAGCTCTGCTGTAGCCACCAACAGGACGGCTGTTCGCATCATGAAGGGGATGGGGGAAAGCCCTCAGGAGCCCCATCCCCGGAAGAGTCGAAACCGTTGGAGAGCCAACAGGGTCGGGTCTGCTGGGAATTGGAACTAGTATGGTGCTGAGGCGTCGCCCGCTGCACGGCAGCACTCGGGTCCCAATTTGAGGTGGCCCATATGGGTGGGCGCATGAAACGTTTTGTTTCTTTGGCAAGATGATCATCTTCCTCTGCTGTTGGAGGAGCTGCGTAAACTCTGCATTTCAGTGGCGGCACTCTCTGAGGTGCACAGACCGGGGACTGGCCAGATCTCTGTAGGTGGATACACCTTTTATTGGTCTGGTTGGCCTGATGGCTGTCATACTCAGGGAGTAGCTGTTGCTGTAGCGGATTGGCTTCTTCTGATGGTGTCCGATGTCACTCCTTTCAAAGAGCATATTATGGGACTCAGATTACGGCACTCCCTGGGTGCCTTGTCTGTTGTCTCACTGTATGCTCCGACCGCGGTCAGTGATGTCTCAGCGAGGGAGACATTTTATTTGCAGCTTCACTCGGTGGTTGATGGGGGCCCACAGGATGAAACTCCTCTGGTCATGGGTGACTTCAATGCAACCACTGGCAATGATAGGGCTGGCTATGAGGATTGTCTCGGTCCCCATGGGTCGGGTGACCGTGGTGAAAGTGGCTCCATTTTCCAGGGGCTGCGAATCGCTGGATCCTGGTTCCAGCACCCTGAACCGCATCATTGAACTTGGTACTCTAATACTGGTGGTGCAGTGAAGTAGATCGATCACATCCTCATGGGCCGACGCTGGAGCCTCTTGCAAAACTGCAGGTTCTACAGAAGTGCCAGTTTGTGAATTCTGACCACAGACTTGTTGTTGCTACTCTTAGGATCCAGCTTAGGTCCAGTAGGTTACCACCTACTAGGAAAATGAGCCTGGACTTGGCCAGACTCCAAGACCAGGCTGTTTCCAATCAGTTTGCATGCAGTTTGTGTGAGGAACATTCAGATTTGGATACAACTGCAGATCCTAGTATGATATGGGAGACCTTCCGTGACAAGACCCTGAAGGTTGCTGAGGGTTGTGTTGGTGTTAACGGTGTTCCCAGACGGAGGTGTTTCATCTCGCAGAGCACCCTGGATATCATCGAGAAGAGTTGCAGCACACAGCTCAATGGCTGTACTGGGAACTGAGAAGGACGGCTGAGAGGTCTCTGATGGCAGATAAAGAGGTGTTTGTTGGAGGAATCTTTGAGCAAGTGTCACACCATTTTTGGTCTAGCGACCCACGTCCTGCTTACAGAGAAATCGAAGCATTACGCACATCTGAATCTGTTCCTTGGAGAGTCACAGTCAGGGCAGCTGATGGAATGGTCCTTATGGATGACACTGCAGTTCTGACCTGCTGGGCTGGCTACTTTGAGCAGTTGTTCAAAGCTGATCCTCCGGCTAGGACCTTGGATATCTCTGGGTCCACGGTTCTTGAGGCTGATCCTCCAATTAGCTGTGAACCACCCAATCTCACTGAGATTACACAGGTGGTGAACCAGCTGAGGGGGAGAAAGGCTGCAGGGATCTGTAGTATCCGGGTTGAACTTCTCCAGGCTGGTGGTAAGGCTGTCCTCCTGGCATTGCAAGCAATCTTTGCTTCCATTTGGGAGACTGGCATCATCCCAGCTGACTGGAAAACGGGACTTGTTGTCCCTATCTGGAAAGGGAAGGGTGATCGCCTGGAATGCAGCAACTACATGGGGATAACAGTGCTCTCGGTGCCAGGTAAGGTCCTTGTTGGGGTTGTCCTCAATAGAATCCGTGATCACTTGCTCACCTACCAGCGACCGGAACTGTCTGGTTTTACGTCTAAGAAGTCTACCATCAACCGCATCCTGGCACTGAGGGTTCTCATGGAGCACAAACACGAATATCGGCAGAGTTTCTTTGCAGCCTTTGTTGATTTTCACAAAGCGTTCGACTCAGTTGATGGAGCTGCCCTGTAGAACATCCTGAGGGTTCACGGGATCCCCTCGAGTTTGCTGGATATCATGGCCGACTTGTACACTGGTACTGTGAGTACTGTGCAGAGTGGAGGCACGACCTCTGCAATTTTCCCAGTTGATTCTGGGGTTCATCAGGGGTGTGTTTTTGCTTCTACTCTGTTCAATGCTTGTATGGATTGGGTGTTGGGCAAGGTCATGGGGTTCAGCGGCTGTGGGACATTTGTTGGTGAAGAAAGATTCACAGATCTTGACTTTGCTGATGATGCTGTGATCTTCGTGGAGTCAATGGAGGCTCTGATTGTGGAGCTCGAGAGACTGAGTGAGGAGTCTGAGTGTCTGGGCTTGCGAGTGTCCTGGATAAAAACCAATATCCAGGCCTTTAATGACCTCTTGGGCACAGCCATCAGCAGTGTGTCTGTCTGCGGAGCGAGTGTCAACCTTGTTGAGAGGTTTACTTACCTTGGCAGTGACATTCATGTCTCTGGTGAATCTTCCTATGAAGTCAGTAGATGGATTGTGAGAGCATGGGGGGTCATGAGGTCATTGGAAAGGCGTGTGTGGCGCTCCTGATATCTCTGCAAAAGGACGAAGGTCCAAGTCTTTGTCAGATGGAGGGTCATTTCCGGAGGGTGGAACTGGACCATGCGTCTGCCTGTGGGGTTGAAAACCAGGATCCTGAGTTGTTTCGTCGTGTAGTGGGTGCGGCAAACTACATTGGGTGTAGTTGGTGGCAGAATTGGCACTCCAGCCACCATTAAAAAACCTCTCACTGTTCCACTCCATCTGAACTAGTGTGGTGCTGATATGTCATCCATTGCCTAGCTGCACTCGGGTCCTAATCTGGGATCCTGAGTTGGTTTGTCATGTGGTGGGTGCAGCAATGCGCTGTATCAGCCTGTGCTCCTAACCTCTTCTCTCTCTTTACTATATGGGGTATCAAAAAGCCTTCCATCATTAGGAATTGGAGGAGCTGTGAAATGATTTAGAACCTGCAGCCAAAAAGCAAATTGACCGCCATTGGTTCTCTTTGGTCTGATAGTTCTTAACGAGGACCAGGCTACAGCAGACAGCTCTTGTTATCCCTCACAAGTCATCTTTTCCATCTTCATCATCACAACTTTCAATCATTCAACCATTTTCACCTTAAGCGGGATTTATACATTTTTCTTCGCATTATTGTGGTTTTTGGTTAATGTTTGAAAAGCAAAATGTTTTTGAGTCCATTTATTGGCTCGTTCATGTGTTTTGTTCTACTTTTCTTATTTTCTGCTCAAAATATAGATTTTACCATACATTACATAAGACGTGTGCCTTAGATACTCCAGCGATGCCACACTTTAGCACATTTTCTACCTGTGGGATCTCAAAAGGAGGTTTTATCTGGCACTAAGCTGTTAGATTTACAGCAAATGTAGGGATGATAATGATAAATGAGAATGAGCGTAGTAGGTGGGATTTAGGAATTAACAGAACTGCTTGATGTGACAGAAGGTACTGGGCAGGGTGCCATATATAAAACATATCATTAGCATATACAGTCAGTTGTCCATGGAGACATTAAGTAGGACTCCAACTTACTTAATGTTAAGCTTTTCTCTAGCTCCATTTTTGGTCTGTGTGTGTGTGTGTCACTTCTTTCTATTAGTTTAAAGTTTTGAACTCTTTTTCTTGTTATTTGTGTTGGTTACACAAATTGTGTTCCAAAGTGTTCCATTTTGAACGAATCCTTGCCACCATCATCATCATTTTGTGGCCTTTTTTCTTGACTGTGCTCATACAGGTTGCTATGCCCGTTGCCAGTCACATGCCACCGAAATGATGTGACTTGTTAGGTCAGATCAGGTCACTTATTAAGTTCCGCTTCGCTTATAAAATATGGCAGTGCAGAACAGTCAATATTCTAGTATTGGATTGAAAATAGAAACTTTTCTCCCCTGAGTATTTTTTGCTTTAGGAGTCGGGGACAAGGATATCATTTTGTGTTTTTTTTCTAGTCTCTTTTTGGCATTCGATCCCTGCTTGTTCTTCAACTATCGTCTTCCTCTCTTTTTCAAGCCGTATTAATTTTCCTGTTCCATTTAGTCTACCTCCCTCTTGTTATTATCCTACAACTACAGTACATGACATTATCAAGGCACCATTTTGTGTGAAATTTTTTCTGTGGACACCACCGTTTAATGTATTGTTTTTTATGGGCAAATTGTTATGCCAGTCACAAGAAATATGAAACAGTCCGAAAACCCACCCTCTGCCCCCTTTTATTTCCAAACTGGCTGTCCTGGCACAACGTTTCATGAAGATGACTGGGAGAGGTGCATTTACTTTAGAAACAAAATAAAAAGATGTATTTCTTTTAAAGATTTATAAATAAACTTGAAAACAAAACATAAACCTTACAGAGTATAAAGACTAACTGGAGGTCTTAACTGTGGTTGCCGTGAACTGGTAGTTCCAAAGCATGTAAATCCAAAAAAGCTGCAAAAGCACTTCCAATAATGCGCACTCGGGGGGCACTGTTAAAATCCCCTGCTAGACACAAAAGGGTCTTGAAGGGTCTTTATAAAATAATAAGATTTATTCTTCACAAAGTAGTATTCCAATAGCAATGAATCTCTGTGGAACACAAAGGCAAAATAAAATTGACAATAACAACAAAGACAATCCTAGTTAAACAAGTCTCAATACAAATATTCAACAAATGGTCAAAAATAGCAAAATTGTCAAAAAATCCAGATATGAGATAAATCAATTTAACCCAGGTAAGCTCACCACTCCCTAGCACTTTCAAAATGAACCACCAGAAACTGAGGAAGACCCTCCAAATAAAGAGGACTGAGGGCAGTTCCTGACAGTGATTACCAGGTGGCCCCGCCTCTTGGGGAACCACCCACAAAATACATGGAAAATGGACAAGACATTGAAACATAAACACAAGCAGTGGCAAATAACCAAAATGAAATTAATACATACAAAAGAATCCAAAATGATCCAAGATGACACAAAACGTAACCCCAGTAGTCAGAATGGAATCTCCAGATTCATTCACCAAAAAAATTCTATTTCATTACTGGAACAAAAATACAAAGATGAAAACCGAATTGAGACAAAGGTGTGAGAGTCAAGGCTGGACTATCGAATACTATATGAGCACTAGTCTGTATTACAGGATAAAGCAGCTCACGATTTATTACAACATTAGTACAATATAAATGAGAACAGGCCACAGAGCCCGACAAAAGCTCACCATTTCTATTCACTTAGCTCTTCTAAAATTAACATCAAGTCTAGTTTTAAAAGTCCCTAAAGATGGTTGATACCCAGCAACGTGAGGTTACAAACAGACATAAGGAAAAAAAAAAAAAAAAAAAAATTAAAAACTTTTTTAACACTTGAATTACGAAAGCCTATGAAAAACTCATAATTCCTGCCCACCTTAAATCCCTTCGCACCTCTCCCTCAGCGTCTTTTGTGTTGCAAATATGTCGATCAACACAAGCAGTAAGCAGCCTGATATCCCATCCCCCACCATCGCTGAAAGTGCAAAAAGTTCTCTCAGCTCAAGTCTGTTTACCTGTGTGTGCGTTGCCTGGAATTGTAGAGGGTAAATAATATAGCGTTATTTGGAACACATGCATTTCATGTGTGTTCCGTGTTTACAACAATCTATGGTGCAGCGGTAAGAATTGTGTTTTTTTTTTAATCCACTTTTATTCATGTGTACTGAAGTGACTTGAGCTGCAGGTGGAAGCTCCACGCAACTGTTGTTACGGCTCTCCCTTTGTCCAGAAACAGTTTCATAAGCTTTATGACCTTAGTCTCGGAAAGTCTTTGTCTTGTGGGGCGAATGGGATCTTTTCCTGAATAAGAGCAAACACCGTTGCGTAGAGTGAGACAGGAGTTTCCACCTGCAGCTAAAGTTACTTCACATGTAGTTTGTGAGCGTGCCCGTGTCGATCAAGCACAGGAAGCTCTGCAGTCTACTTGTGACTTTACACTGTAGGAAGATAATTAAATGAATCAAGGTAAATAACATTTGATCTGGCTTTTATATAAGTAACATATAAATGTTTTTTATGTAAAGACCATTACAAAACATAATCACAAACAGGACTTTGCACGATACGTTGGCGAGCTCTGTAAGCCATGCTGTTTCGTTGAAGGACACATGTGGGGCAGAGTGACTGACAGGATGATGCCCAACCTGTTGCTGCATCCAAACGATGCCATCTTTCGGTTTTACTCCTGGTGCAGCTGCGTTGTTCTTATGTGTGAATGGATGTTTCTTACAGGGAGGGCTTCTGTTCTCTTTCTCCGATGTAGAACCCTCATCCTTATCTGAATTCACCTCTGTTACAGCACGTCGTTATTTGAAATCAGCAGTGTAAGATCGGGGCGAGAGTGAACGCGACTGAGAGAATAAAAGTGATTACAAAAAAAAAGCTAACCTTTACAAGTACCCTAAATTTACACCGGCTGTTACAGACTCAAATCAAATGCATGATTTATTCTATAATAGTATGAATAAGAGCAGCGCACTAATCAAAACGAAGGCGTCTGGGGTCGAACCCCGAAAGTCTTGATTACAAGTCAGCAGTTCTTACTGCTGCCCCACCAAATCGGTTGTATTAAGGGGGTGTCAATGTCACACCCTAACGCAAGTTCATTTCCTGCTATTATATTCTTGAATAAATGTACACTCGTTTTGTTATACTTGTACCTTTTGTGAAAGTATTGATTTGATATTTGGACTTCAGGCTTCACACATTATGTGCTTCACGTCTACATTTTGTCAATTATTACTAAAACATGAAAAAGTTTCTGTTTTAACGATGTGTTTACATAGATAGTTGTAGACACATGAAACGCATGTGTTCCAAATAATGATATATCATTTACCCTGTACAACTCCAGGCAACTCACACGCAAGTAAACAGGCTTGAGCTGAGAGAACTTTCTTCCCTTTCTGCGTTGGTGGGGGGAATGGGATAGCAGGCTGCTTGCTGCTTGTGTTGATCGACATATTTACAAGACAAAAGACGTTGACAGAGAGGTGCAAAGAGATTTATGCTGGGCCAAGATTACGAGTTTTTTCGTAGGCTTTGGTAATTCTAGTGTTAAACAAAGAAACGTAACTAAATCTAACACATGAAATTTAAATTTGAAATTTAAACTTTCAATATATTAAACTCCTATAAACTAAAAATAGTATTTAGAGAGCAAAAAAGAAAAAAAATAATGAAACATGCAAAATTGGTTTCCCAGTTCTGAACAGCCATATTGTATACGGCGTTGACAACTGTCACTGTTTGCCGAGGATGCTTTTGTCATCACAAAACCTCTCAAGGAGGCGTTCAAAATGGCATTACAAAAAAGTAAGACCTTGCTAAAGACTTGGTCAAAGAATTAATAAGCTCTTATTTTGCTTGACTCCATTTTGCTTTTGACAATGATTTTCAGATTAGGTCTTGATTTGGGTTGTAGCTTTAATTTGATTTTATGGTGGTCGCATTTGACTTCTGTGGGACAACCTCCGCTTGTTTCCTGACTATGCTTTCTGACATTTTCTTAAACTTCAAGCACTATCTTCCGTCACTCAGTTCAATTTTCTAATGTGTTTGGGCTAGCCACTGTCCAATGTGAATGTAACAGATGTGTGCTTTGATGCCTTTGCATCTTCTCGTTAAAACCTTTGCTTGCTCCTACAGTTCTTATTTACTGCCAACTTTCTCACTAAGCTTTTGTCTATTTGCTGCAGTCCTTTGTTTTCCAGAAGCTGCTCTTCTTAGGTGACATCTCCACTTAAATGAAGCCAGCGGTATTTCCTGTCTCCTTGGACTGGCACAAGTCTAAAGCCTGGTTCACACGTGTTGGGTTTGCACTGGATGTAGGGAGGGGGTCTGACATGGTGTTGATGCACTGAGTTTTTAGTGCATGCTACACATGGAATTTTTCCTGACTACACGGTGATGCAAATGTGATGTCACGTAACCAAAAATGCAAAATTTCAGGAAGAGGCTAATGGCAGAAATGAGGTGATATAGGTACCTGTATGAGTCTTCTCTCCGAGACAACAAAGATGCTCAGGTGACAACACATTCTTGGATGAAAATATCAAATAGCACTGGACAAAATGAAACAGCAAGTAAAAAAACATTGATGTTTCACCTTCTTGTTGTTATCCCTCTTAAAACAAGTGATAAAAGACACAACTCTTCTTCCACGGGCAGAATCTCATCAAGCGTGGCCATCTTTCATTGAAGAATCAGGTAAACAATTCACTTCCACTGCTGTGAAACTTTTAAGTGTGTGACATTGACCAAGCCCTGCCACCCAGAATAGCGATGCACCAATTGAATGCTCTCCCTCAAGTATAAATTCATTTTGATCTCTGGCAGTTGGGTGCTCTTTGCATTGTGGTCTACATGCAAGCTTAAGACGGCAAGTATAAATAGTGCTTTCGGCTCACCCGAAAGGAAAACCTTGATTGAAGATTGTGGAAGCTCAGCCCCGGACACACAGACAGACACCTGAATGTCCAAAAAGCACACGTTTATTAAACAATGTCCACACAGCATATGGTGCCCCTGCACCACACACCCTCTTCAAGGGCACTCCAACGGTCCTGCACCGCTTCCACTCCTCTCCACCGAGCTCTGTCTTCTTCCTCCCGACTTTAGCTCTCTGAATGGAGTGAGGCGGCCCCTTTTATCTTGTCCCGGATGTGCTCCAGGTGCCTGATGATGAACTTCCGGCAGCACTTCCTAGTGTGGTGGAAGTGCTGCCCTTGCACCCGGAAGCACTCCGGGTATAAACCATCCCTGGTCTGTCAGCACTTCCTGGTGTCCAGGAAGTGCTGTCCCACAGGGATCAGGGACTGTCTGGGTGCCCAGGAAAAAGAAGAGCTGCTCTCCCGGTTCCTCTTTCCTCCAGACATCCCAGCGGGGCAGGATTCTTGGCCGTCTATCACAAGATGAAGAGACAGCAAGGGGCATCGCCTGCTTTTACTGGACTCTCATTATCTTCTGGAATGAAGTTAGGCCAAACACCTCAGAGTTCTTGTGCCTCTTTATCTAATCAGGCATGCTGTGAGGATGTGAAAGTCCAGCTTCCAGGGTCTCAGTGCCCCCTGTGCTTCTCCACCCAGCTCCTTATCCATGGATCGCCTCAGCAGACTACACCATTTACATGACCTTCCTCCCCATTCAGTGGTATATTTCTGCCTTGTGGCAGCCAGCCTTTGTTACATCACCAGCCCCTCTCGCCTTCACATGCTCCTCTGAATAAACGGCATTGGTTCAGAGAAGAATAGGCTGGCTTCTGGGAGAATAAATGGCTTCCTTTCTGCAGAAAGGCAAAACCGTGTAACCCTCGCTCAACATTTACTTGGCAGCTTAATAACCCTGTTTGCTGAGAAAGTAGCAAGTAATGGGGTTTTATTAACCAGCTCGGTGCTTTTAATTAGGCAATTTATTTTGCAAATGCATTGGGCACAATGTGCTCAGCCTGAGTGGGCCTGAAAACAGTTTTGATAAGTAGCTGCTTCTTCTAATTAATTGCTAATCATGCAAGTTAATCTGGAAATAAGCGCCATGTTTTTTCCTACTCAAGAGGCATTTTATTCACTCATTATGAACATCTGGGGGTGCCAGGAGGTTAAGGCCCGTTTCTTCTTTTATATGGGGCTTTAATTTCCAGGAGGCCAATATGTTAGTCTGGGCTGGTTGAAGCCGAACCATTTCAAAGGAAATACTTGCCCTAAATGTCTCAAGAGAAGTAAGACCATGGACACAGAGGAGCTCAAAATACTCGATGACGATGAGGGGTGCTATGCTCCAGTGCTGGTTAAATGCCAAAATCTTGCTCACCCACAATGAAAATTCTAAGAATTCAGCTATAGAGAATGCTGGCTGTTAGGACAGGCATATCTGAAGCAGATGATCTCTGTGATCATGGCAAGTGCTTAAGGCTGCTGCAATGCTATCTCACTCACTGAATGATTTTATAGGTTTATTGGGTGTAGTCGAGTGAGAGAGCGCGCAAGTACAAATACATTTTGGAGTGCCAACCGAGTCACCCCTTTTAATAATTGGCAAATCAAATGACTTTATGATGGCACAATCAAGAACAAAAATAACAGATTTTATGCTGTCTGGCCTTAAAGTAATGACTAAGTAGTTCTGAAGAGCGGTCAATAGTTAGGTGGGAGCTCCATTTGGTGGTTTATTCTTTCCCAAAGGTCACCTTCTCAAAGTCCTCAGAAGGGGCAGAGTCAGTTGTCCTCATTGGATGTCCTCTGGGAGCTGTGGGTTGAGAAAGGAACAGTGCCCCTTTGTGTCCCGTCGTGGTAGGGCTAACCTCTGATGAACTCGGAAAATGACTCTTATGCATGACAAGGGTCATTATTGTCACATGCACAGTGTACGGTGAAACATGTTGCCCCCGTCCAGGATTTAAAAAATATTTGCAGGCTTTCAGGAGTACAAAGTGTTGATTTGGAGGTGTCAGACCCTCCCAAGACCCCCATATTTTCACACAATGCAGTGACTCCTTTTTCATTCAGGACCTGGAGAAAGCAATTGTGATGTCACTCGTGACAAAAGGCTCACAGAAGCAGACTGAACGTATCAAACCCTTCTGGTTACATTTACATTAGCAGAGTGTCAGGTGTGGGAATTGGGACCCTGACTTCTGCTCAAGCACCTGCTCATGCTGTGAAGATGTCCTGTTAACTAACATTTGTCAACAGGAACTGACTTTTCTGTATTTGGAACTGCCTTCATAGTGAAGTGTTGTGCTCTCTTTTCACTGAAAAAATTGGTGAGCTGTACACCAGCTTCTCCTATCAAGAACCAAATGGCTAGAATGACCTTTCTGAGGCAATGGTGCAAGCTCACTTTTATTTCTAATAGATGCTCATGAAGATGCTCTTCCTATGAAATCAGTAGATGGATTGGGAAAACATGGTGGTTGGGGGTGGGGGTTCATGAGATCAATGGAAAGGAGTCTGTGGCACTCCCAATATCTCTGCAAAAGGGCAAAGGTCAAAGTCTTTAGAGTCCTGATGATTCTTGTCTTGCTATATGGTTGCGAGACATGGACACTATCCAGTGACCTGAGATCAAGACTGGACTCCTTGTGTCTCTTCGGAGAATCCTTGGGTATCGCTGGTTTGACTTTGCTCATGGAGTCCCGTACATATCACGTAAAGCATGAAAACTAAGAGGTTTGATTTAGAACATCTGTGTTAGCTTGAACGCCCTCTAGGGGCTGGGCAGACATTTGGCCTTGCAAATTTTGTTTTTTTTGTTTGTTTATTCTGTCCTCCCAGTCATCTGACCATACCTTGTTTTGTTGTTATTTATTCTTTAATATATTATTGCCTAGTCTTATTTTTTTCCTCTTTTTGTAACTTTCTTTTGCCACCTTGTAAAGCACTTTGAGCCACATTGTTATAAGAAAATGTGCTGTAGAAATAAATATTGTTGCTGTTGTACCGTATAACACGTAATCATGACACAGTGACGCCACCCAGTTGACAAACATGACATTCATTAATTGTTGAACTATTTGTTGACAAAATCTCCAGTCAGTAGCATCCCTGGAAAGAAAATGAACCTCTTAGGGTTCACGATCAATAAAATCGGACATTCTTGGAGATCTTGGCCATCGGTGCCACCATCTCCTGGTAATTCTAATGGAGTCTGTTCTGGCGGCCTAATCTGATGAGAGAATTTTTCCATCCATTGACTGCGAGACTCCCAGTATCTCGAGAGTCTTTCGATGGGCAGGAGAGCAGCTTGACGTCTGAGCAGTGACACCAAGTGTGACAGCAGGACACCAAGAAGAGAAACAGAATAGACCAGGGTGTTATGGTTCAGTTTAAACTTATTTATTTATTTTATTGTTGTTTCTGTCAATTGTTTTGTGTTATTTTTTTTTTAAGTCTTTACAATTATGTCTATTAAAATGCACTCTCCTTTTAAATGTGCCTCCATTACCAGTGTTTTGAGGGTGGAGCCCTGGGAGGCGGGGCCTCAATGATGTCGCGACTGCTGGGTACGCCTTCTGGTTATTTATTTCCCGTCACACAGACCAGGCTGGGATTTGAATGCAGTACTAATTGCTTTGCCATCCTATAATATATATAATGGCTAAATAATCATTTTTTGTGTGTTTTATTCCCCTGGTGTGATAGACTTTTATAGATCACTTGTCCTTCTTTAGTCGAAAGATGACTATAAATTACACTCATGTGCCAAACGCCACGTTAAATGATAGTAGAACAATGAAGCAGACTGCCTTTTCTGGCTGTGCCTAACTATTTGGTATTGCGCTGCACGCCACTCCATGTGTCATAAGCTGTTTAATTTATCTTATGTTGCTAAGAGGAGGTAGGAATTGTAATGGAAAAGTTCAGTTTATGCCTGACAGAAATGTGGTCAATTTCTGCCAAATTTGGTATGTTCTATGAACACAGCAGTCATTTTTAGGCTCACAGGTGACAGATGGTGGTGAGAATCCTACAGGTGTTACTTTGTGAGAGGGTGGTGACTTCCCGATAATGTCTGCCATGGTGTCCTGATCACTTTACGAAGTACCGACATCCTAATGATACATTCTGACATCTCACAGTACAGACAAACGGAAGCTGGAGTGGCTGTGCCATGCAGCTCAAGGACTGATGTGAGAATGGTCATGTAGGACAAAATGCAAGTGTGACACTTCTGCCCTCCATTGAAAGCAAGCCGCACTCCCTGGTGATATTGAGCAAATGATGTTAGTCCATTAAAGGACACGGTGGCCTTCATCTGTTTGCTTTATTACAGCGTTGAACGTTAATGTTACGCTCATTAATAAGGTGCAGCTTGTGATTTTTCTATTCTCTGCCCATCTCTGGTCTCCGCTTCCTGGTGGCACAAATCTTCTGTGTCTGAGGGACTAAACAAATGCTGAATTGTGCAGCAGTACACTTGTGTGAAAAAGTAAGTACACCCCATGAAATGCTCTTTTTGCTTTTGGACACGTGGACATATTAAAATTTAATCTCCTGTTAAACAGTATCTATAGATATAGGGGATTATTAAAATAATTCTAATGAAAAATATGAACATTTCACTTTTTAATAATTTATTCAAATTAAAAATGAACAGATATGTGATTTCCATTGGTAGCATTCTTGGCTACAAAAGCTGGTATTGCCCACTTAATAACTGTCTAGAAGACACTGACATGGACTGGGACGAAGTTCTCCCCACTTCTCCATGCAGAATTCTTTGGGTTGTGTGCTGTGTCTTTATGTGCAAAGCCCATTTCAAATCCTCTCCCAGCATCCCAAAGGGAATCAGATCCTGGATTTAACTTGGTCATTCTAGAACTCTCTGTTTTTGTTTTTTCAGCCATTGCTTTGTGGATTTACTGTTAGTTTTAGGGTCATCATCATGTTGCAAGGTCCACTTTCAAGTCAGCTTCAATCTTCTGACAAGTGGTCTCGCATCATCTCCAAGGATGCTCTGGTACGATGAAGAATTCATTGTGGATATTATGATGGTGAGCTGCCCCAAACCTGATGGAGCAAAGTAGGCCTAAATCAGAACATTGCCAAAAGCGTGGTTTAAAGTTGCTATCAAGTTTTTGTGGCCAAATTCTCTTTTTGCTTTTCTATAACATGTCTTCTAGTACTGTGGTCACATTATTCTCTCTTTGCCTTGTCTGCCCAAAGCACATTGTTCCAGAAATCCCGGTCCTTCCCTTTGTTCTTTCTGGTTTCTTGCTGGCACACATTCCTTGTAGATCTAATTTGTGTGACCTCTTTCTAATGGTGGACTCATGCATTTTGATGTCAACAATGGCAAGAGCTACCTGTAGGTCTCATGATGAAATTTTGGGGACTTCTTTCAGCTTCCTGCCTCCTGAACTTGCCTGCCAGGCCTGGACAAGATGGCAATTCTTTGAAATCTTCTCCACTAATAGATGATTTTCCAAGCAGTAGAAGGTTTGATTTCCAATGGTTTGGAGAGCTCTTCAAACCACTACTCCCAGACTCCTGAGCATCTATAACTTTCTTACTGAAGGCCTCAGAGAGCTCTTTTCAATCTTGGCATGGTAATAACACACACTTTAGCATCAAAGAGTAAATCAAGACATAATAAGACATAATAAGACATGCACTTCTAAGATCCTCTCTAATGATGTTCTGTGGGGCTGATCAAATTTAATGTCAGTAAAGGTAAAGTATTACACATTGAAAGTAAAAATGTGAGGTTTAAATGCACAATGGGTGGTTGGAAAATCGACAGTACCTCTTATGAGCAGAATTTAGGAGTCATAGTGGACTCGACACTGTCAGCTGCCAGACAGCGTTCAGAAGCCACTAAGAAGGCTAACAGAATGTCAGGTTATATAGCTCCTTAATGTGTGGAGTACAAGTCCAAGGAGGTTCTGCTCAAGTCTTTATAACACACTGGTGAGGCCTCATCTGGAGTCCTGTGTGCAGTTTTGGTCTCCAGGCTACAAGAAGGATATAACAGCAGTAGAAAAGGTCCAGAGAAGAGCTACTAGGCTGATTCCAAGGGTACAGGGGATGAATTATGAGAGAAGATTAAAAGAGCTGAGCCTTTACAGTTTAATAAAAAGGAGATTAAGAGGAGACCTGACTGAACTGTTTAGAATTATGAAGGGAATTAGTACAGTGGATCGAGACTGTGACTTTAAAATGAGCTCATCTAGAACACGGGGACACAGTTGGAAACTTGTTACAGGTAAATTTCACACAAACATTACAAAGTATTTCTTCACACAGAGAACCACAGACACATGGAATAAGTGACCAAGTAGTGTGGTAGACAGGAGGACTTTCGGGGCTTTCAAAACCCGACTTGATGTTTCTTTTGAAGAATTAAGTGGACAGGACTGGTGGGATTTATTGGGCTGAATGGCCTGTTCTCGTCCAGACTGTTCTAATCTTCTGATGTTCGGATGTAGTCATTTGCACCTGATTTTAATTTGAGGTTTGGAGGGGTGGACTTTATGTTTATTTAAATTATACGATGGACTATAAAATGTAAATGCGGTGTGATACTTGTTATATCACCTTTATGTGTAGATACCATTTAAATCTTGATTTATCCACATATGTTAATAAAGAACAAACATTTCTTGGGTGACTGACTTATTCACATAGCTGTAGGTTGCTGTTATGGGTTTGACTTTCAGCCCATGTGTGACCTATGTGGGGTTGGTGTGTCTGCTTAGGTTTTTCACCATTTTTGTTCATTTTCCTAAAGATGGTCAAGTTGATTTAAATGGCCACTGAGGGTATGTGTGTGAATGTGCCCTGCGATGGAGTAGAGCCCTGCCAGTTTGCACATTGCATTTGATGCTGCCAGGATAGATTTTGGCTCTCGCTGAACCCCAATTGGATTAAGCAGGTTAGATAATGGATGCAATTTGACCAGGTCTGAGCTCCTTCCAGATGGCAGAGATGTGGCACCCGCTACTGCAAAGCAGACTCTTTTAGTGATCACAGTCACCAGGTGAAGGTCACATCTACATTTCTACAGCCCTCCAGTCCCTAGGGGGCACTGAGTCGGGGTGCCTCTTAGTTTTGTCTGAGTATGCCCTGCATTTGTCCCTATGTGGCTGAAGTTCATAGCGTCACTTCTTCAAAGAACATTTCTGAGAGAGACAAGCGGTGCCATCCTCCTGCAGAACTCCACTGGTTTAAGAGATTCGACTCTGACAGTAGTTATTAATCACCTTCTGCAAACACACATAATAATAGCCAGCAATCTTATTACAGCAACTTATGAATCATGCATTACCCAAAGCAGCAATTTGAACTCTTTAGAAAAGTACTGGAGATACAAGTTGAATCCATTAATCTGTCACCACTGAAGGCTTTTCCTCGTGCGCAGACTAAACTGTTAACACGTTCCGGCGTGTGTTGGAAAACAGCCGCCAAGTGCCTGGTACTGGCCATGGCAATAATAATACACACATGAAAATGTCAGTAAAGAGAGCAGTTCCCAAGTGGCACAGATGAAGAAGAGGAAGGAGAGAATCCTCAGGTGTCTTGGTAAACAACCTCCTGGTATGCAACTTCTCATCCACTGAACTGACAAAGATGATTGTGCAGAACCCCAGCATGTCCAAGAAACCTGGACCAGTTCAGATGTGTAACCATTCAGAGTAGGCCTTTAAGCCCTTTGTTGGGCTCAGATAGTAAAAAGGAGTACTCTGTAATGGTGACTGGTCAGACGTTGAGCTCCAACTTTATTCCCCAGCTCAGTACCTGCGTCACACCATGTTCCTAAGCCAGGTCACCCACAGGGGTCTTTAAGGCACTTCCTCTTCCTTCTTTTTTTTAAAACACCTTGACTTGTACCTCACATTTGACCATCTCAGCTTGTCATCCCCTATCATTCAGTGGCATTGGGCTACGTTTCTGATGCTTAGAGTGGGTCACCTTGAAAAACTCTGTGTGGGACATAAGAGTCGAAGTGTCTCATGGATTATCAAATAAGATGCCCAAGTATCTTGAGTCATTTCACCCTTCGTGTATTGGCCCATGAAGACATTAAGGCACCTCACCTCATCTTCTCCTTCAGATACTGCACACCTCCCAATGGTTAAGTCCCTTCACTTTCCAGTTTACATTTTCACTCTTGTTAAGCTGCCACCAGATCAGCCACTGATTTCCAGTGTTGGCCACACACCACCGTTTAACTCCCACCTCATCATCTGACCCAATGATTGAAACTTTGGGCAATGTGCTCCAGGAAATCCTTACATGACTTCATCTTCGCTGACTTCCATTTACTTCCCAATTCACCCACTGACTTCAACTATGTTACCTTGGAGAAGTCTGTGTGGGCAGTCTCAAGGCTTCATTCGAAATAGCAGCTGTTAGGAGCCGTGGTGTGGGGGCAATCGTTCTGCTTAGCGCCCATCTTCAGGTTAGAAGAACACTAGCAGCTCAGTATCACTACTGCGGCAGGAGAGTTCAAGGAAGAGCATATCAAAGCCTGGCATTAAATGTTCTAAATACCATGCGACAAGCATGTCACATAGTGAACCTGATCCTGAACCAATTACTTTTCCCTTGGTTTGCTGTTTACCAGACACAGCAGAGCAGCTACAGAGCTGTCCTTATGTCGCTGCCATTAGAGATGGCAAATTGCCAGTGACCCTAGCCACAATAGTATACAGATTTTCTCCATATCCGTTATAACAAAATTTCTGCTATAACAAAATATTTTAATGGCCCCATGAATTCCATTATAACTGGTTTCCACCTATACAATGTGATGCCAGTCATCTTACCTTTGGTATTGTTCTTGGAACCATTGCAGTCGTAGACACCTGTGGTTGAGGTCAAGGGTATTGAAAGCAATGGGCAGCTAGCAAGAATACCCCACTGCTGCGAATGGCGATTAACAGTTGGCATGTGAGAAACCCCTACTGTTGAGCTAGGATCTGTGATGTGTCTGTTCAGTCCACCACCGCCAAGGACATGAGATTAGATTAGATAAACTGTATTATTATGCATACAGCAGCAGAAACATATACTACAAGAATACAGACTCAATAATACAGCCAATCAAATCAATCAAAAATTGATAAGTAAATAAATAAGTAAAAATAAATTTAACAAGTTCCCCGGGAGGAAGCATTGAATTGCTTGATAGTAGTGGGCAGAAAAGACCCCCAGAGGTGCTTCTTAGTGGAATGAGCCTGTGGCTAAAAGCACCTCCTACGGGGGCATCCACTTTTGCCATCATCTTTATTTCCACAGTATGTCCAGGGTTCACCCTGTGATGGCGCAGGCTTTCCTGATACATTTTTTCAGACATTGTGCTTCTTTTGTGCTCAAGTTGCTTCCCCAGGAGACTGTAGTGTAGAACACCACACTGGCTATAATAGACTGGTAGACTTGACTGTTCTCCCACTCGTTTGAGCCTTGGGGTGCCCCAGACCCCTCACTGCAATGGGTCTGACCTTCCTCTAGCCACTCATGCCATACTCTCATCATTCCATCTAACACAAGCGCCGATGTTCCCACATTTCCACAGTTCTCCCTAGATCAAAGTCCTAGAGCTGGAAGTATGGCTGTCATCTTCTTCACCATGCATGTTTGCTCCTTAAGAGGTCAATAACTGCCAGCAGTCACTCAGTGAGGTTCCTTTGTAGGTGCCTTTTACACCACTGTGGGAAAGTCCCAGCGGTTTCGCTCATTTTCATATGTGTTGCACTTGTAATCATTTTCACACTCTGCCATGACCTATCCATCTTGTAAGTTTTGGACCAATATGCTGCGTTTTTCCCACTATTGTAATTTGAATGGCCGGCAACATATTTGAATCTTGGATGAAAACCAGAATCCATCCATCCATCCATCCATCCATCCATCCATCCATCCATCTGTTTATCCCTCCTTTAATTTCCTATGCCATCTTTGTTCAATAAACCATTACTCGGGTCAGATCCTACTCTAGAATTCTTGTGCACAGGGCAGGATCCCAAAATGGATGAGATGCCAGTCCATTATTCACCTGCACCAAGCCCATCAGTCTGTCACTTTTGTATTTGGATCAGGAGAGAAAAGCAGAATCTATCCATTTATCCGAAAAATCCAATCACCATTTTTTTTGAGCCCATTACATCATTACTGTATGTCTGCCTACCATAATACTGTTGGTCAAAATACAGGAAACAAACCTGGGTGGGCTGCCAGTCCATTACGCATTCACAACAAATCAGTCAGGGTAACAGCATGTCATTAAAATATGAAAGGAAGAATACAAGAACAAGTGAACGTCTTACCAAGGGCGCCCAAGAGAGGAACTAAACAGGAATAAAAGTGCTGTACCACAGCAACGACACCGGCTATACCACCAGGCTATCCCCAACCTGGCCTTGACCTGATTCATTAATTAGTGACCAAAGCAGCATTGATTTTTTGGTGTGGCCTTTCTGTGCTCTTGGTAAGCTGAAGGTATTGAATTGTTTCAATTTTGAATCAATTCACAGAGATAGAGGGAATGAAATGAATCTCTGTGTAGCTGAATGTGTTGAGACCCCTCAAGAGTCTATGGGGGAGTCACCTACTGTGTGAACCGACTCAACCCTATGAAGTTTTAAACACCTAACTTGATGATGAATTGAGCTGGTCTGAAAGCCTGAAAATGTACCCCTCAGCCAAACTGTGTGGGAAACATGGATTTGAGTACAGGGTGGGCAAAGGGCACCTATGAGTGGAGCGGGCACAGGGCACCCCGTTTCTAATTCTGAATCTACTAGGAGTTGTAACAAACAAAAACATAGACTCCAATCCTTTCTTCTTTGAACTTATGTCCCAAGTGTCCTCCTACCGCTAGGAAGAAATCCAACAGCTCTGCTGGAATAATTTGCTTTAAAAAAGATTTGTAGGATCCCGCTCCTCAGTGCTGCTTTATGACCGTCATAGAGGTTATTTGAAGGGTTCATATCCAGAGTCACTCGTGATAAACTGATCTCTCTGTCAAGCCCACAATTATCATATGCAGAAGAATGAAATTGGGAGGACGACCTTTCTTTATCCTCCAGACACCAGTGTTTATCACCAACTATTTGCTGCTCTTAGACCAGGAAGGCGAGGATGATTAGATTTTTCTCACAAGCCGACACTTTCTGCACAGATTCCTCTGGCCGCGCTGCCATCAGATGGCTCTTCATTAACTCCTTCAGTGTTACAGCACGCTGCTGTAAATTTTGAGGAGCTTTGGCATTTGTCAACTGTTATTGAGAGGAATGTCTCTGGCGTTTTGTGACTATAACTTTCCTTTTACCCAAATATTCTCCAAATTCGCAGGGTCTGAGCTGGGAACTGAAGGGTGTGTCACTGTTTATTGGTAGAGCTGCTAGGGTGGCACTTATCATACTAGAAAGCATCTAGAACACGCACTGTGAGGTAGGTGACCACGGGGCACACTGTATGTCCTGAGACGTGATGTGAAGGCGAGTGCCTTACTGTAGATGTTAAGTTGGGGAACTGAATGGGATCAGTGACTGATCTGGGGAATGGGTTGTCACAGGGCAACTCAAATGATGAACCAGGAGTTAAACTAATGGGGTACCTTCTGTCCAGCAACCCATAGGAGATGATATGGGAGATGAGCAGATATAAAAACCTCCCTGTCATCTTGCTTAATTTTTCACCTGGGTACACATCCCAGATAATCAGCCAGGGAACAATTAGGAGTCCCCATCTATCTAATGATCCACACAGACCTGGGAGTGAATGGCTGAACTGGGAAGTGAATGAAAGTAACTGGTAGATGAGTGACATGAGAACTTCATGGGGCTTATCAGAAAAAAGAGACACCTGACTTAGGAACAAATGGGTGAGCTGGACATTCAACTGCAGGTCACCATCTCTACTGCGGCTAACACAAAGATACTGATGAATCACTTGGAACTAAACAGGGAGGAAAATGAAACTAAGTGGACAATCTGGGAGATCAGTGGTCATCTCCTGTATGATATGTCTTTAGAGATATGGTACGTTGCGTAAAATTAGTACAGGGTTTAAATGGGAATCGCCTTGTCTCCAACAGTCCACACAAACATCTTCAAGGTAACACACTATCTATCTATCTATCTATCTATCTATCTATCTATCTATCTATCTATC
>JANRMT010062797.1:25427378-25496615 GCA_026402145.1 Polypterus bichir lapradei | reverse complement strand
ATCTATCTATCTATCTATCTATCTATCTATCTATCTATCTATCTATCAACCATATAGTGCCTTTAACATCTACTTGTCTATCATTGGGTTGGATCCTCATTTGAACCCTTTGATAAGATGACAGTGTTATTTCCCACACTGATATTAAAAAGGTGTCTCCAGGATGCACTCTCTATAATTGGCATGGAAACACAATTTTTGACTGGTTTAGTCCAGTTTTGCCCTCCTGCCTCAGTGACATGCTGGATGTGTGGCAAGATCTTCTGCACTGGTACCTTCAGCTGGATGTGGAGTTTTCAGGTTGACCCCTTAACACTTTTTCAGGCTGATGTTCAAATTCCAGCTGCTGTGTGGTGTACTTCTGAAAATGTGAGTCTGGACCGTTTGGTGGATCTCATAAAGGTGAAGGAATAAATTAGCAAAACATTTTAAAATATGAAACCCAGTAGTGGGGCTTCTAGTTTATCTAAGTACAGAAATGCAGAGGTCAGAGCTGATCCATCAAGCTGATCCTTGACAGGATATGCACTTGCAGTTTGTCTCACACACAGAAGCACACACTCAAATACAAATCAATGCTCACCACGCCACAAACCCACCATACACCCCCCCCCCCCCCCCCCAAACCCACACACACATATAGGCCGTGCGATGTGCGACGCCCCTGTGGGATTTCTCTCCATTTGACAACAGAGACCCCTGCTGGTGCTAGGAGGTATAGGCAGTTCTGGGCCCTAGGCTGACTCTTTAATTAGCCTGTTAATTGCTTCTTAATTGTTTGATTAAATTAGCAGATGTTTGGGATTGCTAGTGATAATTTATCATTTGTTCATTTATTAAATTATGAGCATCAGGAGAGACTCTTCAAGAACTTTAAAAGGGGGGGGGAGCCTGCAGCACCACCAACCCTGAGCTCCCTGAGCCAAGAGGTAAGGGGGGGGGGGTTGCGTGCAGCATAAGACCACATGAAGAGTGTGTGGGCTGGCAGGAGGGATCGAGTCCCACAGGAAGAGCCCCACTTCTCTGTCACCTTTATGTGTTTATTGATTTGTAGCTGCTTTTAAATACTAGAGATGTCTCTCATACATGACTCTAACTGGCACTGCCACTTAATCCTTTGTGTAGTGCCCACTAGACTGAAGGAAAGCCATAAAATTGGGAGGTGAAGATGTCAGTGGTCGAGTGGTTCATCATCTACATCATCACGACACTGTGTTTTGACTCTAAAGCCACTCAGCTGAATTTGTTTTATATAGTGCCTTTCTGTAGTGAACACATCCCTAAGGTGTATAATACTACAGACTCACAACATAACAATAAAGCATCCATGTTGTGACCTGTCAATTCTGTTCTGAAAACGTTGGAGCCAGGGGCTAAGCAAGTAGCCCTGGGCACACGGTGGGTAAGATGCCAGTTCATCTGAGCGTCCGTTTATGCACATGCTTACTCACGCAAGGCCAGCTGACAGTTACCAATAAGGTAACACCAACGTCTTTGGTTATGTGGAAAGATAAATGGTCTACCTTGTGAAAACCCATCCTTGAGGTGGCAGCAGTCACCCCTGCACACCCATACCACCCAAATCTTTTTTGGTTTTACGTACAGCTCTGTTTTTGAAGCCACTGACTTGAAATTAATGTAGTGCAGGTCCTTCTCCCCACATGTCTGGTCTTGGACATACGGCTCTGACAAGAAATGCTCCACTCACAGAGAATGGTGCCATGCTGGTTAGCATTTCAACCAAGAAAGTGGTGCCCGTATTTATCAGGTATTTCAGAAATTGCACAAAAAATCTGACCAGGATTAGAATTTATCCTACCTCAGAGCAGGACATGAGAAGAAGTTAAGAAGCGTCTTTGTCCCAGTCCCAGTGAGGAGTAGGAGGCCACGTTGGAGAATGAATGACGTCACGATTTTATGGCACGCCAACATTAACACTTGTGATGACATTTGTGTAGTTTGATGATACTAATTCTAAGGCTTCACCACAAATCTAATAATAATAATAACAACAATATTAATAATAATAATAATAATAATAATAATCAAAGAAGAAGGAAAACATGATAAGGTAGGACAATGCACTAAGCTGCACGTAACTTTTGTCCCTTTGCAACATCATAAATAATATTGTAACAAACACTGAGGAGTAAAAAACTGAGACACACACGGCAAATGAGAGTTATGCCCAATAACGGGCTCCTTTATTTAACAATGAATGGTCCACAGCCATACTTCCAGAAGAATCACCATCCTGCTGCTATGGCACATGGGAAATGCCTTGTAAAATACCAGCTACTGAGCAGTTTTGTCTATTCCTGTGCTGTTTCTGAAGTCGTGTTCACCCGTCTAGTGGTACAATCGTCTTCCAGAGGTTCATGACACGTCTCTCTCTCCCTTACCTTCTATGAGACTCTATTTATCCAATGACCCGGGAGTCTCCGCCTCCCTTCTAGAACCTTCCTGGCTTGTAAGGTGTAAAGTGAATGTTACGGGTGTTTGCAGAGCTCAGCATGCATTTTCCTGTCAATCACTAAACCTGCCCTGCCTATGTAAACAAAATGCCTTTTTACTTTCTCGTATACAAAATATTGGGAAAGTATTGGAATCGTCCAAAAATTCAATGTCAAGATTTTGATGAATCTTGATGTTTTAGACTTCCCTGACATTCCCGTATACAAAGTATAGGGAAAGTATTGTAATCGTCCAAAAATACAATGTCGAGATTTTGATGAATCTCGACATTTTAGACCTCCCTGACTTTCTCGTATACAAAGTATAGAGAAAGTATTGGAATCGTCCAAAAATTCAATGTCGAGATTTTGATGAATGTCGATGTTTTAGACGTCCCTGGGTCCGCAAATACCATTTTTGGAATCATGTCTGTGTGTGTGTGTGTGTGTGTGTGTGTATGTAAACATGATAACTTGAGTACGCTTTCACTTAGGTCAACCAAATTTTGTATACAAGTACTTGGTACAAAACGTAGATTTCTATCAACTTTTGGGCTATTTCCGCTAATCGGAAGTGTACTTTACCTTTTATTCATTCATCTGCAGTCTGATTTATTCAACTTAACTTTTATAATAATTGTTCAACATATTAATTTGATTTGATTTGTTGTTGATGGTCCTTTAATGTACATAATATAAAAATATAATCATTGCCTTGCAATTTACTCCTCAAATGTCCATCCCCATATTTGAGTATACGAGAAAGTCGAGGGGATACCACTCACGATTTTTTCTTGTGTGAATTGCATGAATTTTACTTGAAGCGATATTTTTATTTATCAATTTTCTTTTTGGAATGTGAAACATTGGATTTCATTGCAAAGTTAATTTCGTGTGAACCGTTTTGCTCATCACTACTATGGGAATTGAACTGGCAGCCCTGCGGTTTGCTGTCCACTGCCTTAAGCACTCGGCCTCACTAAACAAACAGTCGTTGAAGATTTCACACGGTGCCTCTCCTCTCTTGATTCTGTCACACAGAACTTGTGTGGATTTTAGTTAAAGAACATTAAGACACTGCCAAAGTGTTTCTCGAAGATTTGTAGATAATGGAGGATGATGCCTTAGCTTTATTAAAGGTTATAAACTATTACAGATCTTCCTCTGTTCTGCTATTCGTCTCAGTATTATGCGCTGGCACTTATCCTACTTGCTGCCACTTAAAAATACTTGGGAGCCCTGGACTACTAGGATGAAAGATATCTGTCATCTTATTAGATGTTCCAGCACAGGCCATACTGTAGAGTGACCAGCAAGGGGTGGGCAGCCAGGTGGCCGCTGAGGTCTCCATGACTCTGGCTGCAGTATGTCTGACTTTGTCTGTTATAACTGCTCCTCAGAGACTTATATCCTCCAGGGATGCTGCTGACTGGGGGTTTTGTTTTCCTCTCCTCTGTCGTCAATTGGTTGTACCTCAAAAATAATGGACCCATAGACCACCGAACTAAGGGAGCGTTGTGGAGAAATGTGGTCTCTCAAAAGAAACCCAGAAGGTAGTGCAGCAGTGTAACAAAGAGACTTGACCGTGGTGCAGGCGTCCAGACCAGGGAGCGCATCGGTTTACATCACCTCTCTTATCATCTGCACACTTCTTCCAATTCTTCCAGTACATTCCACCATTACCTGATGTCCATCATTTGACCGAAACTGGCCATCATTACTTCATAGCCTGTTCAGGTGTTCTCATCATTTTACTGAAACTTATTCATTGAACAATTCCACAATTAAAATCAGGAAGACCTATATACTGAAGACCAGGCTGCTCCAAACAGATGTTACTTATTTCTCAAGGTTGAAATCATAAACAGCTGCATTTTTAAAACAGCAGTCTGCTTGGTTTGATCACAGCACACACACTGTCCTTGACTTTCATTACATCAAAATGGTGATTGAGCAGCCAAGTGAAAAAGCAGAGTCAGGCCACTGCAAACGCAAGTTCAGCTTTAAAGCCATCGCTTTATGATACTTAATAACAAGAGCTGTACCTTTACTTATTACTGTGTAGAAATCATTTTATATTCATTAAAAATATAACATAGAGGTGTGAGCTACGTTTAGCCCACTATTAGTAATGAGCCAGCAATTCAGGCAAAATTGAATATGTGCTGCTTCTTAAAAAGAACTGCAAATCATTAAGCGGATGGTTAAATTTGCATCATTGAGCCAGGAAGAATGGAGTTTAATTAACACTTAATAAAAAGTTTTTCCAGTCCCTGCATTTTCATCTCAACTGCAACCTTGTAGCAATGCCGGTGAGGGGACTACACTTCCCATCAGGCAGCAGGAGTGCGCCGTGGCTGATGGGAGGCAGCCTGACCAATGTGCTGCACACAAAGTTTGTTTTTTCCCTCAACTATTATGTACAATGATTTCATCTTCTTGTACAGTATGATTTTTTTCCTGTCATTATGGGTTGTCTTTCTCCATATTGCCTTTCCAAAAAAACACTGTTTCCCCGTTTATTTTCATCTGGAACATTTTCTGAGAATGGAAAAACATTTCTCTCTTTCCATTCATCAGAAAGCCTTTATACACTCCTATGTAAAGTGTGTGAGAATTTCAATGTCAGCTGCTTGTGAAAGGGAAACGTGGCTCTTTTGCCCATCATGCCCTATTATATTGTAGCGTCAACGTCACTTCCCTGAGTGCCCATGGCTTTCTTGCTCTTCACCTCCCTCTTTTTGGTAGCTCACTATCCTTAAAGATAGTGGCTGGCTGATGCTGCACAAGTTATAATTCCTATGTTTTTTTTTTCGCAGGGTTGCTGTTTTTATAGGCTCCCCTGCAGCTGGCTCTGAAGCTGCTCGTCTGCATGATGGAATGCCTGCTCATTCTGTTGGTGACTTTGAAGCAGCTCCTCAGTGGTGTTACAATATTTTGTGATGTTCTATTTTACATAACGTATGGCGCGAGATTCAGACTCCGTGTGTGGCAGCGTGCTGGTGCTTTTATGTCATGCGGGCAAATAGGAATGTGCTGTGTACATTTGAGGTGATCGATCTGAAATGAACTGATGACACTATATTTGTTCACCAAGGCAATGCCTTACATTTGTTAAAAAGACAGTGCTGTCAAACACCCGTACGTTGAACATTAATTGTTCACAACGTCAACCAACACGGTATTATGCACTTCCTGACGCATGTCATTTGCACGCATGATAAGAAAAATACTGAGGAGAAGAGGGAGAAAAGGTAAGCCACGATGAAACAGCATAAAGCACTTTTTTTTTTCCTATAACACATGCCGAGTCACTTTTGTTTGGAAGATATTAGAAAGAAAATGACAGCGGATACCATGTTCATCCATCCATTATCCAACCCTCAATATCCCAACTACAGGGTCACAGGGGTCTGCTGGAGCCAATCCCAGTCAATACAGGGTGCAAGGCAGGAAACCAGCCCATCGCAGGGCAGATGCCATGTTTGAGCGAGTAAAAGTAATTTGTAACTCTATCTGTTTCTTGTTGTTACACATTTTTTCAAATCCTTTTTTATGATGAGGCAGATCTAATTTTTGAGTTTGGTTCCAATTTGGCATTATGATTTGTAGTAATTTTAAATGAATCACTGTAATAGCATTCTTTGTCAAAGGCCAAAACTGTTTAGCTTAATTTTGGTAGGGCACATTTTGAGCAGATACGGCAAAGTCTAAGGAGAGCAGACTGCGGAACAGGTTTAAAATGTAATACAGGACAGGTACATAGTTACATTTGGAATTAATAGCAAATTTAAAAAAACTCAGCAGTGGGTTAATAAAGAGTTAAAAAAGATGCTGCAAAGGAAAAAACAGACAAATAAGGTCCATCCATCCATCCATCCTCTTCCGCTTATCCGGGGTCGGGTCGCGGGGGTAGTAGCTTAAGCAGAGAGGCCCAGACTTCCCTCTCCTCGGCCACTTCTTCCAGCTCTTCCGGAAGAATCCCAAGGCGTTCCCAGGCAAGCCGGGAGACATAGTCCCTCCAGCATGTCCTGGGTCTTCCCCGGGGCCTGCTCCCGGTTGGACATGCCCGGAACACCTCACCAGGGAGGCGTCCAGGAGGCATCCTGATCAGATGCCCGAGCCACCTCATCTGACGAATAAGGTGACGAATAAGGTGTTTATGACTAATAACTTCAGTGTGAATCGTAGGGAATATGAGAACATGAGGGCCACCGTTAAGAAGGGTATAAGGGAGGCTAAAAGGCAGTTAGAGAGGATTATAGCAGATAAGGCAAAAGACGACCTAAAGAGATTCTTTCAGTTTTTTAGCAGTAAAAGAACAGTTAAAGAGGAAGTGAAGTGTATCTGGGATAGTAATGGAGAATTAATAACACATACAGGGAAATAATGGATGCTCTAAACTTACATTTTTCTGAAGTCTTCACACGTGAGGAAGTGGATAACCTCGCAACGGCAACAGGGACTACTAAGGACGCCCTGAGTGATTTGGAAATGGTAGAGGGAGAAGTGCTGCTGAGATTAAATAAGCTGAAATCAAACAAATCACCCTGACCAGATAATATTTACCCTCGAGCAGATATGAACCCTTGATGCCTATTTTGAGGAAGTCACTGCACACTGGAGAGATTTCAAAGAACTGGAAAATGGCAAATATTATCCTGTTAAATTAAAAGGGGGATGGAGCAGATCCAAACAAGTATAGGCCAGTAAGATTAACATGCATCACAGGTAAATTAAAGGAAGGAATTATTAAGGATAAGGTCGAGCAACACATGGCAAGAATGGGGGTTTAACTGAACAGTCAGCATGGGTTCAGAAGAGGGAGGTTGTGATTCACCAATATGCTGGAATTCTGTGAAGAAGCAACAAAAGGATACGATCAAAGTGGAGCCTGGACTTTCAGAAGCATTTGATAAGGTGCCACATGGGCATCAGACTAAAAGAAGTGGCAGGTCAGAGTGTTGTATGTAGATGAGTGCTAATTTGCTAAAGCACATTAAGCAGAGGATGATGGTGATGATATATACTATTTATAGATATTGTAAGAAAACAAAGGGAACAAGATAAAGGGTTTGGGGGATCCATCCCACAAAATATGTTGCATTAGGAACGAGAGTAATCTCTTTTGAACCGAGTCATATATCAGACTCCAGACCAGGGGGATCGTCGGGATTATATGGTGAAGAGGGAGGAAATACCCATGCTTTGCAGCGGCAAAATACTGTCTTAAAATTTTTATTAAGAAGAAAATTAAACCTTTTTAAACTGAGGGAAAATATACCAATAATTATTTGTTAAGGATCTCTTTGTATACCACATTGTCAGTTCGGCCCTCCGGTTGTAACATGACCAAGCTGTGCGCTAAGCTTACTCTTGAGCATGCAACGTACAGTTGGCCATGTGAACAGTAATCTTGTCTCAAATCTCACAGCTTGGATTGCTGCTGTCATAATCGGTTTGAGTTTCATGGTTTGTTTCAATTACGACAGTATTTGCAGGACTTGTGTTAAAGTGACATTCGGCATCTGTCAAGCATTGTAAGCATACAACCGGTTTCATCGATAACTTCACATTCATCTTTTGAGAGTTTAAACATTCATAAACATCAAAGTGTCCACTACTGAAATCGTCACCTGTGAATCTAAGATGTTTAAGAGGCATTGGCGGTTGTCCAAAGGTGTAAAATATTTGGCCATTTTGGTACACTTGAAAGCGAAGTGATCACCTCGATAGACATGTTAATAGGGGTATGGTTGGAACGATAAAGGACATGGGTACCTGAACAATGTAAAGTAAGTCTAAAATACCTACACAATAACTTTAATCGTAATAAATGAACAATAAAACAGCGGAGAAGCCGTGGATTAAATAAAAAGGCTGCAGTTATCAGCAGGGAGACGTGAATCCCGTGGCGAAGCAAAGAATGGAATGTAGAGACTGGAGCGACAGACAGCCTTATAAAGGCAGGCAGCCAACAACGTGGGAGGCGTTGGGATGGGGGACCCAACGCCGCCTCACACGGTGACCGAGCTGCAGGCTATGGACGTATATATGTACGCAGGTAAGATTCAGTTAACGTTGGGAACCCGCGTACCAAATTTCTTGAAGATGGACCCATAAGTAACAAAGACCATTGGAAAGTTCAATATGGCGGCCGACAGTGGCATCATACCACCAAAATAAGCACGTACATTGGTTTCGGTTAGCACAGGGAAGCCGTCTACCAAATTTCGTGAAGATGGGGCCATAAATAAGAAAGTTCAACATGGCAGACGTTGTTGACCGTTATGACCGTTACACGTAGAATTTCAAAACGAAACCTGCTTAACTTTTGTAAGTAAACTGTAAGGAATGAGCCTGCCAAATTTCAGCCTTCTACCTACACGGGAAGTTGGAGAATTAGTGATGAGTGAGTGAGTGAGTGAGTGAGACAGTCAGTCAGTCAGTCAGTGAGGGCTTTGCCTTTTATTAGTATATATATATATATATATATATATATATATATATATAATAAATGATTTGGATAGGAATATAAACAACAAAACAACATGCTGGTTAAATTTGCAGATGATACAAAGAATGGTGGATTGGCAGGTAATCTAGAATCCATTGAATTGTTATAGAGGGACTTGGAGAGCATACAGGCTTGGGCAGATTATTGGCAGATGAAACTTAATGGAAGTAAATGTAAAAGTGTTACACATACTGCAGTAGAAAAGTTAGATTTGAATAAACAATGGGAGGCCTGAAAATTAAAAGTTCACCTTTTAAGAAGGATTTAGGAGTCGCAGTGGACTCTAAGCTATCGACTGGCAGACAGTGTTCAGAAGCCATTAAGAAGGCTAACAGAATGTCAGGTTATATAGCGCCTTGATGTGTGGAGTACAAGTCACAGGAGGTTCTGCTCAAGCTTTATAACACACTGGTGAGGTCTCATCTGGAGTCCTGTGTGCAGTTTGGGTCTCCAGGCTACAAAAAGGACATAGCAGCACAAGAAAAGGACCAGAGACGAGCGACTAGGCTGATTCCACGGCTACAGGGGATGAATTATGAGGAAAGATTAAAAGAGCTGAACCTTTACAGTTTAAGAAAAAGAAGATTAAGAGGAGAAATGATTGAAGTGTTTAAAATTATCAAGGGTATTAGTTCAGTGGATCGAGACGGTGACTTTAAAATGTGTTCATCAAGAACATGGATACAGACTTGGCAATTTGTTAAGGGTAAATTTCAAACAAACATCAGGATATTTTTCTTAACACAGAAAACCAGGAACACATAAATGACCAAGTAGCGTGGTGGACTTTACGGATCTTTAAAACTCAACTAGATGTAATTTTGGATGAATTAAGAGGTGAGGACTGGCAAAGCTTTGCTGGGCTGAATGGCCTGTTCTCTTCTTTGTTGTTCTAATGTTGTAATGCTTTAATGTTCTAATTACCGCTACATGTGCTGACCTGCAGCAATCCCTGTGAGATACCAAACCTCGAGACCCCCTGCTGTTTACAAATGGACATACCTGTACAGTGCTTTGTCAGGATCTGTTTGTTAATCAGTGATGTTGTTTCACTCTGGGTTTAGACTAATGTGTATTTTTATGTACATTACGTTTTTTTTCAAATTTGCAATTTGCATTTTACCAGTAAACCTGTTAACACTTTGAGCCTCTAGGTGGAAAGACACTTTACAAAACTTGACGTGATTTGACTTGACTTGACAGCAGACCTTTGACAGAAGAGACCCAGGGAGCATCTTGGAGTTGAGCACCCCCAGTCTCCTGAGTGTTTTTTTTGTACAGAGCCTTTTAGGGTGAGCAGTGTGGTACACGACATGATGTCACAAAGCATTGCTCCGTATCACACTTGGGTTTCTGGTTAATCTCAATTGCATTCTCATGATATTTATGGCTGTATTATTCCAACTATGGAGCTCTGACCCGTCAAGCCCAGGGTGCTCTTGGAGAGTCACATTTTCCCCGCTCTAGCACTTCATGGCCTATTGTGGCAAAGATCAAAAAGTAAATGGTCCAGCCAGGCAACACGAATTCCTTGTCAGGGGTGTGCTGCACAGCGGGCTTTCACGCGCACCTCTCATTGCAAGCCCCAGTGTTAATTGAATACACCGCTTTGAATTTAACGAGAATCAGAATAAGAATGTGGCTGCGGAGCACTCGCCTGTGAGAGATCCCTGCTGTGGTGGCTCATTTCCAGCACCGTGCTGATGTGAGAGCATTGCTATCCTACTATTACTTCATTTGGAGGCCCTAAAAGATGGTCATTTTATTACCGGTGTAAATCTTGCCATTGATTTTGTGAAAGCATCAGATTGGGTAGGAAAACAAGTCAGACGGTGAAGTCTTATTCCATCACCATACAATTTAAGTGTTTTTCCATTTCCTTCGCCACGCACCGCATGCCAATGTCTTTTAATTATAAAAGTGCTATGGGTCATGTCAGCTGAAAAAAAAAAAGAAGACATAGAGTCACCATGAAGATGTTTCACGTTGTGTCTTCATTGCATTACTTTCAAGTTCTGATTGGAGAGAGAAAGCATATGACAGGGTGCCCGGAGAGGAGTTGTGGTATTGTATGAGGAAGTCGGGAGTGGCAGAGAAGTATGTAGGAGTGGTACAGGATATGTAAGAGGAAAGTGTGACAGTGGTAAGGTCTGCAGTAGAAGTGATGGATGCATTCAAGGCAGGGCTGGGATTACATCAGGGATCAGCTCTGAGCCCTTTCTTATTTGCAATGGTGATGGACAGGTTGACAGACGAGATTAGACAGGAGTGCCTGTGGACTATGATGTTTGCTGATGACATTGTGATCTGTAGCGAGAGTAGGGAGCAGGTTGAGGAGACCCTGGAGAGGTGGAGATATGAGAGGAGAGGAATGAAGGTCAATAGGACCACCAAGACAGAATACATGTGTGTGAATGAGAGGGAGGTCAGTGGAATGGTGAGGATGGAGGGAGCAGAGCCGGCGAAGGTGGATGAGTTTAAATACTTGGGATCAACAGTACAGAGTAATAGGGATTGTGGGAGAGTGGTGACAAATAGAGTGCAGGCAGGGTGGAGTTGCTGGAGAAGAGTGTTAGGAGTGATTTGTGACAGATGAGCACCAGCAAGAGTGAAAAGGAAGGTCTACAGGATGGTAGTGAGACCGGCTATGTTATATGGGTTGAAGACGGTGGCACTGACCAGAAAGCAGGAGACAGAGCTGGAGGTGAAGAATTAAAGATGTTAAGATTTGCATTGGGTGTGACGAGGATGGACAGGATTAGAAACAAGTACACTAGAGGGTCAGCTCAAGTTGGACGGTTGGAAGACAAAGTCAGAGAGGTGAGATTGCATTGGTTTGGACATGTGCAGAGGAGAGATGCTGGGTATATTGGGAGAAGGATGCTAAGGATAGAAGTGCCAGGGAAGAGGAAAATAGGAAGGCCTAAGCGAAGGTTTATGGATGTGGTGACAGAGGACATGCAGGTGATGGGTGTGACAGAGCAAGATGTAGAGCAATGGTTCTCAACCTGTGTGGCGGGCCCCCCTAGGGGGGCGCGAAGATGTGAAAAAAAGAAAACAAGAATCAAAAATATGAAAAATATATCTATTGAAACCAAAACAAATTAACTTAAACTACATTCTGATACTAGAACAATAAATATAGAGTTAGATAAATGTCGATAAAAGTTAAGTAGGTATAATAAAATATGCATCTAGATTTCAAAAAAATGTTAGGGGGGGCGCGATTAAAACCGTTATGAAAACACGCAAATACGTAAAGGTTGAGAAACGCTGATGTAGAGGACAGGACGATATGGAAAAAGATGATCCGCTGTGGCAACCCCTAATGGGAGAAGCTGAAAAAAGAAGAAGAAAAGGCACTAGAATGAATAATGGGATTACAGATTTCAATAAATGCTGTTTTCTTAGGCCATCCAACATATCTTTAATAATGCAAGGTGCTTTTTAGCCTTACTGAAGAAATATGTTGGAAAGTAGAGGGTGACTCAGCAACGCTGAAAGGAGTCTGCATAAACTGGGATGTCACTCGGAGATAAACTGGGAGTCAGCATCTGGACTTGGATTGATTATGATTTGTGTTCTTTTGATTTTTTTCTCAGGCTTCCCTGAAAGTAGAAACCTAATTTTGTTGTCATGTTGGGGGTTTTGCCACCCAATGAGTCTAATTCTGTAATCAGAATTTCAAATTCATGACTTTTTACCGTCTTTTCCGGTGCCATTTTGTTTTACTGATAGGTGTTACAATTCTGCGGAGTCTGCGTTGTCATCTCCATGCTGAATTCTATCCTGTAATGCACCGGATGTTCACCTCTTATGTCATTATATGCGCCATTATTAAAGGTCCCACAAAAAGTCATTCAGTATCTGAGATTGGACCAAATGTAATGAATTTACTTTTGATGATTTCTGATTATTGTTTTCTTCACAAGTTCTTTGATTTTTGCTTTGCAACCTGGCTCTGGTCTGCGATGGATTGACACCCTGTCCAGGGTTTGTTCCTGCTTTGTACCCTATGCCAGCTGGCTAGATAGGCTCCAGCAGACCCCTCCAACTCTGTTCAGGACTAAGCGGGTCAGAGGATGACTGACTGACTGAACATGGCTCTGGTGATTGGCTCTTTTGACTTAAGGTTTTTACCCTTGCCTTGTCATTTTTACTCTGTTCTTTCTCCTGATCCATCCTACTTTAGACTGACTGCCCATTTTGTAGTCGGTATAGGATTCGGCTGGGAGTCAGACCACTTGAGTGACTCACTAAGAATCAGAATTAGTCTTTGTGAGAATCCGAACAGAACTGGGAGTTGGGCCACTCAAGTCAAGTTAAGTTTATTGTCAAGTGTACTCACGCCAATGAAATTTGTACTTGATTGTCATCTCGAAACGGCTGACAAACACGCAATACTAAATAAATGAATTAAATAAAAAGCATAAATAGCATACAACATGTAAATCCTCATTATCCAAAGATTCTATTTCTGTGGAATCATTTATCCATCATTATAAAAGTGTAACCCATTTTGCGACAACCGTAGTCTAATTATGCCTATTTGCAGATAAGGTTCTCGCTGTGGGTGGCAGGATTGGGCAAGGATGGACATCAGGAGCTGTAATTACGTCAATGCACAGCAGGAAAAAAAAATGCCAATCGTGCATGAGCCACATATGAGACTGAGCAATAACAAATCTGTGATGTCCATAGATGTCAGGGGCCACATGCACGCTGCTCTGAATGGATCAACATGAGTGTGCCAAGATGTATGGGTAGGCCGGTCAGTCCTTTTCATGTCAGGGACCAGGGCTTGCAATTGTTTTCCACGAAGAAAAAATTCCCAGAAAGTGTGGTTAATAAGGCTGCACTGATTAGGTCCCTGCTCTTTGTACATAGCTCTCGTTTCTACTACAGATTGGATGGTTTAGTAAGGTCTACGGATCAGCACTGCTGAGGTTGCTTGCAGACTCTGGTGGAGCCGCTAGATTAGACTATAGAGGAAGTAAAAGTCATAACTAGGCAGAAGGACCATTACCAAGACTCAAGGCGTGAGAGTAGAGGGCCAGTGTATCAGCCTGACTCCATGTCCCTCTGCCATTCCTCCCCATGAGCTGGTATCCTGCTAGAACCTAACCACATTCTTCCCCTAGGAGTACTCATTAAACTTCAGCTCACTCCAACTCCTCTGTCAGATCACAATGGAAGTCAGCATCTCAAGTAGAATAACCCTCTGGAACATGAAGTTATCTGTGACTGATCTGGAGGAAAATATGGGGTTCAAGGGATTAACTATGAGATGATGTGGGTCAAACTGGGAATCTGCTCTAAGAACTGGTGCATAGCAAAGGAATTCTGTGTTTACCCATTGGCTCATCTGAGAGGTGACAACTGAAGGTCGGTTTCAGAACTCCATATGGCTTGAAGACACACTTGTCACCTGGACATGCACATGGTCAGTATCCAAAATGGGGCATACAGTTTTTTCTAACTGAATTTGGGATGAATTGAGATTCTGGTGTACCCCGGACCCATTTAAAAACCACTGGGAATCAATGATAAAGTGGTTTCTAACTGGGTTTCTAGCTGTTCTCTGTCACCTTCCTTACCTTCTAGTATTGCGGACCTCACACTCCAGAGTGAGAGTCTCCTAAACTTTCATAACATATGATTATTAAGCCTTCATGATCCAATTCAGGGTTTTGTGAAGGGTGAAGTTGACTTTGGTAATATATGATGCAAGACAGGAATTAAATCCTAGATGGGGCACCAGTACACACATGGTGATTTAGACCCAGGGTACCAATTAATATAACTTTAAGGATGTGGGTGGAAGACATGGAGGAAGACATACAGGTGGCACACAGACAACACCCTACATGGGATTCAGACCCAGGATGCCAGAAGTGAGAAGCAGCAGTGCCAACCACTGTCCCATCATGCCCTTCTTTTCAAATGTCCCAAGTTTACAGATTTGTCACATTTTCCAGGATTTTGTCTTTGCCCTTTTTTTAGGGAGACATTGGGTTACTTGACTAAATTTCATTACCAAAGTGTCCTGGGCAAATGTTGCTTAGGCCAGGAGTAGACCCTCTCCCCTCAATGCAAAGGGCATCAGTGTGGACCCTAAATTAAGCACCCTCAGGCCCCCCCCCCCCAAACAAGTGAAGTCTTCCATGTAAATGAGGTATGTTGAAGCATGAAAAGCAGAACCCTCTCCTCCCCCACTCCCATTGCTCTCCGGTTCTGCTGCTTCAAGTCTTCTCCAACGTTTAAGACGCACAAAGCTGCAAATGTTGAATAATTTACTGCCAGTCTATTTTTAGCTTCAGTGCACAAATAAAGCTTGTCGGTGTGGAAGAGGAAAAAGGCCGACCTGACAGTCAGCGAAACCGGTTTTATCAGGCCTCAAATGAGTAGGGGGGGTGACAAAATACCCGAAGAGGTGGGTCAACTACTGGACGTTGTCACTTGGAGTTTTGGATTGGGGTTAACACCTCATTCTGGGTTTGGGGGTGGGGTTGCTTGACCCCCTTAAAATAGCGGTACATATTTCATGTGTTGCTGCTTTGAGCCACTAGGGGGCAACAGTGAGATATTAGAATTAGTATTGTATGGTAAAGTATTAAGTCAAATCAAAAGGAATTTTATTTGTCACATACAAATTATATAGACGGTACAATATGCAATGAAATGGTAGTTGCAAAAGTCCAATGATTGTGCATCTAAAACAAATATGAAAGGACAATAACAATAGAGTATGACTTTATAAATAAGGTTGGAGTGGTGGCTCTGAGGCTAGGGATCTGCACCGGTAATTGGAAAGGTTCAAATCCCGTGAACCCCAGAAGTGACTCCAATCCATTGGGCCCTTGAGCAAGGAAGGCCCTGAACCTGCAATTGCTCCATCCTGGGTATGACATTAATCTGCATCCACCCCTGCGAGCAGGTCCTCCAATTTACAGGGAAAACTTGGGGTTTGGTGGCAGGATTGGCACTCCAGCCACTGCAAAAACCTTCACACTGTTCCTGCATGGTGCTGAGGTGTCACCCACTGTAATCGGGTCCCAATCCAGGTGGTGTGGTAGGCAAAGCAATGTGCTATCAGCTCATGCTCCCAATCTCTCTTATAAATATCAATAATAGTCATTAATAATAAAATAATAATGCATTTTATAATGCCTTTCCCATACTCAAAAAGCTTAATAGAATTAATTAATTACAAATTAATTACAAAAATGTCATAAATAATTAATGTTAACTAAATAAATAATGTAATAACTTATTGTAAGAGAGTTAACAATAGAGCAGCATGTAGTTGTAGACACTCTCCATATTCAAGATGTGGATGGACTGTGGACTGAAGGTCCTCCTCAGTCTCACCAAACTGGACTTCAGGCAACAACAGCGTTTACCTGAAATGAGACCATTTTTGGGATCACTGATAATTTTCTTTTTCTTGGTCTAGATGTCCTGGAAGTTCAGGAGTGCACACCCATGTCTTCTGCTGACCATACCACTCTCTTCAGACTCTCTCAGTTCTTCTACACGCTGTCCTCAAACCAGACAGCCATACTTTCTGTCAGGAAATTTTTGATGGTGGATATGTAGAAGTTCTTTACTAATTGAGAGGGCAGCCTGAAATCCCTGAGGTATCTGAGGTGGTAAAGACGTTGGCGAGTCTTCTTCACTATGATGATTGATGTACTTGAACCAGGTCATTTCATCTGTGATGTGGATACCTTGATATCCAAAACTGCCCACCCTCTCTACCAAGTGCTGTTAATACTGGGGTGGTGGCATTGCCTCTGTTGTTTTCTCGTAAAGTCCACAATCAACTGACATTCAGGAGTAGACGGTTTTCCTGACATCAGTGAGACAGACTCTCCACTTCATTCACATAAGCCTGTTCATTTCTGTTGTCATCAGGCCTATCACAGTTGTGTCATCAACAAACTTGACAATGATGTTACAGTCATCTTAGGCTATGCAGTCATACGAGTAGAAGACTCAGAACACAGCCCTGTGGAGCACCTGTGTAGAGAGTGAAGGATGACGAAGTGTGGCTACCCCACATGAACCACCTGCGGTCTGTCAGGAAGTTAAAAACCCAGCTGCACAATGAAGTGGGCAGACACAGGTCTCCAAGCTTGGTAATGAGCTTAGAGGGTTTCCTTGTGTCTATAAATAGCATTGGCACATAATTCCTCCTTCTGTTGGCCAGGTGGGCCAGTAATGCATGCAGGATCAAGGCAATGGCATCCTCCATGGATCTACTAGTGCGATGTGTGAACAGTAATGAATATTTTGGCAGAGAAGAGCATATGTAATTTATGACTATCCTCTGGAAACACCTCATTGCTATATGCATTATTGTGATAAGGCAATAGTCATTCAGACATTTTGGACTTGTTTACTTAGGTATGGGAACAATGGTGGATCTTTCAAAGTCTGTTGATATGACAGACTGGGTTAAGGAGTGATTACATATTACCGTGAACCAACTCTTTTCAGTCATTGGATAACCAATGTTACGTATATACTACTTCATCCATCCAGCCATCCTCTTCCGCTTATCCGAGGTCGGGTCACGGGGGCAGCAGCTTGAGCAGAGATGTATTGACTTCCCTCACCCCAGCCACTTCTTCCAGCTCTTCCGGGAGAATCCCGAGGCGTTCCCAGGCCAGCCGGGAGACATAGTCCCTCCAGCGTGTCCTGGGTCTTCCCCGGGGCCTCCTCCCAGTTGGATGTGCCCAGAACACCTCGCCAGGGAGGCGTCCAGGAGGCATCCTGATCAGATGCCCAAGCCACCTCATCTGACTCCTCTCGATGCGGAGGAGCGGCGGCTCTACTCTGAGCCCCTCCTGGATGACTGAGCTTCTCACCCTATCTTTAAGGGAAAGACACCCTAAGGAGGAAATTCATTTCAACCACTTGTATTCGCGATCTCGTTCTTTCGGTCACTACCCATAGCTCATGACAATAGGTGAGGTTAGGAACGTAGATCGACTGGTAAATTGAGAGCTTTGCCTTGCGGCTCAGCTCCTTTTTCACCACGACAGACCGATGCAGAGCCCCCATCACTGCGGACGCCGCACCGATCCGCCTGTCGATCTCACGCTCCATTCTTCCCTCACTCGTGAACAAGACCACAAGATACATGAACTCCTCCACTTGGGGCAGGATCTCACCCCCCAACCCTGAGAGGGCACTCCACCCTTTTCCGTTTGAGGACCATGGTCTCGGATTTGGAGGTACTGATTACCATCCCAGCCGCTTCACACTCAGCTGCGAACCGATCCAGAGAGAGCAAAAGATCACGGCCTGATGAAGCAAACAGGACAACATCATCTGCAAAAAGGGTCCAGTAGGACTCCTTCTTCAGCTTGACGGCATCCCTCATTGCCGGTGTCCACCAACGGGTTCGGGGATTGCCGCCACGACAAGCACCGACCACCTTATGGCCACAGCTCCGGTCAGCTGCTTCAACAATAGAGGCACGAAACATGGCCCATTCGGACTTGATGTCCCCCACCTTCCTCGGGACGTGGTCTAAGTTCTGCCGGAGGTGGGAGTTGAAGCCACTTCTGACAGGGGACTCTGCCAGACATTCCCAGCTGACCCTCACAACACGTTTGGGCCTACCAGGCCTGACCGGCATCCTCCCCCACCATCGAAGCCTACTCACCACCAAGTAGTGATCAGATGACAGCTTTGTCCCTCTCTTCACCCAAGTGTCCAAGACATGTGGCCGCAAGTCCGTCGACACGACCACAAAGTCGATCATCAAACTAAGGCATAGGGTGTCCTGGTGCCAAGTGCACATATGAACAACCCTATGCTTGAACATGGTGTTCGTTATGGACAATCCGTGATGAGCACAGAAGCCCAATAACAAAACAACACTCGGGTTCAGATCTGGGGGTCCATTTCTCCCAATCACGCCCTTCCAGGTCTCACTGTCATTACCCACGTGAGCATTGAAGTCTCCCAGCAGTACGAGGGAGTCCCCAGAATGTTTGCCTTCTAGCACCCCCTCCAGGGACTCCAAAAAAGGGTGGGTACTCCAAACTGCTGTTCAGCACATATGCACAAACAACAGTTAGGACCCATCCCCCCACCTGAAGGCGGAGGGAGGCTACCCTCTCGTCTACCGGGGTGAACCCCAATGAACAGGCTCCAAGTCGGGGGGCAATAAGTATGCCCACACCCGCTCGGCACCCCTCTTACCGGGGGCAACTCCAGAGTGGTAGAGAGTCCAGCCCCTCTCAAGGAGATTGGTTCCAGAGTCCAAACTGTGTGTCGATGTGAGCCCGACTATATCTAGCCGGAACCTCTCGACCTTGCACACTCCTTCGCCTTCAGAGAGGTGACATTCCACGTCCCAAGAGCCAGCTTCTGTAGCCGAGGATTGGACCACTAAGGTTCCTGCCTTCGGCCACCACCCAACTCACACTGCACCTGACCTCCTTAGCCCCTCCTACAGGTGGTGAGCCCATGGGAAGGAGGAACCATGTTGTCTCTTCGGGCTGTGCCCGGCTGAGCCCCATGGGTGCAGGCCCGGCCACCAGGCACTCGCCCTCGAGCCCCACCTCCAAGCCTGGCTCCAGAGGGGGGCCCCGGTGACCCGCATCCGGGTGAGGGAAAACGTCATCCAAGGTTTTTGTTCTTCATAGAAGGTTTGGTTGAACCGTTCTTTGTCTCATCCCTCACCTAGGACCAGTTTGCCTTGGGTGACCCTACCAGGGGCATAAAGCCCTGGACAACAGAGCTCCTAGGATCATTGGGACACGCAAACCCCTCCACCACGATAAGGTGGCGGTTCGAGGAGGAGTACAGTTTATCCAGAAAGTATTCACAGCACATCACTTTTTCCACATTTTGTTATGTTACAGCCTTATTCCAAAATGGATTCAATTCATTTTTTTCCTCAGAATTCTACACACAACACCCCATAATGACAACGTGAAAAAAGTTTACTTGAGGTTTTTGCAAATTTATTAAAAATTGAGAAAGCACATGTACATAAGTATTCACAGCCTTTGCCATGAAGCTCAAAATTGAGCTCAGGTGCATCCTGTTTCCCCTGATCATCCTTGAGATGTTACTGGTGCAAGCTGATTTTAAAAACATGTCTTGTAATGCCGGTGCCTTCCTGGTGTTTGCTTTTCTGAAAGCTCTTCTTACATTGTGCTCCAACAAAGTGGGCGCTGTTTCTTCACTGACCAGTTCTCTCGCCGCAGACATGTTAGACTGCTGACTAGTGTTAGTGGCATTCACATTCAAGCACACGTAGAAATCATTAAGCTCGTCTGCCAGAGAGGTTTCAGCTCTTACCGTGGTTAAGAATTAGGATTGTGTATTTCACTGATGCCTTTAATTGATGTGACTTACAATGACAGGATATTTAACAATTGCTTCCCCAGATGTGTATTTTAACAATCGGAGTGACTGGCTTAGGGTTGTTAATTGGATGAAGGGTGATAACTGGAAGTCTTGTTGTTTAAAGAGGCCCAAGCAACTATATTATCCTCAGTTCAAACAGATAAAACTCCTTATACAGGGTAAACATCCAAACTGCACATAGATGGTGGTGAAGCAGGGATTTTAATCGACTGGACAGCAATGGGTGCCACTCTAGTCTATAAAAGTGACTAACAGCTAAATGATCTGTAGGACAGATTAGGCCAGAAAATTGGCCTGAATCTTAAGGCAAACTTTTCATCCAAAAAGATGCTAAAGAGTCACAAAGTGTAAAAAAAAAATACTGTGTTTTAATGTTATAATAGCACAATGGAGGGATAGGTAAGGTAGAAGAATACACTAAGTGCAACTGAGGAGAAGGAAAACAAAACCTTCACCCTTTCTCTGCAAGTCCTGAACCCCTGTGTGCTTGGCTCACTCAATTTCCCAAAAACAACAAAAACAAAATATAAATCCCAAAACAGAAACTTCATAAAGACAGTTATTTACACTAAATCATGGAGGACAATAATGACAAAAAGCACTAAAAAACAAGACAGAATCCAAAATTCAAAAAACACAAACAGAAGCAAAATATCCAGACCCCAAAACGTTAGTACTCATAATATGCGCTCTTTCCAAATGTCATTGAACCACTGAAGGATTCACTCCCCAGCTTCATGATATATAGGCGGAGGGCGGTCCTTTATCTGTGACATCAGCCTGGCCCCGCCTCTTGGGGGTTCCACCCACAGAACACAAGAAACAAAGGAAAACACATGTACAGTAAGAGCTAGTAATTTAGGTTATGTCAAGTAGGTAGAAGTGTTTACTTAGTTATGTTAAATGTTTGCCTATAAAAAAAGTGCATCGTCTAAGGTGGGTTCTTATTACCCCCACAAGCTGAATTGAATTGGTATATTCTATCCCTCTAGCTACTGATTAGTTTCAGTTTGTGCCTTAAATTAGACATGGAAGGCACACGGTTTTAAAGTGTGCCTTAACGTGCCCAATAGTATGTAACACAACTTGTATGCTTTATTGAACGTTTAGAATGTAATGAACAACAACAATATTTGTTTATATAGCACAATTTCATACAAATAATGTAGCTCAAAGTGCTTTACATGATGAAGAGAAAAAAGACAAAGTAAGAATTAAAATTAGAGAACACTAATTAACATAGAATAAAACTAAGGTCCGATGGCCAGGGAGGACAGAAAAAACAAAACAAAATTCCAAGCGGCTGGAGAGAAAAAAATAAAATCTGCAGGTCTTCCCAAGAGCATCTGGCTGCAGCCACTGTAAGGTGTTGAGCTCCACAGAAAGCGGAAACACGTGACCGCCACAGTAGACAGAAAAACGCCCCTCCCCTACTATCTTAAGCTTAGGCGTGCTATTTCCCTGTTGCTGCCTTCCCCAGTGTTTTTTAAGGTTAGGATTATTGATTGGGTAGGTCCTATATTAGTTAGTCCCGTTTAGTCTTTTTAATTTTATCCTGCCTTGTACATCCGGTTGTTCGGGTTGGCTTCATTTAGTTAAAAGAAACCCTTTTCATCGTACTCTTTTCTGGATAGGTGTTCATCCATGTGTGTTTTTAGAAGGATTTTTTAGTTTGTGGAAGAAATAGCTTTTTAAGTTGGATCCTGTCCTGCCTCGTGTTAATTGTTGTCCGGGATGGACATTTCCGCGAACGGTTATTTTATATGCTAAATAAGGAATATGCCCCTCCCCCACTATCTTAAGCTTAGGCATGCTATTTCACTGTTGCTACCTTCCCCAGTGTTTTTAAGGTTAGGGCTGGTGATTGGGTAGGTCCTACTGTATATTCATTCGCCTACTGTGGAGGTCACGTGTTTCCGCTTACTGTGGAGCTCAACACCTTACAGTGGCTGCAGCCAGACCCTTCTTGGTCTTCCAGGCCATGAGACCACCCAGCCCCCCTCTAGGCATTCTACCTAACGTAAATGATCAGCCCTCATTGTATTCAGGGTTTTCATGGAAGGACTTGATGATGATGGTCACATGGACTCAAGGTGAAGTAAAGCATCTTCTAGTATAGAAACTATTGAAGTTTAACAAGAAAAGGCTAAGTTTAGAGAAAAGACATTTTTCCCTTTTTTTTTTTTTGCTTTTTATTCTACATGTGTAATAACCTTTTGTCTTTATTGTTGTGTGGACTGTTTGCTTTGAATTTTCACTAAAGCTTTTAAAGTGAACTTTTGGACTCATGCTTGATCCTGCCTTACCTACCAGCAGCTACAACACATAATAAATAGATAGTAAATAAATAAACAGAATACTAGCGGCAAAAATACATAAATACTATCATCATCAGAAAAATGATACTTTACAAGAAACAAAGAAAACACAGAAAAGGAAAAATAAATGTAAGTCAAGGAAAACACACCTTGGCTGAAACACAACAATATGGTGGCATCTCTCCATCAATCTTTATTAATCTACGTGCATGGAGTGTGCATTCATGTGTGTGTTCTGCAAGCAGCGAGTGCTAAAGTGTGTTTAAAACAAGTGGGATGCCTCCTTCAAAAGTAAAAGTCAGTATGGTGTAGTGGATAAGGCTTTGGACTTCAAACCCTGAGGTTGTGGGTTCAAATCCCACCAGTCACTTAACTGGTCTGTGCTCCAATTTTAAAAACAGAAAGAATTGTAACTCAAATGTTCTAAGTCACTTTGGATAAAAGCATCGGCCAAATAAATAAATGTAACAACAATCTCTGAATTAATATCCTTTAAAAAAGAAGAATCAGATGGGCTTCAAGCCCTCAATACATTGAAGACTAATAAAACCCCTGGGCCTGATGGGATCTTACAAATTGTATTGAAAGAAATGAAAGACTTCATCTGTGAAGCCTTATTAGGTATAGAGCAGCAGTCACTTCAGAAAGGAGAAGCACCTGAGGACTGGAAAGTTGTCAGTGTGACTCCAAATGAATCCTAGTAATTACAGACCAATTAGTCTTAATTCTACACCATTCAAAATTATGGAAACTATAATAAGAAATAAATTAGAGAAATTACCTAAATGAAAATAATATTCAAAATAGCAGCCAGCAGGGTTTATGAGAGGAAGGTCCTGCCAAGCCAATCTTTAAGATTTTTTTGATGAACAAACCAGAATAGTTGGCAAAAACAAAGCTTGTAGACTTTCAAAAAGCCTTTGATACAATCCAAAGAATAGTTCTGAAATTAGAAGCTAAAGGCATCAGAGGTAACCCACAGAACTGGATCTCTAGTTAGTTAACTGGCAGGAAACAAGCAGTAAAGATAAGAAGAGATTGCTCCACATGGAGTGTTGTCATCAATGAAGGACACTGAGGAGGCAGCAAAAAGAATTCAAAATGACCTCGACAAGCTTTTGAACTGGGTGAGCACATGGAAAATGCATGAAGAAAAGTGCAAAGTGCTACAAGTGGGCAAAACGAACATCAATTATAAATCCTGTTGAATATAAATCAAGGGACGTTACACTTAGACTATATAATGCACTAGTGAGAGCACATCTGGAGTCCTGTGTGCAGTTCTGGTCACCACAGTACAAGAAAGAAGACATAGCAGCACTTGCAGCTGAGCAGAGGAGAACAACCAGGTGTATCCAGGACTTGAGGATGTACCCTACTGTGACAGACTCGGAGAGTTAAACCTGTTCAGTCTGAGCAGAGGAGACTGCATGGGGACCTAATCCTGATTGTTCAAAATAGTCAAAGTCATTGATAAAGTAGATATAGCAACAATTTTTTGGCTTGAGGGTGAGCTACGTACTCGAGGACATCAGTAGAAAGTAAGGGGAAGTGCATTTAAGACTGAAGTCAGAAAACACTCATTTACTCAAAGGACTCTGGAACAAACTACCAAGGCATGGATTTAGAGCAGAAATCTTGACAACCTTTAAGAAAAATCTGGATTATATATATATATATATATATATATCACTGTACATCATCGACAATAATTAACACACACAGTTACAAACAATAAAAAATTAAAGGTAAACTGACCTTTCAAATCATGAACATAAAACAGAAGAGGCAGAAACATTTACCCATATGCTATCCTAAAAAGGTGGCCCCTTCAACTGTTTCTTAAATGTATCGATTGTATCGGCAGCCCCTAATAAGCACAAGGAAGGCTATTCCACCATTTTGCTGCAGAGGACTGAAAAACCCGATCCCCAAAGAGTCTTTAGCTGAGTATATGGAACAATAAGAAGGCCCTGGTTAGATTACCTAAGTGGGCGACTGGTATCATAATGTTATAAAAAATCTGAAATATATTGTGGTGTTTGACTACACAGAGCTCTTTATTTTAAAATTTAAATTCCACCAGGAGCCAAAAATAAAATCGGAATAATGTGAGACCACTTACTGAAGCTGGCTAACAATCTAGCAGCAGCAGCATCAGCATTCTGAATAGAATGAAGACACAGCAGCGACATCGTGTTTAAATATTTAAGTAAAGAATTACAATAATCAAGATGTGAAATAATAAAAGCATGCGTTAGCATTTCCATTTGAGCCTTCAAAACTATTGCTTTTAGCTTTGATAAAATCCTCAAATAATAAAAACAAGAGGGAGATAAGGACCTAACATGAGCATCAAAGTTTAAAGTCTGGTGAAACGTAGCACCCAGTTTAAAGTTGGGTGAAACACTAGATAACCTGAGACTGATTTCTGCAGGCAAATTGGACAGGGCAATAATTAAAACCACAGTATTTTTTTAGAATTAATCTGTACAAAATGAACAGCTGGCCTTTCATTAATTTCACTCAGGCATTAGACTAGGGCAGATAACCTGTGGAGGTGCTGTGGTTTAAAAAGAGCACTGGGACATCTTAGCTATTAGCTAAACAAATGGGCTTGATGGGCTGAATGGTCTCCTCTCGTTCTTATGTTCTTAAGGTGCTCCTGAATGAGCAGATTGCTGTGTTTAAGAAGTGTGAGTGAGTGCCATTTTGTGCATGTATGTCACCATGTAGGTGTCACCTAGGATTTGACGGTGAGTATATGTGTGTCTGAGTACATACATCGTTGTCTGAACGTGCCAAAGCACAAATACACTAGAAGACCCCCATGAGTCACACATATCCATGCTTTTAGTTGACAGTGAAACATGACCACAGTGGCCTGGCATTGGATTGCACTCAGCCAGCACAGGTCTTCCAAAAAACTAACTGATCCAGTCCTCCAGGCTCTCCGTTGCAGGGAAGACCATTACAATGAGAGTCAAGTGAAGGCTGTGGGCTGGGTGGGATAAAAGTGAAAAAAAAAAAAAAAAAAGGCAGCAAGTGACATTCATCAGTTTCCAATAAAGTAAGTGGGACTGGCAGAGGAGTGCAATTGGGGAGACGGATAAGGAGTGCAATTATCAGGCCATTCAGCATTAAGAGGAGAGATAATGGCATTTCGCTTCAGCTTGTTAGACATTAGGACTCTAAGTGGACGTGCTGGAAAATTCAAGTCTGTGAAACAAACGTACTCAAGGAGAAAAAAAACTTTGATTAAAATGAGTGAAGAGCCTGTTCACCTTTGTGAGAGCACTTGTCAAGAAGCAATTAATCGCATCAAGAAACAGTTCCCATGATAAAAAGGCCTGCTGCTGCACTGGCACCTCAGGATCCCATGGAAGGACCTCAGGCCTACCCAGGGAGTCCAGTGAGAGGGTCTTTTCATGAAAAGACTGAATTGTGGATAACATTTACTTGATTTATTTATTTATTTATTTTGAAGACTGCAACAGTACTAGGGTGTTGTACCGTGTTAGCCATTATGGATGTATTGAGAAGTCAAGCAAAATGACACCTTTTATTGGCTAACTAGAAAGATTACGATATGCAAGCTTTCAAGGCAACTCAGGCCCCTTCTTCAGGTAGTTTGTAATACAGAAATTCAAAACTTCAGACAAGCAGGTTATGACTTATTGAGTAAATCTTTGTAAAACGGTGCACTGAACCAGTGGTTCCCAAACTCGATCCTGGGGAACCACTATGGCTGCAGGGTTTTGTTCCAACCTGCTACACAATCGGTGATAATAATTGATACTGTAACAACTGATCTCATTTAATTAACTGGTCTTTTTTACTCTTCTCTTACTGTATTTTGCTATCAGAAAAACACAACGGTATGGTTTCTAAATTTACTTATAAGAAATTTAGAAATATTTTGATTTTTTTTTCTAATGGTATAAATATTTGACTCTCGTTTGTTGTTTTCCTATTATTTTCCCCTTTTCTGTGTAGTTTGCTCCCTTCATTCAGCCCTAGTAGAGACAATTAGCAACCAGAACAGCACACACCCGGGATAATGAAAGCAGCAACAACTTCAGTGTCATCCATCCATCCATTATCCAACCCGGTACATCCTAACTACAGGGTCATGGGGGTCTGCTGGAGCCAATCCCATCCAACACAGGGTGCAAGGGAGGAAACAAACCCTAGGCAGGGTGCCAGCCCACGACAGGGCGCGCACACACACACACACAGCACACATTAGGGACAATTTAGAATTGCCAATGCACCTAACCTGCATGTCTTTGAACTGTGGGAGAAAACCAGAGCACCCAGAGGAAACCCACGCAGACACGGGGATAACATGCAAACTCCACACAGCGAGGATCTGGGAAGCGAACCCGGATCTCCCAACTGCAAGGCAGCAGCACTACCCACTGCACCACTGTGCCACCCAACTTTAGTGTGAGACTCGCTAATTACCGTATATACTCACGTTAAAGTTCTTCCACGGATAAGTCAGGGCTTGATTTTATCATATAATTTCTGGTATTTTATAATGTCAGTCGCATAAGTCGAATGCGGAAAACTCACCCTATTGGTCCAAGAGATTATGATCTGCTAATGCCCACCTGAGGAGTAATCACGGAGCACACTGCCTTTTATTTCTATGGATTGTGCCTACGTGACCAGACGGTAATACCCAAACTATTCCGAAGCGACATTTGCACTGATTTGTGTTTTTTGTATCTCACACCCTCATACATCTTTATCGTAAGTGCATCCCTTGTCTACGATGGAGCGTTCGATCAGAAGAAAATATGAAGCTGGTTTGAAATTAAAAGTCGTTGAAGTGGCGAAAGAAATTGGTAACTGCGCTGCTGCAACAAAATTCAATGTGTCTGAGAAACTGATGAAAGATTGGAGGAAGCAAGAAAATGTAAGAAAAAAAAATTAAGTGTCGCATTTTTAAACGGGCGTATAAGTCAGGGTCTAATTTTATGATCGATTTTTCGGGTTTCAAGACCTTACTTATACATGAGTATATAGGGTAGTAATCAATTAAATAAACAGAACACCTGGGGGCTGATGTATAAATGGTGCATACACACAGAGATGTTGTGTATAAATGTTTCCACGCTCAAATCGTGATGTATAAAACCTAAACTTGGCTTAAAGCCACGCACATTTCCACGGTACCTCATACCCTGGCGTACGCAAGTTCTCCACTCTGTTTTGCAGACTGGCAGCACCCAGCGTCAAAGCAGTGCTACTGTTCTTGTTTGGTTACCCTTTCTTTTTCAAATTCACATCCTTGACGTGGCTTTATAAATACACTGAAATTAACCACATATTGTTTATTAGTTTAATGCATATGATTGTAATTAACCTGTAACAATATAAAGGTCCACGTAATGGTCAAACTATTCTAAATACAATAGCTGCTTTAGCATTGTTGCTCTCACTGCACCTTCTTCTTCTTCTTTCAGCTGCTCCCATTAGGGGTTGCCACAGCAGATCATCTTTTTCCATATTACTCTCACTGCACCACTCAGAGTATTTATATCAGTGTATCTGAGTGGGGAATCAATGTACGGACCTGGCGGTTCAGAAACAGTTTCATCCCAAGAACTCTAAACGCACTCAGTCAGTCCATCAGGTGCTCCTTGTAGAACTGTTTGTACTTATAAGTACAATCACCTCACTGTAAACTTGCAATACAATTATAATATCGCACAACCTGAGCCACTTTATAAAGCGTGTATTTGCATATGATGACGATATCATTTAAGATGAAATGCAGCAAAATATGTTTATTATATTATACAGATAAAACTTTAATCTCATTTACATAATCTATATTGTCAATAATTAAACATGCCAGGACATGGTGCTGCAGCGCTAGCTAGGAGCTTGCGCTCCGTTCACGGATTGTTCCTGCCTCGCGCTGTATTCTTGCTTGTGCTGACGCGACACTGGAAGGATAGATGGATAGAATAATTAAACTCGTACTACGAAGATATTTCAATGTTCCTTAAAAGTTTTGAAGAATCGGCATTCTAAGCTTACAGATGGCTTAACGTCTATTACTGAGCTGATTGTATGGCGATTGGGTATTTGGAGAAGGAAAAATAAGGACAGGAATTAGGGGTTAGTACGTTTGAAAGAGACAGTACTGCTACAATAATGTGTTTCATCGAAGGTCGTGCATGGCACAACAAGCATCTTGCGTGAGACATAAACAATCACTGCGCCACCGTGTTCCCATGTTTAATAATATGATTTAATTCCTATCATCATGAAAATGATATCACATATACATTTCAGTATTTTAGTTATTCAGAGAGCTGTAATATTACGAATGTAATGGATTCTGTGTCCTGTCGGAGGAAGAGAAAGCCCGGAAGCACGTATTGATTCACACACATAGAGCACATAGAAGATCAAATACAAAACAAAGCATTTAGCGTGCTACTTTAGTTACGATGGGATTTGATAAACTAATAAATTAAACAATTTTAAGATGAAGTTTACGATGTTCTACTTTAATGACAAAATAAACTACGTGATTAAAGTGGAAATTTCGAGATTAAAGTTGACATTTCCTGCGTTTTTCCCACTGTGTGCCTATTTTTTTTTCTCTGTACCCTAATAAGGTTTCATATGAAACTCAGACGGTGGACTACGACTCGCCTTTTCACAGCAACTTTGATATCTGACAACTTCTTTTTTATTTTGGGCACTGTGCGACTTTGTGAACTTGAGCTTTCGAATTTCTCTGATACTCTGTCACTCGATCTAGTTCCTTTTGTTGTTTATACCACTGTTTAAACCAACAAATAGTATGTTTTTCCTTGCCTCCACTTGGTATTCGCTGAAATTGTTTTATTTTCCCCCGTGCTTTTCCCATTGTGCTTTTCACATGAGGCTGAGCTTAAGGGCTATTTATATTAATTTGCATATTCAAAGAGGCGTAATTCTGGGAGGAGCTGGGGCGGGGCAGCAGCGTTACTTTTCATGCTGACTGGGATTTATGTAGCGGAAGAACGTGGTATGGTAAGTTTGCGTATGCACAGATTTATGCATCTGGATTTTTCTGTGCGTACGCACATTCCTGCTTTTGTGCTTACGCCATGTTATAGTGCGAGTTCTATGCACAGCATTATACATGAGGCCCCTGGAAATGCAGAATGAAAATTAGGTTGAAAATACTGTTAACGACTTAAAAAAAACTACACATTCCCCATATAACTGCGTATTACATTTTAATAAAAATCTATCAAACTTAGTTTTTAATTTCTATATTGACTCCAAAACACAGAAACTGGGAAATAACGACTCACTTAATTAGGCTAAGAGTCCAATGAGAAACGGAAGTTGGTTGGAACAAAAACCTGCAGCCGCAGTGGGTGCCCAGGATCGAGTTTGGGAACCACTGCACTGAACAACGAAGATTTCGCTTCCTGGATACTTTTGATTGCATCCTATTGATTTGGCCTGCTGTTCACAAAAATCACCTTTAAATTTTTCTGTCATGTACCATTTTATTACCATTACCTTTTTTGTGATTCTCTCTCATATTATAAGCACAACAACTACAACTGGAACATCTGTTGTTTACAAGATAAGCATTGTACAAGCCAATCCCCTGTTTTTCGGGGTCTAGAACACACATTTTTCTTCATTTCTTGAGGCCTCCATTGCTCTATTCTGTTTCTCCTTTTCCTGTAGATATGATTGGGCTCTTCTATTTGTGGTCATGGAGTACTTTCAGCTGAGCACTCATTGGTCTTTAACTCACATACACAGAAACCCAACCCTACAACTGTGATCAGTCGCCGAGTTCTCTGACTGATTCACTTGAGGTATCACACTACACACGACATTTGACAGTAATGAGTACGGTTTCTGACCGTCTGACAATTTAATAAGATTATGTAAATGAACACAACAACTGAAAATTGATAGAAAAGTCGTGTAGTGTGATGAAGGTGATGAAGTGACAAAAAAAAAAGAGCCACATCTCTTAAGAATCAGCTTTTCCTCATCTCCACTTTGTCCATTTTCCTTCAAGCTAATGCTCTCTCTTTTCATCTCTCTATTTTGTCTGACATGCTTCTCAGACAGGCCTTGTATGGACCACATCCCTATTATAAAAAAAAAACAGGGCTCTGGTAGTTATTACTGGGGCAAAATGGTTGCAAGTTACGGTTATCCCAGGATCCTTTTGGGGTTCATGGTTCCTCCACAACATTTTAGAGCCAAAAAGAGAAGCCTACTGAACTTGGTCCAGAATTCACTTCCACATCCTTGCTCTCTTTTGTGTTCTCTTTTCCATTGCAAAAGTAAAGAGGCCAAATGCTGATGTTGTTGATTTTTGGATCTGCTGGATGTTTTCTTTTTTCTTTTTTAATTTTGCTGAAATCCTCACAGCATGCCGTTACACAGCACTGGTTGGCATGTTCAGTTTGGAGGCATGCCATTACTTGGGGTCCCACAGCATCAGCACCTTTTTCTCATGTGGAGCTTCTAAATAGAATAGAATCAGGAAATGAAGACCACAATTTGCTTTATGCTTTAATTAATAAAGTGAAATAAACACTGGCCCAGGAGTGGGGGCCACATGACTGGATCTTGCTCAGCATGGAGTTTGCTGACTCTTAAGGCGTCGCATTTGTAATGAAGCAGAGAGCTGCATGTCAGACAACACTGAATCTGAGCGAATGATGAACAGGACATGACAGGACAGAAATAAAACCCAAAGCACGTTGTTTTCTTTATTTCTACTCTGTAAGCCCTACCAAGGTGAGGACACATAAGCTCAAGCAGACCCCTATCCTTTGTTCCTTGTGTCTTCTCACCCCAAGTGAATCTCCTCCATTTCTCTAACAGAACACTTGTACTGACCTCACTGGAGCTCTCGTTCAATTATCAAGCAAGCTAAACACCTTCATGTAATAATTCCCAGAGCCATGAAATGATGTTGAGAATGTTTAATCACACAAATGGTGTGAAACTGTAAATACAAATACAAACAAACACTAATACATACTTGTATAAGTAACATAAGGTAAATACAGCCGCATTAATGACTAAGAGCTTAACAACCAAAAGCTCAGTAAATTTACTTGTTGAAATATAACATTTACTTTAACGTTCCCTGACCAAAAGTTACTTAAGTAAAAGGTATATAACTAGGAAAAGGAGATAACTTACAAGGACTAACTTACGCGCTTACTGCTGCTGGACTCACTTCCTTCTTCCTGTCCCATTGGCTTCCTGTTTCCTGCATTAGGATTTTCATGTTCGGGTTGCAAAGGTTTACTAAACAGTTGGAACTTAACTGGCAGTGCCAGAACAACACTCACCTGCTGCCTCTTAGCTCCAAAAGAATGGGGTTTGAATACTGGCACGGTCGCTGTCTGGCTGGACTTTGCCATTCGTCCCAATGCTTGCCCTTTATTCTCCCTACGTCCCAAAGACATGCATGTTATGTTCATTGGCCACTCTGAGTGGGCTCTGAATGATTTCTTTCATGGCCTGGTGCCCATCTTGTGTCCTCAGATTCCCCCTGAAACTCTCAGCTGGATTAAGCGAGTCCAGTAATAGATGGGTGGTCTACCTAAGGGTGATGACACTTCATTCTATCAGGCCCATGAGTCTAATTCTATCAGGCTTATAGAATTACACATGACTCAGTTACAGAGGTGTACTTTGTGCTTCTTACCCTCAGGCTTGCCATGTTATTTGGACCCTCACTTGTTCAGCTACTCCTAACTATTCTTTAAGGCCTTTTGGTTACTTTGGCCTTTTTGGTTTGTTTAATTGTTTTGTCAAGTTATGCTTTGGACCATCACCGCACATCTGACCACTCACCACCTGATCAGTCAGCTGACCCTTTACCGGAAGACAATACGGCCATTCATATCAGATTATTCAGTCAGGATTTTAACCCTGTCCTTTTTCTGTTGCTTTGATTTAACTGGCTATAGCTTCATCATCATTCACTCAGTATTCATGTTCTACCCCTCAAAATTAATGTTAGACATTTCTCTTTTAGAATTTGTATGGTATTTATTGCGGAAAAAAAAAATTCCTCCCTGAGAATGCAGAAAATTTCCTTACGGTATTTGAACCCACTTATACAAAAATGTAGAATTTTATTATCCCGTCCAATCAACTAATGCCACCAGTATTTTTAGACTCCCGTTGACTCTCCCATTAATCTGAACACCGCCTCATTGATGGGGTGTTCTGTGGATTCACCTATTGATCTTAGCACCTCTTCATAGGAGGGTGTTTGGACTTCCCTATTACTTTATCCTCGCTTTCCAGAGGGGTCTTCGTTAATCATTTACCTCATTCTAACCTTGGAAAATCAGGTTGGTGATTTCTCTAAGATGAGGCAGACCCCACATACCTAAGCTTTAAGCCACATTTAGTTAACCCCTGAGTTACTATAATCCTTATCCACATGTTTAATAAATCATTGCTGTAGCTTCATAGAAGTATATACTTGCATTAGATTGTAAAAATTATTATATATTAAATAAAAATTCTATATGTTAAAACACAATAACTTTTGAGTATATTAAAAATTTTGTAATACACTTTTATTCTTTCTTCCATATTTGTCAGAATAAACTTCCGAACACTATTTAAGTGTCAGTGAATGTGTCAGGAACACCCAGAAAAAAATATTTTAAAGTATCTACAAATAATATGTCTAGTTTGGCTATTCTGAAGCAGTGCAAACAGCAAGATTCTTTTTCTCCTCTTTTACTGTTTTCAAATAAGTATCCATAGCTGACATATCCATTACTCCTGGCCTATGTATCATTTTTGAAGGGCAGATTCTACTCTGTCACAATAGATATTGTTGGTAAAGTAATTATACTGTGTATCCAAACTGCGACATCAACAGATGCAAGATTTAAAAATGCAAGAAAAAAAATTCTGAAAAGTAGGAAGTGTAAAATGTAGAAAATTGAAACATCCCTTCCATTTAGAATATAATAGTCTGCCCATCAAATTGCACACTGTTGAATCAGTATGTTCAGGAACGAGGGATGGGATTGGGGGGCATCTGTAATGTAGCAATTCAGCCATCTTTGAGGGAAGAAAGAAAATATTACAATGTAGCATCGGGATATGCAAATTGGCATTTTAATGGCAAAATCCCGTACTTGAATTACAACAGTAAGGAAATGAATGATTTTATGCACATTTGCATTATTGTTTGGTACAAAATAATGGCCTGCGGTGGGTTGGCACCCTGCCCGGGATTGGTTCCTGCCTTGTGCCCTGTGTTGGCTGGGATTGGCTCCAGCAGACCCCCGTGACCCTGTATTCAGATTCAGCGGGTTGGAAAATGGATGAATGGATGAACAAAATAATGGCGCTGAGCTTAAAGGGTTAAATAATAGCATTTGGGGCTCTGGCTCAAATCCTTTATTCCTACTTATACCCAATCACCCCACCATAGGGACAGATTTGCTATATTCATGGGATGAAGGCTTCTTTTAATTATATAAACAAGGCAACCTTCATATTTTCGGGCTCCCATAATTCCTTTGAATGGCAAAAAAGCGCTGCTAGGGCCACATGGGCCTTTGGACGTGAACACTTGCTGGCTCATTAGGAGAGATCGCCTCTGTAAACATTGCATGTCACCAAAGCTGTGAGCGCAGATCACACTCTCATGGGGTTCGGGCTGCTCACTTACACCAAAGCCTTCTTCTTATTCCACATTTAAAGCAGAAATTTGATTAGAACATGTTCAGCGAGTGGTGTCTGATTTACACAATTTCACGTCACCCTAATACGTCCGATCCCTCCGGACAGAATGGCAAATTAAACATTCAGTTGCAGTTGCATTTTTTTTTTTTTTTTTTTTTTACTTTTACATGTTTTTTAATTAAAAAAGATGTTATTGCCTCCTTCTCTGAGAGTGGAAAATGGATTAGACTTCGTGAAATGGAACATGTGTTTAGGCCGTGAATCGTCCTGGGGAGATTTTTAATGATTTCACAAGCTGGCAGTGGTAGAAATGAAGGAATGCAAATGTCTGGCCAGCTCTGGAACAAAAACTGTAGAGAAGCTGATAATCAAGAAGAAGGGTCATTTGGAGCGACCACAACTCCAGAGACATTTTGGAGAATATTTTGCCAATGTAATCCAGTGATTTGTTTTTTAAAGTATGTCTATGGAATGACAAATAAAATCAGTATTGTCACTTCTGTGGCTTGATGGCACTCATGAGTTTCAGTGTTTTGGGCTCAGATTCCTCAGCTGTCTGCATGGAGCGTGCGAGTTCTCCTGACTGCGTACAGTACATGGGCCATCAATAAACCACGTTTATTACATTTGCTAATGATAGAGATGTGCAAATTCAAAATAAAACTCCAAATTGTGGTTCACAAAGAAAAAAAATTGAGGAATAAATTGCATTACACTTCCTGGAAATTTTAACACAAGAAGATGGGTATTTAGATCCTGTGTGTAAGTGTTCTTATACATTAATTTCACATGCATGTGTCTGTTAGTTTGTATTTAAATTAAGATCTTAATTATTCTGTTTTTAAATTATAAACTAAAAAATATCAAGAACTCACATCCCGTGAGACGAGACTTTGTGTCAAGAGATTTAACCACGCCCGGGGCCGGAAATAAAAGACAAAGAATAGATGACAAAGTAGAACGTCAGAGAGACAAGGCAATGAGACAAAAGGACAACTGCTGTACAGGCTTTTAAAGGTGCAAAGTGCCGCGTGAAATGCAGATCACGCGGCATGGCAACAGCAAGCACCAGCAGAAACGCAAAGTGGCTGGCGCATAGTGCAGGCTGGGAGGCTTGGCGAGTGAAGTGAGCAGGGGGCGAACCCCCTAGTATAAATAATAAAATTAGGATACCCCAACATCATAAGCCAGTTCAGCTACTACATGTTAATCTTTTAAAGGAATGGCATGATCTGTTGTGCGTTAGGCAGCTCCTGTTTCTGATGATCCTGGATGTCTAATGCAGTCCCTTAGGAATATTTTACTGCTCAAATGTTGATCTTTGATGGTTCATGAGACTTACAAAGAGATTTTCATTTATGTTTCATTTAAGAATCAATTTTGTCACAGATGTTTCTCCAAAAATTCCTTAAGAGAAATAGCTTTAGAGAAAAAGGAGACATGAGATACAACTGAGGTAAAAGGAGCCAAAATGGAGAATTTCGTCCAAAGTGCACTATTAAGCATTCTTTTGTGTTCCCTGTCTTTCTTCTTTGTTTATTCTAAAGTATAATTTTTTTTCATATGTTTATTCTAACTATGTATTTTGTGTTTATTTTGGCTTGCTTGTTTACTATTTACATGTGATGAGTGACTATCCAATGTCCCTTGTACTTTGTGGGTGGGGCCACCGTGATGTCACTACTCAAGGGCCGCCCCCAGCCTTTATATTCTAAAGTGGATATCGGATTCAGCGGGTTGGAAAATGGATGGATGGATATATTAAGAAATTATGTTGATTTTTGGGCAGCGCGGTGGCGCAGTGGGTAGCGCTGCTGCCTCGCAGTTAGGAGACCTGGGTTTGCTTCCTGGGTCCTCCCTGCGTGGAGTTTGCATGTTCTCCCCATGTCTGCGTGGGTTTCCTCCCACAGTCATAAGACATGCAGGTTAGGTGCATTGGTGATTTTAAATTGTCCTTAGTGTGTGGTGGGTGTGTGTGTGCACCCTGCAGTGGGCTGGCACCCTGCCCGGGGTTTGTTTCCTGTCTTGTGCCCTGTGTTGGCTGGGATTGGCTCCAGAAGACCCCCCGTGACACTGTAGTTAGGATATAGCAGGTTGGATAATGGATGGATGTTGATTTTTACAGATGGATCTAAAGACATCACAACTGGAAAGTTTGGGGTAGCTGTTTATGTGCCTAAATGTCAAGTGAAAAAACAAAAAATGTAATTAATCGGTAATTTAAATTCATTTATCAGTATTGTGGCCGGGTGAAGGAATGATAGCCCAAGACAGTGGAAAAGATTTTGGGACACCAGCCAGGCCATCCTTTTTATTTGCCCAAAGGCAAAAAAACAAAAAAAAAAAGAACAGAAATAGCACTCGTAAGCATGTGCCACTTCAATGGAGAATTGTAGAGGACTGTCAGGTCTTTACTGGAGCTCCGTCTCACAAGTTGCTCTGGCCAAATAGTGATGTATCCTTCTGCGATGCCTGGAATTTTATGTTGGTGGGACCTGAAGGGGTGGAGCTAAATGCCTTCACCGGGTGGCTTCTTGGCACTGTGGGGAAAGAAGGAGAAGACAGCATTAGCGGAATGCCCCCTTTCACCTCAGGGGTTATTACTTATACTTCTATCTATAAAGAAACTAGTCAAAGGCTTTGATGGTTCTTTTCACTGGAAAGGATTTTGTATTTTGTGTATTTTGTAATTTTTGAGACTTGAAAGAAATTGATTGGAACTTTGAAAGCCAGTTCCTCGTTTTGGGCCCGAGTAGGTCAAAGTCTTCCTACTGGAGTTGAGAGGTCAGGCTGCTTGGGGTTAGGCCAGTAATATGTAGGCTAGGAAAGCCAGGCCAGGTTCATAGAGTCATGAGGAAGCTTCAAACTGTCTTGGCTATAGTAGTAAACTTGATTCATGATAATTTCCTGAAAAGGAAAGCAGTAAGTCCTTTGCAACAACAGGAAGTGTTAGTTAATTAGTTAGTTATTTAGTTAGTTAGTTACATGTATGTAACGCTTTTTAGAACATTAGAACCCTCTAGACCAGTGGTTCCCAAAGTAGGGGTCGCGACCCTCTGGGGGGGTCGTGAGACATTGGGGGGGAGGCAGGGGGTCGCGAGATGATTTCCAAGAAATCAAATACTTTTTTTAAACTTTTTAGAAATTAATTACAGTAATTTAATTTTTTAGAAATAACATTTTATCCATAACTAACAAAAGATAAAAACTAGTAGTTAATAGTTACATTTAAAAAAAACATGCAAATTAAAAAGCCATTAGCCTTTCAAATTTCTTTCTGTTCGATCGTGACCCCTGAGGTGATTATGACAGTTTAACGACAAATCAATGGCGTCAGTTGCAGCAGATCAATTTACAGCACCATGTTAAACATTCCGACATGTGTACTTAACGTGTAGGTAATTTTCATCGCTTTATGCTTAGGATATTATTTTTGTTGAAATGAAACGTTGGTTAATATCGACCAATGACAACGCAGATAGGCCAGCGGAGGAAAGCAGATATTTTGTTGAAATTAAACAAATGAGTAAATTACTATTAAAAAAAATGATATGGTTGTTAGACCATTGTGTTCTTTCGTGTTGTCATGCTCATGTTTGGATAGGCCTAGTGGCGCATGTGCATCGTTGCGCGCAACATTTGTATATTTTAACCACTTCCGAGGATAGTGGGGGTCACGAGTCCCTGGCACGGTTATTTTGGGGGTCGTTAGCTGAAAAGTTTGGGAAACCCTGCTCTAGACGAGAGCAGGCCATTCAGCCCAACAAAGCTCGCCAGTCCTATCCACTTATTTCTTCCAAAAAAACATCAAGTGGAGTTTTGAAAGTCCCTAACGTCTTACTGTCTACCACACTACTTGGTCGCTTATTCCAAGTGTCTATCGTTCTTTGTGTAAAGAAAAACTTGCTAATGTTTGTGCGAAGTTTGCCCTTAACAAGTTTCCAACTGTGTCGGATCCACTGGACTAATTCCCTTCATAATTTTAAACACTTTTGTCTTTTTCTTAAACTGTAAAGGCTCAGCTCTTTTAATCTTTCCTCATAATTCAACCCCTGTAGCCCTGGAGTCAGCCTAGTCGCTCTTCTCTGGACCTTTTCTAGCGCTGCTATGTTTCTAGACCTTAAATGGCTTTACATAGGCAGTGGGGAGGCACTTCAACCAGCAGCAATGCATAGCATCCACCGGGATGATGTGACGGCAGCCATCTTGCACCAGTACCCTGTCCACACATTAGCAAGTACGTGGTGAAGGGGCGAGAGTGGTAGTTAGCCAGTAAAGGACAGGGGATGATTAAGGGGCCAGAATGGATGAGGTGAAGGTGGCTAATGGGGCACACACCTAACCTTCTCGAAAGTTGCCCAGAGATATTTAACGACCGGGACGTCGGTTTTAAGTCTCATCTGAATGACAGCACCATTTTTATTGCACTGGGGCATTGAGATCCACACACAGAGCACAGGATAAGCGCCCCCTGCTGGCCTCACTCAAGCTTTCCCTAGTTGATCTTCCATCCAAGTACTGGGTGGGCCCAAACCTGCTTAGCTTCAGGTGCGTAACTTGTTTTGATGTGCCAGTTGGTGTGGCTGTTGGCCTTAGAGAGAATACAGTTGTGTTTCAATCTCCAAAACAGAGCCAGTGCAGCCATTTGGTCTTCTGTTTTGAAATACTGACACGATTCATTCAGTATCAGCAATTTCCCTCGCTTTATTTCTATTCATATTTCATCCTTCAGCTACTTCATGAGTTTAGAATTTGGCATTACAGAGTATTTATTATATTATATTTCATTGGATAAATGTGTTCTTCTAGGGGATTGTTAAACATCTCTTTTGAAATGTATTATGGATTTGTTTTATCTGTTTAATGCATGTTTGTTTTTATTTTATTTATACGCTATTTGTCTTTATGCTGTATATTTGTTGTGTGTTTGGTAAAAAGATGAAAGCATTGGCTGAGCATTGAATGCTAAAATTAAATCGATCATGAAACACTACAGTGTCTGTGTGTCCATCTTCATAGTCTGCAAAGCCTGTCATCATGTTTTGATTATCGTCGCTTCCAGCTAAAAGCATACAAAGTGGAGAGTGGCTGCTTAAATAAACTTCTCAGAATTGCTGAGATGCACTCAAAATCCCTCAGAAAGCATCTGTAGTGCTTTATAATTCCTAGAAATGTTCTGATCTCCTCTTTATTAAGACAAATTTGAAAAGCCCATATCACTGCTATCTTACTTTTTAGGGTTTTATCAATTTTCTGCCAGTCTTGTAATGCAAATATTTGGCATTACTTGCACCAGATACATATTTTATTGGATTAGCCATAAATCCCATCTCCCTCCGAGCTTTTGTCACTGTGTACAACTGCTGCCTCTGCATTTCCCATGCTGTGTTGTGAATCGCCATCTCAAACTCAATAAATAAATGACAGCCTACTGTCAATGGAGTTTGGGACTTGAGCAATCAAACACTGAAACGTTCCAGAAGCCCCCCAAAGTCCCAATGGTATCTGTTCATATTGAAACAAGCCATCTGCGTGTTAAAAATGTTACCATCAATGACACCTGTCAGCCTTTATTAGGCACATTACGCGTGCTAATGTTGTACTTGCAAAGTTTTACACGAGTTAATTAGCACTTGCTGTTTGAGCTGTAAATTTTGGGTTTCAATGCTGTAGATGATCATTACCAGCATTTTCTTTAAACCTTTCATTTTGAAGGGAGCAGTAAGAACACAATGAGTTGGCCTGCCTAGGCCTTTTTATTCCAAGCGACTCTGGCTCCCTGTGTTGAGGTGGACAGCTACTTTTATCTAAAACCCAGGAGCATTTCCATTGTCCCAAAAGCATGGCCTGGGAGTACTTCTGTGTAGGGCTGGAGCCTGACAAAGCAGGACTCGCAACTCCCTTCTGTGCCCCCTGGCGGGACCCATGAAACCCAACAGTGTTGAACCAATGAACTATAGTTCCCCCCGTGCCCTATAGGAATCCATAGAGGTGTTTGTAACCCCGGGAGGCTCCCATCTAGTGCCTTGGGGGAGACAATGCCCTGAGTACACTGTCCTCCCCTGTTCTCCATGCCAATGTTGTCCCAGCCAGGTATCCTGCTGGGGGTGGAGCCCAGCCGGGACGCCCAGGAGGACCGGAGGAGGGCTTGTACCTCCTCCAGACCGCGAGGGGGCAACCGCCCTGGTTGTATTGGGGGCCACGGGTAGAGGGCTTGGAAGCCCAACCCTGTAGGGGCCCGTGGCCACTGCCAGGCGGCGCCCCAGTGCCTGAAGAAACCTGGAGCCCAGCACTTCCGCCACACCAGGAAGTCCTGGGGGGAAGAAGACAGGGGACACCCGGAGGGCTTCCGGGTGCGCAGCCGGCACTTGTGCCACACTGGGGCGTGTCTGCGGAAGAATGCCGGGAAGCAGCTGGAGCCCATCCGGGTTCCTATATAAGGGGCCGCCACACTTCATTCAGTGGCGGAAGTCGGGTGGAAGAAGGACGGAGCTGGAGAGAGGACTGGAGGCGGCCAGGAGAAAGGCAGTTGGACTGTGAGGCCTGGACTTTGGGGGATCGGTGCAAGAGGTACTGGGTTGTACACTAACTAATTTATATAAATATTGTGTAAATAAACGTGTGTTGGGTGCAACAAAAGATGTCCGTCTGTCTGTGTCCAGGGCTCGTTCCACAATATATATATATATATATATATATATATATATATATTAGTGGAAGTTGACCCGGAATGTCACCATGTCACCCACAAACATGTTTATTTACAATATTTACAATTAAAGTCACGTGCACAAACCCCAAAGTCACAGTCCTGGCCACAATGCCTTTCTTCGGGCCACCTCCACTCTCCTCTCTTGCCTCGTCCTCCTTCCACCCAACTCTAGCCTCGAATGAATGGAGACGGCCCCTTTTGTAGAGTCCCTGGATGAGCACTAGGTGTTCCCGACATTCCTCCTCTGGCCACGCCCCAGCGTGGCGGAAGTGCCGGCTGTCCTCCCGGCAGCTCTCCGGGTGCCGTCCTAAATCTCCCCCCCAGCACTTTCTGGTGTGGCGGAAGTGCTGGGGTAACAGGTCCCCAAGGCATTGGGGCGCCTCCTGGCGGTGACCACGGGCCCCTACAGGGTGGAGCTTCCATGCCCTGTACTCGTGGCCCCCAAAGCAACCAGGAAGGCGGCCCCCACGTGATCCAGGGTGGGCTCTGACCCTCTTCCGGTCCCTCACGGCGTCCCGGCCGGGTCGTTGCCCCTGGCATCCCTGACAATATATATATATCAGCTGATGCAGGTATCTGACTTTCATTTTTAATCTCCAGTTCAGTTGCATCATAGTCAGAGTCTGATTCAGCAATTACGTTCAAAAAATTAATAAATAATATACAGAGTATTATGCTTTGTGCATTCTCATTGCTTTCTCACCCAATGTCGATGCCATTCTAGATGTTGTTTACTCTATGCTACCCACACAAATGCAGGGATTCTAGTGTATGTCAAGAAAAACGAGTCTAACATTTCTCCTTGCAAATGGGACAAGTTTTGTCGACGTTTACAGCTGATTGTTGCCCTCTACCGCTGGATGCCAACTTTTGTCGACATCAGCCCTCAGGGTTACGTATTGACAAATGACAACATCCGCCCTTAAAGAGTTAAAAGTATTTCTGCACTTTTTAAAGTCAGTGTCCTTTTTTGTGTTTTGTGCGGGCCTTGAAGCCTGCCAGTTGAGTTTGGGCTCTGGCTGCCTGGGTTGAGGCTATTCTCTAGCCAGACCAGTGAAGGCCCTGAGTTGGTTTTGCTCCTTTTTTGATGCCTTATGAGTTTTTGGCATTTTGTGTTGCTGCTGCTGCCATTACAGTATGTTAATCAGAGCATACATTATGTAAAAATAATATAAAAGCTATAATGATATGTAAAGAGTCTCTTTATATGTTTAGGTTGCAGGTTGTCTGGCTCTTATGAAGAGGCAGTTGTCCAAAAACATGTCAGCCATGATGGACAAGGGGAGAAAAATTGAAAGATTCACATTTTTAGTGTGGTTACTATGGCTGTGCTTATTTTGGACATTTTTAAGTTTAACATCACAAATCTAAGGACAAATTACCTAATCTCTTTAAAACATTTATTGTAATGTGGAGGCCTTTATGCTCAAGGAAAATATATATTTTTTTTAAAAGTGGAGGTTGGGTAATCGTGAACTTGTAACTTCTATTATACTGTATGACCTTGCCATTGTTTCTTTCACATTTGTCTTTAATTGCTGCAGGTCTGGTACAATAGTGATAGTCTGTTTTTAATAATTAGCCAAAACACCCCCACTTTATCCAGAGCTTGCTTTTCAGCATTTCCACTTGAATCTAATGTGTCTAAAAAGGCTGAATACTCTGAATTGCTGTTTGCACTCAGACGACATTCAGAGTCTTTTGATCTGCAACTCAAAGTGACATTGAAGCAATCTCTTCATTCTCCGCAAAAACAACTCCAACTGTGTGGCACCCAAGTGCGGACTTGCAAGAAGGATCATATTCACCCAGACCTCATGTTTCGGGAAACACCGCAGCTAATTTGGTTCTGGTGCCAGTTTTGTGTTAAAAAAGTGAGTCCACCGATATCTGTATCTATCTCATATTGTTCCAGACTCCTGCACAAATTTTGGACCCTTCCCCACCAGATTAAGCATAGCTTGATCCATTCCACTCTTTGCCGTCACCCACTCAGCATTGCACCTGATCCTCACATTTTTACCTTTGAGCCAATCCACAAAGATCTTTTAGGATAAACGAGACTGGGCTTTATGGGACACATAGTCAGCAGAAATGCACCAGCAAATGCCATTCCCCTGGTGACAAGTGATGTTATCACGAGGATCAAATTGTGTATTGTTGTTTTTCTGGCCCCTCCATGTGGACCAGCAGTTCTCAAACTGTGGGGGCGCTGAAGCTGTACAAGGAGTGTGTTGAATAAATGAACAAGACATCAAATTTAATTTTTTACATTTTTATTTCAAATTTAAATTTGCAAGCATATAATCACAAAGAATATATTATAACTAAAATTAAAATAAAACATTTCTAAAGCATAGATCTAATGACTAATATGTGCCTGCCTGCTTTAAAGTACACAGCCTGTCCAGGTTTGGTTTGATATTCGAGTTAGACACTCTGAGCTCCTTTTCTATTTGAAGTTTGTTTCTATGACGAGCAGCACCGCTGCTGCTGCTTTTATAGTCGCGTATTTTAAATCCAGAAAGTTCGAAACATATCGGTATCTGTCACAAACATTCGGGTAACAGTAGATCAGGTGATAATTCGATGCGACTGCACCACATTGGCAGCGTAGCCAAAATTACCAAATTGAGTTAAATAATTTACTGCGTATTGGGTTATTTTCATGATACAACTAAAAGCGGTATAATATTTATCGGACAAAAATATGTTCGTCTTGCGCAGATTGACTTCATCAGTGTCCTCATTTATGAGATTTTTAAAAATTATAACATATTTAATCGTTTCTTTGCATAAAAAAATAATTAAATAAGAATAAATAATTTATTCTTTGTTTTTGGGATTAGAATTACTACCAAAAACCACACAAGGCATTTTAACAGTTATTAAAGCACTTTAAAAAAAATAAATTGCAAATATTTCACCGAATTTAGCCCAACACATGCAAACCTTATGGAAGTAAAAATGATAGGATACCGCGACACCGCACGAGTATCATACCTTTGTTAGTTGTATCATGGGTTATTCTCATCTATCTTATATTATGCAGGGGGCACAGAATTATTCCAAGTAGAAAAGGGGGAAGGCTGAAATACGAAAGTTTGAGAACCACTGATGTAGACCAATTTTCCTTTGGTAATGAAATCATATACACATACAGTGGATTTTTAAAGTTTTCAGTTCCCATTATTTTTTTCAGATTTTTTTTTAAAATGTTGCAATTGTTTTAATTCATTTTGTCCCCAGAATGACAAAGCAAAAACTGAATCTTTCATTTTTTTTTTAGAAATTTATAAAAAAAATCGAAAAACAAGAATATCACATTGACTTGTGTATTCTCACCCTTTACTATGAAACTTAAAATGCAGCATTCCATTCAATTGATCATCATTGATTGGACATGATTAGGAAAGGCACACAACTGTCCATAGAATGTCCACACTTCATCACAACCGTAGCAAAAACAAAGTCGTGAAGGATTTGCTTGCAGAACTCAGAGACAGGATTCTGTTGAGGCAGAGAGCTACAGTATGAAAGGCTACTACATTAGTCTGCAGCACTGAAGGTTCCCAAGAGTACAGTGGAGTCTCTAAACTCTTAAATTGAAGACATTTGGAACAACCATGATGCCTCCTTGAGTTGGCCACCTGCCCAAAACTGAGCAGTTATGACAGATGAAATGACTATGCTCTGGAGATGAGAGAAACTTCCAGAAAGACAACCATGTATCGACTGCAACTAGTGCAGAATGCAGCTGTCAGAATCTTAACTAGGAAAAGAAAATACGAGCACATTACGCCAGTCTTAGTGTTGTTACAATGGTTACCGGTGCCATTTAGAATTGAATTTAAAATACTGCGTATGGTTTACAAAGCCTTAAATAATCTGCACTCCATCCTATATCTTGGAATGCCTCTCGCCTTACACTCCAAATTGTAACCTTAGATCTTCAAATGAGGGTCTGCTTATTATTTCATGAGCTAAACTTTAAAGAAGTGGTGAGGTGGCCTTCTGCTGTTATGCACCTAAAATCTGGAATAGTTTACTGATAGAAATTCGCTAGGCTAACATGGTGGAGCACTTTAAAACTCATTACTTTAACATGGCTTTCTCATAGCTTCATTTTAGTCTCACTCTGATATTCTGTATATGCATTTAATTATCATTATCATTCATGGTGGCTCCAAAGTCTATACTAAGCTCTACTTTCTCTGCTGTTCTTTTTCCGGTTTTCTGTGGTGTAGATCTGTGCTGCCACCACCTGATCAGGGAGGGCACCATGCAGTCCCTACTTGGATGGATTGAAGGCCAGAAGTCCACATGACCATCATCATCGTCTAATTCTTCCATGTGAAGCCTGAAAGCCATGAGGGCTGATTGAGATCATTGATGTTAGGTAGAATGGCCAGTGAGGGCTGGGTGGTCTCGTGGCCTTGGAACCCCTGCAGATTTTTTTTTTCTTTCCTTCAGCCCCTGGAGTTTTTTGTTTGTTTTGTTTTTTTCTGTCCTCCTGGCCATCAGACCTTTATTTATTCTTTGTTACTTAGAATTGCCTAATCTTATTTTTATATTTTTCTTTTTTCTTTCTTCATCTTGTAAAGCTCTTTGAGCTACATCATTTGTATGAAAATGTGCTATAGAAATAAATGCTGTTGCTGTTGTTATCCCTGAAGCACTCCACTGATCTGGACTTTATGACAGAGTAGCCAAGCAGAAGCCTGTTTTCAGTAAAAGATAAATGGAAGCCAACATGGACTTTGCAAAAAAGGCACCTAAAAGACTCTCAAACTGTGAGAAACAAGATTCTGTGATCTGATGAAACCAAGATTTGCATCATTTCTGGAGGAAACCAGGCACCTCCTGTGTAATACCATTCTAATAGTGATGCATGGTAGTTGAAGCATCAAGCAGTGGGTTTAGGGACTTGGAGACTAGACAGAGTTAAGTGAAGGTTGAAGAGATTAAAGTACAGAGATATTCTTAATGAAAGCCAGCTCAGGAGCACTCTGGACCTCAGACTGGCCTGAAGTTGTACCTTCCAACAGGATGACCCTAACCTCAAAACAAAGACAACAGAGGAGTGGCTTCGGGACAACCCTGGAAATGTCCTTGAGTGGCCCAGCCAGAACAAGGACTTGAACCCAATCAAAGATCTTTAAACAGACCTGATGATGTCCTCCCAACGTGACAAAGCTTGAGAGGATCTGCAGAAAACAATGGCTGAAACGTCCCCAAACCCAGGTGTGTGAAGCTTGTTGACTCAGACCCAAGATGACTTCAGGTTGTAATGGATGCCAAAGGGGCTTCAATAACATACTGAGTAAATGATCTGAATACTTGTGGCAATATGATATTTCAGTTTATTTTTATTTGTAATAAATTTGCAAAACATTTCTAAAAACATCTTATTGCTTTGACATTCTGGGGTAGTGAGTGTTGTCTGGTGTGGGAAAATAATTAAGTGATTTTAGCACAAGGCTGCAACATAACAAAATGTAGAAAAAGTAAAGTGTGACGATGCCGGGTCCTTCCAGAGAGCTTCATGAACCCACTACCGCAAAGTAATATTCCTGAGGGATGAGCCAGAGGATGAGGACACTCACACAAAGCAAGGGGTTGGTGCAAAAATGCTCCAGTGCTTTTATTAAAGCCCAACAACAAAACAGTTTTCATAATGTTCAATAAATAAATAATCCATAAAAACAAAGTGAAGGAGAAGGTTAAAAGCAATGATCCATTAAAATAGTTAAAAAAGGTTAAAAGATTAAAACCAGAGACAATCCATAACTACTACCACTGCCCTTTTAAACCTGGTGCCTCCTCCCCTTATCCTTTTTGGACCTCACAGGAGGAGGAGACACTGACTGACAGGTGCAGTTAACTTTCACATCCTGGTTCTGTTTCTTGTTGCCCTTCCATCGGCGTCTGTGGGGCATCCTGTCGAGCCACACACGCCTCTCCTGATTCTCACAGTCGGTTCTCATAGGATGTGCCATCGATCAGGCCGCTCCTACTCCCTTGGCAGTCGCCCAGTACAAGTGTCTTTTTTTTCAGCTTCAGGCTCTTGCAGCTATGACTCTCACTCCCAACCACCTTTTTCTCTCTCCCTGCAGCTCTGGTGCTCTCGCTCTCTCTTTATGTCTCTGTCTTCTCTCCATTTAACCTCAGTCTCTCGTTCATCTGTCTCTCACTGGCCAGGCTAATTTTCCTCCTCTTTTCTGACCCCTTCTTACCGAGTCAGCTCCCTTTCAATCTGCCACTGTGGGTGTAACACCTCAATTGCAAACTGCGGGAAGCCAATGAAGAAATTCAAACAGACTGCACCCTCATGTGCAGGTACGTTTCATCTCAAAAAGCTCACCAACCTCCTGCAGCTGCATGAACACACACACTCACGGAGATCGAGCCGGCTATTCAATTATTTATTTATTAAAAAATGGCCACCTTTTTCTGAGCTGGGGACCTGCTGTGGGAACCTGATTTTGTATTAACATTTTTTATGTTCTGTTATTTTGAAGATATGTTAAATTTAATTTTGTAATGTTCAAGATTAGTTTATGTATTAAGATTAGAGCTAGATAATGATTCAGCTTTATTGGGGTATTGTTTCTTTAAGAAGGGGTGCTGGGTTGCAGGGGTTAATGGGATCTTGGAGGTTTTTGTAAGTTTTGTGTATGGATTGATTGGGCTACGGAAACACAGTTTTCTTACCGTGTCTGTCTGGAAATTAATTTATAACTTTGGAACTATATAACGTGGAAAATAAACATTGTTTGATTTACCCAACAACAGAGTGGATAAATGTGCAATGCCAAGTACTGGACACACAAGTTCCTGCCATAGCCACACGTTGTTTCGCATCTACACCCGCTATAACACATGAAGGGGTCTGAGTACTTTCTGGCACTGTATCTCCAGGCAACATAGCTCTAAAGATCCTTAAGGCCTAAAAGCCCCACCACCACCTAAATAATGCCATGATTACAACCCCTAAAAGGGCTTCAACACCGTAAATTCTTCAGTTACTCCTAGATGCGATCAAGTCCTGATATAATTTATAGTGATGTTATACTTGGTTATTTTCGTTTCATCAAGAAATGCTGTGGGGCATCTATTGGTGAATAAAGATTCACTGATTCACTTTGCTGACGATGCTGTGGTCTTCACAAAGTCAATGGAGGTTTTGATCGGAGCTCTTGAGGTACTGAGTGAAGAGTCTGGTGTCTGGGCTTGCCAGTATCCTGATAAAAACCAAAATCCAGGCCTTTAATGACCTCATGGGCACAGCCATCAGCAGTGTGTATGTCTGTCTAGAGAGTGTCGACCCTGATGAGAGGTTTACTTACCTTGGCAGTGACATTCATGACTCTAGTGACTCTTCCTATGAAGTCAGTAGATGGATTGGGAGAGCATGGGGGATCATGAGGTCACTGGAAGGGGTGTGTGGCGCTCCCGATAACTCTGCAAAAGGACGAAGGTCCAAGTCTTTAGAGTTCCTGATGCTTCCTGTCTTGCTATATGGTTACGAGATATGGATGTTATCCAGTGACCTGAGATGAAGACTGGACTCCTTTGGTACTGTGTCTCTTCAGAGAATCCTTGGGTACCGCTGGTTTGGCTTTGTGTCAAATGAGCGGTTTCTCATGGAGTCCTGAATGAGGTACATTGCCTGCACGGTGAGGGAGCGTCAGTTACAGCACTATGGCCATGTGGTGCGATTCCCTGAGAGGAGTGGCTGGACCAGACCAAGGGGATGCCCATGTAGTACCTGGCTGTGGCAGATAGAGGGTCATTTTCATAGGGTGGGGACCACATGTGTGCCTTGGGAGTTGACAACCAGGATCCTGAGCTGTTTCATCGTGTAGGGGGGGTGCGGCAATGCACTGTACCAGTGAATGCTCCCCAACCTAACCTGCCCTGATCAAGAAATGTTGAAACAAATTGCTCATCTTGCTTGGCTAGACCCCACCCGGCATGCAGAAAACACTGTATGTATCCACAGTTGGCACTCATTAGAAGTCATTAACAAGTGGAACATGGCTCTCACATATTTAAAGAAAGTGCTGCCCGATGTACTCTACACATGGACATTTCAGCTTTAAAAATGAATCATAACTTATGAAACCACTTCTTAAAAGGGAGCACTCATGTCATGTATGAGGTGGGGAGAGCCATGATCACAGGTCTCGACTACTCCCACCTTAAGAGTGGAGATTCAGATGTGGGCACCCCACTGACCTGAAGAAATGTGTTCCAGCACATTTCAGTTTTCAATGTAACACCTTCATGTGAAGGATGATTTGCTACACTCTAATGCCTCTATTGTTTCATAGAGTCCTATAGTTTTAGCTGCTGTATTTATTAGTTCTCAGCACAGGTAAACCGAGGACAATACACTTTGTGTTCATTTAAATTTCTTCTCCTCTCTCTCTTGGAAATTATTCTGGGACAGACTGGGTAATGAATATTGTTCTAGCTGTGCTTACCTAAAATTACCAAAGTTCAGCAGCTCCAGTTTACAAAATGGGATTCTGGCAAAACGTGACACGTTGAAATGATTCCACAGACAAAATATCTTCGTTTTAAAAACTTTAGTAAAAATACAAAATAAAACAGTTCACACAAAATAGAGAAAAAATGATGTAGCAAATAAAAGAAAAGTTCTGCTTAAAGCTTAAAAATCTTGTTTCATTTCTTTAAGTTTGCTTATACAGTTGAACCATTTCTAAACCGTCAGAAAACTGAATGCCTATCCCATTTTCATGCTGAAGCTGACTCAATTATCACACTGTACCTTAGTGATAGCAAGAAAGTTGTAACTCATGAACTTACAGGGGGTAAAAGGCAATACCACTGTCTATGACTATGACTAAGCAAACACTAATATGAATTTCACTTAAAGCACTAACTTTCTAAGATTGGCTCTTTCAGTTGTTAAAATACACAAAGGTGTCCAGTGGTACAAGCACAAAAGTATGAGCAGGTAATTGAAAACATTTGAAATGAACTCAGAAATCATGCAGAGGGTCAAGGAACCAGAAAGGATAAAAATACCAGAAAGAATAAGGCTCAAAAATTAGGTGGAAAATCAGGTGAGGTGGAAAACAAGACTCAAAGAAAATGGCTTCCAATTGAACATCAAGAAAACGGAATACAGTGGTGCCTTGGTTTGCGAGCATATATTGTTTCGGAAACGTGCTTGTAGTCCAAAGCACTCATATATCAAAGCGAATTTCCTATAAGAAATAATGAACACTCAGATAATTCATTCCACAACCCAAAAATATTCATATAAAAATGATTAATGCAAAATATAAAGTAAAAATACATAAAACACACACACGTGCTTTAGTATACAGTATACGCTAATACGGATATTGAATATAAGAGTGAAGCACGCTTACTGAGACCGAAAATGGGAGATGATTACCCACAATTCCACAGCGAGAGAGAGAGAGAGAGAAGAACCATCGGCTCAGTTGTGATCACATAAGAAACTTTATTCGAATACAGGCGGTACAAACACAAGTCTCTTTCAGGAGCGATCTGGGCGCACTGTCAAAATCGGTCGCCACAGCTCCAGCTCTTGGTCAAAAGAACACAAAATCTTCCTCCCCAAAGGAGCAGTGGATGCCTGGGGGAAGTGAGACAAGGCAGTGAGACAGTAGGACAGCCACAGGTGGTCTTTTAAATGTTCGAAGCTCTGCGCGAGATGCAGATCATGGTGCACGGTAGCAAGTAGCAGGCTAGCAGTTGATTCTGCAAAGAGGAGATGAAAAGCTGTGTTTGTTTCCCATTGTATAACTGTTTAAGAGGGGGTTTCAGAGGAGCGGCCACATCACCGTGGGGCCGCGTTCACCGTGTTCACAATACGTGCTACTCATATTGCAAGACCTCGTTCGTTTATCAAGTTAAAATTTATTAAAATTTTTTGCTCGTCTTGTAAAACACTTGCAGACCAAGTTACTCGTAATCCCAGGTTTTACTGTACATGGAATATGGCACGCAATTCAATGGCACTATCCAGATCAATTTCAAGGAACCCAAGAAGGTCACCAAATTTAAATACCTTAGATCGCTCATCTGGCATCTGCCAGACACTCAAGCCTGAACCAATGTGGACTGGCTGAAGTGGCGACAGGTTACCGGGGTCCACTGCGATTGGAAGATTCCAAACTACCTCAAAGCGAAGATCTATAAAGCAGTCGTCCGCCCAATGGCTATGTGTGGCGCGAAATGTTGGCCAGCCTCCACCAAGCATGAGCAAGCGCTACACGTCATGGAGATGAGAATGCTGCAGTGGGCTGTCATCCTAACCAGACTTGACCATATCATGAATGAAGACGTTTGGAGGATCGTGACTGTGACGATCGATGAGAAGATGCACAGTGTGCACATCCAATGGGATGGCCATGTCATCCATAATGATGACAACTCAATGGCCAAGATGGCTTTATGACTGAGCCTGTCTGGCAAGTAGTCACACGGAAGCACTGGCTCGACTGAATCAAGGAAGATAGATGACAAGTCAACATTGCCACTGAAAATGCCCTCAGTCGAAACAAGTGGCTGATCCTGCACGAGTGTGGGATAAAAGTTAAGAAGAAGAACGAGACTTAAAAATTAGGATATAAAAAAAAACAGATGCCAGAGTGGGTCGGAAAGTAAGTGAAATTGAGGAACAGAAGTTTATATTTTTAAGCAAATCCCAAAACTTGAACTTCTGTGAAGTTATCTTAAACACAGTTCACTCAATGACATCACACATCAAGATGCCAACAAGCACAACATGGAAGTGGCAAGAAAAACAAGGCAGGAAAAGGTGGTGGCCAATGTTAGAAACACATTCAAAATGATGACACAATTAAAACAGCAATAAAATGAATACAAGTCCAGAAATGACAAATAAGCATCATTAAAAGTGAATCAGACATTAAAGCAACTCATTTCCATGACAGATTGTCTTAAAGTGTACTTCATGTACATTTGACATAGAGATGCAAACCCAGGACAACACTCTTCAAGTTCATTCAAACTGGCTGCTCTTCTTTCTCTTGGAAATGATTTAGGGTCAGAGAGTGCAATGAGTGTCGTTAGACCACACAAAGGCGTCCAACTGTAGGAGCAAAAAGTATGAGCAGGAGATGGAAACATTTGAAATGAAGCCACTAATCGTGCAGAAGGTCAAGGAACCAGAAAGTACCAGAAAGACTGAGAGTCAGGAAACAACACTTGGAGGCTCAGAAGACAGAAAAGGATAGTAAGTAAGTGAAATTGAGGAGCAGAGTTTTATATTTTTTAGTCAAATTCCAAAACTTGGACTTCTGTGAAATCATCTTAAATATCAATCTCTCAATGACGTCATGCATCATGATGCCAACAACATGGTGACTTCAATATAAAGTAGGCACAAAATGGTAGCGATTGCATTTAGAAACGCACTTAAAATGTTGTCATTAAAATAGCAATAAAATGAGTACATGTCCAGAAATGCCAAATTAACATTTATTTATTAATATTTAACATTAAATGAGAAGTTAAGCAAAATGACACCTTTCATTGTCTAACTAGAAAGATTACAATATCCATCCATCCATCCATTATCCAACCCGCTATATCCTAACTGCAGGGTCACGGGGGTCTGCTGGAGCCAATCCCAGCCAACATAGGGCGCAAGGCAGGAAACAAACCCCGGGCAGGGTGCCAGCCCACCGCAGAAGATTACAATATGCAATATACAATTACAAGTTGCCTGAAGAAGGGGCCTGAGTTGCCTTGAAAGCTTGCATTTTGTAGTCTTTCTAGTTATGCCAATAAAAGGTGTCATTTTGTTTAACTTCTCACTACATCCATAATGGCTAACACAGTACAACACCCTAGTACTACATTTAACATTAATTAATATATAAAAGTGAATCAGACAGTTAAAACTCACTTTCATGACAGACTGTCTGCACCAAGTTTATCTTTTTTATCATTTCTCGTCAAGTGGATTTCTTGTGCATCTTCTCATCTGCCAGCAGCCATATTACATGCACTTCAGAAGAGGTCACCCACCTGAAGTTCAGCATGCTTTGGCCCGGCCAGTACTTAGATGGGAGACCATCAAGGAAAAGCTTGGGTTACTGCTGGAAGAGGTGTTGGTGAGGCCAGTAGGGGGCGCTTACCCTGTGGTCTGAATGTGGATCCCAACGCTCTAGTGCAGTGACAGGGACACTGTGCTGTAAAAATGGAGCTGTCCTTCATATAAGACTTAAAACTGAGAGCCTGACTCTCTGTGGACACTGGAGATCTCTGGGTTTCCTTCGTAAAGAGCTGAGTGAACCCGTACTCGCATGGTCATTCTGGCCCAGTAATCTTCCCCTGCCTCTAATTGGCTCTCTTACTCACCACTTCACCACCTAATGTGTGGTGAGCATACTGGTGCAAAAACGGCTGCTGTCGCATCATTCAGGTGGGTGCTACACATTAGTGGTGGTCCATGTGGCCCCCCACTTGTTAATTAGGGTCAGACAATGTAATGAATATTGTCAGAATACACAAAGATGCCCAATGGCAGGAGCAAAAAGTATGACCAGGAGATGGAAACAGTAATCATACAGAAGGTCAAGGAACCAGAAAAGACAAAAACACCACAAAGAATGAGACTCAAAAATCGGGTCAAATAAACAAGACGTGAGGCTCATTTTATTGAGTTAATACCAATGTCTGGGCTAAATTTCATGTGTGCAAGCTGCATTGTAAATATCTTTAATTAGAAAAATGCTGATGTGTTGAATTCTTATTCCTCCAACCCACACACACCGTATAGAATTTATTTAAATAATCAAAAAGGAAGCACAAAATCCCAAAGGTAAGGTAAAAGAGAAACAAGGATTTGTCTAAAACAGGGTATTCAAAGCAAACACAGTCAGGCGGAAATCTAATGGCAAATACAGAAGAAAGAATCCACAAATGCTAGACAATCCAAACAATCCCAACAATAATGATCCTAACTCCGCAAACAAAGGCTTCTCCACCAAGCACTACATACATTTTAGTCTGCGTGTTCAATGTTTTTTTCTCGTTTCATTCCATTTTATCGCACATACCTTTTTTTATGGATTGTATGGTTATGGTTTCTTTGGCTGTGTTGTTTTATCAAGTTATTACTAATGTCTGGTCTAAATTTCATGTGGATAGCTTCACTAGAAAAATGTTTAATGAGAAAAATGTTGACATGTTAAATGCTTATTTCTTCCACTGTACATAAAGGAGCTTGGTTTGCATTTGACTTTTCTAGACAGAGGTTTATGGTCATCCTCTCCCCTGAGGGACATTTCTGAGTATTTTGAAGTTTAAAAGCCCACACCTCTTTTTGGGCCCTGTGCAGGCCAGAAACCGAGACATTTAAGTTTAGGACTAGCCTTCCTGTGGTCTAAATGAATTAGAAATTGAAAACACTAAATAAAGGACTGCATAAGTATTCAGCATGTGATAGATACACCTTCAGCAGCCATGATAGCCTTGCATCTGTCTGCCCATCAGCTATCAGCTTTGCACAGCTCCACACTGACATTTGTCCCTTTACTTTGCTAAGCGCTCAAGCTCCATTAGGCTGCATGTCGATGGAGAAGGAACACAAAATCTCCATCAGCTTGAGATCTGGCCAATCCAGGACATTCTCATTGAAGTTCTGAAGACATTCCTGTGTGACTCGGTCTTTATGTTTGTTGTCTTATTGGAAAACTAATCTCCCAAGGCACAGTTTGCTTGCCCTATACATGAAGTTTCCTCCAGAATTTCCCAGTTTTCCTTCATTCATTTTCTCCTTTACCCTCACAAGTCTTCCAAAGCCTGCTGCAGAGAACCCACCCTGCCATCATGCTACATGGTGGAGATTATTTATTTTTGGTAATGTTCAGCATGTTCAAACATGGCATCTAGATGGCATCCCCTGACTTTTCATGAATCGCTTGTTGTGTTCTTTATCTTCATTATGTAGGTTAGTCCTCCATACTGACTCACCATGACAACAACAGTCAACTAAAACCCCCCATACAGTAGGTGACCTCCATTGAAGACTCACTACTTCAGTTTAGCACACCCTGACTAGAGCTGCTGATTAACTGTACAGACTGCATCTCTGTTGTTAGTCATTAGCACTAAAACATAAGTAACATGATAGTTATAATTGGATATTAACCCTCACCTATTCTGTTTCTCTTCTCAGTACTCAAATGTGGCACTTGGCGCCACGGCCCACCTGCCAAGTTGTTTTGCCTGCCTAAGGTAAAGTCATCCCTGATGGAGGATCTCAGGAATCGTGGGAAAGAGGGGTCCTTTCTTTGGATTGGCTGGCCCAGCGCTGTTTCAGGTGTGGAATTGCCAATAGGGTGAGGCAGGTTGATGGCTGAGGTCTCCAGGACTCTAAACAAATCCAAATCATATTATGTGATATCATACACTGTTAAATTCTGCTACATACTTCTAAAATGTTTATTTCTATACTGTATTGAGGATTTGTTCTGTTCTGTGTATTGTATTGTATTGACCCCCTTCTTTTTGACACCCACTGCACGCCTAACCTACCTGGAAAGGGGTCTCTCTTTGAACTGCCTTTCCCAAAGTTTCTTCCATTTTTTCCCTACTAGTTTTTTTTGGGGTTTTTCTCCTTGTCTTCTTAGAGATTGAAGGCTGGGGGGCTGTCAAGAGGCAGGCTCTGTTAAAGCCCATTGCGGCACTTCTTGTGTGATTTTGGACTATACAAAAATAAATTGTATTGTGTTATATTGTACTTATGAGATCACTTATTTCGTGTTTAATGTTTGTAGTTAATTCAGACCACTTCGCGGAGATCGGCCTCACTTTGACATTAAGGAGTCTTTTCCTGTTGATCAGTGTCAAGAAAGCCAAATTAAACCCACTTTGCTAAAGAACAATAAAAAATTAAATCTTCCAAGGGGGTGAATATGATTTAAAGGGGCTGCATGTCTAATTACCTGCTCGCAGGTGCTCAGAGTGACCACACCAGTCACTACCCTAGGATCACTGTGTGCACAGTCTGTGACTGGGCTCGAGTTTGAACCCTGTCTCCGTGAGGCAGTGAGGGAACTGCACTTGAAACGGAGGATTATAAATCACCAAAGTAGACGTGATCTGCAGATGTGACAACTAATGCCTTCAAATGAGTTTCTCTGGTAACGAGCCATGAAGGTGTCTGCAACAAGGCCTCCTTGTTCTGAGGTCTAATAGGAATTAACCTTGCACCCTGAAGGACATTTTTTTGTTACCATTACATTAAACTATTGTGTTGAAAATTCCATTTTCATTCTGCACAGATGGTTTTTTTTTTAGCAGTTCCTTGGATATGTTTTCAACTTATTATATCACTATGTAATGCATTCAGAAATGTGCTTTTGGCTGCCTCGTCTGTGATACATAAAGTGTAAGGTTCGCTTTATCCTAAATAATTTGATTGATTAAAATCTAAAGAGAATGCAAGACCCTTTTGATCTAAAAAAATGGAAGAGGTGACTTTATCCGAGGGATAAAATGCAAATACAATTTTTGATACGGCTGAAAAAGCTTCATTGGATTGCCAGGATCATGAGATTGACCTGTGTTTAAAGGGTAATGGACGCAGTAAATTGCCTTCAGCATATCATGTGTGCCAATAAGCTGCCCTCTGCCTAATTGGGCTAACTGTTTAAGTACATTCAGTTTAATTAATGTCACTTCCTTAATTACATATCCAGACAGTAAAACCAAAGGAGCAAGAAGAAATGGAAAAATGCAGGAAATGCAGCACGGTGCAACTATAAAACGCGTCTGAATTCAGCTATGAATGCGCAGCCAGTGGGGCCGATATGTCTACTGCTCCAAAAACACTGCAGAAGAAGCCAGACAGTCAGCTGCAGTTTCACTGCAGTTATTTCATGTTTGCTTTGTTTTTGAAAATGATTATATATACTGTATATGTTAACCATTTATGTTGTGGCTGGGTGCAGGAATGACAGGTAGTGGAGAGAATGAAAAGCTGAGACTCCAACTGGGTCGTCACGTTTAATTGAACGCAGTCCAACAAGAAACACGCCTCATTGGCGTCAGTGCAAGCAGCCTTTTGGGCAAAAAAAACAAAAATAGTCAGCTGTTTGCCACTGAATTGAAGGTCAATTAGCGGAGCTCTGTCCGACGGGTCGCTCTGATTGCAAAAGACGCCTCCTACCAGGCAGCTGGGCTCTTTATATTGCAAGAACTGGAAGGGGTCGGGCAAGTGACCTCACTGGGCAGTTTCTCTGAGCTGCAGAGAGAGAAGGAGAAGAGAATGTTAGTGATAGCGGCCCCTCACGCCCCAGTGGGGTTATCACATAACTCAATCGAACATGTGAGGAGATCCTCAGACAAGCGTGCATGACAATGTGTAAAAAGTAATTAGACTCTAAGAGTGCAGCCAAATTCTGATTATTGGTTACCTTTTACCTGAGACAACCCAGAGTCACAGTTAGCTGGTGTGCATGTCTGTTGCGGAAAAAACTTTCCTCCATTTTCAAAGAAGTCATTCATGGGAACCACAAGAGAATGCAGAATAATTCTTTATTTTCACATAGATATGCACAAATGGATTGAGCAATTAATTAAACAGTTTCATTTACTTTTCTGTTTTTCTATTACCTTACCTCTAATCTAATACATCATGTCATCTGATTCTTAGTATACCGAATTCTGTCATCTTAACCAATCGACTACAGCCACCAGTAATTTCAGACTCTTGTGTAGTGGGGCTACATAGTAATAGTGTATTCGATGTATGCGCTGAGTGTGTGTTGTTTCCATCGTCCCGTTTACTGTCCGTAATGTGTACGTCAGTGAATGTTGTCCCCGTAAGTGCAGAGGGGACGGATGAGGGAGAGAGACCGCAGCCCCAGGATGGAAAGCACCTGTTCACATTCAGTTACATCCGGCTTATTACTATTTAAACGATCAGGAGGGAAAGAGGAAAAGAGAGGAGGAAGGAGAAAGACGGAGATCTCATTCAACGACAACAAATCATCAATTCCTGCTATTTTTCACATCGCGCCTTGTACCCAGTTTGTTTCTCATTCTGCCGGATTCACTACAGCTCAATCATCGCCAGAAACCCCAGGGTTGGACTTCATTATCCACCATACGCTGAGGAAGTACGGTGAGATTGTTCCATTTATTTGGGAGATTCAAATGCATCCATCTTTTTCTTGATCAGTCATCCGTATTCAGGACAGAAATTTACCCGGACTCAAGTTCACGTTCATTATCATTTCAGTATTCATTCATTATTGTTATTTGTGTTTTGTGTTTGTCATAAATTGCAGGGCCAAGGGAGGGTTTGTTATGGTATATATGGTGTTCACACTTTGCTGCTTTGGTGGAGATATATATATATATATATATATATATATATATATATATATATATATTCTACATTGGGAATTTGCATTATTATTTTGTTATTGTGTTTCATTTAATATATTTATACACCTATTTTACATATCTGCTTTTGTGTGTTTGTGTTTAACCTTTGATTGAGGGAAAATATTATCTGTTAGAGGTACGGCTTGGTATATGTAGGTTCGCCTGAGTAATTCATCCAGGCTACAGGTCTTGGTAGTAGTGCTGCCGGCTGGGTAGGGGGTCAGCCGTTACACCTGTACACTCTCACATTGACCTGAATGCTGCCTCGTTGAGACGGGAGTCCCGCAGACTCTACCATTGACTTAGTGATGCTTCCTAAGAGGGTTCTTTGGGCTTTCCCATTAGTTTATCCTCGCCTTCCTGAGGGGTGTTCATTACTCATTTACCTCATTTTAACTTTGGGAAATCAAGCTGCTGGTTTCTCTAATATGAGGCAGACCTCTCATGCTCAAGCTTTAAGCCATGTTCAGTTAACCCTTTAGTTACTTTCAGTCCTTTTCCTTATGTTTTAATTAATTCATTATCACACCTTCATGTAAATATAGACTTATATCAATTTATAAAGATTAAAAATTCCATATGTCCCCTCAGTATGGGACATAAATCAGAAATCAAGCTCAGATACAATGGCCTTTCTTTATAAACTGTCATGTCATTTACTCCCCTGCTTAATCTAGACTATGGTTGTGGTGGGTTTCCAGATTGGGGCTGGAGCCAAATCCCAGCTAGCATAGGGTGCAAGGCAGGAAAAAACCCTGGACACGGTGCCAGTGCATTACAGGGCGAACACACACACAAGCCAATTTAATGAAGCCAAGTCATCTAACCTGCATGTCTTAGACAGTTGGAGGAAACTCTAGGAAAACATGCATACTCCACGCACTTAACGGCTTTGAAATAAATAACCACTATGATTAATACAAATAATACTGCAAACGTAACTGCACAGAAATGTTCCAAACATAAAATATCCCATATTCCCATGTATTTTAGAAAAACATATTCTAAGAGAATACAATTTCCAAGGGAACATCTCATAACACCCAAAGGTGTGGTCTCCAAACACAACCCTCTGGTCTGACTCAGAAACTGACTATGAAAACAAGAGTGCAGGACAGGAGCATGGAGACCAGAGCGATGGGCTGAGGAGCGATTCTCAGGATTCTGACCCTTTGAATGAAGACGCCCAATGATGTGAATGAAGGATGGACTCCACCTCAATTTCTTCAGAACCATCAACTTTTACAGAATGAGGTGGCTTCTTACTAACATGATGAGGACTCGAGTATACAGGCTCCAGCCCAGAAACCTGAAAGGCAGAGTGAATTCCGCTAAGCTATAGAACACAAAAGCAACCCTTTTAGGAGCCATGTTTACTACATCTATAATTTGATGCAGAGAAGTTATTATTCCAGTAATTTGGGTTTTTATTTCTTTCATTTACTCCTGTTTTGATCCGAGTGTTTTACTTTTTACAAGAAGTGTAAATGAAAAATTAAGATGATTGGGAGATGTGTAGGTCGCAAAATGGGCAAAGGTCAAAACTGGAAATGAAAATATAATCAAAACTTGTAGTCAAAATAAACAGGAGCTAAGATTTGTTGAATTCAAAAGAAAATAGTCGTAGCATAGCAATTCAATGATTTACCCATCAAACTCTGATACCCAGGTAATGCCTTTGGGACACTGTCTCCTAAATCATGTCACAAATGAGCATCCACTGGGGAATTCTGGGAAGGATTGGCATGGAAATGGCTGATACTTTAATTCCAAATGGCAGCAATCATAGGGAACAAAGTGGCGTTGCGATAAAATGCATATAAATTATAAACTTTGTCAAAGTTCATCATTCACAAAATTGAATGTCAGATTCTGAATCTTGGAGTCTCAAAGCACCAGGAAAAAATGTATAGCTTGCTAGGATTCCAACAGACATATGCATATTAATTTTAATGTTTGCAGGTCATTTTGTCAGCCATCTTTGTTGTGGCTTGAACTGCCATTTTTGGTCACGTGACCCTGACCTTGTGACATGTGACATCATCACCAAAAGCATATAAAAGGCAGCAGTGCAACACTCTAGTTATCCTTAGGATTTGTAAGACAAATCAGTGATGCATATTCTTCCTGTTCCTCTTTTTTCTGGTAGCTAAAAATAAATTTTTGCTTAGTTTTTTTGGGGAAATCTGCTAAAATGTTCTGTTTTTTTTTTTTTTTTTTATACAAAATCTACTTTTAATTTATTGATCTTATTAGCTTTACTGGTTTCGAATTCTTCCTGTCCTGCTGGTAATCGGAAAGTTGCCAGTTCGAATCCCATAAATGGTAGAAGTGACTCTACTCCATTGGGTCCTTGAGTAAGTCCCTTAACCTGCAATTGCTTCATCCTGGGTATGACGTTAATCTGCATCTAGAAGGTCTTCCAACTTACAGGGAACACTTGGGGTTTGGTGGCAGGATTGGCACTCCAGCTACCATAAAAAAACCTCACACTGTTCCATTCCATCTGAACCAGTGTGGTGCTGAGGGGTCACCCGCTGCACTCGGGTCCCAATCCAGGTGGTTCGTCATGTGTTGGCTATGACAACGTACTATTAGCGCAGATTTCCAACTTCTCTCATCTCCTGGTGACATTACTCACAATCATCTTATCACAGACTCGCCCTGTTCCCAACTGGTTTCTTACATGCACCCAAATTGAATTAAACCAGTTTGACAATAGTGTATATAATAAATTATTTTAAAACAAAAGTTTCATAAACTTTATTTAATGTAAAAATTGCTGTAAGGTCTATCCATCCATTTGCTCAACCAGCATAAGAAGAAATAAGCAGTAATAGTGCACACATGTAACAAAGTTAGAACTGTAAACCTGCTGCAGCTTTTTTTACACACAAACTAGTAATAAGGGGTACCTGCCTGTAAAAATCCAAAACCAGACCTTTATTCACCAGATCTGTAATCCAAAAGTTGACTTCAACGCAGGCAGCCATACCTCAAAGTGTACAAGCAGGCTTCAGGGCCTGTAGTGGCCCAAAATGAAATACAGGCTTTTAAAGCTAAAAAAAAAGCTTTAACTGATTAAAAATGTTCTTTAAGGGAAAAGAAACCATAAAAGTTTCAAAAGACAAAGGCAATAAAAAATCTTTATTCATGAAAAGTTTATTTCTATAAACAAAACAAGAATAAGGAGGGGAAAACAAAGTAGAAAATAGGCAATAAAGAACCAAAAAAGAGAAAGCCTAAAATTCCTTAGTTAAGGCTGTGCTCACATTACTAGCCTCATTTCTCAGCTCCGATGCGTCTGTCTTGATGGTTCCCATTCATGGATCTAACTCAGTGGTTCTCAATTTGTGGGGTGGGCCTCCCTAGTAACGAAAAGGGGGCACGAAGATGTGAAAAAAAGAAAACAAGAATCAAAAATATGAAAAATACATCTATTGAAACCAAAACAAATGAACTTAAACTACATTCTGACACTAGAAAAATAAATATAGAGTTAGATAAATGTTGATAAAAGTTAAGTAGGTATAATAAAAATATGCATCTATGATATATCTTTAATTTAAAAAGAACAAATTGGTATTAGTGGGCTCCTTTCAAAAAAAACGTTAGGGGGAGCGATTAAAGCTGTTATGAAAATTCAGGTCGCAAATACTTAAAGGTTGAGAAATGCTGATCTAACTGTAATGTAAAACACATCTGTCCTCCGACTTGACACACATGCACATCGATACGTCTGTGACCGAGCCATCTGCATCAGTAACAACAAAGACCTCCTATTTGTGAGGTGACTTGTGGTATTAAAACCAACAAAATGGATGCACCAACAACTATTGTATGCATCACACTTTGCTCTGAAAGAAAGCAAATTGTTTGTCAGCCATGCAAGTTTAGCAAATATTAACAAAGAATTTGGGTGTGGGAATAAAAGCATCTGTTTCAGGATAGAGTCACCAAAAATCCTTCCACAGTTAAACAAAAAATTAATATTCAGCATATACAGGATGAGTCAAAATTATGTTATTATTTGAATGGCGGAAACAATTTATTCACAAAACATATGTGCAAGATGATTTACAGGAACATCTCAACCTGTTCGCCATCATGTTCAACACATAAATTGTCCATAAAAATTGTATATAAGTACAGTATATACTGTAGATAGCAGTACCATTAGTGTTAACATAATTTTGACACACCCTGTAATGGCAAAAGATATGAATAATAATGAAAGATGGAAAAGTAAGATCTAACAAAACAATAAAACACATAACAATAATTTACATAAGCCAAAAATAATAGTAATAATTATAATAAATAATAATAATAATACATCTAAATACAATAATAAGAAGAAATTGGAGAAAGGGATAGAAAAATCTTGAGCAGTGGATCCATGCAGTCATTTCTGCAATTAAAGCCTGAGGTGCAGAAGGACGCTGGCCCAGGTCTGTGAGACTTTATCACCTGCTCACCATCTTCATTCAAGCTCATTTCCACAACTGATAGCTATTGATTGTTAACTTTATTCCTATTGATCATCGCTTCTAATATCCATTTGACAGCTACCATGCCCTGTTGAGAGCCACAAGATTTTGAAATAAAGAGCCCCTGGGAGTTCACACCAGGATGATTAGTCCAGTGTTGACCATTAATGGATGTTAAGTAAAATCAGGACAGAATAGAGGAAGACGCTCAGCCGTCATCAAACAAGTGAAGAAATCCTCAACTGCAGAAACAGCAGGAGAACTGGAAACCTGGAAATGAGCCGCATGCTGTGCTGTGTGCTAGAACAGCCAGAGAAGTGGTGCTGTACCTTGACGTGGGAAAAAGAAAAAAAAAAAGAAAAAAAAATAAATGAGAGGAGACCATGAATAAATGATGTGAAGTGAGGTATCAAAGACATCTATCCAGTGACCTTTCGACCACAGAGAAAATAGCAGCACAATAGGTTGTACAAAGAAACGGATATTACAGTGTATGATGAATCAGTCACGTGTGTCCACGATGTAATCTGCAGAGAAAATAGAAAGAACCCCAGGGAACAGAGGGCGAAGCTCAAATAGCGCAGCTGAATGTATACGCCATACATTTGACTAAAAATTGAATGGAAATGTAAGTAGTGAAGCAAATCCAATGGATCCCTGATAAATGATACAACTTTTAAGTTGCCTCTCGTTTATTCTGTTGGCTGTCGTCTACATAGAGCGGGTAACATGATGCTGCAGCCTCACATCTTCAAATCCTAATCTTCTCCCTAAGTGAGTGACGTTTGCCCAGTCGTACCGTTCATCATTCAAAAACATATGGGATGGTTGATTGGTGAAGGTAAGTTGGCCAAGTGTGCCCAGCAATAGGTTGCTGCTGCATGATGGGTTGCTCTCTGTCTTGAACTGATTATTGCCTGGATTGACGTCAGACCCTAACTCTGCATTTTAGTAGACGCAGCTGAAAAATAAATGAGTGAATGAATACATCAACATTGCAAGAACATAGGGGTTGCAAAGGAAATCTGTGCTGGGGATGGAGCCATGAAGGTATAGTGTTATGAAAACAATGGTAGATTGATTTTGTAGATTACTTTGGATAAATGCACCAACTCTATAAATATTGTAACGCATTGTTTTATGGCCTTCTGACTAAATATATCAATACCTTACAGTATTCTGCTGCTCGTTTACTTACACACACTAAAAACCCTGCTCACATCACTTCCGTCATCCATGATTTGCATTGGTTACCAGTTTCTTCAAGAATCAAATATAAAATTATTCTCATCACCTTTAAAGCCCTTCATGGTTTAGCCCCTCATTATCTGTCGGAGCTGCTGCTTCCTTACACTGCTGCCTGTGCATTACGGTCATCGGACAGTAAGTTACTCACTGTACCTAAATACAGGTTAGTAACTGTGGGGGGCAGAGCTTTCAGTGTGATGGCCCCTAAAATTTAGAATGCTCTTCCTGTCAGTCTTGGCGAGGAAAAATCTCATTCATATCAAACTCCTGTTAAAAACATATCTTTTCAATGAGTATTACCGTATTTACTCGTGTAAGACGCGCACCCTAACTTTTACAAAGAAAATCGCGAAAATCGTTTTGCCCCATATACGACGCACGTTGTGATTGTATAGGAAGCGTTTAGAGAGAGAGCGCGAGAGTGCGAGCAAGCGAGAGAGAGAGAGAGAGCGTGAGTACGCGAGCATAACCGAGCTAGAGAGAGAGTGCGCGCGAGTAGAGAGAGCGCGAGTGCACGAGCAAGTGAGCGAGGGAGAGAGAGCGTGAGTGTGTGAGCAAGTGAGCAAGTGAGCGAGAGCGCGAGCAAGCAAGCAAGCGAGAGAGAGCACGAGAGAGAGAGAGATCGAGCGAGAGCGCGAGAGAGAGAGCGCGAGTGCGTGAGCAAGCAAGCAAGCGAGAGAGAGAGAGAGAGAGAGAGAGAGAGAGAGAGAGCGCGAGAGCGAGAGAGCCCAAGCAGAAGAAGAAGTAAAATTACATTTCCTCATGTATGACGTGCACCTGATTTTCTAATGCTAATTTTTGGGAAAAAATGTGCGGGTGGTACATGCGTAAATACGGTATTCGTTTTCTTGTATGTAACTTCTACTGTCTTGTTAAGGTGTTTTATTGAATTATAAAGTGTCCTTAAATGTATGAAAGGCACTACATAAATAAAATATATTATTATTATTATTAAATGTGTTTTAAAGTTTGCTTATGAAAGCGCACAATATGTCCTTAACCTCCTTGCTGTTAACCCTAACATGCTCTCAGGCTCGGAATTCCATGTAATCCTGGTTAACCCCGAGTGTACAGCATTAAGCCCAAATAACTGTCAGCACAGTGTTCTGCTGCCATCTAGTGGAAAAATATCACCATGCTGTAAAAAAAAAAATCATGAATGTTTCTATTTGTTTTGCCACTAAACAGAAACTCATCAATATTTATAACTGGGGCAGAGCCTTCAACCAGAACACACAAAGGCCTGTAAAGCCAGTTTTAGAACAAACTGAAAGTGAACCATTAGTTGAATCAAGCGATAAGGATCACAGTGTGAATTGGTCATCGAGCATTGACACGGATAGCAAAACTGATGTTTACAGCACTGTACGACCAAACCGGCATGATATGCCTGGTGAATTTGGTCGTGTGAAGGTTTACCATGGCAAAAAACTCAAAATGATTGTAATCAAGTGCAAGGACAAGCAAGTCATTAGCCCCCTAAGCACTGTGAACAATGCAGCAACATTCAGTGTTCATGTCAGGGGAAATGTGGAAGTCACTAAGCCAATAACACAAGGGGTGCATCAAACATGCGGATCAGCCAATAACATTTTATTCTCTCATGTGCATCCAACAGAAAAAAATATAAGAAAAGTCTGCAATGAAACACACTTCTACTGTCTTGATTACAACATCGGGCTGTGTGTTGGTGGCTATTTCAAAACATGTCAAACCATTGACGCATTTGTACTAAATGTGCATCAGTAGTGAACTTTAGACATACCTGTGCTACTGCATTTATGTTGACATTCTGGTACGAGTTACATGTTTCTGTTACAAGTAATAACATTTTTAATGTTTTTTGGTTTATTTTCCTGGGGGTAAATATAACGCTAAGGAGGAAATGCAAAAAAATAGGGGAATAATGCATTTCTGTGCTTTTTAGACATATGGTGTTGCACATTTAATGCCATTTAAAGTTCTTTCTGGTACAAGGCTGTCCAGGTTTAGTTCTCAGGGGGCCATATTAAGTATGTCGATGGGTCAATCTTTTGTTTTATTGTGGTTTTTTTGAGTGGGTGGTGTTTGTGTGACTTGAGGCTGATGGCTGCCATTTAAAGTGCAGCTTCTTCATCTCTAACTGTTCGTGTCGGTGGAGCGGGGTGTTTTGGCAGAAATAGCCAAGATTAATAGATGAAAGCTCTTGTTTTCAAATACCGTCATCCTGATGCTGTTTATTGTATTTGGGTCGTGAGTCTTTTACCTGGCCACATCAAATTCATGGGCGCTCATTCAGTAGGCCTGATTGAGCACATTTTAAACATGTTGAGCGAACTCATTTCCGCGGCCTGGAAGGAGCTTATGAGTACCAAGACAGGCTCATTGAAACGCTTTGTTGGCCCCAGGGGACTCATAAAGTATTGAAAAGGTTACAAGCCATTAGATCTACGCTATTAATTGAATTAAAATTTTCAAAAAAAAAGTAAAAGGCTTCTCCTGTAACTGTAGCTTAAAGTGCAAAGCTGACAAATCACACTCCTGTGAATTGGTCGACCGATGTTCTCATTTTGTGGAGTTCATTCTGTGGGTCAAAAGGAAAAAAAATAAACCCATTCACAACATTTAATGCCACATTTTGGTCTCATGCATTTTTTAATACAAATGTTAGAACAATACTCAAGTTACCCATTAGTGGGCAGTAGCCCTATCATCCCAGTTCATTCTTCTGCCATTAGCTCCCTAATGAGCTCCATCATGCATTACTGGACTACGGCTCCTCTCATTTCCATCGATTTCTCAGTTGATATGCCAAACTCCTTCAGCATCTGCACTTTCAGTTTTTCTTTTGACTTGTATTAAGATTTTAAAATTTCATTTTTCAATCTGATACATTATTGTAATTGTATTTGTACTCTATAAGGCACATATTTTAGTACACATTATTTATTCAACTTTCAATGCCTGATTGATCATGAGTAGAATTTTTGTGCAATGGTGGGCCTGTACAGTACCTCAGTGATTATCAAAAATCTGCCGAGACCCCTCAATGGAAGTCACACTTCACTCACCTCGATTTTCTTCTGCTCAAATGGCCCACTTTTTCCTACACCCTTGTAGCCATCAAAGGTTTTTGCTCTTGATGGAAAACATTCTAACAGGTAGAATTCAACTTAATTTTGAAAACAATAAGAATATCACAAGTCACAATGTCTTGACGGGTGGCACGGTGGCACAGTGGTAGCACTGTTGCCTCGCAGTAACTCCCTGCATGGAGTATGCATGTTCTCCCTATGTCTGTGTGGGTTTCATATGGGTGCTCTGGTTTCCTCCCACAGTCCAAAGACATGCAGGTTAGGTGCATTGGGGATCCAATGTGTGCTTGGTATGTGGGTGTGTGTGCCCTGCGGTGGGCTGGTGTCCTGCCCGGGGTTTGTTTCCTGCCTTGTGCCCTGTGCTGGCTGGATTTGACTCCAGCAGACTCCTGTGACCCTGTGTTAGGATATAACGGGTTGGAAAATGACTGACTGACTGACTCACAATGTCCTGATAAGGTCAACCGCTAGGGCACGTCACACTTGGGAGGGCAGCCAGCCTGCTTCTGCACACACCCACTTATTTGATAAACCACTGGGCCATTCTACCTCCTCCATTCTCTTAGTTTATCTGATACAAACAAGGGTGATGAGGTATTATTATTTTATCATGAAGGGTCCCAGGGTGAACAGAGTGTTCCAACTCCTCGCTCTACACCTCATATTTACACTTACCAATCTGTCACAAGCCAAAACAAACAGTAGAGAAGGTTTGCACATTTATACATGCAATAAAGTAATGAGTGGGACAAATAATGCCAGATAAATAACAGCATGTCTTGCTAGGATTCTAAGCATCCCATATGCCTGGATAACCAGGTGGCTCTTTGTCTTAGTAAGATGATTGGTCTCTGATCTGTCATGGAGTCTGGATGGAATGATGATGGAGTAAAACAGAGACTGTGAGTTTCCCTATTAGCCAGAAATTATGCTGGTCTTATGCTGCCTTGATCTACCTCTCGGTCCAATGGGACGACATATTGTGGGTTCAACCCCCCTGTCATGTTCAGGCCTCATGCATTTTGTCCAGTTTTGTTAAAGGTAACATATGTTCTTGAAATGTCAGCTTGTCACTCTAACCCTGGGGTCGGTCAAGTCAGTTGTTTTTGCTTTTCTATGTTTATAATTTGCATGTAGAGGTCCCGTAGTCTTAGTTTATATTGGTTCTAATCTCGAATTGTCTGAGTAGAACAGGCATACACAGTGGATTTGATTTATGCGACTTCTAATGTGGTGCACTTTTTTTCTTTTTCACATCAGCCAGTCAAAAAACGGACAGGCTTGACATTAGCTTGTCTGCTTTAATGAAGTTTAAAAAAAATCTCTGGAATAAGCTTTGTTTATTTAAACATTGCAAAAATACAAAATAAATACTTTTTGTAGGGGCGGCACGGTGGCACAGTGGTAGCACTGCTGCCTCACAGTAAGGAGGCCTGAGTTTGCTTCCCAGGTCCTCCCTGCGTGGAGTTTGCATGTTCTCCCAATGTCTGCGTGGGTTTCCTCCCACAGTCCAAACACATGCAGGTTAGGTGCATTGGGGATCCAATGTGTGCTTGGAGTGTGGGTGTGGGTGTGTGTGTGTGCTTGTTTGCCCTGCGGTAGGCTGCCGCCCTGTCCGGGGTTTGTTCCTGCCTTGCTACCTGTGTTGGCTGGACCCCTGTGTTAGGATATAGTGAGCTGGACAATGACTGACTGAATACTTTTTGTAGATTTTGAGGTCCTGCAGTGTGTGTGTGGAGGTCCCAGAGTGCAGAGAGAAAAAGAGTCAGTGCACTCTGCCACATCTCGGTATGACTCGGAACTGTCCTTACTCAAGCCCTTTAGTTACCTCCCATGTGCACATGTGTGACAATATATATATATATATATATATA
>JANRMT010062797.1:25390313-25423470 GCA_026402145.1 Polypterus bichir lapradei | reverse complement strand
AATTTCCTGGAACATTCCGGTTGATTTTGCGACCTCTCTCATTGTCCTAAGCATCATAGTTTGCTTGCGGTACCGATTTATTTGCGCAAATCCAAGAGAGATATACAATGGGCCGGGGCCCTCCTCACTCACGTGTCAGCCTCGGGGCGTATCTTACCTCCATTTAGCTAGTGAATGAGAGAAATACTTAACAAATTTAGATCAGGAATTTTCTATAATTTCCTGGAACATTCCGGTTGATTTTGTGACTTCTGTCATTGCCCTAAGTATCATAGTTTGCTTGCGGTGGCGATTTACTTGCGCGAATCTGAGAGAGACACACAGTGTGCCGAGGAGAGGGGGCGGGTCCCTCCTCACTTATGCGCCAGCCTCGGGGTGTATTTTACATTTGCTTAGCTAGCGAACGAGAGAACTACTTAGCAGATTTAGATTAGGTTTTTTTCTATAATTTTGCTTGAACATGCTGGTTGATTTTGTGACTTCTCTCATTACACTAAGAATCACAGTTCACCTGCAGGAGCGATACATTCATGCTAATCCGAGACAGAGGCTGCGGGCCGAGGGGAGTGGAATATTGACGTCAGGAGTCGGGTGCCGGGCAGTGCCCTCCTCACTCACGCGCCAGCATCCGTTCAAGTCGGTCTACCTCGGCATTTTGGAGTGTACCTTGCCTCCACTTAGCTAGCGATGCCTGTTTGTTTATTGATTTTTAAAGTTTGTCTTGTTTCACTACTATGTGGGCAGAACCGCAGGGGATGGCTAGTATATAATAAAATGCTAAGGTCTGAGTTGCAGAGCATCATTTGTTACTAATCATGACAGAAAATAACTGTTAATAAAACAGAATAAGAGAGACAAAAGAAGGAAATATGAAACCTGAAGTCACGGAGATGCACCTGTGGAAAATATAAAACTCACCCGTGATGGCTGCTGTGAACAGACTAGTGAACTGGAAATATATCCTTAACATATGGGCATAGTATGAAGAATCTGTGTTAAAATACACCACTTCCCGCCTGCTCTAGTTTCCTCAGAAACAGGGAGGCTTGTTTTCTTAAATCAAAATCTTTGCTGCTGCAAGGTGATCATGTTCAGTAAAATTTTAATGGTTGTTTTCACTTTTGGACTTAAATCATAAACTGAAATTCATAACAGTACACTCGGTACTGTATAAAGTATAAAAAAAAATACTTCACTTTAGAACACAACTTCATGTGTCAAATTAATATATACCACAATTGTGAAGAAATAACTTTGACTTGAAAAATACCAAACTTATCCTTTAAGGAGAAAAGCTGAAGTGGTTTAAAAAAACAAAAAACAGTAATCCTCAGCATTGCTACAGTAACTGTCATCCATCATTCATAAAACTATTTGCGTAAGTATCCGTAGCTCCTGCACTGATATGCAGCAGATGGACGTTTCACTGCTGTGGAAGCTTTGATTCCTTGCTTGCTCTCTGGACCATTTGGAGGTGTTTTTAGACTCACTCCTCACCGCAGATTCTCTCCAGGCTAGATGCTCATCCATAATACAATACAACTTATTTTTTTGTGTAGCGCCCTTCACTGAGTGCAGGCACACAGTGCTGTGAACAATTTTAAGTTAACATATAAATATAGATTATACTAAATGCAGAACTGGCACACAGATAAATACAGATTTGTTAAAATACACAGAGAACAAAATAGAAACTGGTTATACATAAAGGGAAACCAACAATATCTGTCCATTAATTAATCGATCAATTACGGCCTGTTGATAAGATTAAAGTCATACAAGCCAAAGTCAAAAACAAAGTCAGAGTCCTGGAGACATCGGCCAACTGGCCGCCAACCTGCTCCTGGGTTTTCTATAGTGGTGTCGGTGCTGGACATCCAATCTGATGAGAGAATCTTTCCATCCGATGATCCCAACGCTCCTTTATCTGAGATGACTTTTTCATATGCAGGAGAGCAGCCGCAGTGGCACATCCAGATACCAAGAGGAGAAACAGAACACATTAGGGTTAGCAACAGTATAAAATTATTACAAATCTTGTATTTCTGTACAAATGACTAACATACAGAAATGCAGTATACACTGCTAACCAGCAGCTCTAGTCAGGGTATGCTGGGCTAAAATCGTGAGTCTCCAGCTGGGATTTAACAGCTGAGACTGAAGGGACACCTCTTTTAGTAGCAGGCAGATCATTCCACAGCTGTAACTAAAAGCTTAACCTCCAACTGTTATTTTATTAAATCATAAGTAGGCCGGCATCTTGAGATCTCAATGTGTGCTTTGGTTTGTAAGTAACGATAAGCTCAGATAAGTAAGCAAGTCCTTGGACATTTAAGACTATACATATTTAAAGGAGGAGTTTTGAAATGAGCCCTAAGCTTAACTGGGAGCCAGTGCAAGGACGTGAAACCTGGAGTTATGTGTTTTTATTTTCTGGTTTGTGTAACAATTCTAAAAATTCATGACTTTCACTGGGTCACCCAAAGGTACTCACATTTTCATTCTAGTGCTAGCCTAGTCTCGCTGTGACTCTGGGATGTGGATTGTTGTCGTGTTATAGGGGAAAGTTCACCCCAAGTTCACATTTTTGATGTGAATATTGTGTGTTATATTGTACTGTGGGGTCATCCTTTTAACAGGCTTTAGCCTGCTGTTAATTTCATTAAATATTGATTAGCGGATTGATTGTTTGACTGTATCTGCCTTTTCTTTGCTGTGTTGTTTTCCTTCAGTTCAGACAAGTTTCTCCTTCTTCTTGAGTTACACCACCACACTTCATTCTACAATAGTATTTCATAGACTGTGCCATACACTGGATTATGTGAAGAGTGTCCAGTTTTTGATTTTTCAGTCATGACATTTGCTTAAAGTGAAAATGACTCTCTGAATACTAATACTGCCTTGACATTGAGGCCGGATATCATAGTCTTGTAGCCCTGTAGGTGACCAGCTTAAAAAATGAATTTCATAAAATCAAAGAGCTGAATCAGTAAAGCTTGACCACTTCAAATGGGGAGCAGCAATGATCTCTGGGTGGCAAGCCAGTCCGCCACAGGACAGATTTATTCGTACCAATCAATCTATGAACACATGTGAAAAATGTGCAAACTCCATGGAGACACTGACCAGGCTAGTAATTGAACTGAGCCCCTGGTATTGTGTAGCAGGAATGCCAGCTCTGTGCCATTCTACCACACACTTTAACACTAAATAGCAAGATTAAAGCAAAATGTATAAGCATTATGTCGGCTCGGTTCCTGTCCATTGATTGCAGACTCCTGGCAGCAAGCTAGCAATATCAATCTCATAATTGAAAAGTAGCGCCATTCTTTTGAGAAATAATGTGATTACATTTTTTTTTTAATAGCGGGAATAACCTTCTTTAATAGGCATACAGGTTATTACTCGGAACAGCTGCCTCATTCATTTAAAAGTAAGCATTTGATCGATAATTGAATGGGCCAATGAAGTTGTGCAGACAGCATATTTATCTGAATCCCACCCTCCAACCAGTGGTTGTGCCCATTTCTCGACCGTGACTAGTTGTGTTGAGAAAAGACTAAAAATGAAAAATGGCGAGTGATGAGAGTCAAGTGATGCATTACGAACTCCAGGCGATTCATGGGTGAAAAGTGATGAGCAACAAATGAGTTGTGATGCGCGATGAGTGAAATATGAGTGACGAACGACTACTGACAAGAGACATATGACATGTGACATGGATTAACTCTTTCAGGGCTGATGTCGACTTTTGTCAAAATTCATGAGTAGAGGGTTCAGCTGAAAACTGCAGCAGAACTCGCCCTTACGTTTTAGTTCGAAGGAAAGTTACATAGCTTTGCTGATTTGACCTCGATTCCAAACGCGTGCATGAGTAGCGAAGAGCAAACAACCTCTAAAATGGCACTGACATCTGGCGAGAGACCAAAGCGAATGTGCAAAGCATGGACGTTTTACGTAATTTCGTGGAATAGGACTCTGACTTGTCAGACTCCGGGTTTGATGCAAGTGATGGATATCAGAAAATGAAAGTGAGGTACTGGCATCATTTGATCGGTCCCCAGCTGATCGTGGTGTTGAATACTTTCGTGTAGCTGGTGCACCTACAGCAACGCTCGCCTGGGAGGACCACCACTTATGATGACAGGAGGTACAAACCATATTGCATCACACTGCAAACAGCACCGCCACCCACCTTCTGCCGGCCCACCATGCATTCCTGCTGATCCCTGTGTAGACAATACAATACAATACAATACAGTTTATTTTTGTATAGCCCAAAATCACACAGTAAGTGCCACAATGGGCTTTAACAGGCCCTGCCTCTTGACAACCCCCCAGCCTTGACTCTCTAAGAAGACAAGGAAAAACTCCCAAAAAAACCTTGTAGGGAAAAATGGAAGAAACCTCGGGAAAGGCAGTTCAAAGAGAGACCCCTTTCCAGGTAGGTTGGGCGTGCAGTGGGTGTCAAAAGAAGGGGTTCAATACAATACAATACACAGAACAGAACAAATCCTTAATAAAGCATGATAATAAAAATTTTAGAAGTACAGAGCAGAATTTAACAGTAGATGATATCATATAATAAGATTTTGATATTTTTAGAGTGCTGGAGACCTCATCCGTCAAGCTGCCTCCCCATTTGGCCATTCCACGGCTGAAACGTTGCTCGGCCAGCCAATCCGATGAAAGGGCCCCTCTTTCCCATGATTCCTGTGATCCTCCACCAGGGATGACTTTACCATAGGCAGGCAAACAACTTGGCAGGTGGGCCGTGGCACCAATTGCCACATTTGAGTACCGAGAACAGAAACAGAATAGGTGAGGGTTAGTATTCAATTATACTTATCATGTTACTTATGTTTTAGTGCTAATGACTAACAACAGAGATGCAGTATGTACAGTTAATCAGCAGCTCTAGTCAGGATATGCTAAACTGAAGTAGTAAGTCTTCAGCCGGGATTTAAAGGCTGGGACCGAAGGGGCATCTCTTATAGAAGCAGGAAGACCATTCCACAGTTTAGGGGCCCTGTAACTAAAAGCTCGACCTCCCACTGTTATTTTATTAATCCTTGGAATCATAAGCAGACCGGCATCTTGAGATCTTAATGTGCGCTCAGGTTTGTAAGTCATGATAAGTTCAGACAAGTAAGCCGGACCTTGGCCATTTAATGCTTTATATGTTAAAAGGAGGATTTTGAAATCTGCCCTAAACTTAACCGGGAGCCAGTGTAAGGATTTAAGAACTGGAGTTATGTGTTCATATTTTCTTGTTCTTGTAATAATTCTTGCAGCCGCATTTTGGATTAACTGGAGGCTGTATAAAGAACAGTTTGAACAGCCAGTGAACACCGCATTACAGTAGTCAATCCTACTAGAGATAAATGCATGAATTAATTTCTCACAATCCTGTTTATTTAGAAAGCGCCTTAATTTCCTAACATTTTTAAGATGGAAGAAACATGTTTTGGACAACTTTGTAATATGTGCTTTAAATGACATGCTAGAATCAAAGATAACTCCTAGATTGCGGGCTGATTCAGTAAAATTAATTGGGATTCCAACTGAGTTAAATGTCGACAAAATATTGCTGTGATCAGCGTCATTCCCTCCAACAATTAACATCTCTGTTTTATCTGTATTTAAAGACAAGTAGTTCTCATTCATCCATTCCTTTAATTCACTAACACAACTAATTAAAGACAACATCGGAGAAACTTCATTTGATTTAAATGAAAGGTATAACTGGGTGTCATCTGCATACGAGTGAAAATTAACATTATGTTTCCTAATGAGAGATCCCAGTGGAAGCATGTAAAGTGAAAACAGTAAAGGTCCCAGTACTGAGCCCTGTGGGACACCATATTGAACTTCTGTGTATAATGATGGAGTACTGTCAGCACATTTCTGTAAATATTGGAATCGATTTGATAAATAAGAACTGAACCAAGCGAGCACGGGGCCTGTAAGACCAACATCATTTTCTAGCCTGTGCAGTAAAATAGAATGGTCAATGGTGTCAAATGCTGCACTTAAGTCTAATAACATAATTACAGTGGAGTTTCCTTGATCAGAGGATATCAGAATGTCATTTACAACCCGTGTTAGTGCAGTTTCTGTACAATGACCAGTGCGAAAACCAGACTGGAATTTCTCAAATAAATTGTAATGCATAAGGTGTGACTGAAGCTGACTGGCGACTACTTTTTCTAGTATTTTAGAGAGAAATGGTAAATTTGAAATAGGCCTATAATTATTTAGTATGTGTGGGTCTAGGTCTGACTTTTTAAGTAAAGGTTTAATGACTGGTTTTAGACACTGCTACCAGAGATGCCAAATGTACACCAACAACAGCCACGGCACATAGATGTGGATTTAGGTGTGAAAGCATTGCTTTGTGTGCTTTTCAGAAAACTGAGTTTTTTGGAAAAAATATTCAGCCCTTAAAGAGTTAATACTGTGTGCTGTCTTGGCAGAAGGAACTTGGACAGTATTGAAAAGGCAATGTAGCATTTTTCTGTGTTCTTTCTTTAATTAAGTTGTAGCCCACCTTGAATAGGTTAGTCATTGTGATTGGCCTGTGCTGAGTTGAAACTTGGCCAATCAGAGTGCTCTATTTTGAAGCTTGTAGCTTAGATTGGTGGTGTCTCCACAGTAGAGTAGAAGATTCATTCATTAAATGTGAAAATTTCAGTAATTATATATAAAGTAAGTGTAGATAATTTGTCTATCCTTAATGTATACTGTTTATGTGATTAAGTTTGTATATTAGGATATCTATAATGTTTCAGTACAGTTTCTAAAATGTAGAAGTTTAGAGGAAACTTGAACAGATACCATTTTTTCTGGAGTTTCATACGTGTTCATTGTATTAGAATTATAGTACTGTACTGTTTCCTCATGTATAACATATATATTAAGATTAATTAATTTATTTAATAAGTAGAATACTTTATTGTTTTACATTCTAGAGTAAGCTGATAGAGGAAGAGACCTGAGCTGGTGTCACTCGTGTCAGTGTCACCCAATGCGGTAACTCGTGTGTCACCCTAACCTCCCCCTAGGCCTCCTCCCATAACAGACCGTACTGTGTGACCGCTCAGAGGACGTTGCAGAACACCAAACCCCATACACAACCTCACCAACATCAATAAAAACTTGATTAGCACAAGTACCTTGCAGAAAGGCTAAAGTGACATAAACACGAGCATAGCATTCTTCTTCTCTTCTTTTCAATCTCCTTCCTCTCCTCCAAGGTGAGTTTTGTCCTCTTCCACCCAGAAGTACTTCCATGTCAAATGGAAAACTAATAAAGCAGGTATTACTAACCCCAGCAGCTCCCCTTGGCGGCCCCCACAGAGCCCAACAGGGCTGCCTCCCAGGACCCAATTAGTGTCCATGTGGGAATCCTAGCCCAGGGATGCTGCCATCTAGTGTATCAGGGGACCATGTAGCCTTGAACCGTTGCCTCCCCCTGTCCTTGCATCATACTGGCCTCCCAGCTGGGTATAGTTCCTTGTCTCATCCTGACCAGGAGGCCTGCATATGTGCGCCATCCATCACAAAGTTTTTTGTACTAACGTTACTCAGAAAAGTCTAGTCAGATAAACAGGGACCCCATATAAAAATGGGAAAAGCTACGGAAGAAGAAAAAAAAGGAGGAGACATCACTCAGAAATCCTAATTCCTGTATGTCAATGAATAGTAGCAGTAGTGGCAATTTGGCAATAGTAGTGACATAAACAACGAGCAAAACAGAAATTACACATTTAAATTATAATATCATACACACAGCTTAGATGTATTTACACTTGCATTGTTTCATGTGGTTATACAATTGAATTTAAAGTAAATTCAACCTTTAAGAACTCCATGAAAATTATGTATGGTAAACTTTACTGTTATATGAGATAAATTAATGGATTGGGTTTGCATAATCAATAACAACCATAAATAATGTCCTATCTATCTATCTATATATATCTATCTATCTATCTACATATCTGTTATATAGTGCCTTATCTATCTATCTATCTATCTATCTATCTATCTATCTATCTATCTATCTATCTATCTATCTATCTATCTATCTGTTATATAGTGCCTTATCTATCTATCTATCTATCTATCTATCTATCTATCTATCTATCTATCTATCTATCTATCTATCTAACTCAATGCCTTTCGCCAACTCACTTCAAGACTTGACTGTCCCATGGTAAACCACAAATAGTTCTTTGCAAGTTTCAGCTTTGAAAAACATCTAGGGTTAGTGAAGGGGTTGATGAGAGATTATCTATCCATCCATTATCCAACCCGCTATATCCTAACTGCAGGGTCACGGGGGTCTGCTGGAGCCAAACCCAGCCAACACAGGGTGCAAGGCAGGAAACAAACCCCGGGCTGGGTGCCAGCCCACCGCAGGGCACGCAGACACACACACACCCACACACCAAGCACACAGTAGAAATGCCAATGCACCTAACCTGCATGTCTTTGGACTGTTGGAGGCAGATTATAAGATGTCTAATGTTGCCCAGGCTTTGGCTCCTTCCAGATTGATCTCTGATGCTTTCAGGTGTCTTCTCAGCCTTGGTGTTTCTAATAAAGTCTCACAAAACTATTAATTCACAAACATCAATGCTCACCATATTGTGCTATTGGGCAAATCAGCAACTATAAACACAGCATTGGCAATGACAACAACAGCAGCAGCAGTTGAAACACTGCACAGAAATGTAAGAGGCAGTCATTTTGGTGTCACTCGCTCTGATGGAGTCACCCGGTGCGGTCTGCACCCCCCGCACTCCCTTAGTGACGCCATTGCTGTCATGGCTGTCAAAGGTGCATCTGCTAAGTACTGACTTGAATACTTATGCCATCAATTATTTAGTGATTTATATTTGTAATTTACCGAGATCTGTTTTCACTTTGACATTAACGAATCTTGTTCTGTTGATCATTGTCAAAAAAGTCAAATTCAATCCAGTGGGATTCAGTGTTGCATTCCAATAAAATGTGAGAGCTTCAAGGGGGTGAAAACCTTCTTGTAGGCTTGATAATTGCTCAAATGGGGATAACTTAGAGTCACCGGTCAGCCTAACAGGAAGCTCTTTAGGATGAAGGAGGAAGTCCAAAGTCAAGGGCCTGAGCTGAGCTCTAATGGAGCCGTCTCACCACACCGGACTGAGTAAGAATGGCTGACATTTTAGGTAAGTTATTTGTCAAAAGGCAGGTGAGATCAAGTCCAGATATGTTTAAAAGTGTTAAGCCATCAAATCTAATGGGGTGCGCTTTGTTCCCCCATTTTAAATAACACTTTCCATTACGACCCTTGTCCACTTACTTACTCTGAAATGTCTCCCACATCTTCACTTGCTCAGACTCCCAGCAGGCCGATGGACACCTACTTGACACCCTGCCCTGCCTTTCAGCTTTGTTGACATTTTCCATTGATGTTCATCTCTTCTGTTCTCGGCCACTGAACTCTGCAGCTCTTTCAAATGAGCTGTTGGCCTCTCCATGGTTTCTTTCATAAGCATCCATGTTGTTTGTTCTGTGAGGTTGAGGGAATGCACTGATCCTGACTCTCTTGGTGGTAGACGCCGCTTCCATTTCTTAATGCCTGAGCGAGTGGGGCTCACTGGGATATCCAGACTTCTCGAGACCCTTTCAACTTTTAATATTCGTTGAAAACTTCATGGCGGTAATCCTTGACCTTGAATACCAGGGGAAGCTTCATTTTCACGTTGGTCCTTCAAACTCTCTTATGTCCTGGTAATGCTTATAAAAAAAAAAAAAAAAGTTTTTTTTTTCATCCTGAAATTGTGGCAGTCACTTTAACAGCATGCAGACAGCAGCTAATCAGCTCGCTCTATGGCTCATTACCGCAATTCTTTGGTCCTGAATTATCTTGGAGTTTCCAGAGCAGCAGGATGAATATGCCATCGACAGGTTTCCATTTCTGTTTGATTTTAATTGTCTTTGGGCTTTTTTCTTTCTCTTATTTTAATTTGCAAATTTGAAATTTCTTTCCTTTAAGAAGAACATGAATTCCTGTTTTTTATAATGGGACAAGTGGAAGTAACAAAATATGAACGTGAGGTAAGATGCACTGCACTGTAAATGTTAGCACTCAATCTGATCAATTCAGGGTCTCATTGGACGTTGTAAATGGACTATGAAGGCAGTGCTCTGCCCTCGGTGGTGTTTTTCTTTTGTATTTTTATCATTTTATTTTAAAATGTTCTCTAAACTAGCCATCCTAGTGGGACGTATAAAAATTAAGAAACGCAACGTCAAGAAAACAGAAGGAACAGACAGACCTTAAAATGACAAGAAAGAGTTGCTGAAACTTAAGTCAAAAACGGTGAGGCATCATGAACTTCCACGGGCTGCTGATGAGGAGACAGATGAAGGCCCAGAGCAGCTATGGAGGACTGAAGACCAGCGGTAGTCTTAACATTTGGCCCAATCCCTACCGAGCCGAACGTGACAGCTAGTCTCGTCAATAGCACTGTGGTCGACTAAAAGCACTGAAAGACTCAGGAATCAATGTTAGGGGCGCCAACCTGGTCATCTCCATTTAATCCAAAGCATCAATGACAAGAGAAAAGATGGCCACAAAGGGCATAAGGGTAACAATAAAAATGTCCAAAATGAAAAGGAAAGCCGTCAGTCTTGGAGTTTAACTGTCCATCCTGTGATGCGTTCTGTTCAACCAAGAAAGCCCCCTTCGACGTTTGTGGGATTTATAACGGGTGAGTGTGAAAGGGGGTGCTGTGAAGGAAATAGAAAAAGAAAAGGTTAGTGCCAGCAGCAGCCCCTCTCGACCTGGGGTGGTAGTGCACACCTTAGATGAGCCCACAGACACATAATGTATGTATGACAGCACAGTTTAACAGCTCATTATTATTATTATTATTATCATATCATTTTCTAACCCGCTTAATTCAGACCAGGGGCACGGCAGGGCTAGAGCCTTTCCCAGCTAGCAAAGGGTGCAAGGCAGGAACAAACCTTTGGACAGTGGGAGGAAACCCAAGCAGACACGAGGAGAACAAGCAAATCCCACATACCACACTTACTATTATCATCATTAGTATTATTTAGAGAATGAAAACAAACAGAGTGCCATGATGAACAATGCTGCACATCCTCTCTGTGACACACCAGCACAGCCAGTGACTTTTAGCCAGTGAGTTATTCGGCAGATGAAATGCTAAGGGGCTCCTTTATACGAACAGTCATGTGCCTGCATATGGTGCCAGGGACTGTCAAGTCAGAAGTTTTCTTTCTTTTCAGTTTTCTTCCTTATTAGTCATTTAAGTGTGTATTTCAGAGGGGTTTACTGTTTGTCATAATACCAAGTTTTAATCCTGAGCAGGGTCACAGGGGGTTGCAGCTCATTCCAGAAAGCGTGGGGCACAAGACAGGAACGATCACCTTGACAGGGTGCCACTCAGTAATTACAAATGTATTTATTTGGTGAGCTTGTGTAAAAATGCCAAACGCACTCCCTTTGAACAAATAAAGTTCTATCTATCTATCTATCTATCTATCTATCTATCTATCTATCTATCTATCTATCTATCTATCTATCTATCTATCTATCTATCTCCTTAGCTCCTTAATGAAGTCTACAGCACATTTTCATCTGTGGTTGTTTTTAGCTCCCTTCTCAGTATTTGAGGTCCCAGTATGTATATTGTGGAGACCAGCCTCGACACAGACAGGCAGACCCCGATGGTTTAAGCACCAACACACGTTTATTATACTTTTTATTTACAAGTGTTCCAAAGCACACAACCCGGTGCCCCTGCACCACACACCCTCAGTCCCAACCTCTTAACTTTCTTGCCTTCCTTCACCGCCTCCACTCCTCTCATCTGAGCTTCGTCCTCTTCCACCTGACTCCACCTACTGAATGGAGGGAGGCGGCCCCTTTTAAGTCCACCCGGCTGTGCTCCAGGTGTCTCCTGATGAGCTTCCGGCAGCACTTCCTGGTGTGGCGGAAGTGCCGCACGAGCACCCGGAAGCACTCCAGGTGTCCCTGGATTTCCTTCTGCCAGCACATCCGGGTGTGGCAGAAGTGCTGACGTCTCAGGTGTCCGGGCACCCCCTGGCAGTGACCACAGGCCCCTACAGGGTTGAGCTTCCATGCTTCGTTCACGTGGCCCCCATACCAACCAGGGCGGCTGCCCTCTCGTGGTCCGGGGGAGGCATAGTCCCTCTCCCGGTCCTGCCAGGCATCCCGGCTGTGTACATCCCCCAGCCGCTCGCCACAGTATGTATATATGTATTTATTTATCTATCTTCCAGGCACAGATTCATATTCTGGACTTTATTTGGTATCTGCACTTATTGTTCAGTTATTATAAATTATTTTGTGTTGTTTTCATCACCATTTTGTGCTTCTGATGCACATCATTGGTTCTGTGTGTGTTATGAAGTCTTGTGTTAGATGCTTCAAAAAACAAGTTTTGTGGGTAGCTAAGTAGAAACCCTTTGTGTGTGTGTGTGTGTGTGTATGGTAGTGTTATTTGGTTTGTGACTTTTATTTCTTACTTTGATTCTTGTCTTTTTGAACAGATGAAAGATGTGCCTGATCCTTGGTTACAACGTCTGGCTTGTTTAACATTTCTTCTCCTGTTTGCCCTTCCTCATGACATGCCCCAATGACACGATAATAACACGATCCATCACAGAGCACAGTCTGGCACACACTCACACCCACATATTAGAGTGGGCTTGTTTGAGAAACTGATGAGAAAGCACAACACATTATTCCAAGACGTCAATAATGGCTATTATTAGCAGACCTGATTCACTTCTGAATGGCAGGCTCAGTTTCTTTCTCCATCTGGATATCAGAATACGTCATATTGTTCAATTAGTTGAATCAATTTTAATTTTATATAGCAATATTCAGTAAAATCCCCTTTGAGAGGAGCTTCATAAAGAATATAAAATAATGCAAATGAAAATAAAGAGCTGACCCACCTTAAGGTGAAGTGTACGCCGAGCCACTTTCAAGGCTGCAGGTCCACAGCAGGGCCTACCAAATAATGAATCTGGCGATAAAAAAAAGTGGACTGGGAAACTGCATTTTGTCTTTTGCTACTAAGTATTAAGAAAAGTGATGTCGTGGGCATCTCGGCTTAGCTTAAGCCCTACATTATGCCTTATCTATAAATTTCATTTGTAGAGAGCCTCTGTATCACCTACAGACAAGAGGCAGCAAAAAAACCCAATTAAATTCCTCCAGATCCCATCTTGAAAATCCTTTTTTTTGCAGTCCTTCCAATTTTCGGTGGCTACATTTATATCCCAGCTGTGACACAAAAGTCACTCGTTGGCTAATCAGCTCACCAGTCTCTTGGGTTTCTCCCAGAAATGTGCTCTTTGAGTCCGGCCGCCCATCATCGGCGATAAACTGCAGTTGAGTAAGTAAGGAGAGCAACTTCTGAAGAACTTTGGAGTCCCTGAAGCAACAAAGGGCCATAACACCAAACATTGCCTCGTGTGTCTGAACAGGGCAATGACGTGACATGGAAATACATGTTTAACAACAACAAACAGAAAAATGTAACGCACTAAGATTCAGTCCGCATTGTGGAGCAGGTGTTAGACCTTTCATTGTCGGTATGAAACAAGCATGTTCTACCCATGCCTGACTTCAGGAACTCCACATCCTCAAAGACATGCAGGTCGGATTGGGGCTGGACGGCTTGTGAATTAGTCCTTCAATGGACTGGCACCCCATCCAGGGTTGGTTTCTGCCCTGTTTGTGTGGCTGCTGGGATAGGCTGCAGCCCCCCTGTGTCTCTGGTTCAAATCAACTAGTGCTTGCCATGTTGTGTGTGCGTGTGTGTTTGTGTGTGTGTGTGTGTGTGTGTGTGTGTCTGCGCTGCAAAAGTATTCCCCCACTTGGAATTTCTCACATTTTATTGTTTTAAAACAATCAATCTCGGTGGATTTCATTTGACTTTTATGGCACTGATCAACAGGAAAAGACTCTTTAATTTCAAAGGGGAAATAGATCTCTGAAAAGAAATCAAAGTAATCTAAGATCTCTGAAAAGTAATCTAATATTACAACTGTAAAGACACAAAGTAATTGATCTCATAAGTATTCACCCCTTTAATATGTCACCCCATAAATCCTCACTGGTGCAGCCAATTGGTTTAGAAGTCTCAGAATGAGTTCAACGAAGGTCGCCTGTCTGGGTTTAAGTTGATTGTGCCTTATGTGGAAGGTCCACCTCGTGGGGAGTCAGTAGATAGATAGATAGATAGATATGAAAGGCACTATATAATAGATAGATAAGAAAGGCACTATACAATAGATAGATAGATATGAAAGACACTATATAATAGATAGATAGATATGAAAGGCACTATACAATAGATAGATAGATAGATAGATATGAAAGGCACTATATAATAGATAGATAAGAAAGGCACTATATAATAGATAGATAGATAGATAAGAAAGGCACTATATAATAGATAGATAGATAGATATGAAAGGCACTATATAATAGGTAGATAAGAAAGGCACTATACAATAGATAGATAGATAGATATGAAAGGCACTATAAAATAGATAGATAGATAGATATGAAAGGCACTATATAATAGATAGATAGATAGATAGATATGAAAGGCACTATACAATAGATAGATAGATATGAAAGGCACTATATAATAGATAGATAGATAGATAGATATGAAGGGCACTATATTATAGATAGATAGATAGATAAGAAAGGCACTATACAATAGATAGATAGGTAGATAGATAGATATGAAAGGCACTATACAATAGAAAGATAGATAGATAGATATGAAAGGCACTATATAATAGATAGATAGATAGATAGATAGATAGATAGATACTTTATTAATCCCAAGGGGAAATTCACATACTCCAGCAGCAGCATACTGATAAAGAACGATATTAAATTAAAAAGTGATAACAATGAAGGTATAACAGACAGACAATAATTTTGTATAATATTAACGTTTACCCCCCCAGGGTGGAACTGAAGAGATAGTGTGGGGGAGGAACGAGTATTGTACACCTTTGACTCAAGCTGCTCCATGTCAGTCAGTCATTTTCCAACCCGTTATATCCTAACACAGGGTCACGGGTTCTGCTGGAGCCAATCCCAGCCAGCACAGGGCACAAGGCAGGAACAAACCCCAGGCAGGGCGACAGCCCACTGCAGGGCACACACACCAAGCACACACCTGGGACAATTTAGGATCACCAATGCACCTAACCTGCATGTCTTTGCACTGTGAGGGGAGAACATGCAAACTCCACGCAGGGAGGACCAGGGAAGTGAACCTGGGTCTCCTTACTGAGAGGCAGCAGCACTGCCACTGCTCCACCATGGCGCCTAGTTAAATATTATTAATATATTAATAAAAATTATAAGAAATCAACTAATCTATATATATCTACAGTATACAGTATATATACAATCTAAAACATCTGTCTGTCTGTCTGTTTGTCTGTCCGCATTTTACGAGTAGAAAACTACTTAACGGATTTAGATTGTGTTTTTCTCAGTAATTTTCTTGAACATTCTGGTTGATTTTGCATATCATTGTTCGCTTGCGGTACCAATGTATTTGAGTGAATCCGAGAGAGATGCAGTGGGACGAGGAGAGGGGGACGGGGCCCTCCTCACTCACGCACCAGCCTCGGGGCATGTCCCGTTTAGCTAGCGAACGAGAGAGCTTCTTAAAGGATTTAGATCGGGTTTTTCCTATAATTTGCTTGAACATTCTGGTTGATTTTGCGACATCTCTCATTGCGCTAAGAATCATAGCTGATTTATTTGCGTGGGGCCCTCCGCATTCACGCACCAGCCTTCGTTTGAGTCGCTCTACCTCTCGCCATGTGTTGGAGTGCATCTTGCCTCTGCTTAGCTAGCGATACCTGTTTGTTCAGCAGACATTATAATCTAGAGATTGTTAAGGAGTAATGTTTGACGTTTTTGAGAGAGAGATCAGAGCTTCGTGTGTTGTAGATGGTAGCTGCTCATTGGTAGAGATATCATGGCCACGTGCTTTTCTCCCCACGCGTGGGACGCTCTCTCGTCAGAGCTGAACACGATCAGATACAGTGCCAACATTTGACATTGGAGTATATCAATTCTTCTGCTTGGCCAGGATTACTTTTTTTTATTGATTTTTAAAGTGTGTTTCACTACTGTGTGGGCAGAGCCACAGGTGACAGCTAGTCTTATATACTATATAAATATCTATGCGTGGAAGTGTGTGTGTCTGTCTGTCCGGCCCAGAAGTGCGAGACTGCAGAATGAAGCTCAAAGAGCCAGCAAGGTGGCCCCAAGTTATCAAGTCAGAAGAAAAAAGAAGTGCGAGGATACAGCATGAAGCTGGAAGAAAGCGACTCCATCACCAAAATAAAACTGTAGAGAAAAGACAAACGAGAGAGAAACTCGCTTAGCCTGCTGATAGACAAGGGGGGGGGGCAAGCATGTCCACAAAACAAAACTGCCGACTCTGCATTTCAGTTTTCTTCCTGACGATTTCAATAGTTTCAAGGAGCCTTACAACACGGGCTTACACAGCTAGTACTTTATATATTTCACATAACAAAACTGAAACCATTTAATGACACAACAATACTAAAGTAACTGAATGACTAAAGTCCATACCATCAGTCCACGTGGAGTCCACAGTTGTACAAATACAATCTGCCCCAAAAGGTCGCAGCAGACACCTCAATTCACAGTCCTCAGTTCTTTCGGATGAGACGTAACACCGGGGGTCCTGACTCTCTGTGGTATCCTTTGAGAAGAGTAGGATGCTTCATGACGACCTGGCTAAATTGCCCACCATGGCATCATCCATTCTGGCCTCTTAATTATCCCCTGTCTGTTACTGGCTAATGGTCTCTCTCACCCCATCACCCCCTAATAGCTAATGTGTGGTGAGGATATTGGAGCAAGAGTGGCTGCCATCGCACCATCCTCGTGCGTGCTAGACATTGGTGGAGGCCCTATTGTCTACTTTAAAGCTCTTTGATTAGGTTAGAAATGTACTATATAAACGTAAATTATTATTAACTCTTTCAGGGCTGATGTTGACTTTTGTTGAAATTCAGGGGTAGAGGACAGTAATCAGCTGTAAACTGCAACAAAACTCACCCTTACATTTTAGTTTGACTCTCTTTACTAGAAAGAAAGTTACAGTGGTGTGAAAAACTATTTGTCCCCTTCCTGATTTCTTATTCTTTTGCATGTTTGTCACACAAAATGTTTCTGATCATCAAACACATGTAACCATTAGTCAAATATAACACAAGTAAACACAAAATGCAGTTTTTAAATGATGGTTTTTATTATTTAGGGGGCAATTACTTTTTCACACAGGGCCATGTAGGTTTGGATTTTTTTTTCTCCCTAAATAATAAAAACCATCATTTAAAAACTGCATTTTGTGTTTACTTGTGTTATATTTGACTAATGGTTACATGTGTTTGATGATCAGAAACATTTTGTGTGACAAACATGCAAAAGAATAAGAAATCAGGAAGGGGGCAAATAGTTTTTCACACCACTGTACATAGCTTTGTTGATTGAACCTTGATTCCCAATGCGTGCATGAGTAGCGAAGCGCAAACAACCTCTAAAATGGCATCAACAACTGGTGAGACACCAAAGCTAATGTGCAAAGCAAAAATACTCCATGGACATTTTTCGTAATTTCGTTGAATAGGACTCTGACTTGTCAGACTCTGAGTCTGATGCAAGTGAACTGGAGATGGATATTGAAAATGAAAGTGAGGTGCCAGCCTCAGCTGATCGGTCCCCAGTTGATCGTGGTGCTGAACACTTTTGTGTAGCTGATGTGCCTACAGCAGCATTCGCCTGTGATGACCACCACTTACGATGACAAGAGGTTACAAACCATATTGCGTCACACTGCGACCGCCAGCGCCACCCACCTGCCAGTCAGCTGGCCCACTTTGCATTTCTGCTGACCATTGAAGTGCCCCTGCACAGCGACTGCCACCAGAGATGCCAAACATGCACCAACAGCAGACACAGCACATAGCAACAGATATTTTAGGTTGATTTATGTGAGAAAGTGTTGCTTTGTGTGCTTTTCAGAAAACTGAGTTTTTTGTAAAAAAATATTCAGCCCTCAAAGAGTTAATATTATTCATTGACCCCACAATGAAGTGGAAAAAGGTAAAGAGGAAGAAGAAGATTAATAAACAATAAGAAGAATACTAATCATAATTATTATTATTAGTGATAATAATAATAATAATAATAATAATAATAATAATAATAATAATAATAATAATAATATTGTAACTGAGGCCTAACTGATTTGTTTCAAAAAAAGAAAGTCCTTCTTCAGGGCTGTAAAAGGCTTGTAATCCTGTTTGGGTTTAGCTACATGTAATGACTATAAATACAGTAAACAACTATATTGGCTTTTATTTCAAAATGCCATTTTATACATCGGTGTAATAAATTCAGTAAGGTTAATCAATTTCTAATTATAGAAGTGACCAGCCAAGGTAGGACCAAAAAGATCTCGACTTGCAAATTGTAAATTAAATCCAAATACAGGGCACATTTAAGTAAGTTGAAAGTGCACAATAATATTGAGTAATTCATAATCTAGACCCCAGGGGGGAAAATTGGGTGCCAGTCCCAAGCGCAGATAAATAGAGAGGGTTAGTGTCAGGAAGGACATCCAAAACGTAGCCAGAACCTTAGTAATGGAGTCCACCCAGGAGGAGAGACAATAAGTATGTGAATAAAAGAGTGATGGGAATGGAAGCACAGGGGACAAGAAAGCAAGGGAGGCCGAAGCGGAGGTGGAATGATAAAGTAGAAGAAGATCAGAAGGAAAAGGGTCTGACTGGAGAAGAGGTCCTGCTGTATGGAGAAGGTTGATCAAGCACATTGACATGACATAGAAGAGGGACTACTGAGTGACTCATCTTCACATACAGGGGCTGACAAAAGAAGATAACAATAAAAGTTAATAGAAAACCGAGGACAATTCCTACTCCAGTAATGAAGGATCGCGAGAGCTGAGTTTTGTCGTTTCTATTTTTAAAGTTAACAATTCAGTTCAAAGAGTTCATTGAGCCCACCTGGTGTAACTGCTCCCAATTTGTAAATCCAGTGTGCCTGTCTACTTAATAAAGACTGTTGTAATCTCCACCTCTGGGGTGTGCGTTTGATCATTTCAGTAATACAATCCTGCAGCTGCTCTTCTGTGGGCCAGTGAGTTCTCTGAGTCAGTACGGTGGATTAGCTTATGCAATGAAGAAAAACGAACACTCGAAGCAGCTCTGTGAGAAGGAGATTGAAAAGCACAAGTCAGAATAGAGACAAGAAAATCTCCAATTTGCTGAATATCCTGTTAGGTCAGTCATTACGAAATGAAAAGAGTACTGCAGAGCTGTAAATCTGCCTAGAGCACAAAAACTGAGTGATCCTGGAAGGAGAAGACTAGTGAGGGAGACCACCAAGAGAACACTGAAGGAGTTACAAGCTGAAGAAGCTGAGATTGGAGACGCTGTGCCCAGGTGCTTCAGCAGTCATAGCTTTTATGGGGGAGTGGCAAGGAAAAAATAACAGGTGACATCTTGAAAGATGGCACATGGCAGACTTGGAAGTCAGCTGGAAGAAGGTTGTGTGGTCTTCTTCTTCTTCTTTTTTCAGCTGATCCTCTTAGGGGTTGCCAAAGTGGATCATCTTTTTTCATATTTTCCTGTCCTCTTCATCTTCCTCTGTTACACCCATCACCTCCATGTCCTCTCTCACCACATCCATAAACCTTCTCTTAGGCCTTCCTCTTTTCCTTTTGCCTGGCAGCTTCATCTTTAACATCCTTTTCCCAATATACCCAACATCTCTCCTCTGCACATGTCTAAATTAACGCAATCTCACCTCTCTGACTTTGTCTCCCAACCGTCCCACCTGAGCTGACCCTCTAATGTACTCATTTCTAATCCTATCCATCCTCATCACACCCAATGCAAATCTTAGCATCTTTAACTCTGCTACCTCCAGCTCTGTCTCCTGGTTTCTGGTCAGTGCCACTGTCTCCAACCCATATAACATAACTGGTCTCACTACTGCCCTGTAGATCTTCCCTTTCACTCTTGCTGGTACTCGTCTGTCATAAATCACTCCTGACACTCTTCTCCACCCACTCCACCCTGCCTGCACTCTCTTATTCACCTCTCTTCCACAATCCCCATTACTCTGTACTGCTGATCCCAAGTATTTAAACTCCTCCACCTTCACCAACTCTACTCCCTCCATCCTCACCATTCCACTGACCTCCCTCTCATTTACACACATGTATTCTGTCTTGTTCCTACTGACCTTTATTCCTCTCCTCTCTAGAGCATATCTCCACCTCTCCAGGGTCTCCTCAACCTGCTCCCGACTCTCGCTACAGATCACAATGTCATCAGGAAACATCATAGTCCATGGGGACTCCTGTCTAATCTCATCTGTCAACGTGTCCATCACCACTGCAAATAAGAAAGGGCTCAGAGCTGATCCTGGATGTACATACATCTCTGAGGAGACAAAAATTGAGATTTTTGGCCATCAGACTAAATGCTAGGTTTGAACACATTGTCAACAACACACCATCCACACCATGAAGCATGGTGGTGGCAGCATCAGGCTTTGAGGATGCTTCTCTGCAGCAGGACCTGGAAGGCTTGTGAGGGTAAAATGGATACAGAGATATCCCAGAGGCAGTCTGCAAAAAACCTGCACCTTGGAAAAGATCGACAAAACGATCCCAAGCATAAAGCCGAAGCTGTACAAGAATGGCTTCAAAACAACTATGTGAATGTCCAGGAGTGGCCACGTCAGAGCCTAGATCAGGGGTGTCCAACACTGGTCCTGGTGGGCCGCAGTGGCTGCAGGTTTTCATTCTAACCGTTTTCTTAATTAGTGAGCCATTTTTGTTGCCGATTAACTTGTTTTTCCTTAGTTTTAATTGACGTGACTCAGACCCCTTTGTTTTTTTCTTTTTTCTTAATGAGTAGCCAAACAATAACGAGACACAAGACAAGCCAGCTAACCTGAAAATACAGAAAGGTGAAGGTCTCGGTCATGTTGGTCTGCTGAGGTCACCAAAACATCTTGATGGTGGTCTTAGAAAAAACAGAAAATCAACAGTCTGCTGTGGCAGAACGAGAGCCGCAACAAATCATGATATTCAATAATGGCTTTAATGAGCAGCAAGAATTGGCTTCTCATTAAGAAACTGGTTGGAGTGAAATTGACGTTCCAGTTTAGCTGGTCATCTGTCATCTCGTTTCACGTCACATTTCTGTTTGGCTGCCATTTAATGAAGAAACAAATCGATTCAGAGGACTGAATCCTTAAAAACAGGGTGATTAAAATGAAATGGAAAAGGAGTTAATTAGCAGTAAAAACTGGTCACCGATTAGGAAAAGGGTTAGAATGAAAACCTGCAGTCACCACAGCCCACCAGGACCAGAGTGGGACACCCCTGGTCTAGATCTTGATCCAAGTGTGGCAGGACTCGTCTGTGGCTCTTCACATATGATTTCCATGCAACCTCATAGAGTTTGTGCAGTTTAGAAAAGAAGACTGGGGACAGATGTCAGGGTCCAGATGTGCGAAAGTCAAAGAGAGAGACCTCTGCAGACAGACTCAAGACTGTCATGGCATGTGCTCAATACCAAATATGCAATCCGTTATCTTGTGTTTTATTTTTGTAATTCTTTTAGATCACATGGTGGAGATCTGTTTTCACTTTGACCTCAAAGAGTCTATTTTCTGTTACATCAGCATCAAAAAAACCAAACGAAATCCTAGGTGGTGTGGAGTTTCAGCCCTTGAACACAGACAGACAGAAAACAGATGTCCAAAAACACACATGTTTAATTCTCTTTTTAGCTTTACAGCACCACACAATGCACTAAATCAGCTACAATTAGCTCACAGTCCCTTCTTTTACTTTATTCTTCTCTTGATTCTTCTGCTGCCTCTCAACTCTGGCTCATCTAATGGAGTGAGGCAGCCCCTTTTTTAATGCCCTGGATGTGCTCCAGGTGCTCTGTGACAATCTTCAGGCAGCAGCTCCCTAGTGTGGCAGTCCAAGGATCTGTATTCCTCCGGGCATCCACCCCATGCAGACCAGGACAGCTGCCCTCTCATGTGCCAGGGGAGGTATCGTCACTCTCTCGGTCCTTCCACCTTCCAGGAATCCTGGCTGGACAGGATCCCCAGCCATCTACCACAGTGGTTGAATGTTGTGTAACAACAAAATGTGGATTTCTATGGGGGTGAAGACTTCTCGTCAGGGCCGTACAGTAATTGTGCAGAAGCACAAATTGTTTTTTAGTTTCTTAAATACTGACTCCATGCGTGCCTCTCATATTTGACCAGTAGAAAGGCTGAATTTGTCTGTGAACCTCAAAGAGAAGCCTAACGTCTTTTGGCAGGTGGGCTATCAGCTCTGCCATTCCACACAGACAGTCGGTCCCCGCCCTGTACATGCAATGGCAGCTCTTTGTCTGGCAGAGGTCACGTCACTGTTGGAACTTATTAGAGACTCGCACGTCAACATGAAGCTGTACGCGTGTGCCTCCCAACAGCATCTGACTTTGTTTTGCTATTCCTGTCACCGGAGTTAAAAGGCTTTCTCTAGCGCTCTCTGACTTCTCCCCCCGAATGCAATTTTCATTTTTGAAAGTGGCCTCTGAGCACTGATCTTTCAGACGGCTGGCTGTCCGCAGACTTAAGCCAAGAGACGGGAAGTCAGCCAATCAGAGGTGTTCTGGAACCAACCTTGTGCCATGGCCTCCCTGTGCAGGACTTCTGGGGGCCACGCTTGTCTAGCTTAATAAGGAAGTGGCTGCAGAAAACAAAAAGCTCTGCCACATGATGAATGAGTGACCAATGAAGCATACTGCAAGTGTGAAATGAACCTCATCCAGGGCAACCTGTTAAAAGTGAACTTGGGGGGGCCAAGGGATAGCTGCTCTATGAAGATGAAAGACAGGAAAAGGTCAGCCATTTGCTTTGGCTTGCAGTGTCTGTGACCTCACATGGTGTCCCCTATGTGACAGATTGAGGACCATCAGGAAACCTAGACACCAGATTCAGGGACATCAGGATCTTTCCAGCTATGCTGAACATGTTTATTTGCCTCTAATAAAACCTTACTCTGGCATTAACTTTAATTTAGCCCCCTCGGTGGGGTAGTAAAGAATTTTACTACTTCACTCTCGTCCTCACTCTTATGCCAGTCAGTTTATACAGAGATGATCTACTAGAGCGCAGCCTGGGCACAGCCCAGCTGCTTTTTAGTTCCAGCAGACCCTCGTAAATTGCCTGCTGGCAAGAGACAACGTAGCCAGCTGCTGGAATGGGCTTCACCAGCCCGGGAGATGTGCGTACAGTGGATTGACAAAGTATTCAGACTCCAGAATAGTCTGTCTCTTGATTATCGATGTCTGGCTGTTCTCCCCTCAGCATCATTTATGATGTAGTGCTTCACTTTTAGCAACGACTTCTCTAACTTTGGACATTGAACCTCACTACGGTTTATTTTAACGTGCAGTGGATTTGGAAAGTACTCAGACCCCTTCACGTTCTGCACACTTTATTGTGTTGTAGATTCAACTTTAAATGGATACATTTGCCATGTTTCCCCATCAATCTACACTCAATAAGCCATAATGACAATAGTGAAAAGATGTTTTTGGAAAGCTTTACAAATGTATTAAAAATCTAAAAATGACACGCTCACACAAATGGACCCACATCTCCCCAATTTTACACTCTACATTGGATCCCAGTGGAATTTAGGATACAGTTCAAAATTCTGGATCTTTCATCCAGAGCCCTGCATGGTCAAGCTCCCCAATATATCATGAACGTCCTTAGGTCGTGCTCTTAGATCTGATCATTTAAATCTCCTTTTTGGTTCCTCAAACCACATTAAAGCCATGTGGGAATCGCACATTTCATGCAGTTGCTGCAAGGTTGTGGATCAGACTTCCACTATCATTGAGATCAGCAGAATCTACTGAACCGTTTAAGTGTCACCTTAAAGCACATCTGTTCAGACAAGCATTTGGGTAGTCTTGTTTTGTATTTTGTTTTATGATATTTAATTGTATTCTATATTTTGTGTTTTGATATACAAGTCAGAGAGGTGAGATCCTGTTGGTTTGGACATGTGCAAAGGAGAGATGCTGGGTATATTGGGAAAAGGATGCTCAGGATAGAGCTGCCAGGTAAGAGGAAAAGATGAAGGCCTAAGAGGAGGTTCATGGATGTGGTGAGAGAGGACATGCAGGTGATGGGTGTAATGGCGCAAAAGGCAGAGGACAGGAAGAGATGAAACAAAATGATCTGCTGTGGCAACGCCAAACAGGATTAGCTGAAAAAAGAAGAAGAGCACACAACCTTCTTCCAGATGACTTCCAAGTCTGCCACGTGCCATCTTTTGAGATGTCATCTGTGATTTTTCTCCTTGTCACACCCCCATAAAAGCTGTGACTGCTGAAGCACCCGGACACAGTTGTCACCTGCACAGCGTCTCCAATCTCAGCTTCTTCAGCTTGTAACTCCTTCACAGTTCTCTCGGTGGGCTCCCTCACTAGTCTTATCCTTCCAGGATCACTCCGTTTTTGTGTTCTAGGCAGATTTACAGCTCTGCAGTACTCTTTTCATTTCGTAATGACTGACCTAACAGGATATTCAGCGAACTGGAGATTTTCTTGTCTCCATTCTGACTGTGGATGCTACAATCTATGTATTACTAATGTACTGATACTAATATACTGATATAAGCAGTTGCCTAATATAAGTGTGTGTGTAAGCAAGAATATTTAAAGCAGGGTGACAACAACAGTTAACAAAAGAATGTTTTGTAATTACCTAAAAGCAGCCGTTAGCAAAAGAATGTTCTATGCCTAAGAATAAAAATGTGATGACATAAAAAAATAAAGCTTGCAAAAAGAGGAAACACTGGATCAAGTGTAAAAGTATTTTGGAAAAGGACACAGAGAGGTAATAAACTATATAAGGAGCCTGAAGATGAGGAAGTTAGAGTTTTTCTGACTTGCAAGCAGAAAGCTCCATACTACTCATCTGTTTATTAATTCTCTTAATAAACTAATATTGATTAATTGCACTCCTGTCATCCTCTGCGTCCTTCTTCCACACAACTCCTAACAGGAGCAGCCGAAAGAAGAAGAAGAAGGAGAAGAAGATTATATGTTTCTTATGTTTAGGTATTTCTTTTTAATCTACGTTTTATTGTTCACTGCTTTGTGAATTTTGTCTGCGATAGACGCTCTATAAATAAATGTTTACTTACTGTACTTGATAGCCAAGTGATGCCAACCCCTAAGAGTTCACACACAGACGCTGTTCAAGGTAAAATTCCTTCATCTCCGATGCCACGCTGAATGCAGTATGAGGCTACAAATTATGGCATCAGTGACGTGGTACATGGTGTCTTCTGGGAGTGACACCCAAGCACCAACGCAGAGTAAGTACAAAGCTTAGAAAAAAAAATTAAAATGGCAAAGTGTCAACCTCAAAAAATAATGCTAATAAAATTCTCTTCACTTGCAACTAAATAGTAAAAGCAAAACATTCATATGCTAACATCCTGTGATGTTTAAAGCCTCCAAAAAACCCAAATGGGCAACCAATAAAAATGATTTAAGGGTAAACAAAATTGGCAGTATGGTCCAAAATTTAACAGTGCCATCTGCTTGAGTCTTCATGTTTTCACAGGGCAAACCGAGGGGAGTGGAATTTTCTTCCAAAGCGAGTATCCAAGAGGAGGTAGAGAGCCGATCCTGTGTGACCATAACACGTCCTTTAGCATGGAGATATCACAAGTTGAGGATGATGACAGAAGACATCAAAGTGATGAAGACCGTTCTCAGGGTCACCCAAGACGTGCTGCCGTTTGCCAGGCCCAGATTACAAAGTACAACACTTCCAAGTATTTTGTCATCGTTACTCATGTCTAGTGATGAGCGTGAAATTGAATTTGTGACAAAACTGCAGAAACATTTGCGAGAAAAAATAATTGCATTTTGCTTCCAGTAAAATTTTTGCCGTAGACACAAGAAGAAAGGCATTTAGATCTCGCCTGAAGGCACTCTCATGCTTGAATTGTGTCTATCTATCTGTTGTTTAGTATTTAAATATCTAGTATTTAAATATATATTAAAGATCTCTAATAAAAATAGAAAAAATTAATCACCTGACTCATCTCCCGTCATGTGAAGACAGTTTGTTGAGCAGTCAGCTGTGTGTCATGGTAGCTCTGGTAGTACATTCTATCCTAAAGATGCATCAGATGCAGAATAGAAACGTGTTTTCATGCATTAATTCCACATGTGTCTGTGTGTCGTTTAGCATTTAAATAAAGATTTCTAGTGAAAACAAATGATAATAGTTTGCCAGTAGTGTGCATATTCTCAGCTAGGATAAGGTGCTTACGAGATAAAGGCAGGAGAAGAGGACTGGCAGCAGCGACTTTCTGTGAACTAATTTTTCCTGTGGAGAAAACACAGTAATGTGCATGATGGTTTGTTTCAGCTCGTCTCCGTGGGGAAATTATGCAACATGTCACATTTTCTGCACCTCCTCTGAGGTGATGTGAACAAGAAGAGTAAATAGAACTGATTTTTCCATTTGGGTGCGGATTACAGGCTTTAAGCAGCTACACAGAAGAACACAGGTAAACACAGACGTGTGATTGAGGGTTTTGGAAGCAATATTCCTTCTTTTCTACCCCCATAAAAAAACTTTAAAACCCCCTCAAAAATTCTTCAGTGAGTCTCACGTTTTGCAATTGCAAAATCACCAGCGAAAGAAATTTTAGATTCAGTTTCATGAAACTATGCAAGTTGAAACTTGCTAATTACGCTCCTCACTATTTGTGTGCAAACTGCATCTGTTCCTGGAATGAAAGGAATCGGGACAAAATAAAGTATCGGGGGTTCCCAATGAGATCCTTCTTTAATAGGAGTGATGGAATTAAACTGAAGGAAAAAAAAAGAATAACAAAATAAGGTCATATAGTTTTATTTCAGATATAACTCAGCCTCTCGCAAGCCATGATAAGTAGGTAAGGGTTAGTGTCAGGAAAGGCATCCAGCTTTTAAAATCACACCGAAACCAGTACTGGAAAAATCCAGTCAGAAACATCGACAGTGGTCTCCCCTCGACTTTCTCGTATGCTCAGATATGGGGATGGATACTTGAGGAGTAAACCGCAAAACAATGATTATATTTTTACTAAAAAATCTAATTAATAATATATTGAATAATTATTATAAAAGTAAAGTTGAATAAATCGGATTCTGCAGCTGCATGAATATAAGGTAAAGTACCAGTTCTGGTTAGCGGAACTAGCCCAAATGTTGATAGATGTTTGTACATAATACTTGTATGCAAAATTTGGTTGACCTAAGTGAAAGCGTACATACATACACACACACACACACACACACAGAGACAGACATAATTCCTAAAATGGTATTTTCGGACATCGAGATTCATCAAAATATTGAAATGTAATTTTTGGATGATTTCAATACTGTCCCTATACTTTATATACGAGAAAGTCAGGGAGGTCTAAAACGTTGAGATTCATCAAATCTTTGGATAATTACAATACTTTCCATGTACTTCGTATACAAGAAAGTAAAAAATAGTGACCCCATATGAAAATGGAAATAGCTACTGTCACACGTGCAAATGAGAAACAACTCCAAGGCTCAGCTGACTGTAATTCTACTCCTAGCCAGGGGTTGGCGCTGTCAATTAATGCCTCTTCTTGTTTTCCTATTGCAGTAAGAATGATTGATGGGCGCAGTTCCATGACATCACATCTGCTGAACCCGACTCTTCCTGTCTGCAGTCCTGAAAAGAATCACGTCTTCTGCTGAGAGAAGACTCTCCTGCGTTTATTTTCATCTTTTGCTAACTTCAATATACGGGTATTGCTTCAGCACCCCTACTCTTTTTCATCTTGTTTTGTCTATTTTTTGTATGATAGAAGAGGAAGAAGAAAAGAAGAAGTTTAATTTCAGAGAAAGACTACGAACAGTCTGGCTCTGTCAGACGCGATGAAAGACAGCATTCGAGGGGTGTCGACTTTCAAGGGATGGAGTGTCCAGGGTTGACCGGAGGCATCATCATCATCTTGGCTCTTCAGAGGTCTCTTCCTCTAGGACTGGAAGAAGAACAGAGGTTTGAAATCGTGTCCTAAGGCCTCTCAAAGCGTTTACCTCCTGAGCAGAGTGTCCAACAAGCTCCCGTAGCGTGAGGGTGTGACACTGGGATTATTTTTACGTAAGTGAGTGAGCATCAGGGAAATACGCTGATGGGGTAGAGTCACACCTGTTTCTTGCTTGAAGCGTAAACAAACCACTCATTTATTTTTATTTACATTTTTCTATTTTCCAAAATTGTGCATTACAACAGAAGTGTTATAAAAATAAAGTGCCCTTTCTTATACACAAAAAAAGTAGCAAAAGCAAAAAAAAAGTGTAATTGATACCTACAATACAGTCAGTCCCATATGTCACAGAAGGTGTTACTGCTGCTGTAAAACCCAAAACAGAGAGCTAATTAGAAAAATATATACTGTATATTGTGTTATACATCACAAAATTGATTAAAACAATAGGAGTTTAGCAGGAACATTGGCAGGTGCCCAGCACACTTATTTTTAAATAATAACAATAGCTCTTCTTTAATTATTTATTTGAAAGAGCCTGAGCTTTTCTACTGACACCAACAGCTTAACACTGGCATTTGTATTTTCGTATTATGGCTATTGTGACAAGATGGGTGGGCAAACAGAATGATCCCCATACCCAAAAAGACACGTGATAAATGCTAAGTTAAGGGCTGCACACCAAGAGCAGTGTGGTGGTGCAGGAGGTGCAGGGGTGGCATGAAGGTTGTGCTGCTGCCTTGCAGTAAGGAAACAAGTGTTTGTGTCCGGGGTCCTCTCTACATGGAGTTTCCATGTTCTCCTTGTGTCTTAGTGGGTTTCCTCCCACACTCCAAAGATAGGCAAGTGATACTATGTAAATTGTGCCTGTGTATGTGCTTGGTGTGTGGATACGCTCACCCTGCGTTGGACTGGCACCCTGTCTGGGGTTTGTTCTTGCCATGCACTAGTGGTGATAGGCTGCAGCCTCCTCATGACCGTGATCTAGATTAAGTGAGTTAGAAAATGACATAAAGTGACAGGACACACAAGGGAGGGTGATGGCAAAGGGCATGCAACAACTGAAAGGGCAAACAAAATTAAAGAAGTCTAAGATCCTCTGTTCCCAGCCTTGTACTCTTCAGGGCAATCTGTCTGGGTGTATACAGCATAGCCAGTCTAGGGTGCTACTTATAACAGTTAAGGGGCACACATTCCGGACACAGAGGGGGACAGTATAAAATGATAGTAATGACTGTGGTATGTACAGAAAGGGGCAGTGTCTGTGTTTGTACAAGTCTGCACACTGTGGACACCAAGGGAAAAACCCCACCCCTGTTTTCAAACTCTGAGTGGGCACCATTACCCGCTGGGCACTGTTTATGATAGTAAAAGTATGTACAATCCGTACACCAAGAGACTTGTGTTTCTTAAAGCCAGTGGTATATACACAAAGGAGCGCCTTTTGGGCCATTGAAGGGATGCCCACTCCAAACAACAAGGGGTAATCTCCCCGTTCCCTCAACCCACACACACACAGGTCTGGACTGTTTTTGGTTTGACTCCCTGTGACTCTGTAAGGTCCAGAAACTGAAAACTGGAAAGAGTGACTGACTGAGGAGGTGAGGATGGCACAGTAGTGGCATTTCATTCAAGTCTCTGTCTTGGATGATTTTCCAAGTTTGTCTTATCCCAAGGACATGAATGTGATGTTAACATTAAGGTCAAAATTTATGCAATCTCAATAAGCAGGGTGGGTATATGAGTGTGCCCTGAGGCAGACTGGCACCTCTACCAGACTTGGTTCCAGCCTCACACCCAGTAATTTTTTTTCCCAGTTTAAAGGAAAGGGCAGATTTAAAAATGTGTGGCTATAGGAGTGATGCATCATGGGAGGATGGCCACACCACATATGCTCTTTGCGAGGTCAGTGACTATGTGGGCCAGCTGCTGCCCGACAGCACAAAGCCAGTTGTTGTTGTTGTTGTTTTTATTATTTTTTTCCATTTCTATGAACTGCATAAAACTCAACTATTTAAATAATGAGCTTACACTTGGCTGGCCGCAGCGACATGCTTGAGTTACTTAGCGTGCCTTGATACATGGCTTTATGAACGCGCTTTTATCGTTAATTTAAAAAGAGAGTGGGGCTTTACATCCATATAAATTGTGAAATAAAATCATCGAGCGGCACTCTGTTAGAAGTGATCAGCAATAATTTACTTTTAACACCAGCCAGCACGTTGTAAACAAACACCCGGCAGCCAGAGGAGGAGGAGGAGAGCAAAGTTCTGGCTGCTGCAGATGGCGAGGCAGGGCGGCGGGACCCCGGTATCAAGGCTTGGAGGGGGGTTTGACACGATTTCAAGAAATTAAGAAGAATTTAATAGAGTGAAAGAAACACACCATGGGGGTTGCTGGTGTTTGTAACAATTGTTATCCTCAAATGTGGTGGCACATTGGTCAGCTCTCCTACCTTACTGCTCCAGTGACCTGAGTTCAAGTCCTGTGTTTGCAATTATTTTAAACCACTCTGACGTGATCTGTTCTCACTTTGACATTAAAGAGTCCTTCTTCTGCTAATCAATGTCAAAAAAGGTTCATCCATTGTCATTCATTGTTGTATAACAATAAAATGTAAAAAAACTTCCAAGAGGGTGAAGACTTTTTATACGTATTATAAACTGGGCCAGTATGGGTGAATGTGTGCCCAGTTTAGCCCAGAGTTGGTTCTGAAAGGTGATGGGATACGCTTCATAGCCAGGATTTTGGGCTAAGCAGGTTTGACTCCGTTAGGTTTTAAAGCAGGAATAAGAAGTGCCTATAGAGCGGGTTTGGACAGAGTTTGGGGGGAGTATGTATTACTGTCAGCTGAATCAAGCAGGTTCCTAATATGGCACACTTTATTATTTACAAGGGATTTGCACTGGAACTTCACACATCCAGTATCCTATTTTCCCAAATCCAGTGGTTGGACATGTCTATGTGGAGTTTGCATGTTCTTCCCATGTCTGGGTGGCTTTTCCTCTCCCATTTCCAAAACTGTGCATATGTCAAGTGACAGCTCTAAACTACCCTTGTATGAGGAGTGTGTGTGAGTGGGCATGAGATTGGCACCCTGTCCAGAAATGATTCCTGCCTTGTATCCAGTGCTGCAAGCCCGAGTCCACTAAGAATGTAATTACGTAATGTTATGTTCATGGTAGTTTACACTATTTTTATGATATTGTTTCATACACATTATACACTTACACACGTTTTTTGATTTCTTCAGTACCATGCAGCTATCAGTGGGGTAAGCGGTGAGATACAGTAAGCTGATGGTGTCCCGACAATGGAGAATCGCTTGGGCAGATGGCAGTTTGTGAGACACAAGTACTGTGTGAGTAGCACTGGAGCGCCACAAGGAACAGGCATGTCTTCTTTTCTGTTCACTCTGTATACCTCAGACCATAAATATGACAGCAGGTCAGGTCACTTGTAGAACTTCTCCAATGATTCTTCACTGGGGGGGGGGGGGGGGGGGTTTTGTAAGGGTAAAGGGATGAAACAGAGGATAGAAGTCAGTTGGAGAACTTTGAGAAATGTCTGCAACTTAACATCAGCAAACCAAGTGAATGGTCATTGACTTTCATGCTACTAATGAGCCTCTGTTCAGGGAGGGTGTGTGGAGGTGGTGCACCACTACAACTACATGGGGGTCCACATCAATAGCTTGGCTGGTCTCACAACAAATAGGAAGTATAGAGGAAAGGTGCAGATCGTGTTCTTTCATTGTGGGTAGTGGCGTCCTTTACAACTTCTACAATTCTGTCAAGGCCAGTGCGATTTTCTACACCGGTAACATCACTTCAAGAGTGGCCCACCAAATCAACAAGCTGATTAAGAAGGCAGGCTTGCTTATGGGACACACTCTGGACCCCCTAGTAGACGAGAATGAAGACAAAGCTGTGTGCCGTTATGAACAAATATGCACGCCTTCTCTGTGACACACTATCACTAAGGTCTATCAGCCAACACAGCATTCAGCAGAAAAGTGTCAAGAAATGCTAAGAAGGTGGGGGTTCCTTTATTATGTTGTGAAAAAAACTTTCCTCTGCATTCAAATAAATCATTCTGGGAGACCAGATGAAAATGCAGAACGGTTCTTTATTTGCACATAGATATGCACAAATGTCTCAGTCCATGGAGTAAGTAATCATTAATACAATTCATTCCCTTTTATGCTTTTCTATTACCATCACCTTGTCTAATACATTACGTCATGTGACTCTTAATATGCAGAATTCTGTCACCTGAACCAATCAACTACAGCCACCAGTAACTTTATATACAAGTCGGTTCTTCCATTACCCTAAACATCGCTTCGTTAACAGGGGTGTCCTAAGGGTTTTCTCATCAATCTTATCACTGCTTCATAATACAGGTGTTTGGGCTTTCTCGCTAGTCGGTCCTCGCTTTTGAAGGGGGTGTTCATTACTCATTTACTTCATTTTAAACTTAGCAGCTATCTTGGTGGCTCCTCTAGATGAGGCAAAAGCCTCACAGGCCCAGGCTTAAGGCCACATTTTAATAACCCTTTAGTTACCTTCAGCCCTTTTGCTTTTAATAATCAATTGTTACAACTTCATTTAAGTATATGCTTATATTAAATTGTAAAAATCAACATGTATTGATTAAAAATATTTGATTAAAATTCTACAATACCAAGAGCAATAAACCTGTATAATGCCTCACTGGGACTTCTCTCATTTCATTAGGCAAGTCCTTTTTTAATTCTTCTGTGCATTTCATGGGGTTGTTGTTGTTGTTGTAGTAACATTAATGAACTTCTGAAAAAAGTTAATGTCTATCTATCTATCTATCTATCTATCTATCTATCTATCTATCTATCT
>JANRMT010062797.1:25367140-25390303 GCA_026402145.1 Polypterus bichir lapradei | reverse complement strand
TCTATCTATCTATCTATCTATCTATCTATCTATCTATCTATCTATCTTATAGTGCATTTCCTATCTATCTATCTATCTATCTATCTATCTATCTATCTATCTATCTATCTATCTTATAGTGCATTTCCTGTCTATCTATCTATCTATCTATCTATCTATCTATCTATCTATCTATCTATCTATCTATCTATCTATCTATCTATCTATCTATCTATCCTTTCCCAGACTTTGTTGCAGTCAGTAGTTCAGCTGTCTCATGGGTTCATATCCTGCACCCACTTTTTATGCACATGGCGTCTTCATGCTCCCTGGTGTTCCTGTATTGGTTTTAATACTTGAAGACCTGCAGACTGGGCTAGCCTGGCATGTAAGTGGACCTTGTGATGGATTGCATTTCTGCCCAGGGCCATTTTCTGCCTTGCACTTGATGCTGCTGGGTTAGGCTTTACCCCTATGGCAATGACCATACATAGCCCCCCCCCCACACCTCTTTACAAAGCGCCACGAGCCATAAACTGGATTAGGCCAGTTTGTTGAATGTTATGTATGTTTTCACCCCCAGGGTAGTTGGAGCCCACACCATGCGGTGTGACCACACAGCAGGAACTGTTCCTAACATTACAAGTCATTCTCACAGCCACACTGGAAAATGTAAAGAGACCGATCAGCTTGCCCCACGACTTTATGCAGCTAAACTGCAGCAGGAGTTCATGGAGGAAAGTCATCTGCACACAGGGACACCATGCAACTTCTGCAAAGAATGCCAGTGATCATCTCAGGATCTGAGAACTGTCAGGTGGCAGTGGCCCATCTTCCAATCTTCTATGTAGCCACAACATCTTGTACTTTATCTTACATTTATTGGATTAAAAGATACATTTGGATGGTGGGCACTATGAAAGGAGCTATATGCAGTGGAACTACATAAGATACGTTACTGATGAAGAAAGCAGAAGGAAGAGAATGAAAGCAGATTTCTAGATCTGTACCATTCCTTAAAACAGTTTTTGAAAGTGAAAGGCAGTACATAAAATATGATTACTCTGTCCACCTGTATGGCATGAAAGGCACTATAAAAAGAGGACTTTTCATGTATAAACGCTCCTTTCTTTTTTATTAGTTGAAAGACAACTCTTCAGAGGAACGATGGAGGCAGTATGGCCCTGTGGTGACTTCTGTACACAAACTAAGCTGGAGTTCTCTGCCTGGGTCAGGGAGACAGATGACCCTGAAGACGTGGGGGGCAGCTAAGCAGAAGGGATCTCACATCTGCATACGCCAAGCACACAAACATGTGCTCTCCTAAAAACTGTGGGCCTCCCTTTAGGGTTGCTGTGATGTATTTGATGCTTTTTAATGGCTGATATTTGTTGTTGTCCGCTGAAGTCAGTATGCAGTATGAACAGCTTCACTGGCGCCGTACAGGACTGTCTGCTCCAGGGTGCCGCTGAAACGTAGCCCAGCCCCCCATGTGCCATTCAGTGCCATTGGGAGCACAACACTAGTGTGCCATCTAGCTGTGAAAGCCAGAACTGTCTGAAACTCTGGCAGCAATAAAAGCAGCAGAAGGTCTTAGACCAGGGGTGTTGAGGTCAGATACTAGGGGGCCGCAGTGGCTGCAGGTTTTTGTTCCAGTCACTTTCTGCTGGTAACTGAAGAGAATACTTTGTAATTGTAATCGACTTGCCTGTTAAGACTCAGACCTCTTAATTGTTTCTGTTTTGAACTAACAGCTAAAAAAATGACAGGCAAAGTGAGCAACATATGACCAGCTAAGACGGGGACCACCAAATCGAATCAATATCTTAATTGGAAGTCAATTCATGTTGTTAGTGAAACCAGTTATTTAATTCCATGGCCTGTCGGGTCCTCGTATTCTACCACCACATTTCCAAACCGATGATTTTCTTTTTTCTGAGGGCACCATCAAAATGTTTTGTGGACCAAAACTGGTAGATGCTAAGACTTTCCCCTGATGGACACACAGGTGCAAGTCAGAATAGGTTTAGCCTGTAGTGTACAGATTATGGGAAAAAAAAAGCAAATACGGGAATCTGAGACTCAAAAGGCAAACCGATTTAAATGAAGGTAAATGACGCTTGTTTTATTATCAGCCGTAATTGGCTGGAATGAAAACCTGCAGCCATGATGGCCCTCAAGGATTGGAGTCTGACACCCCTGTCTTAGATGGTCAATCAGGATCAATCCTGTCTTAAAAGATCCTTTCACATCCAGCACCTTACAAAGCACATAACAATACAGCATAAAGAAAAAGGACTCCATAATCAGTGAAACTCAAGGGAATGAGCATTAATTATGCCTGCAGTGGCCATGAAGAGCTGCACCTAAGAGTAGGGCTTAGAACTTAAGAACATTAGAAATTCAACAAACGAGAGGAGACCATTCAGTCCATCGAGCTCGTTGGTTTATCTAATAGCTAAGCTGTCCCAGAGACTCAGAAATGTCTTAAAGTTTGTAAAGGATGCTGCTTCAACTCCATGATTTAATACTTTGTTCCAGATTCCTACATCTCTTGGGCTCGATGGAAAAGCTGAAAACAACATTTGTGACACCTTCATAAGGAAAGCTTCCAAAGCCAGAGCTTAATGGTGCAGTAGAGTGTAATCAGTGCATGGCTTCTCCAGGTCTGGTGTGTACACCAACATATCCACCCACAAATTGTGCAATGGCTAATCCAGTAGTCAATAAAAAGCTGTAGCTGCTGTCCCAGGATGTGCCATCTGTCAGACGTTGACCTAAGAACGGTGACTTGGTCTCTTGGTCTGGAATCCCTGCAGATTTTATTTTTTTTTTCTCCAGCCGTCTGGAGTTTTTTTTGTTTTTTGTGTCCACCCTGGCCATCGGACCTTACTTATTCTATGTTAATGAATGTTGACTTATTTCTATTTTTTATTGTGTCTTCTATTTTTCTATTTCTTCATTTTGTAAAGCACTTTGAGCTGCATTTTTTTTGTATGAAAATGTGCTATATACATAAATGTTGTTGTTGTTGTAGGTGTTTCTAGGGGACAGTAGCTATATGTCCTGTTGGAAATTGACAGCAGGCAGGCTGGCCTTGAAAGTTCATTCCATGGGTGACAGGATCTTCAGTAAACTATACTTCCCCCACCAAGCATTGGGCATCTTAGCTGTTGTTGTCTCACACTGTGACATCTTTCGAGAGTGTTTTCTGGATTTTGAATGTGATGGTCAGGAGGATTCATCACTGAAGATGGTTCACATTTTACTCCATAGTAGTGCAGGCTACTTGACTCCGGTGCAGTTAATGGCAGCCATGAATGGAAATGACCACAGCTAGTACGAGATGCTATGAGGACACCACGTCTCTGTCAGTAATGCCTGCCGTGAAGCTTTGCTACAGCCTGCCAGCATCACTCTGCAATGTGATATGCCAGGCCGAGCAGTCATCTTCATCCGGGCCAATGATTTTGCCCCAAAGTCTCTAAAGGAGGGCTTCATCTCAGTGCTGGAGCTTAGTCTCCATAATGCAATCCAGTCTGATTGTTTCTATTTTTAAACACCCCCCCTCATGGCAGTCATAAATATGATGGCCATTGTCACACACGTGCGTATGGGAGGCAACCAGAAGGACCAAAAGAAGATAGTTCTACATAAGACCAGGGGCTAGTGGGGTGCAATAACCCTTTCTCTTTTATCCCTACAGACCAAACATGGGAAATTCTGCCTGGGGCCGCTGACATCACTTCCAGTTCCGGGCCTGCTGACATCACTTCCCCTGACCTACCGTAAAACCCAGCCAACTTCCTTCTGCGAATCAGTTACGTTTTGGACTCAATCTGTACACTACTGTGCATCCTATTTTGACTTTTGCAGCCATTAATCAAGTATACGGGTGGCTGCCCCAAACCTTTTTACGCGTCAAGGTGTATTATTTTTACAGCATATAAATGCACTCACTAGCAGAGCTCACCAAACAGATGAAGTAGACCACTTTTTACACAACTACTGCTGGGTTCAACTGTGTCTTTATTATTTTATTGAAAACTTAATTGGAGAGCCTGGTTAGAGTAGAGAATTGTAATTCTGCTCCTGGAGGCTTGCTGCAGGCTTTCATTTCACCAGTTTCTTGACAAAAGAGACACTGCTTAGCATGTGCACATTGTGTTTTGAGGGCAAAGAATTATCAGCTGCAACATTAGTAATAATCCAACATCAATAATGATAATAATGATAATCCTTTATACCAACAGCCATATGCCTTTATAATGCCACGCTATGCTCTTTTATCTTTAGTCGAGATGTTTTTCAGATGTTCTCTAATTTTTTAGTAATTCTGCTGTGTATTTGAGATGAGATGTTCTTGTTTGTTAAATTTTTTTATTTATTGAGCTTCTATAAAAAGCTATATTTCTCCCTTGGGACAAAACAAGTGCTATCTATCTTTTTGCCTACAGTGGAGTAGCATAAGAGACAAAGACAGCAAAATAAAATTAAACGATTACCAGGACTGCAGTTCTCTTTGACTACAGCGCTAAAGGCACAAGCATCTTGCAAATGGGCACACGTTAAAATGGCACAAATATGGTTTTCCATCGTTCACAGCTATTAATGACTTGATGATGATTATACTCGTCACATTTGCTCCTGATGGGCTAAAAATATTCTCCATAGCCGGTCACTTTACTAGAAAAAACCCAGACTTTGTGCTTTGATTGGATGATGATAGTGCGCTTTTGCATGTTTTAATGAGGGCACAGTAAACCTGAATCAAAGATAAACATTTAAAGATAATTGTTATACTTTGATTTCATTGAATTTTGTGAATATATGAGGCTAAAAAGTTTATTTAAGGGACTTAAATGTAATTTATGTGCTTTGTATGGACTGACTTGATAAGATCGTGATTGTACTGTCACCATCACTGTCAGCTACCTGTTAGGCCACTGAGCTAAATTGAGAGCTCACTGGTAAAACTTGCTAGTCAGTATTTTTTTTTTTTACTTATGGGACAGAAATGTAATCTTTTTAGAGAAATGTGAAATACAAAAAAAAAAACAAAACAGAGAAAGTCTGCCAGTACAGCCTAATTGCTTAGTGATTTCTAAAAATGCCATATGTCAAGCATATATTTTTTTTCTGAGACAGTCTTGCTTCTCTCTCGTTTTCCACATCTTTCTACACACAAATCTGGCTGTGATGATTCCACTCAATGCATCTTTGAAGACTCTCTAATGTGAGCTGACTAATTTGCAGATGTTTTGCACTGTAAGCAATTTGTAGTTTGTTATATCTCAGTCAGGGTTCGTCACCTGCCTGGAGTTCCAAGTCGTGTTTAATATCCTTTTTTTTTTTGTTCTTTGTTGAGCCATTACTTTTAATGTCAATTATCTGCTGTATTTTCTTTGCTCGTGTTATATTTCTTGTGTTTCGTGGGTGGTACCTCCAAGAGGTGGAGCCCCCTGCAAGTCGCGGCCAGAAACTGTCCTCCACAGTATACACAGTCGACCCTCGATATACAACCAGCCTGACATGTGTACAACTTCGTTTACGACCAAAATTTTTGTTTTGAATTCCGACCAACGTCTTGCGTTACGTCCCCAATGCGGTCACACGTATCCACATGTGCAATTGTAAATAAACAGCCGAGAGCGTTTGTAAGCATCAGTCAGAGCCCAGATACATGTGTTTGCAGATGTAATTGCAGTCAGTGCAGTGATTTATGTAATTTATTTCGATAATTGCTAAGGAAGGAAGAGAAGGTAACGAAGGTAAAGAAAGCGATCACAATCGAAACAAAGAAGGAAATTGTGCGGAAATATGAGAGTGGCGTTCGTGTGACCGATCTCGCTAATATGTACAGTATGTCGATATCCATCATCTCGACAATTTTACAAAGAAAAGATTTGTATAAGGAAGCTCCTTCAAAACAATAACCACCTTCCATTTCATTCTCCTCCTCCTTTCCTGCAAGCCAAAGATGTCAACATAAATGGTGAGTACAGTATGAAATTGTTGTTTCTGGCAGGCTAAGCACTTTATATAACTTTTTGGTTAGTACATTAGAAAAATTATTGGTGTTTTTGGTAAATTATGCACATTATACAACCCTTTTTTATTATGAAAAAGTTTAAGTAAGTGTAAGTGTTGCTGTAGGAGGTTCGGAACGCATTATGGGTATTTCCATTACTTCTTATGGGAAAAACAGTCTTGAGTTACAACCAGCCCTCGCAAACAAATTGAGTTCGTAAGTCAAGGGTTCACTGTACATCTGGAGGGTCTCCCACAGTTCCCCTGGGGTTCATTGTGAAAGCACAAGGGAGTTGGTGAGTTTACTTGTGTCTATGGTTCTTCTGTGATTTATTGGATTTCTGGATATTCCGACCTGTCCTGGATTCCGTTTTGGGACTGCATTTTGCTTTGGATTGCTTTTATGGTTTCAGGAAACTCCTTTATGCTTTTTGTGCTCTTTGAAGCGTTACAGTATTACAGAGCATTTGTTGTGAAAAATAAAATCTTTTTATGTTATAATGATTCTGTGTTTGCCCCCATATCTGCCCCAGTGGGCATTTTTGGAAGTACTTTTGGGACTTGCGTGTTTTGGGACTCCTAGTTCATAACACAGTTTTCATGTAGCTGGTATTCATGGTGGCCTATCAGGACGCATCCATCTGATTAATGAATATTTATTACTTTTGCCAGTTCAGGATGGATTTTGGTATACAGTCATAATGGATTTCAATCAATTGCAAAAACTAATTTGAGCAATCAAACAATAAATCGGATATGAGCCACAAATCATAATTGAGTCACATTTAACTGGAGTCAGAATGCAGCTTTAGTAGTCACCGCTGCTTTTGAATTTTCAATCTATTTTTGACATCATAACTTTTCCCTTGCATTGCTCTGAGATTGTGGGGCATTTGCCCCTCTGCCCCTATAGACAGTGGCTGTGCTGCTTGGGCTTAATGAGGTGTTTCCATTTGATTACAAATCTTGTTTCTGTAATCTATGGGACTCATTGCACTTGCGACTTTTACTTTTGTTAAAATTGTTCGAATTTTCGCTAAAACATATGTTTGATTGTCCTAACGATTTCTTGGTTTTGGAGTTATTCGGTGCAAATAAAATACTAATGAACATGTTTCTACTCTAATTAAATATTTTTAGCGCTGTGTGTTTTACTTTCAATAGTTTTTAATGAACCAGTTTTAATGTACCCTGCCATCCATCTGTTAACCTGGGTAATTCAGATAAAGAATTGAGAGGGGCAGCACTGAGAAAAATGAAAGGAAAAAAACCCTGCATCCACTACCCCCTCACTCCTAATGCAGGACCATCTCAGATTTGATAATCCACCTTAGCTGCATGTCTTTGGTGGAAAAACTGTAGGACACTTATATGGTCAAGGGGAGAGCATGCAAGCAGAACACTGTCCATATTCAAGCCAACTAGTCCTAAGGGGCTATGAGACAGAGAAGAAATGTTCAACATTTTATCATAAGTACTTTATTAAAAGAACTTCTTCATACCAATCGATCACAGCTCCAAATGGTGCCAAGACAGTTGCCTCTTATTTATTGGTATGCTATTGCTCACTTGCTCAAACAGCTCTGTGGTACTGATGACTTGTTGCTGCTGCCTCACAGATTCAGCCTCCTGGAATCAAATACCCGTGCCAGGCCATTGGTTGTGTGAGGGGTACATGTTCTCCTGTGACTGTGTGGGTTTTCCTCTCAGTACGTCTGGATGGCTAATTAGTAACTAAACTGGCATCATTGTTACGGTACTGCCATGGTATCCTCAGCTGTTTCCTGCTTTGTACCCATCTGTATGCTGAAAGGCTGAATTGAATTAGGAAGGCTGCAGAATGTACAGTATATATTTATGCATTGTGATTGGTTGGCATCCCGAACAGGATGGCGCATGATCCATTACCTGGCCACGAAATCATTGTAATGAATGGCCATAAAGAATGGCAGGGTATTCCCTGCCTCAGCCAGAAGACTGGCAAATACCATCATGAAAGTGGGTACACTGGTGTCCAGGCAGGGATGGAGCAAAGACCCTTACCTAGCCAGGAGGCCAGTATAATAAAGGGGCGTTGGGAGGTGACTTATTTGGACCATTGTCCCTTCCAACATGCTAAGTGGAAGAATTCCTGGCCTATGTTACCCGTAAGGGTACCATCGGGGCTTGCTGGGAGTTGTAGTCCCATAGAGCAGCCCTGTTAAGTTCCATGGGTGCTTCTAAGGGGTGCTGCAGTAGTTCATGATTCCCACGTTTGGGGCTTCCACCTGACCTGGAAATGCTCCCTACAGGTAATGCACTGGCATCGTAAGTACTGAGATACAAGGAGCCGCCCAGTAGAGTTGGAGTAGAGTGTGGAGGATGAGCAAAGCTTACCTGGGAGGAGTGGAGGAGGTGAAGAAAAGATAGAGAAGAAGAAGAAGACAGAATTGTAATTTCTGGAATCTGATTGAGGGTATTTGATCAAATAAATTATTATATGAACCTGGAACCTGTGTCTGTGGAGCTGTGTCTGGGGTTTAGGGCTCCTTGGCACCCCCTACAGGGCAGGGTAGTGGGCCAGCTGAAGTGATTATTAAGCGCAATGCAGTAACAATCCCTGGATGAAGTGCCAGTCCATTGCAGTGCACCAACACACACACACACACACACACACACACACATGAAAACAAGGGCCGATTCAGCAATGCCAACCATCCTAACCTGCAGGTCTTTGAATTATGGGAGGAAACCCACACAGCCATGATGAGAACATGCAGACTCTACACAGGGAGCACCCGGGATGTGAACTCCCTTATTGCAAGGCAGCAGTGCTATGTACAGTGTATATGTGCAGTATACTGTATGTGTGCATGTTAACAAGCTCCTCGTTAAGGAAAAAGCAATTGATTTAACATTTTTAAGGACGTGCAAGTTCGACTGATTGGTGAGTCTAAACTGGCTGGATGTGAGTGAGCACGGGCATATGAGAGAGTGTGCCCTGTGGCATCCCATCTGGTCCAGCCCCTACCATCACACTGTATTGGAATAATTAGGCTTGGAAAATTAATGAATGAATCTTAAAAGAATTGTGAAATGAAATAAAGAAATAAATAATGTGAGGAATGAGCAGACTTCTGTGCACTAACAGCTGGGATCTTGGCAGATTTCATGCAGAAATAAATGACTAAATTATTATGGCTAATTTATGACACTGTGGACAGAGAGCTGAAGCAAACTCTCTAATTCAATCTGAGATGAGTGTCCAGTGCAACATATATTGGGAGGTGACGCCTACCGTGATAGCACTGGGGTGAATCCCTGGGTGGGATGCCAGTCTATCTCAGGACATCTTCATGCAATCACCCACCTTCACTTATCTGGGGCCAATTTCAAAGTAACAAGAAGACATACAATACACGGTCATTTAATACACGGTGATACTGCATTTAAGCTTAAATGGACGAGAGTAAAGACAGTCTTGAAAGACGCCTCTTGGGAGGTCACTTTGTGCCCCCAGGCTAGGACTGGCAGCTTCTTTTTCCTGTTTGGCCTCCAGCCATTTAGCAGTGCCTACCAGGTGTGCTGCTGTGATTTAGCAGCAGAGCTTCACTTTCTTGCTTTCCAGATGATTCAGGATGAGACGAGGAAGCCTCTGCATTGACTTTTTATCCAAGACAGGGCCGAATTGAGTTCATCAGATGGCATCCCACTAAACACAAATGCCCAAAGTGATGGAAGTGGAACGGGATGGGGCCAACACAATGAGGTGGCAGTGCTGCTCTGACTTGCTTATAAGACATTAGTGCTTTTTTTGGGCACCCATCTACCAAGGGGTACACTCACTCATACTGGGTGCCATTTTCTGCATTCAGTATAAAGGGGTCAAACTCTAAACTTCATTCTGCAAGGGCAGAATAAATAACAACTCTTTTGTGTTGTGTTCATAAGAATTACTTACGAATGCTTTGACACCCCCCGACTCACGGGTTTGAGAAAACCCCCACATATGACATAGTGTTTGGTGTGTCTTGATTCAAGATGTTGAGCTTTTTGGAGGTCTCCTTAATTTCTGGCCCTCTAGACCCAAACAGAAACTTATTTTTAGGTCATTTTTTAGACAATATTTTGTGCAGGAAACAACAGTTTTATGATAAAGAGAAAAGCAGTAGGTGTTTTCAGCAAAAAAAAAAAAAAAGATCAGAAGGGCTTGAAGTTCTGCACACCCCTGGGGGGGTTCACCTCCTAATGGGATATGAGGCGTCAAAGTTACTCTAGAACTTCAAGAAAATGGGGATCAATAATATAGGCATGCAGATTGTCATTTTATGTTATTTTGAGGTTGTTGATCACAAATATGATAATACTAGCTACATGTGGTCTTTGGGACAAAAATAACCCAAAGACCCCTAGCAGTTTTTAAGAATTACCCAGTGCAGAGGACGTGGACCCACCTTGTGCTTGCAGAATTCCTGGCCCATGTTACCCGTACAGAGCTTGCTGGGAGTTGTAGTCCCATAGAGCAGCTCTGTTGAGTTCCATGGGTGCTGCTAGGGGGTGCTGCAGTAATTCATGATCCCTACTTTGTGGGGCTTTCACCCACAGCCTTTCGTAAGAAGACACTGGCGATACCATATATTAGTCGTATTGCTTGTATAGCAGTCCTGTTAATCTTTGTCTCGAGAAAATGCCTCCAGATAGGCAATGTTTTTAGTGAAAGCTTCAAGTCTTGCCGTCCGTTGCTGAGGTGTTTCATTTGCACGTTGTTGAGCCGCGGCGCTTGCTTCATTTCAAAGTTGTGTGTCTCATCATCTGTGTCCTTAAGGAGGTGTGAGATGGTATTTCAGGGGGTGTAACAAAAAGGAAGGTTAGACGCAACCCCTGCTGCTTACACTCAGCCCACCTCTCCTGCTGGCAGTCCTGGTAGTAGTGCAGCAATTTCAACTGTGCAGCTCATCAGTTTCTGAACCGCAAGTGAAGGGGTTATCAGGGAACAAAACTCGTCAACCGTGTTTCATTGCCAGTCTCCGGCCCCCCAAACCTCTTGATCTTTGATCGTGTGGCATTTACTCAATGGCGCTTGATGATTTGCAGGATGCCCGAAACTCCAGATCATTACTTAAGATTCTAAGCTTCACGGGTGACATATTTAGATTATTGGAATTTTAATGGGGAATTGTTCAATTTATATATACATTTAGTGCACTGAGTTAAAAGCTTATTATTTTAAGTTCAATTTGTTCACCTGCAGTACTGTATGTGGTTTAAAAATTAAAAAAAACATTGACCTCTTCAAATGTGATATTTATATTTGTAGGGGGTGCAAACATAAATCAAACATTTTCTAGGGGTGCAGTGCATAAAAAAGGGTGGGAGCCACAGCCTGAAGGACGAGGCATTGCCAAGTGTGCGTGTGTGAAAGTCACCATACAACGTAAGATGTGATTACCCTGATCAGTCCACCTTATTGATGTGGCTGGGAGCCCTGGTGGGATTTGTCTGCAAATCCCCACGATGCGGTGGTAACCTCCAAAGGATTTGACTTGACGCCACAAGCCGCTGTTTTCTCGTTTTTCTGCCAGATCAGCATCCATCTGTAGGCTGCTTAGCGAATCCCTGCAGCTGTCAGTTTAATAAATGAGAGGCCCATGAGGCTCTACGACTGAAGCTTTTTGAAAATTTAGGTAGACTCGATCTTACGCCCACCCACGACCAGATGCTTTTGTTCCATCCTTTGATTGTATGCATCCTGGAAAAGTGAAGGAAATTGGCTTTCCATTTACCCCCGCAGGACATGGGATCTGGAGAGCTAAATTTCAGATGTCTTTTCAATTTAAAAAGAACTGACCTCCAGTTTTAGGTAATTCTCATCTTTGCTTTTACATAAGCTGCTCACCAATGGTTAGCAGGGGAAAGCAACAGTTTTCTGAGGACAATGAAAAAGAAAGTGAAATGTTAGACTAGCAAGAAGATCAAAGAGGAGAAACCCACCTGAAAGTGGACGAGTACAGAGTGCAGCAGAGCAGCGATGGATGGTCCATAAAGTGGTTGGCTTTTGGGAGACTGTGATGCCCCAGGTGCCCGTAGCCTTGGGCATCACCAGTTCTTGGAACATCGAAAGCCAAGAAACCAAGATGGACTTGTGTAGCAGCAATGTAGGGTGCGAAAGGTGCTTAGTGCAAGTTTATTCATAAATAATCCAAAACGGCATTGTAAATGCAGGTGCAAATATCTTCAATAAATAGGTCACAAAATCCACAATGCAAAGAAGGTTCTTAAATCACAGCACTAAGTTAAATCCTTAAATAAATAAAAACAGAGGTTAAAATGGGACTGAATCGCACCTCATGCTGTACTTGTGTGCACTTTCTCTCCCAATAGTCTACCGAGACCCCAGCAATTACAGCCATCCCTATTCTATCTCTTTTCCTGACCACCTCTTCCAGTTTCCAGGCTCGGCTCACACATTCCGACAGTTTTCATCAGTTTTCGCAGGTGACCCTCGATCTCCCAATGCTCCATCATCATGGCCGTCTTAACAGCATCATAGGTCCCGGGGCAAAGTAAAACACTGGGACCCCAGTTTTGATAGCAAAACAGAAACATACATAGGCATCAGAAAAAAAAAAGTGGGTCTCTATGCTCATGGGGCCCCCGGGTAACTGCCCAGCGTGCCCATGTGTTAAGACGGCTCTGACCTTCAGCTCAGTACAGAAGATTTCATTAAGAGTTCCATTCCCATCAGGGCTTCCCCAGCTGCAATACCTCCATCCCACCATTCCACTGCCCGATTCTCTTTTCCTTTCTGTCTCGGTGTTCCTCGATTTTCTCCCCTTTGTTCCCTTTCATTCAGACTCTTTATAGCCCTGTGAGCGTAGATGCCTATTTGACAAGCCATGGAGCACCAGCTGAGCCGAATGCATCCTTGCATGTGACAATCAGACAATCGGGCACTTTCCCCAATTAAGCGCTCCATGGCTGTTTGGCATTCCTCCCCTCCACAGAGTCTGAGCTGCGCTGATTTTGAAGGAATACCTGTGCCGATCTGCCACGGACCCCCAGACACGCTTCATCACAGAGACTGATTTAGTTATAAGATATAAAGCCCTCATACAGACGGTGTTGTCTGGGGTACGGTCATGACCAGTGAGCGACAAGTCAATCAAGTGGCCATTTGCAATTCGAACTCCATACTAGTGGTACCTGGCAATAATGGATGCCATTTAGGCCAGAGGATGTTCAGGATGTATGGACAGTGTGAAGGACAGCCGGGTCCCATGCCCGGCAGGAACGCCCCTACTGCTTATGTTACGGGGGAGCCAACCATGGGCACTCCAGTACCTCCCCCGGGACGCTTGGTGGCAGCCTCCATGGTTGACGGTGATTCCCCAACCACCTGCAGGGCTCCATGAAAGATGGAGTCCTCCACAGCCGGGTTGGGGGCTCGGATGGCCGCTAGTGGGAGCTGCATGGACTCAGCAGCCTGGCTGGACTGAATCTTCACCCCCACCCGGAGGTGCAATTAAGACCAGGTGGTCAAGCACCTGGAACACTTCCGGGTGGGTTATAAAAAGGGCCAGCCACCACCACTCGAGGAGCCAGGGTCGGGAGTAGGAGGACTAAGCTTGAGGAGGAGTGGTGGAAGAGAAGGATTGTTGGTTGTGTTATTGTGCTTTGGGACTGTGTTTGGGCTGTGTGGCACGGGGAAGACGTTTCCCACAGCTGAAGAAACAATAAAAGTCTTTGTACTTTTTATACGTGCCTCCGTGTCTATCTGTGTCGGGTCAGGCGCCTATATAGCGTCTTTCACAGTGGCGTAGCCGGCAGGATGCTCCACCTGGGTCGAGGTGGGGACCTGCATTCCAGAAATTTTCTGTGAAAGGCCCGGCGCAACAGGGGAGCCCACCCACGTGCCGCAGGGGCGGCGTGCACCCAACCCCACAGCAACGAAGTGCTGTATGGACCATTGGGGGTCAATTGACGGACTTTGTAGTTAAGGGGCGGCTCACCGACGCGGAGCCCAGGAGAGGGGCTGCTGAGAAGGAGAGGCTGTGACTGTAGAAGCCGCAGCAGCAGCGGAGTTGCCCGGAAAGACGCTCTCCAGTGAGAGAGGAGAGCAAGAAGGCCGACCAAAAGTCCCTCCTCAATACAGGCACGGGATTGGACAGCGTGTCCTGTTCTCTCGCCAACGGTTGGTCGAAGGCGAGAGCAGGGAATGTCCGTCCCGTGCACCCAGGACACCCGAGTGGGCCGCAGGGAAAGGCCCATAGAGAGCAGTCCGTCGGTGGAACCCCGCACAAGGTAAGCCCACCGCCGGCTGCTTCTCTCTCCTTGGCGGCTGTGTTACAGGAGCTGCAAGACGAACTGCGCCTTGTGCTGTCACCGCCGGCCAAGCGATGTGCCCTCCGGGCGGAGACGCTGGACTCAGGAGGGATGGCAGTGACAGTGAGTCGAGCGCCGCAGGTGGGAAAGGATCGGCGCACTGCAGGAGCTCCTGGACGGAGAGGTACAGCGGGGAAAGTAGGTGAGACCAACCCCGTAAAGTTCCGGACGCCAGCGGGGCCGGGTCTGCGCTCTTACAATGAGCAGATCCAAGCCACCGCGGCGTCCCAAAGTAGGTGGAGAAAGCGGCTTGGGGAAGCCAGTTCCTCCGACATGGGAGGACGTGTCGCTGGGTGCGCACGTCCCGTGAAGGGCTGTCCTCTGCGAAGGCAGAGGAGAACCCCGCAGCGCGGGAGGTGGACTTACCGCATGGGGAAGCCGAAAGAGGGAGCAACAGAGGGCCGATCGGAGCGGAGAACGTTGGCCCAGCTGAGAGGACGAGCCGAGGGGCTGCGTCAGGGCAACGTCCCCGCCCCTTGTTTTTCTATTTTATTTACAGGCTCGGGCCCTACCCTGCAATGTGTCGGCTTGGCGCCGAGGTGTCTTCGTCCTCGCGGAATGGTCCGCTGGTCCCGGGAGGTCCCAGCTAGCGGGAGAGTACTGTCGCAGGTGGCTGGGTGTGGTCAACAATCAGCCACCTACTTAAGGAGCCGCCGCCCTGCAATCAAGGCTGGAGTCGGGTGAGGAGTAAGACAAGGTCGTGGCAGAGGAGGTGAGGAGAGGCCCGTGTGTTTATGTGTTAAGACAGTGGCTAGTGAGAGCCTGGACTTTGGGGACCTGGGGGTTTGGTGGTGGTGCACTTGACTTTGTACTGTAATAGTGTAAATAAACGTGGGTGATGGCTGAAACGGTGTCCGCCTGTGTGTGTCCAGGCCGCTATCTTTCACAACAGGTATTTGAGCCAAATCTGCTTGACGGCAATTAGTAACAAGCATGGGCGGACGGTGACGTGAGCCTTTACATGTATGTCGCCCTGTGCGTGTGTGCAAGTGTGTATGTGTGTGATGAGCTTTTCGCCGCTCAACTTGAAACCTCATCAAAAGAGTGTGTCTAAAAATACAAAAAACAATCTCATTTTATACATCTAAATCCTACAGAAATGACATCTCGGTGTTTTACTACCAGGAAGTGTTTGACTAAATGAGATTTTACTTTCTTAAATGTGCTCAGCAATCGCTGATCCTATAAGAAAATGTCATGCTTTCAGTGTAAACGAGGCACATCCACTAACAAAGCTGTCACATCTGGATGCCACTGTGCTATTGTTATCGGGAATGATGCTCTTCCCTGTGTTTAATCAAAGAGAAAAAGAAAAAGATTTGCCTCTGTGAACATCAAAAGCAGACATTCATCTTTCTGTCAAGAACCGACAAATTAATCTGCAGGAGCCAGATCAGGTCCTAGCTATAGGGCTGGTCGTTTCAGTGCCATCGTGTGTCAGGAACAAGCAGGGGAGATCTGGAGAAGAAACCCGGAAAGGATGAGGGTTCAAGAGGACCTGCATGTTTAGGAGGAAGGCAGTCATAAGCTGAAGAAAAGACTGAAAATCAGAGGCACGGGCATCAGAATCTTATAAGAGCCACCAGAACCCAAACTGCAATATCAGGGTGAATGAGCCAGAGCCACAGAAACTGGGATCTCAATGAGTTATCCTTTTTGAGAGAGAGAATATCAGAGAATATCAAGGAGGGTCATCTTAAAACTGTGACCCACTGGCGGGGACCTAAATGAGTTACCATATTTATACATTAAAGGTGGTCTTTGAGAAAACTAAAGACTGTATGTAACATATTTTGAATATTGCTGAAGTAGGCTACTTTTAAAGGTCCAAGGTCCAAGTTTGACACCCCTGGTCTACGACAAGCAGTACAAAGCAGACATACAAAACCTGGGTACTAGCGTAGTCACAAAAACCACTGACAAATTGTTTTAGGGTGATCTACATAAATTAATTAAAGGGGAGTACCGTGTATTAGAAAATTAGAGGTGCTAGAGGAGGTACCATAAATCCAGGTTGTGGCGAGTCGCCATAAATGAGAGATGTCATAGCAGAGTGCCATTATAAAAGGGAGACACTATACTGGGGCTAGGTGTCCACCTTACTAAACCCACCAAAACACCCCAACATACAAGTGACATTACATGAAAATGTCCGTGTCCAGAAGATCAGTCTGACAGCCCCTGTAAACTCTGAGACCGAAGCTTGTGTTGTTTCCATTAATGAAAGCTCCAAAAATCCCTTTCCGATTGTGCCAGCGGCAGAGGAGAAAATGAAAGGAATGGAAGGCAAACAGAAAATATCATCTTCCTGATAAGGGGGGATTAGAGCCAAGGCTTTAAGCCAGTGAGTGATTTTTGATTTTTTTTTTCTTTTCTTCCCCGTGTACCCTGGTAACTATTATGTGACAAGTGCTCTGGACAAACCATTTTCTAGTTCTTGACCTTTTCACAAAATCTGTTATCACTCGAAGCGACTCGGATTGCTTGCGGCCCACACCGGCAGCGGCTTGTGTAAAGTTAATGTCTCATTCCAACCTGCACTCCAGCGATCACCAGCTAACAAGACTCTAAGAGGCTCGCACGTCAGGGAAGAACCAGGATAACTTAGCATCATTTTCTTTCTTTGATTAATGTGATTTGGCTGAGTAATCAGCATGCCGTAACACTCACAATACGAACAAATGAGTCCCTCTGAGGTAATCTTAGGTTAATGGAACACAGTGAAGAGCAGAGACCTGGAGGCACATCAGGGGTGTCCGACTCAGATAGAAGATGACTTATGATATCCAGGAAAATGAAGCTCAGTACTCTTGAAATGGAAAAGCATTACAAAGCCTCAGTTGTTCACTGGGAGCTCAAAACTGTGATGGACAAAAGGTTTCCAGTGATTTACGGTGCACAGGGAGGAATCAGAGAGGCAATGAAGGAGAAGGAAAGACTTGCAGCTCCCATGCAGCACAAACTGCTCGTGAGATGCCACATCTAACACACTGAGCATGCGTGTCACATCAGGGTGGGACCCTGTGGCACACATGTGGCACTCAGGCCCAACACAAAATTGCACATGAGCCTACCATCTATATCTATATCCTTATCCTTGTGCCTGTCCGTGCTCGATAAAAACAATGGTTGCCACAATTACCTTATCCCTCTACAACAATAGCGAGGAATCTGTGTTCCTAGGCTTATCTTCAAGTCTTCAGTTCTTCAATGTGACCAGTTATCGACTGTGGTATTTGACTGTTTATACAGGGCATACTTTGTTAGTCACCGAAACTGCATTATGACGCACCATTTTACACCTCTTTATCCTTCACTTCAATGTAAGCCTCCCGATAAAATGAAAAGGCACATACAGCCTACCCAAGAAAAACAGTCTCATCGGCCTACATACTCACACCAACGCACAGAAGCAGCAACATCGACATCACACCAGACCAACCAGCACAGTAAAGATGTGTCACAACAAAGACAACGTATGACAAACCACAGAGCGACATTTTCTGAAGATCAGCAGCAGCAAGTCTTGCACCTAGACAGTGATCGAAAAATGAATTACACACACAACCTTTCTGAAGAGCAGCGGCAAACTGCCAGACAACAAGAAACATTACGACGGATTCCATAAAACCGAGAACTCAAAACAAGATATTCCCTTTATATTACGATGTAGGCAATTTCCTGTTTGTTTACCATATTGTCACCAAGTCACAATGATAAACGTTTAATAACACCGGAGTTTATTTGCCAGGCCCTGTTTTATACACCACATTTTCCAGAGTTACATTGAAACCCGGGTTAAACGTACAGGTCCTTGGGGGTTACACACAGGGGAATATTTTCGCTGACAATATCGTTTATGCAACAAATTGCGTTTTCCGATAATTATTACAGACGTTGGTATACTGACGGCCTCACTTCACACATACTGTCTTACATGTGCCCTGCATTTCCCTTCTTATCCAACATGTTCTGTTAACCTGTTCATGTTACTATGACTCTAAGCTATCAACTTCCAGGCAGTGTTCAGAAGCCATTAAGAAGGCTAACAAAATGTCAGGTTATATAGCGCCTTGACGTGTGGAGTACAAGTCACTGGAGGTTCTGCTCAAGCTTTATAACACACTTGTGAAGTCCTGTGTGCAGTTTGGGTCTCCAAGCTACAAAAAGCACATAGCAGCACAAGAGAAGGTCCTGAGAAGAGCGACTAGGCTGATTCCAAGGCTACAGAGGATGAGTTATGAGGAAAGCAAAAGAAGATTAAGAGGAGACCTGACTGAAGTGTTTAAAATTATGAAGTGAATTAGTCCAGTGGATCGAGACGGTGACTTTAAAATGAGTTCATCAAGAACACGGGGACACAGTTGGAAACTTGTTAAGGGTAAATTTCACACAAACATTCTGAAGTTTTTCTTTACACAAAGAACGATAGACACTTGGAATAAGCGACCAAGTAGTATGGTAGACAGTAAGACTTTGGGGACTTTCAAAACTCGACTTGATGTTTTTTTGGAAGAAATAAGTGGAGATGACTGGTGAGCTTGTTGGGCTGAAGGGCCTGTTCTCGTCTAGAGTGTTCTAATGTTCTAATGTTACACTTTGTATTATGACCCTTCATGCTGTTGTAAGTGACTATAATAACATCCCATACTAATCATGTGACTATTCTAATATTGAGTCCTCTCACAAGTCACTGCTTATTAAAATGATCTCCTTTCTTACTGTAACGTGTGATGTTCTTCTCTCCCTTATCGTCATTTCATTAACGCCTTTATTCTTGCGAAATTTTCGCCAGCACGATTTGCTAGTATACTGTACATATAAAATCCAACGTCTGTATGTCTGCCCAATTTTCACGAGAGAACTACTTATCAGATTTAACGTTTTTTTCTATAATTTGCTTGAACATCCTGGTTGATTTTGCAACTTCTCTCATCACACTAAGTATCATAGTTCGCTTGTGGTACTGATTTTTTTGCAGGAACCCGAGAGACAGGCTGCGGGCTGAGGGGAGTCAGACGGAGTCCTCCTAACTCACACGCCAGCCTCCATTTGAGTCGCTCTACCTCTCGCCACGTGTTGGAGTGCACCTTGCCTTCGCTTAGCTAGCGATAGCTATTTGTTCAACAGACATTATAATCTACAGATTGTTAAGGAGTAACGTTGGACGTTTTTGAGGGAGAGTTCAGAGCTCCGTGTGTTTTAGAAGGTACCTGCTGATTTCCAGACATATCATGGCCACATGCTTTTCTCCCCACGCGAGGGGACGTTCTCCCGTCAGAGCTGAACACGATCAGATACAGTACCAGCGTTTGACGCTAGAGTGTACCTACGTTCCGCTTGGCCAGAATTCCATTTTTTTTAATTGATTTTTTAAAGTCTGTCCTGCTTCACTTCCACGTGGATGGAGCGCATGGGACAGCTAGTATGAAATAAATGTGGGACTCGTGTCACACAAAACATATTTAAAGTCAAAGCCACATGAGGCACGTAATACATACAGGACTTCATGCACTTCTAGAAAACAAACCTGCTCATATAAGGCAGTGAGGCCTAAGTGTCCGTGGTGTTGTCAACACCTGTTAGTGTAAAGTCATTGACAGAGTTGAGGCCAGGAGGTCAGTATGACTTGATTTTTTCCTGGATCCCCAAATTTAACTCTTACAAAGACAGATTAAGAAACGAGGGAAGAGGGAAATGCCAGTACAGTGGCTGTGGATATCTGGAGGCAAACAGGCACAATAACTTAGATGTACCCATTGGGTGACATGATTGGAATGTTTTAACTTAGGAAGTGAACTTGGACAGTGGATTCCTATCTGTTACTTTAAAATTAACCAGCAGTGCTATCCATCTAAGATGAGCTGAAGTTTAACTAATCAACGTAGACCTCAGTGATAACTTTAACTGGCCACTTTATTAGGTACACCTGTTCAACTACTTGTCAATGCAAATATCTAATCAGCCAGTCAAATGGCAGCAGCCCAATGCATTCAGGCCTGTAGACATTATCAAGTCAACCTGCTGAAGTTCAAAGTGAGTATCAGAATGGGGTAGAAAGGTGATTGAAGTAACTTTGAACTTGGCATGATTGTTGGTGCCAGACGGGCTGGTCTGAGTATTTCAGAAACTGCTGGTCTACTGGGATTTTCATACACAACCATCTCTAGGGTTTACATAGAAGGGTCCAAAAGAGGGAAAATATCCAGTGAGTGGCAGTTCTCTGGGTAGAAATGCCTTGTTGATGCCAGATGTCAGAGAAGAATGGCCAGGCTGGTTCACGCTGATAGAAAGACAATAGTACCTCAATTAACCACTCACTACAACCGAGATATGATGAAGAGCATCTCTGAACTCACAACATGTTGAACCTTGAAGTAGGTGGGCTACAGCACAGTACAGGAACCTACACCAGATGTCATTCCTGTTAGCTAACAACAGGCAACTGAGGCTGCAATTCGCACAGGTTTACCAACACTGGACAATAGAAGATTGGCAAAGCAGGCAGTGTGGTGTAGTGATTAAGATTGGACTGTAAACCTTGAGGTTATGGGTTCAGATTCCACTACTGACACTGTGTGACCATGAGTAAGTGACTTGACCTGCCTGCGCTCCAATTGGAAATACAAAAGAAATGGAAACAATTGTATCAACAATGTTGCCTGGTCTGATGGGCTGGATGGTAGGGTCAGAATTTGGCAAAGCATGGACCCTTCCTGCATTGTATGAATAGTTCAGGCTGATGGTGGTGGTGTAATGATGTAGGGGATATTTCTTGGCACATTTCGAGTCCCTTAGTACCAACTTAGCATTGTTTAAATACCAAAGCCTAAGTGAGTTTTTTTGCTGACCGTGTCCATCCCTTTATGGCCACAGTGTACTCATCTTCTGATGGCTAATTCCAGCAGGATAGCATGCCATGTCACAATGCTCAAATTATCTCATACTGGTTTCTTGAACATGGCACTGGGTTCACTGGACTCAAATGGCCTCCACAGTCACCAGATCTCAATCCAGTAGAGCACCTTTGGGATAAGGTGGAATGAAAGATTCGCATAATGGAAGTGTAGCTGACAAATCTGTAGGTACTGCGTGATCCTATCATGTCAATATGGACCAAAATCCCTGAGGAATGTTTGCAGCACCTTGTTGAATCTATGCCAGGAAGAATTATGGCAGTTCTGAAGGCAAAAGCTGGTCCAAACAGGTACTAGCAGGTTGTACCTAATAAAGTGTCCAGTGAGTGTATTTTGTGATCCATATAGTAATAGAATGAAACACATTTTTCATTCCAACAGATGGCACAGCACAAATATTTGTAGCAATTAAATGCATTATAACAAATGCTTGTTATGCACCTTCTGTTGGAATGACACATGCAATGTATAGGTCTCTGCTATGTGCCATTTGGTATAGGATTTATAAAAACAGTGTTAATGTTTGTGATGCACCAAACTCATATTGAAGCAAGCTCTGCAGAGTTTTCTCATTGCCAGTCGTAGTTATTGCTTGTCTTTGATTATTCTGGTTATTGAATATATTTCCCTCGAATCATGAAGTGAAGCTTCCACAATAGTGAAATGCATGTGTGGCCTCCAAGAACAGTCAAGGGAGCAATCCTAACTGCTCTGCCCAGCACAGGCTCAGCTGAATTCAGTCATGTCCTTCAGGCTTCATACAGGCTTCGGCTGGAGCAGTCTCAAAAATCAGGAGCTGGCAAAGCAACAAGAAATTTTCAAAAATATAACATAAAGCTCCACAAGAGCAGGAATGACCATAAACACCTGGCTTGTTCATAAATGACACACAAAAAATCTTTCTAAATAAAGCATTTATTTAATGAAACCAGAAAAATACAAAGAAAAGTCCAGCAGAGCAAAAAAAGAAGCACAGGAATTGCCTCAAAAGGCAACGGTAAATAAAAATCAACAGAATGAAATCCAATAAACAAAATTCTTAACTATAAACTAAACAAATGAGCTTCATGGACTGAATGGTCTCCTCTTGTTTGTTAACTTTCTTATGATCTTGTGTTCTTAAGACACAGCAAGGATAATCAGAAAAGCAGAAAATCCAACCACAAGAAATAGCAATATCACAAACCCCACAGTAAATGAATGACCTCCTGCTCCTGAGCCTTCTCACCTCACTTATGTATCGAGATTGAGGACTCAGGAATGATGAAATCAGGGTGATGGCCGCACCTCAGACGGGTCCACCCACAAAGAACAAGGAATGGCAGAGTTTATAAAAGGTATAGCATAATTATTACAAATGAAATCAATGGAAATAACATGAAAAATAATAATTTAGAAATAACAAAAAAACATTTAGATTCTTTGAATTGTTTCTTTGAATTCCAAATTCTTTGCTATTTTCATTCTTTGTTTGATTATTTAAATAAATATCTAAATTTATAAAGATTCTTTGCAAGACCTGTCTTTACAAGCAGGAGTTTTGATAGTTTTTTCCTCTATCATGAGAAATGTTTTGATGCACTTTGGGACTTTCTTTGTACAGTATTTTGAACTTTTGAAGCCCAATCACCATTTTGGACCTGGATAGGCTGAAGCCACTAGGTAGTAGTTGGGGACTTCCTGTCTTGAAGTGAACCTTATTTAGGCATGCTGGTTAAGGTCCTGGCCTGCTTTGTTTAGCATTTTGGATGCCATGTGCATAATAAGTGGGTGCAGGATTTGAACCCATGAGGCAGCAGAACTACTGACTGCAACAAAGTCTGGGAAAGGATAGATAGATAGATAGATAGATAGATAGATAGATAGATAGATAGAT
>JANRMT010062797.1:25332624-25367130 GCA_026402145.1 Polypterus bichir lapradei | reverse complement strand
ATAGATAGATAGATAGATAGATAGATAGATAGATAGATAGATAGATAAGGCACTATATTTTTTAGATTTTTACAGAAGCTCTTTAAATAAATAGACACACAAACAGGTAGATAATAGCAAAAAATAAATAAATAAATATACATACACAGTATGGTCTGAACACACAGAAGAATGACTAAAAAAGAAGAAATTTAAAAAGAAAGAAAACAGCCCAGCACACCACAGTGTAGAAAATCACACTGACCATCATAGAGTTATAGAAGATGTGAAGGATGTCACTAACCACATTAAAGGCCCGCAATGTCCTAAGGATGAAGATCCCGCTCTGCCCTTTCTTCTATAGTTCTTCTGTGGTACAAGCCCAGCCCAACCTGTCTTTGACGTGGACCCCCAAGTACTTGTAGGAGTGGACCACCTCTACATTCACTCCTTGAGTAGTGAACTGAGGCTCTCTGGTGCAGTGAAAGACATTAAAGCAGTTCCTTGGTTTTGCTGATGTGAAGATGCAGGTATTTCCTTTTTCCCCAAGAAACAAAATTCTCCACTTGACTCCTCTCCTCTGTCTCGTCCCCTTCATCAATACTGCACAGAACTGTAGAATTATCTGAGAATGTCTGCAAGCGTCATGACCTACTGTTATATTTCTAGTCAGAGGTGTAGAGAGTGAAGTGAACAGGAGACAGGCCTGTTCTTCATGGTGCTGCAGTGTTGTTCACACAGTCCTTGTGTCTCACAAACTATGGTCTGCCCAGCAGATACTCCCTTATCAGGACACCAGAGGCTCATCCACCTGCACATCTCTGAGTTTACTCCTTAGCTGGGATGACTGGATGATACTGAAGGCATGGGAGAACTCAAAAATATAATCCTCATTGTGCTACCAGCTTTGTCCAAGTGACACTAAGCCTTGTGGAGCAGATAGGTTATTGTATCTTCCACTCCAGTCTTTGTCTGATAGGTGAACTGCATTGGGTCCAGGTAGTCTACCTCAGGGAAACTCAAACAGTCCAGGAGCAACATTTCAAGGGTCTTCTTGACGTGAGATACAAGTGCTGTTGGTCTGTAGTCTTTAGGTGAAGAGACGCCTGCCTTCTTTAGAACAGGATGTTTTCCATCGCAGCAGCACTTTCTGAAGCCTTAGTGACAGAGTGAACAGATGACAGAGGACACCAAAAAGTTGGTCAGCACAGGCCATAAGAACTTGAGGACAGACTCCATCTGGCCCCGCAGCTTTTCCTATGTGTAGCTTCCTCAGTTGTCTTGGTCTTCAGTTATGGAGGGCCAACATGGTCGGCCAGAGGTGGACTTGTCCTTGGCTATTCCAGTTGACGTAGTAGGAGTTGTTGATGTAGTGAGGATGGCGTAGGGAGACTGGTCATTGGCTCAGGGCGCCATCATCCAGTAATCATTTGGATGAAACTTCTCATCTGTTCTTATTTTTGATATTCTCCCCCCTTGTTAATAAACAACCCCATTTTACCTTTAGTTTCAGATCTACAGTCTGCACTGGTTCCATGCTATCAGGTTCCCTTTGCATGGCAGTGTACCACCCTGAAGTTCTATGGCTTGGTATCAGGTGGGCTGCTCTGCACACTACACACTCAAGGAACAGCAGATCCAGGTGAGCAGCATACCGAACCCTTTAATGGCTGATTCTTCATTTGGGCAGCTGTTTCACCAGGGTGTTGAGTCCTGCCTGGCTAGACAGACCTGCTGTTAAGTGTTATTTCATAGGGATGGCTCTCTAAAAGACAGTAAGAGTTAAGCCAACGTCAGCTAGCTGCTGGAGATGGTGGCATCGTGGCAGCCAGGTGAAAATTCTTCAGTTCATCCCTGCTAATGAAAGCACAACATTGCACTACCTTTAATTTAGTTTAAGATTATCACATGAAATAAAAATGTAACTTCAGTTAACCAAAAATATAGTCACGTTGATCTTTTTACTCTGATGAACTACCCGACCCGTCCCGTTTTTTCCTACAAGACTGGTGAAGTGATGTATGGAGGCAGAAGTGGGATTCATTTAATAACAGCTCTTTAGCCTCACTGCCCACCTGAATGAAATGCTACAGCATGTGGCGCTCAGCCCCCTACCTGAGAGCCTGGCAGATTGTGTTCTACTTCAGGAGGGCTCGCTGTGTGACCCTGTGGCAGCCGTGTCACTTTTCCCCATAATACTTTCAGCTTCTTTCTAAACCGTCTGCTTTGTCCAGATTAAGGCAGCGTGACCCCAATGATGCAGAAAACCTGACTGTCTAGGATGTTTCGAGAGTCCACAGGTTCTAATGGAGTGCCGTCGTGCATTACCTTGTGCAAATTGACCTACACTGGCTTGAATTTCACGGCATGTCGATTTTTGATTTACTTTCTACATAATTCATGTGAATGGCATGGCTTATTATTGGAGCCCTCAGTATGAATGGCCGCATTGTGCTGCATCAGTGTATTCTCTTCTGTAACACTGGTAACAAATCTGTCCTTGACTCGCAGAAGATGCCTGATTATTTATTTTTTTTGTTTATTTATTTATTTATCTGTTCGTGGATGCTGAGGTTGCTTGGCAACTGCAGGCTCTACTAAAAAAAATTGCAGGAAAACACAGAAGGCTTGTAAAGATTAAAGGCGCTTTCCTTGTACGCTGAGCTTGAGCGCAGATCTACAGCCCAGAGGGGCTCAGTTGAAGAGTTTAAAATTGTTTAGAATTAGTAACAATCATAATCGTGATGAAACAACTAATTAGCTAATCCCCAATATTAATAATGGATTGAACAATGGTCAGTACTATCCCTGCTTTCAGATCCCAGCCTGAACTCTCAGTGTCACATACCCCATTCTCTGGATACTCAGGAGTTGTGACTCAAAATTTGGCCCAGGGGTCCTCCTGGGATCGTCTCTGCCAATGCGCAACCCTGAATGGGAATAAATGGCTCCAACAAATGTATGAGTTTATGTTAGCTGACTTTCAGAGATGTTATGGATCAAAGCTTTCCATACTTTTCAATCTTTTAATGACTTCATTCATGCCGGTGTCAGACTTCACGATGCCAATCCAGTGTGTTTTTGGTGTGCTGAGCCACAGTAACATTTTTACTGCTTTGATAGAACTTTTCCATTTTTAGCTGTATAAATGCAGGTAATTTGGGTTACAGCAGAGCTCATTCTGGTATGTCTGCACATGTAAATGACTTTTAGGTTGAATGAACAACAACAGCAACAACAAGAACATTTTCATACACAGGATGATGCTCAAAGAGCTTTACAGGATGTCAAAGAAATAGTAATAAGGAAAGATAAGTTATATTAGGCAAGAATAATAATGCAGAAGCAAAAACAAATTCAATTCTTGGAGTGTCCCCTAGGGGGTGCTGCAGCACCCCGAACCCCAGACACAACCGTACAGACACAAGTCAAACGTTCATTATAATCAGTTACCTTCACAAAGTCTTCTTTTTGATATAATGACCTCAAGACAAGAACACACACAATCACATTTCTCCTTCATTCCTCCCAGAGTGAGCTTTGCCCTTCTTCCACCCGACTCCAACTCGCCTGAGTGAGGCAGAGTGACTCCTTTTATCCGGGAGTCCTTCTGTTGCTAGGGCATATCAGATATCTTCGGGTCAAGAGGAACTCCCTGAAAGCAGGGAATCAGAAATCCTCACAGCACCTCCTAGTGGCTCCCATGGAACCCAATGGGACTGCTCCACAGCACTACAGTTCCCAGTATGCCCTTCGGGCCCAAGAATGCTGCCATCTAGGGTATGGAGTCCTTACCCGATTGTTCCATTATGTTGTCCTCCCTGCCTGTTAAGTTATTTAGGTTTACTGCATCAATGTCTGCCCAAACCTTGAAAAACACCTTTAACTGATAAGAGAAGACGCACGGAACAACTCTTCCTTTTCCTTATTTGTTGTTTTTTAATAATAAATAGGTTGCAAGAGCAATAGTGACAACAGGAACAGGAGCAGAATTAGGAGTAGGTTGATAACCTTAAATCAGCGTTTCTCAACCTTTAAGTATTTGCGACCCGAGTTTTCATAACAGTTTTAATTGCGCCCCCCTAACGTTTTTTTCAAACCCTAATTAAATTTATTTCTATGTTTTTTGCTGCCGATATACCGCTACAAGTTTTATTATACCTACTTAACTTTTATCGACATTTATCTAACTCTATATTTATTTTTCTAGTATCAGAATGTAGTTTAAATTAATTTGTTTTGGTTTCAATAGATGTATTTTTCATATTTTCGATTCTTGTTTTCTTTTTTTTTCACATCAGCCCCACAGGTTGAGAACCGCCGCCTTAAAGAAACAATGAAAATACGAGAAAACTCATATTTTCATTCATATTATAACAATTTAGTATACACATACACTCCTTCATTATCTCGAACATGCGCTGGTAACTGAAAATAAATGCATTTGTGTGATATAGCGCATTAACTTAACTTACTTAATCTTTTACATAAATAACAGCCATCACTAGTCAGAAACGTTTCACATTAAAAAAGGGAACATACCAGGGACATCTCCAAATCAACAAATACATTAAGCTTCCTAATTCCTCCGTGACACTTTTCTTCTCGTTCACAATTGCCTTCTCCGTACCTTCTTTTAACAACTGAATGTCTTTTCTGTGCAGCAGTACGCTGACCCCGATTTCCGGAAGCAGTCTCTAACCTTCTTCACACTCCATCTTTATTTAAATAAACATCTACAAGACTGATTGTCTTTTTTCCAATATATTAAATAACAACGTTTAAGCTCAGCTTAACACTACCAGGTAAGGGTCCTTCATCGCCACACACACGCCACAAATTGGTTGGCTCCTTATGCCAACTGCATGGTAAAGACAGGAAGTCTCATGCCTTTTCTCCAAGCTAAGTAATGGAGTGGGACCCATCCTGTCCTGCTGTCCATGGCAATGGCTGCATAACATAGATCTATGATTAGTAGAAAAGCAGAGTCCTTTTACAAATAATATTAAATTGTAAGTTTCTAAAGATGAGCGTGATGATAAGGTCAGATAGCCAGGAGGAAAGCAGGTGAAGCAGGGGTTTCTACCTAACATAAATGTATTTAAGTCGCTCCTTATTGTTTTTTTAGACTTTCTCCTAGAAGATTTCACACAGTAAGTCTTGTGGACAGCCGGGATATTCGCTTTCATTCAGACATGTGGAAGAAAATTTTAAATACCCATTGAAATGCCCCAATTTAAGCAAAAAAAAAAAAAAAACACAGGCGGTAGAAAGTGTCAATCATTATTCTTTATCAAAATCTCACAAGAGGCAAAAAAAAACTTTTTATGTCAGTGTTTTTGCAAAGAAAAAAGTGTCCTCTGCACTGTATTAAACAATCCATTGATTAGGTCACAACTCAAAAACAAAAAGAATTCATTACATAATCAGAAACCTTTTAACATTATTGGATACACCCAGTTGCTAGCAGGACATGGCAGATGTTGATACCTTAGAGCAGGGGTGTCAAACTCCGGGGGCCTCATGCAGAACGGCGTGCGTAGAATTCGCACTATAACATGACGTAAGCACAAAACCCGAAATGTGCTTACGCACAGAAAAATCCAGACGCAGGAATCTGTGTGTTCGGCAACTTCCGCGTTCTTCCGCTACCTAAATCCCGCTCAGTGTGAAAATTAACGCACGTGCATGCGCCTAATACCCCACCCCCAACTCCTCCCAGAATTACGCCTCTTTGAATATGCAAATCAATATTAAATAGCCCCTTACCTTTAGCGCTTTAGAAAGACAATGGCGAAAGCACGGGAAAAACCAAAAAAAAAAAAAAAAACTTCAGTGAATGTGAAATGGAGGTCCTGCTAGCTGAAATAGAGGCCAGGAAAAATGTTTTATTTGGTAACTTAGGAAGTGGCATTAGCAACAAAAGGAAATTGATGGCGTGGCATAGCGTGGCATAGCGTGGCGGACGCAGTCAAGAGTGCTGGAGCAGAAAATCGTACTGTGACCGAATTAAAAAAGAAGTGGTCTGCATGTTAGCTCCACTGGAGGAGGTACTGAACTCCCGGAGCTCACGCCGTTTGAGCAGCGAGTTGCAGCAAGTATTGGGGACACACTCATCGCCGACATTTTACCAGCGGGGGAGGGAGATTCTGACATTACCGCAGGTGCCGGTGAGTTTTTATTTCTTTTTTGATTACCATGATTCAGAGCCGGCCTTAGGGCGAAGAGAACGAAGCAACTGCTTCGGGCCCACAGCTGGAGGGGGCCCACTGCGCCCAAGGTTTTTTTCTTTTCCTGTGATGCGACGCTGCTGCGGAGGGCCCAATGGAGCAACAGACCCCTTCACTCCAAGCTCTATTACTAATTTTTTTATATATATAATTCACAGGCAACATATTCCATCACCTAATTACTCCACGTGGACATCTCCACTCGGTGCTCCAATCTTCATTACGCTTCACTCAGGCCCGCGCGCCTGTTGCCGCCTCCACGGCTCATCTGTGCCTCTGTCCTCAGTAGGCAGCCACTTACACTTCAGTCAGAATTGGAGATGCCTTCTGAGGATGTCGCATTTCCTGCAGTAACCAGGAGACGAACAAAGCGCCATTTCGATTATGAAGTCCAGGATGAGTTAATAACTGATCCAAAGGAAAAGTTTCGCACAGAATTCTTTCTTGTCCTTCTGGATTAAGCAATCATGTCCATGAATGAGAGGTTTGATCAAATGAAACAGCATTTCGACAATTTTGGATTTCTGCACAATTATCATTTAATATCATCCATGGATGATAATACCTTGATGAAATACTCTATGGACTTGAAAATTGCATTAACTGAATCGAAGAATAATGAATCAGACATTGATCCACACGCACTATGCAGTGAAATTTAAATGTTTGCCAATTTAGTTCCTAGCAACTCAACGGCCATGCAAGCACTGACATATCTGTGTGAGAAGGAGTTAGCAACTGCCATGCCTAATGTTGCTGTGGCTCTCAGAATAGCATTGACTGTGCCTATAACGGTATCTTCGGCGGAGAGGAGTTTTTCAAAACTCAAGCTTATCAAAAATTACTTGCGAAGCTCCATGAGCCATGAACGTCTGAATAGTCTGGCCTTGATTTCAATTGAGCAAGAGATAGTCGAATCTCTTGATTATTCTGAACTTATTCATGAGTTTGCCAGTGCCAAGGTTCAAAAAGTGTCTTTTGTGTGAAATAGATTTCAATATCTGCTGGTAAGTTATTTTATACGGAAATCTAAATATCTCGAAAGTATGAAAACATGCTTTAAAACTGAATAAAAATGTTAAAACAAAATAATGTGGATCTCATCTTCATAAAATAAAAAAAATATATAAAGAAAAAAAAAAGTGCTTGGCCTAGCTATTTACTTCCACGTGCTGCCTGGTGGAAACAGCAAAAGCTGGCTAAAATGTAGCTTTATCTGTTAATGTATCGTTACTAAAGACATTTATGCGGGCCCACTCCGACCTCCATCACTCATACCCTTCACTCAGGGCCTTCTGCGCTGACAGCCTGCAAATTTGGCTCCTGTCAGTGTGTTACGGTTACGGTTGTCAGTGTCAAACGGAAATCGTCAAAAAGTGATGGTTGTAGATGCCGGGAAAACGCATTTCTGCAGCTCAAAATGCAGGAAATCGCTTGGCGGCCGGAGCTCTGCCCTGGACCCCCTAGCTGCAGGGGTCCTCGGTATCAGTTTTCTTCGGGCCCGAAATTGTCTAGGGCCGGCTTCCTAGTAGGAAACTGGTGGGCGATCATCTGGCCGTGTGCTGACTGATGCAGTTCTAGAATCTCAAAATGCATTGGTGGATGTGAGAGATGTGGCCAATGCACAACGGGATGTAGCCAATGAACTACAAAATATCAAGGCAGTATTGTGTGACATTAACCAAAAATTAAATGAATTTGTGAAAAAATAAATGATGCATCTGCTTGCCTGTTTTTACATTCTGTTAATTACATTCATTCGACATTGTAATGCTGTCTGGTGTGGCTGATCATTTGGTGGTCCAGGGTCAGGTTCATCATACCACATCTCTTCAGGTACCAGCAAGTTACGAATGAGTGCCATGTTATGTAGAATGCTACATGCTTGCACAATGCGACACACTTTCTGTGGACTATAGAGCAGCATTCCACCAGTCTTATCCAGGCAGCGCCAACGGCCCTTAAGCTGCCCTATAGTACGTTCTACCACCGCCCGAGCCCGAGAGTGGAGGTCAGTATAATGTCGTTCTTGTTCAGTCAGTGGGTTGGCGAGAGGGGTGAGGAGCCACGTCTTCAGAGGGTACCCACTGTCACCTGAATAATCGTGTTATATGGTTACATCGTACAGATAACGTATAACTGTAACCAAAAAGGTAATAAATGTCTTATCTTACCGAGAAGACAGCCATCATGCACAGCACCATTTTCAAGTTTGTTCCCCACACTACTATGTCTCAGGATGAATGAATCATGAATTGAGCCAGGCCATCTTGCAACAACATTAGTGAGGCGCATTTTCGCATCACTGATGATTTGCACATTAATAGAGTGAAAATGCTTTCTATTTACATAAACAAATTCATTCTGTGAAGGTGCCTTTATAGCAATGTGTGTTCAGTCGACCGCTCCGATTACATTGGGAAAACTGGACATTGCTGCAAATTGCGCTTTGATGTTTGCCTGTTCAACCGTAGTGTACGGAAATCTTATATATCTGCTTGACAAGCGGATAATACCATCCCATACAGCTGGCATGGCACGACCCAGTGATGACTGTGAAATACCGGATCGGTCAGCCAGTTCACTCTGAAAAGCTCCTGTGGCTAAAAAACCGAGAGTGGACAAAACTTGCAAAGGAGCAGGAAGAGCACAATTCCTCAGAGTCTGCCTTTGTAAAGCCGGTGCCAGTTCAGCACACAGCGCCAAGAGGATCGCTCTTGGAAATCTAAACCGACTTAGAAGCCAGTCATCAATCATGTGCCAAGAAATCAGTATGATCTCGGAATACGCGTTCTCGTCTAAGCCTTCCATTTGCGAGGTCCTCTAGCAACGCTAAAGCAGCCATGTCAGTGGAATAGTTTGGCCATTCTGTGCACCATTATATTGTTACAGGTTGATTACAATCAGGTGCCTTAAATTTATGAACGATATGCGGTTAATTTCAGTGTATTTGATAAAGCCGCCGTCGTAGATGTGGATCAAAGAATAGGTTAACCACACAGGAACAGCATCACTGCTTTGACGCTGGGTGCCGCCAGTCTGCAAAACCGAGCGGAGAACTTGAGTACGGCAAGGTATGAGGTACCGTGGAAAAGTGTGTGGCTTTACGCCAAGTGTAGGTTTTATACATCGCGATTTGAACGTGGAAACTTTCTTACGCAACATTTCTGTGCGTACGCACTGTTTATACATGAGGCCCCAGGCCTGGAGGGCCACAGTGGCTGCAGGTTTTCATTCTGACAGTTTTCCTATCAGTGACCAGGTTTTAGTGCTAACTAACTCCTTTACCCTTCATTTTAATAGCCCTGTTTTTAAGGATTCAGTCCTCTGAATTGATTTGTTTCTTCATGAATTGACAGCCAAACAGAAATGTGACGTGAAACGAGCCAACAGATGTGCAACTAAACTGGGATTTCAAACTCCAACCAATTTCACTCCAACCAATCTCTAAGAAGCAGATTCGTGCTGTTAATTAAACTTGTTGTTTAATTGCGTGGCCTGTTGCTGCTCTCATTCTGCCACAGCAGACATTTCCAAAACTGTTGATTTTTCTGTTCGTCAAAATGTTTTGGTGACCTGAGAGATCAACCTTACTGAGACCTTCACTTTTCTTTATTTTCAGATATTGTGTGAAAGGCACAGGTGAGCTGGTCATGGGGCGGCTCATTTTGTGTCTCATTATTGTTTGGTTGCTAATTAAGGAAAAAGAAACAACTATGGGGCGTGAGTCAAGTTAATTAAAACGAAAGCAAAAGAAGTTAATTAGAAGCAAAAACTGATCACTAATGAAGAGGGATAGAATGAAAACCTCCAGGCCTTGAGTTCGACAACCGTGACTTAGAGCAGTGTTTCCTAAACTCGCTCTTGGTGGACCCCTGTGGCTGCAGGTTTTTGTTCCAACCAGATTCATAATCAGTGACAACACCTGATAACAGTCATTAACTCATTTAATTAGCTGGTATTATTTTTCTTTTATTCTACATTCAGAAAAGCACAGCAGCATGATTTTTACATTTATAAGACATTTAGAAATATTTCTGCTTTTGCTTTAGATTTAAATGATTAACTCTCTTTTGTTGGTTTCATTATATTTTACCCTTTCTCTGTACAGGTTTTCCCCTTTGTCGTATCTTATTAATGACAATTAAAAACGAGCAGAGCAGACACGCTGGCAAACAACACTGAATAATCAAAGGCAGCAACTACTTTAGTATCAGACCCCCTAATTAGTAAATAATGGATTAATAAAACAATTAGAACACCTGGAAAAGTAGAATGAAAATCAAGATGAAAATATTGTTAAAAAGAAAAAAAACACATTCCCATATAACTGCTTGTTACATTTTTTTTTTGTACCAAACTTAGTTTTCTAATTTCTCTATTGTTACCAAAACACAGAATTTGGAAAGTAACACATCACTTAATTAGCCCAGGAGTCCAATTAAAATCAGAAGCTGGTTGGAACAAAAACCTGCAGCCACAGGGGGTCCCCAGGACTGAGGTTGGGAAGCACTGCCTTAGATGACCACAATTTGATTGATAGTCCTGTTTGCTTAGGATATACATGACGTTTTAAATGTATTATTTTTATTTTTATATTAGGAGATGTGTGAGTTTCTCCTCGTGCACATTGTTTCTCATAGTTTAAAAGAAAATGACAATGGCCTATATATATATTATGGGTACAAAAACAGGAAACTTAGTACTATAGAAGAATGGTTATGCCATAAATATAACATTCTTCTCTTAACTCTTTTAGGGCAGATGTCGACCTTTGTCGACAGCAGGGTTGAGGTTGGCTGTTGACTTTAGTTGACATCCAGGAGCAGAGGGTAATAATCAGCTGCATACATCGACAAAGCTCACCATCACGTTATGGGTAGACCCTCTTTGCTAGGAGGACTGTTAGACTTATTGACTTGACATCGAATCCCTGTGAGTGTGTGAGGAGTGTAGAGTAAACAACGTCTGGAATGGCATCGACGTCAGGCGAAAGAGCAAAGCAAAATATCTCTGTGGGCATTATTTGTTTATTTTTTTGTGGATTATTGCTGAATCAGACTTATCAAACTCCAATTTTGATGCAAGTGATCTGGAAATCAAAAGCGAAAGGAAGGTAGCTCTTTTTGTTTTTCCAGAAGGTGCCTTTCAGAATATGAATGATGAGGCAAACAGCTATGTCGTAAGTATGCAAGAGGTGATACAGACGACCTTAGAAAGCTAATGTTTAATGTTAAATGCATGTAAGTGTTTGCTTTGTATGCTTTTTAGAAACCTGAGTTTTTGGGAAAAAAATATTCAGACCTGGGAGAAAATGAACAAAAAAAAGTAGCCCTGAAAGAGTTAAGGGGTTATATAAAATAACAAGAAATACATTTATCGCAGTGAATAATAAAATAACAGCATCAGCTTTTAAGCATAAGTTCAGAAGGATATGAGACTCAGACACATGCCAGGCGACAATTAGACCAGGGTTCAAATTCTACTCTTACAGACATCACGGGTGGTTGCAGAGTGCTTTGATCAGGCTCTTCTGAGGTGGGGTTTTGTGCCCTCCTGCCCCCCCCAACCTGACCGAGGCCCTTTGCAAGAGGGTGTCGGGTGAGGCTCGATCGAGATTGGAAGTGCAGCGCAACACCAAGAAGAATCAGAGGGTTGTTTGCTTAACTCCTCATCATTTAGGCTCTATGAACTGTCCACCCTGAAATAAGAGGATGAGTCGGGCATAACGGCATTCATGGTTACAACCCAGCAAGGGGTTACCGCATTTCTGAAATCCAATTAGACACAACAGGAACAAATTTTCAACTCATGAGAGGAGAGACATTGATAGAGAGGCAGTGTGGATGATGGATGGGAGGACAGCAAACAATTACAACAGGGTCACCATTTTACAGACACATAAACCTTTGCTATCTTTCCTTTACTCATTCTATAAATATACCCCGGTAACGCCGACACTTCAGCTTGTTGTAAATAAGGCTTTAAACACTCAGTAAATAATTATGTTGGGTTAAAAGAATACATCATTTAAATGATCAAGCCTTGTGTCAAATAAGAAAGCAATCAATTGCTAGACCTTGACTAAATCAAATACGAATTCTAAAGAAAAGTCCCATTGATAAACCATAACTAAGTTAAGCAATCCTAGAAATGTCAGCTCAACTTTTCTGCTCATACAACAAAGTCCATGTTAGTGTGCCTCCATCGTCAGAGCGGCACTGAAAAAAAATGAAATGTAACTCATTTCCAAAGTACAGGACTCAAGCAAGGACAAAGAACAGTCATTTAAGTGATGAACAGTAGCACTCGCCTATTAGAAGACACTAATTTTGCAACTAGAAGTAACTTTAATCCAATCAGGAGAAGGTTCAGCCTTCCATTTAAACACACGTGCACCCCATCTCTCAAAGTACTGTAAGAGGGAAGAAGCAAAGAGAGTAGACAATAGGACACTCACTGAAGTCCCTGGGGATTCTCTCTGGGAGGTGGGAAACTCTCCAAAATGACTGTAAACATCAGAATCCTGGCCCCTGAGCCCAAAAGCTATAAGCTGCTCTTGCTTGGAGAGCCAAAGCCGACAAACTCTTTCTGGGATTTTCGCTGGACCTCACTCCTTGGGGATTTTCTCAGGGATGGGGAAATACGCTAAATGACCTTTTGAAACCTAAGAAGTTATGAGCCGCCCTCTCCATGATGAGCTGAATAGGTGAAACTCTCTTCTCCCTGTGGACCAGAAACTGAGATCCAATCTGTCAAGTCAAGGCTATGCACTGTATACGAGGCAGAAAACAAGGACAAGATAACGGCTTAAGGATCCACCTTTTATATATTTGAAAATGTAATACTCAAAATATAAAGAGAAGAATAAACTGAGTAGCCTGTTGCGATTGAGTCCCAAATGTGACTGATTTGAAACAGAGGAGTGTCGATTTTATAGAGGGGAGGAAGGAAGAGGGGTGTACCCAGAAGTGAGGTCAGTGATGGAGTTGGACAGGAGGTCTGTAGAAAAGCCAGAAGTGACATCAGAAGCAGAACTGGAGGAGGAGTTGGAAGTGGAATAAGTTAGAGTTTCCTTCAGAGGATCTGTAGAGGAGGAAGAAAAGGCTTTAGTGTGCACTGCCAACCCTCGGTCTGGCATAACAACACTTTTAGTCGGGCCCATCGCCCGTCTCCCATGTGCGCGGGGGTGACAGTACAAATAGTCTGTCAGGGCTGAGAAGCCATTACTTTAAAGAAGGCACTTCAGCGTCTAAACTCTTGGGCCAAAATGAGAAGGGCCTTTTCTGTATGACGTGGCAGCAGCACAGCACTGATGAAGATCACACAGCAAAGAGAAAGAGTGCACTCTAACACAAAGAAGATGACACTTGAACCAACAGCAACAGCAAAGTAATAACTCCACACAACATCACTTGCTATCGTAAAACTATTTATCCATGACAAGGTAAAGTAGGATAATAACTACCAGTAAACAGCCAGGCTCTCTGTGTTATATGTTTGTCTGTCTAGTCTGATTGCATCCTGTCTTTCATGTCAACATATATATGTAGACATTGTAGTAATCAGCCCGGCTACAGACAGACACAGGACACACAAGTTCCAAAACACACACGTTTTATTTTTCTTTTCTTTAGCCCAGCACAAGGTGCACAATCCCAGCAATTATTGCTCAGTCCTTTTTTCTTTTCTCTCTCTCTGTTTCTCTTTTCTATTCTTCTTCTTCTTTCCTTCTGCCGTCCTCTACCTCCTGACTCTGGCTTCTTGAATGGAGTGAGGCAGCCTCTTTTATACCGCACCCAGAAGTGCTCCAGGTGCTCCCCGATCATCTTTCAGCAGCACTTCCGAGTGTGGTGGAAGTTCTGCATGGGAACCCAGCTCCTCTTCTGGCAGCACTTCCGAGTGTGGCCGAAGTGCTGCAGACCAAGGCTCCGGAGCTGTCTAGGTGCCCCCTGTCGGTGGCCACGGGTCCCAGCAGGGTTGAGCTTCCAAGCTCCAAGCCTATGGCCCCAATGCCATCCAGTGGGGCTGCCTCTCGCCTTCTAGGGGGAGGTACTGCTGTTGACATGTCCTTTCATCAGAATGGTGTCCTGACCTGGAAAGTTCCCCAGCCATCTGCCACAGCATATATAAGCAGTTTTCATACTCTTATAATCCTTGTGTTTTTATATTTCTTAAAAACTAAAGGCCGGGGACCCCCACCAGAACAGAAAGGAAAAGTGAATAAAGAAGGGGTCTCGCCAAATTATTAGATTAATTACCAGCTGGTAATCAATTAAGTTAAAATGTCTTTTTCAAATCCTACATTGTCATGGCGCCCTCCTGGGTGGGCATCTCATTGATTATTAATCATCACAATTCCTACAAACACAATCTGAGTGTAACACCATAAGGAGAAGCGCAGACATAAGTGCTGCATAAAGTTTACATCCTGGACTCTTGTAGCTACCGCAGTTTGAAGATGGCTGTCACTCTCTTTCCAAGCGTCTCATTTCTTAGCAGCTCAAGTCATTCTTAGAAGGAAAAGAAGAAGATCCCCTCTCATTATGTGGTTTATATCTCCTATCTGTAAGGTCTGTAAGATCCCAGGACCATATCCTGAAGTTGATTCAGCTGCGGGATCAGGGCACCACCAGTGCAGAACTTGCTCAGGAATGGCAGCAGGCAGGTCTGGGGGAGGTGAAGACTTTTGGAGGATGGCCTGGTGGGTGTCAACCAAGTAAGATTTGGTTATTGTTATTTGTTTATTAATTATTGACTATTGGAAGAATTGAGGAGTGTGCGGTGATTTGTGCACTATAACTGAAGAATACTGTATTATTAAAGAAATTATTCTTGGTGTTTTAAACGTGTGTCCTGGACGTCTGTCTGGTGGGTTCAATGGGGCAACAGCGCCTCTAGCGTCCACAGGGGGGAATGGGTTCTTAACCATACAAATAAAGACATATGAAATATTTATTAACTTGTATGCAAAATTTCACACCACAACAATACTTTTAAACAATCTCTCTCAGCAGCCGAGCTAGAAGCTTGGGAAGGATTCAAGTGGCTCTGTGCAAACTTTCTGGGTCACCATAAGTCTTCTGCATACAAGGAAGGAGTTTGGAATCTGCTTCATTCATACCAGAAACTGGGCTGTTGGACGTCATTGGAAATACACTTCTTGCACTCACATCCGGAGTTCTTTCCAGAAAATCTTGGTATGGTGAGTGACGAGCAAGGTGAACGTTTTCACCAGGACGTTCAGTTAATGGTGAATCGCTACCAAGGTTTCTGGAAGGAGAGTATAATGGCCGATTACTGCTGGATGCTGTGCCGTGACAATCCAGACACAGCGTACAAAAGAAAATCAGACTCAGAGCGTTTTTGAAGAAACAATGGTAGCTGACTGGCACTGTTCAGTTTATCTATGCCACTGCGTGTGCCTATTTGACTTTGCACTGAAGATATTGAAACATTTACTGCATTGCTGCTTACGTTTTAGTAAAAACTAACACGCAAGTACACTGTAAATTAACTTTACTCAAATAGTTGACGTGACTGGAAAAGACTAAAAGTGGATCTGAAATCAAAGTGTGAAAAGAAAAGTGTGTTGTATTCTCTAATGACTATTCTGATGAACTGTGTCATTGGAGAATCTGTGGACATTACAGCGTGCTTGTAACATAACCATCACAAATAAATGAAGTAATGATATAAACAAAAATTGTAAAAAAGATGTAACTCGTCAGACCCATTTAAGCCAGTGCAGGGGTTTGCAGGAACTTATAATATAACAGTGCTGGGCACAAGGCAGGAAGTGAGTGTGGACAGGCCACTAGTTCCTTACAGGGACCACTCACCCACCCACCCACATGGAAACTGATTTTGAAATCCCTAATTAACAGAGGCAGCCTCCACTCTGAACTGGTACAAGTTGTTAAGGTTTAGGAAGCCACGCAATCACTCTGGGTCAGTTGCAGAGGTTTTTGTTATGTGTCACAGAGGTGCCCCTCTTCTTGGGCTTGGTCTGTGACCACCCTGCATCAACTGGACTGGTCACCAGCAGCCCAGCATCGATTCATCCAGCAGTCCTCCCGCTTCCACTCACATCTCACATCCCTCACTCGGCCCCAAGACTGCCGACTGCCTCTCGCAAACACTAAATCAATCAAAATAATGTAAATACGAGAGAAGCGGAGCGCCAGTAAATATTAAAGAACGGAAATAATGCTGAAAAAGCAAAACAAAATCCAATGAAAAGCGCAGTAATAAAAGAGCGAAAAAAGAAATAAAAACGCTGTCAAGGGAAGATGAGAATTCAATACGTCAAGTTGCGCTTGCAGTGGTCGAGGGAGTCATTTCTCAGGCTCACCTCCGTGTTTAATTTCAAAGGCTCCAGCTGACATCCTCTGCTCCATTTATCTGACTTTCCCAATCAGCTGCTCCTTTCATCCAGGGTCCTTTTTCAGAGCCAGCCTTGGAGGTTGGACAGGTTGGAAATTTCAAGACACTTTCCTCACACTTGTCCCTTACGCAGAGGGTGGCATTTGCCCATCCAAATCTTCAAATTCTATTTCACACCATGCCAGACCAGTGCAGAATAACAGCAAAGGGCAAACACATGCATACATGTCAGCCTGAGGGGACATCTCTAGACATTTTGATCACCAAGTGCACACACTTTCTGAGTTTATGACCAGCATGGCCATGTACCTCATACCCTAATGATGCTCTATGTGCCAACATAGTAACCTGTTCCAAAATGGCAATGTGTAAATATGTCCCAAAAAAAAAAAACTGAAGAAAGGGTGAAGAAATCAAATACAGAAAGACAAAAAATTATGACAGTCTGCTGTTAAATGTAAGCAACGCCACCCTGTACACCAGTTCAGCCACTGGTTTGTTTAAGCTGCAGTAGAATCAGAGAGGATTCAGACCCCGGCACTTTCTGAGTGCTTCATTGCGTTGTAGATTTCATTTTAAATGGATACGTAATCTAAATCTAATCTAAATAACCCTAAATGACAAGCGAAAAACGCTTTCAGAACAGTTTGCAAATTTAAGCAAAATCAAACAGTGAAATCTCTCCTTCATAGAAGTGTTCAGACCCTTTGCTGTGGCACTTTAAATTGTGCTGCTTGTTTTAACTCTCCTTGAGATGTTTCTAGAACTTGATTGGAGTCCACCTGTGGCCAACTGAATTGATTGGACATCACTTAGAAGGCACACATTTGTGTATTGAAGCTCCCACAATTCACATTGTATGTCTAGACAAACACCAAGCCATGAAGTCCAAGGAACTCTCTGTAGACCTCAGTGGTGAAATTGTGGCGAGGCATCCATCAGAGCAAGAGGATACAATCATTTCTAAAGATTTTGAGTGTTCTCAGATGCACAGTGGCCTCAATAACTGTGGAATGGAAGAAGACTGGGATGACCAGGATTCCTCCTAGTGTTGAGTTGATTGGACATTGTTGAGAATGCACACATCTGTGTATATAATTCACACTATGTGTCAGGACCAAAACCAAGCCATGAAGTGCAAGGAACTCTCTGTAGAGCCCCAGGATCAAATTGTGGTGAGGCACAGACGAGGAAAAGGGGATACAATCATTTGAAAAGCTTTGGATATTCCCAGGGGCATGGTGGCCTGAATAATTGGTGAATGGAAGAAGTTTGGAACCACCAGGACTCCTCCTAGAGTTGTCCATCTGGCTAAACTGAGTAACCAGGTAAGAATGGGCCTTAGCTAGGGAGGTGAACAAGAAACCATTGGTCACTCCAACAGAGCATCAAAAGTCCTCTGCTGAGATGGGATAACCTGTCAGAAGAATTTGTGGTGGAGTGGTTAGACAGAAGCTACCTTTGAGTAAAAGGTATATGACAGCTTCAAGGACCCTTGGAGCATGAGAAGAAAGATTCCCTGGTCTGTACGAGACAAAAAATGAACTCTTGAGGAAGAACTCCAAACTCTATGCCTGGTGGAGACCAGGCACAGCTAACACCAATGAAGCACCATATTATAAAGATTGGTCATAACTGAGGGAAATACAAAGATATACAGGGTGATTCAAAAAGATTAATCTGATTATTTCACTTGTAAATCATTACAGAACAATGCAGCAAATTATAAATGGTTTAGATGATCATAAAGTTTATTATGTAATTTTACAAGTGCTCAATATGACCTCTTCCAGCTGTACGGACAACATCATCCCATACTCGATTGAACATATCGGGTGTCACCATACTCACAGCTCTTTCGATGCGATTTCGGAGATCATCCAGTGTTGTTGGGAGTGGTGGCACATAAATAGAATCCTTAATGTACCCTCACAAAAAAAAGTCACACGGCATGAGATCTGGTGATCTTGGGGCTAGAAGTGGAGTGCCAAATCATGGGCTCCTCTAAGGCCAATCCAACAATGAGGGAGCTAGTTATTGAGAAATGCACAGACTGAAGGGAGCCATCTTCCGGTGACAGTCAGAAACTCGATGACCCCCTCTTTCAATTGGTATGCGATTGGTTCCTAGGCGCCTCACGGTTGTAAAAATATAGCACTTTGAAATCGGATTAATCTTTTTGAATCACCCTGTACTTGAAGAAAACCTGCTCCAGAGTGCACGTCACCTCGGACTGGGGTGATGGATCGCCTTTCAGCATGACAATGACCGAAAGCATTGCTGGAGTAGCTTTGTGAGATGCCTCTGATTGTCCTTGAGCGGAACAGCCAAAGCCCAGACTTAAACCTTATAGAACATCTGTGGAGAGACCTGAAGATGGCCGTTTACACGATGGAGTCTGAGTAGCTCTGCTAGGAAGAATGGGACCAACCACGCAAATCCAGGTGTGCAACACTTTCAGAGACTTATACAAGAAGACTCGAAGCAGGAAGAAGTGCAAAACAGGCTTCTTCAAAGTGCAGAATTACGGGTCTAAAAGCTGATATGAATTAGATATTTCAATTTTTGTTTTTTTAATACATTTGTAAACCTCTCTGAAAAAATATTTTCACTTTGTCATTATGGGCTATTAATAATAATAACGGTAAATCATTACATTTGTATAGATCTTTTCTCGCTATTCAAAGTGTTACCACACAAGGAGGACCTGGGATGCAAAAATGTACGATCTTCTTATTACGAGTTATTGAGTGCAGATTGATGGGCAAAAATGGCAAATTTATTCATTAAATAAAATCTACAACACAATAAAGGGTGCAAAAAGTGAATCCACTCCACGTATATATATGTGTGTGTATATATATATATATATATATATATATTGTCACGCATGCGCGAGTAGGAGACCGCGGACGGATCCGAAACCACTTCGAAGGACGTTTGCCGGTAGGGAATGGCGGGGTACTAACCTTTCTGCTCTTTCTTCCAGGAAAAAAGACACACCGCCATCGTAACCTGACCGCACTACGTCCACTTCCGCCCTTCCTCCGCCATCTTCCCTGACGTCAGCAGTCCCGTCATCCCTCACACCTCCTTCCCAGCATTCCTCCACTTCCGGCTCCTCCTGTATAAAAATGGCCGCCGGCGCCTGTGAAGGCGTCGTGCAATTTTGAATGACTCGTTTTGTTGAACTTGTACTGCATAACCTGCATAATTTTCTTTACAGTATACGGGGCCAAAACCCCAACCCTTTATGCTGTGTTTGTGTCTTTTTACAGTGGCGTAGTCAGCAGGATACTGCATGAAGAAAATGACTGAAAGGCAGGACCTCAATACCGTGCTGCAGGGTATGAACGCCCAAATCCAGTCCCTGCAGCAAGCACAGGCCAGTACTACCCGGGAATTGGACGCCACGAAGGCAAAGCTAGGGAAGCCGAGAGGGTAAGGGCCGACCCGATTCGTCCTAAACCTCCGTCCTTGGTCCCGATGACGGAGGCGGACGACATCGAATCGTATTTAGGGATCTTTGAGAGGACGGCCACCCGGAACGAGTGGCAGCGGTCCGAGTGGGCGTCCATCCTGGCGCCCTACCTGAAGGGGCCCGTGCAGCGAGCCTATTATGACCTCCCTGAGGAGGAAGCCGCGGACTATAAGCTCCTGAAACAGGAGATCCTGGCCCGCTACGGCATTACGCCGAGCCAGCAGGCAAGCGAATGGCGGAGCTGGCAGTTTGACCCCGAGAAGCCGGCCCGAGCTCAGGCTTTCGAGTTCTGGGGTAAAATGGGGAGGTGGCTACGGCCCGATGGTCCCCAAGCCCGGAAGGTCGTAGAGCAGGTGGCCTGTGAGGGCCTGGTCAATGCACTGCCCAGCTCCCTTGCCCAGCAGGTTCGGCGCCACCCATACACCGACATGCCGGGACTCCTGGACGTCCTGGAGCGTCAGCTCGCGGTCTTCCGAGCCGGGGGGGCAGAAAGGCAAGCTCGCGGGAACCGGCAGGGACGGGCGGCCACCCCCGAGCCCTCTCGACGCGCTGCGGAAGCGCCTTCCAGACTCCGAGAAAAGCCGGCCTCTCCGCGCTGTTACAAGTGTGGAGAGACCGGCCACCTGCTACCGACCTGCCCTCTCAACACCCCCATGGAGCCGATGGACTGCACCTGGGCCTCTGCGGAAAGGTACTGTACTCCGCCGCATCCCTTGGCGAGTCCGAACACGGGAGTGGTGTTGGTAAACGGGCACTCAGTGGTGGCTCTTTTTGACTCCGGCAGCAACATAACCATTGTTGCTCGCCGCTATGTCTTACCGCGACAGTGGCTAAACAAACACTTACGAGTCACTTGTGTTCACGGAGAGACCAGGTCTTACCGTTCCGCCGAGTGTTATCTTTCCTGGAGGGGGGAGTTATCCAAACTGTCGGTTGCGGTGTTGCCCGAACCCCCCTTTCCGGTGATCCTGGGACAAGACTGGTCACAAAGGAAAAGCGGAAAGACACGCACCGCTCCTGGGGCCTCACTGGGTCTGGTTATGGAGGGACAAGGCACCCTTCCCGCGGTCTCCACGCCATGCATTGAGGCAGGCCACAATGGCGCGGGCACAATGGGGGAGGTGTCTCAGGCGACGAGCTCTGAGCCGGAACCTCCCTCCGGCGAGGGGACGAGTCAGGGACCACCTCCGCCCAACACTTCTCTGGATCCCCTGAGTAATATGGAGTATCAGTTTCGCTCCACGCCCGCATCATTTAAAAGAGAGCAGTGGAATGACGATTCCCTGCGGTTTGCCAGAAATGCGATTGTTCTCCCTGGCAGCTCACAAGCTGAAGGTTCCATGCCACGCGAGCCCTTCTTTGTGTTGGAAAATAATCTGCTGTATCGGGTGGCAACTCACGAGGGTGAGGTGCGGAAATTGCTGCTAGTGCCGCGCACCTTCCGGCGGGAGGTATGCGAACTAGCTCACGCCCACCTCCTAGGCGCCCATTTTGGGGCCGAGAAAACGTTGGAGAGAATCAAGCTCCGCTTTTACTGGCCCGGGATCAACGAGGAGATCCGGCGTTTCTGTCAGTCCTGTCCGGACTGCCAGATTCGCCAGATTCCTAGGAGGGACCGAGCTCCTCTAGTCCCGATACCCCTGATAGATGTACCCTTCGATCGGATAGGGGTCGACTTAGTGGGACCCCTGGAACCCTCGAACCGTGGCCACAAATATATATTGGTTATGGTTGACTATGCAACCCGATACCCAGAGGCGGTTCCCCTGCGCTCCGCTACCACCAAAAACATCGCACGGGAACTAGTCAATCTTTTCTCGAGAGTGGGGATCCCTAAGGAAGTCCTCACGGATCAGGGCACTCCCTTCACTTCAGATACGTTCAGGGAAGTTGCCAAGTTACTGAGAATAAAACACCTAAAGACGTCTGTCTACCACCCCCAAACGGACGGCCTGGTGGAGCGCTTTAATCAGACGCTTAAACAGATGCTTCGTAAGGTAGTCAGCGCTGATGGCAGGAACTGGGACCAGCTCCTGCCCCTTGTGCTTTTTGCCTACCGGGAGGTACCCCAGGCCTCTACGGGCTTCTCCCCTTTTGAGTTATTATATGGGCGACAGCCCCGGGGACTTTTGGACATACTAAAAGAAGGCTGGGAGGCTGAGACCCTTCCCTCCTCCAATATATTGGAGTATGTAGCGCAACTGCGCGACAGGCTCACTAAGATCAGGCCACTCCTCAAAGACCACGTGACTCGTGCGCAGGCAGCGCAGGCCCGGTGTTACAACCGCAACTCTGTACTCCGGGAGTTCCACCCGGGGGACCGAGTGATGGTACTCGTTCCCACCTCCCACTCCAAGCTCCTAGCTCACTGGCAGGGGCCATACGAGGTTAAGGAGAGAAAGGTGCTCGTCGACTATTTGGTTAAACAACCGAATCGCCGACCGAGCGAGAGGATCTATCACGTGAACCTGTTAAAACCATGGAAGGACAGGGAGGAGGCTCCCGACACTCATAGATCCCTCTCCCTATTCGCTAGCATGACTGCCCTTAACCTTGGCGACGAGCTAACCCCCGTGCAGCGGCGAGAGATGGCCCAAGCTATCTACGCCATCCCCTAAGTGGTGAGCGAGTCGCCGGGCCGGACCTCGCTGATTGCCCACGACATAGTCACGGAACCCGGAGTAGTCGTCCGGGAGAGGCCCTATAGACTCCCGGAGGCAAAACGCGCCGAAGTGGAACTGGAGGTACAACGGATGCTGGACTTAGACATTATCGAGGAGAGTCACAGTCCCTGGTCCAGCCCGATTGTCCTCGTTCCCAAGCCGGATGGCTCCTGGAGATTCTGCAATGACTTTAGACGTCTAAACCAGGTCTCCAAGTTCGATGCCTACCCAATGCCCCGCATTGACGACCTGCTCGAGCGGCTGGGTGCGGCTCGGTATCTGACTACTCTTGATATGACGAAAGGGTACTGGCAAATTCCCTTAACGGCATCTGCCAAAGAGAAAACCGCCTTTAGCACCCCTAGTGGACATTGGCAATACAAGGTCCTCCCATTTGGGCTGCACGGGGCCCCGGCGACCTTTCAACGTCTGGTGGATAGAGTGCTGAAGCCCCACCAGTCCTATAGTGCCGCCTACCTGGATGACGTCATCATCTATTCCGGCACCTGGGAGGAACATCTATTGCAGCTCTCTGCTGTCCTCGTGACACTGGCTAATGCCGGCCTCCGTATTAACCCCCGTAAGTGTTTCTTTGGTTTAAAAGAAGCCAAGTATTTAGGCTATCTTGTGGGGCGAGGACAGGTGAGACCCCAATGTTCCAAAATCAAAAACATCTTGGAATGGCCCCGTCCGAATACCAAGAGACAGGTGCAGGCTTTCTTGGGGTTGGCGGGGTACTACCGCCGGTTCGTACCCCGTTTCTCCGAGAGGGCAGCACCCTTGACTAGCTTAACAAAGAAGGGGGCTCCCCTGCACGTGGTATGGAACGACAAGGTGGATCACGCATTCAATGACCTAAAACAGGCCCTTACTTCGGCACCCGTATTGCGGACCCCTGATTTTGGGCTGCCCTTTATCCTCCAGACCGACGCTTCGGACACAGGCCTGGGCGCCGTGTTGAGCCAAAGCGTTGATGGTGTCGAACACCCCGTGATGTACTTAAGCCGGAAACTGTTGGACCGAGAGACCAGGTACGCGGCGGTGGAGAGGAAAGCCCTGGCCATTAAGTGGGCCGTGACTTATCTCCGCTACTACCTGTTGGGTCGCGAATTCACTCTGGTGACTGATCACGCTGCACTTCAGTGGATGTCCCTCCACAAAGAGTCGAATCCGCGAGTCACCAGGTGGTTCCTGGACTTACAGCCCTATAAGTTCACGGTCACTTATCGCCGCAGCGGCCTTCAGGCCAACGCCGATGCCCTCTCTCGCGTCCACGACCTCTCGGCTAGGTCCGCCCGACCGGACGGTCTTGGGCTGAGGGGGGGGTCGTGTCACGCATGCGCGAGTAGGAGACCGCGGACGGATCCGAAACCACTTCGAAGGACGTTTGCCGGTAGGGAATGGCGGGGTACTAACCTTTCTGCTCTTTCTTTCAGGAAAAAAGACACACCGCCATCGTAACCTGACTGCACTACGTCCACTTCCGCCCTTCCTCCGCCATCTTCCCTGACGTCAGCAGTCCCGTCATCCCTCACGCCTCCTTCCCAGCATTCCTCCACTTCCGGCTCCTCCTGTATAAAAATGGCCGCCGGCGCCTGTGAAGGCGTCGTGCAATTTTGAATGACTTGTTTTGTTGAACTTGTACTGCATAACCTGCATAATTTTCTTTACAGTATACGGGGCCAAAACCCCAACCCTTTATGCTGTGTTTGTGTCTTTTTACAATATATATATATATATATATATATATTGTCACACGCGTGTGCTTGGGGAGTAACTTAAGGGATTGGTTGACAGTATTATTCCCCTGGAACACACAAGGAGGCTAAGCAATAATGATTTTTCTTCTCCTCTCCCCTCTGCATACAGGAAGATTGACGTGCCTCCAACCATGAAGTCACTTCTGGAGCCGCTCCACCTGGATCTACGCAGCAATCCTCTGAAGCAAGTCTGTGACGTCTTGGGGTTCTATCATTTCCCTGATTAATCCTGCAGACTACGCCACTGTAATAAGAGAACAGACAATTAGAAAGGGTCTGCGGCACCTGGAATGCAAACCCCATATACTGAAATAGCGCAAAAGGCGCAAAAATAATGTGTGTTAGATGCAAATTACTTGGGACTTTGTTGCAAGTTCACAGAGTCTGTTCAAGATGGCTGCGCTTCCGGTTTCGATATTACCTAGGAGGAAGTGGTGGATCCAGGTGAAGTGACCCCGGAAGTGACATCATGGTTGGAAGTATGTCAGTCTTCCTTTCTGCAGATGGGAGAGGAGAAGAGAAATTGTTATTCCTTAGCACCCTTGTGTGTTCCAGGGGAGTAATACAGACAACAAAGCCCTTATGTTGCTCCCCAAGTGCACACATATGACAAGATATATTTATATTTTTTTATTTATATATATATGTATATATATACTGTATATATATATTTTTTTAATTTACATCACTTAAACTCTAAAATTCAAAATGAATATCAATGAAATTAGATCATCAGAATAATTTTTACAAGAACAGGCCGAACTCACTTGTTAATTTCTGTTCATTTTCTATTGCCAGATGCCTTTAGGTTGAGGATTTGAAGACCCCCACAGTGATACATGCACAGTTTAGGATGGTTTGACATGCAAGCAGGAATTTCATTGTACTCCGTACACATGACAGTACTGATACACTACTTGTCTTTCTAGACTTTTTGGGGTCCTACACAGTATACTTCAAGCTTATTTTCTGTGTCAGTTGGGACCCCAAGCAGCGGCTCAGTTTATTTTTGGTCAGTACATGTCTCCGCAACCCATCAGATTGGTTAGCTTTAATTTGTGCTTAGGGTGTACACCAATGAGAGCGCCCCATTTTACTTTCTCACAGCTTTATTTTGTTCTTCTTCACTACTTTTCAGGCGGTACACAAGTACAAGTCTTATGACAGAGTGGAAGAGTCAGGACTGCCAGAGTTCAGTTACTGATTGTATTTTACCTTTACAAGAATATCTCAGAGCGGCTGACATATTTGGGAAGCTCAATGAAGAATGTCACATATGTCTGGTTTTATTATCTCTTCACAGCAGCCTGCTTCTAGATGTTGTTTAAAATGTAAGTCATTTATTTGCGCTGGTTTACATAAGTGTCCCTGCTGGAGAATAAAAATGACAGCGCCTGGAGCGACACCTCCAAGGTGCGTGTGGAAAACACATCCATTCATAAAGATAATGGCGTGTCAGAAGGCCGACTCAAGGCCTCCCTGCTTTACTTCACTTCATTAGCACTTACTGCAGCTCTTTTGGCGGGCACCACACTCGACACATCCAGTCAACACATCCAGTTGGGTTACTTGAGGAGTTCATTATGGCCAGGCCAGATGGGGCTTTATGGTGTATGGACATGTGGACATTTACTTGGTAATCAGGGAGGCTTAACCCTTATTTTCATTGTTAGGTAACTTTGTATCTATTCATGGATCCATTACTGAGTGGATCTTGTGTGACATATCAGCCTTTTAGACACTGGTCAGTTGTGGACACATGGTTGCTTCTGGAGATTGTGTCACCAACAAATAATTCAGAGTATTAGGACTTGTCCAGCTACACTGCTCAGCTGCTACAAAATGGATGTCATACCCATTTCTTTGTGTCCTTTTGGCCAGTCCACATCATTTTAGATAGATAGATAGATAGATAGATAGATAGATAGATAGATAGATAGATAGATAGATAGATAGATAGATAGATAGATAGATAGATAGATACTTTATTAATTCCTTAAGGAAATTTGAAGCATGAAATGACTCAGATATCCATATCACAAGAATTACAATTTGACATTACAGGATGTCAGTCATTGGCACAGTATATTGGCACACAGATATCTGCCAGACCATCTCAGCACCACTCAGCCCTACAGGGAATAAGACCAACTCAGCTAAGGGGTGATTCATTATAAAGCCTGATGGCTGAGAGTAGAAACAACCTCACATGTCGCTCCTTCAGTTGTCTCCATCTGTTACTGAAGGCGTTCCTCTGTTTAGCCAAAACCTCATGCAGAGAGTGAGGGTCCTCATCCAGGATAAGTAAGCAGCTACCTGAGCGGCTGTCTGTTTCACCACTTCTTCCAGTGACCCTAAACTGACTCCCAAGATTGATCCAGCCATTTTAATCTGATTCTTTAGTCTGTTGGTGTCTCCTGCACTAATGTCGTTTCTCCAGCACACTACCACACAGAATAACACACTGGCCACTACAGACTGGTAGAAGACATGGAAGAGTGGTCTGCACCCACCAAATAACCTCAAACTCCTCAGGAAACAGAAGCAACACTGACTCTTCTTATATTCAGCCCCTGTGTTGGTGGTCCACTGAAGGCTGTTGTTCAGATGTACTTCAAGGTATTTGTATGTCCTCACCTCCTCCACATCTTCACGATCAAAGAGAACTGGGGGCAGAGTGGTCTTGACCCCCCAGAAGTGTGTGATTGTCTCCTTTGTCTCCTTTCAGGTGCAGTTTTCATCATTTGGTAAAGTCCTCCACAAGTGTCCTGCACTCATTCTCCTGCCCACCGCTGATCATGTATGGCTGTATCATGGGAAGCTTTCTGCAGATGCCATGATTCAGTATTGTATCTAAAGTCTGAGGTGTCATCAGAATAGCAGCCAATACAGCTCCCTGTGTGCCCCCGTGAGCCAATATTAGCCTTCCCAAGGTCTTTATAATAAATGAGGTTGGAGCCACTGGCCAGCAGTCATTTAAGGCTGCACTGACTTGGGGATTGGAGCCACACAAGATGTTTTCCATAAAACTGGAACCCTTTGTAGGCTCAGATTCAGACTGAAGGTGAGCTGGAAACCCTTCACAGTTGCCTGGTGTTGCTTTTTGAGTACCTGATGGTTAACACTATCAGGTCTGGCAGCTTTGCTTTGTCTGAGTTTCCTAGTCTTTCCTTCATCCGGTCCACTGTGAAGGTCAGTGCTGGCTAGGTGAGAGGTTGGTGGGATGATGGCTGTAAGTCTTGGCAGCTGGTGCATGACAACAGAGATGCTGGCAGTTAGCACGCAGAGGTGTGAATGAAGGTTGGGGAAGAGTGAAGGTTTGTGGACAGCGGCGCATGGTCTGGCAGAGTCTTGTTTACTAGAGGGGCGTTAAGCCACACAATGTTTTCCAATCCATGGACCTGCATTCTACATTAATGTAATTTCCTTGAAGAGAAGTTGTCCCAGATGGGATGCTATTCCACGTCTCTCCGCATTGAAATAGAAAACTACATCCACTCACACCTATTGAACTAGGGGTATGTGAACTCAGGGAGGTCATACAAGAACTATGCAAGGGATTCAGCAGGGTTCAAAGTGCAATGGAGAGTGAAGACTACTAGACATACCAGAGATGCTCCATGATTGGACATCGCAGTGCAGATAATCACAAATATTAATGTTTATTGGAATATTAGGTGGCATTATAAAATTACTGATGAGGCTTTCCTGCAATCTTTCTGTGACCTTTTCACTGGGTATGCAATGTTTATTGCTCCATATGTGGCACCTTATGCTTGAGTGTGGGTATGACCTCTGATGGACTGGCACTCCTTGTGCAGTTTGTTGTCACAATGGCCTGGCACCCTAATCAGAGTTACTTCCTATCTCACTCCTGGTTCTGCCAGGAAAGAAATGACAGGGTTAAATAGGTTTTGATTTTCAAGGGATAGAAAAATACATTTGCACAGTGCCCACTGTACTGCCCAGAAGAGGGGCACATTTCAAGGTAACGATTCACAGCAGCCTGATATTGAAATGCTTTACCACATTTTTCCATTAACCTCTGTGGGACAGTTCTACAGTATATTGAGTGTAGCACAAAAGTCTAAGCAGGGCAAGGTTACCTTGGCTCTGTAGGTTAGGTGGGCTCCAGAGTACTCTGTCCAAGACTGTGCTAACGGCACAGGGTGTTCCACTCCATGCTCCCATCTCCATTTTGGGAGTGCTTGAACCCGACACCATCGGTAATGTACTCGGATGAGATGGACAGTGAAGACATCACAAACGAAGCAAGGGGATAGTGCAAAATGTGCTGTCACACACGTGCGAGTAGGAGGCAGCTAAAGGGCTCGAGTAATTGTAATAAAACATCCGATCAGGGGGCGGCGGAGTGCGCTGACTGTCTTTCTCAGTTCCCTACAGACCTTTCCCGGGAAATCCTGCAAGGTTCCGGCGCCTCTGAAGACGTCACTTCCGAAGCCGGCCCCTTTGATGACGTCACTTTTGGTTCCGGCCCCTTTGATTACGTCACTTCCGAAGCCGGCCCCTTTGATGACGTCACTTTTGGTTCCGGCCCCTTTGATGACGTCACTTCCGAAGCCGGCCCCTTTGATGACGTCACTTCTGGTTCCGGCCCCTTTGATGACATCAGTTCCTCTCAAGACCTTTAAAGTCTCCATCTTAGGCTACTATAGCCAGTTCTGTTTTGGACTCTGTGATATGCACATTGTTTGTTTGATAAAGAAAACCCTTTTGCAGCTGGGAAAAACAATATACGGGTGGCTGCCCCAAACCTTTATAATGTCTTGGACTCGTTTCTATGACAGTGCATAGTGCTTTTATTTAAAACAAAACCAAAAAATAGTGTCCAAATAAATAGTGCAGTGAAGCAGTCATTAAATAAATAATCCATTAAAACTTGTAAAAATCCCAGATGACTAAAACAAGGCTAAAATGAGATTAAAATCCTGTAGCAGACATTGGGGTCACACCAGCCAAGCTCTGCTCCTTCCCAGTCTCTCCGGCTCACTTAAGGTATATTCAGTGGGAGAGACTTCAGCCACCGCGGTCCTCATTCTACTGACCCCCATCCTGGCTGCCTCCGCCGGCGTCTGCCTGACCACTCCGGGTTGGTTGTCCTCCCGTCTTTCTTCTCACACTCGAAGTCATTCCTCGGATTCCGAGGGCGGACTTTTCCCGATCGTACTCCACTCTTCCATAAAATCAGTGGGCACAATCCTGTCCCACTAGCGCCGATCACTCGATCCATCTGGGACCCCTGACCGCGCTGACCTTTCTCTTTCTCAACTGGCTGGCTCGTCCACTCTCTTTCCCCCAATGCAGCTCTCTCGCTCGCTCTCTGCCTCTTCCGTTCTTTTTGTCCTTTCTCCTTCCGCCTCATGTTTCTCCTATTTATTACGGTGACATGGCTCAGGTGTGGCGATTAGCAGCTCCCGGCTTCAATTACAGATGTGGACGATTCCTCACCTGTGGACATAAGCAAGGAAACGCCTGCCTCACGTAACGTCCAGGAACCACTCCAGCCACACTTCCATGGGGGCCCCCTCTTTAAGCCGCGAGTGCGGTGATTATTGATTTAAAAACTGGGCTTTCATCTGAGCCGTGGACCCGCTATATCACACAGGAGTGTTGCAAACAGGTTTGGGTGCTTTGGTAATTCCTGAGAACTGTTATGGTAATTAATATATACCATAATAACTTGCAATTTGCTTGGGTTAAAAGCACAGGACCTCCACAAATGCAAAAATATGGGAATTTGTTTTGGGTCCATGATTACTTTATATTCTAAGTTTATTGCACTAAATAAGATGCAACAAGTTGCGAGAAACATGAGACAGAGTGGACAGTGCAATCAAATCATGAGCTTAAATCTGGCTGCCAAGACAAAGATGTGCCAAGAATTTGTTAGCCAGAGACCCAGAAAATGAAACGCTAAAATGTTAGGAGTTATCCACGATCTCAGACAGAAACTGGGCATCAGTAAGTGAATCTTTTATCCTATGGCTCAAATGGCATCATGCACTGCACATGTCATTTCCTTAGAAACACATAAACAAAAGTCAGTGGCTGTAAAAAAAAAAAAAATATATGGTGATAAAATAAGAGACGTCAAGATTAAAAAAACAACACATGGGGCGAGAGAAAGCTAAGAAAAATGCAAAGAAGAGGTCGAGAGAAATGAAAAAAGAAAGACGATCATAACAGCAGTGTGTACCCAGTGCCAGCCTATCTGGCAGCACCACAGTCAGACTGCTTGCCCCTCTGCTCTTCTCTACTACTATCCTGATGGAGAGCAATTCCCGAAATGGTAACTAAGGGTGCTCTGATAATCCTCCACTGTTTGGTTGGTTTTAGATTTAGAGGTCTCACCCAAAACACTGCTACCCCCTGGCACCTGTGTCTTCTGGTGGTATCTCAAAACTGTAGTTTTCTAATTTAACTCTTTTAGGGCTAATTATTTTTTTCTTTCTTTTGTCCCAGGGCTGAATATTTTTCCAAAAATTGCACACAGAACAATGGTTTCACGCATAAATCAACATAAAGTACTTATTTATGACAAATGTCACTCTGTTTTATGTTCCAGGAGCCTCTGCAGTAGGCATATTCACATATTATTACATACCTGTTTGCCCCATCACTCATTAGCTGAAAGGCACTTTCTGGTAAAAAAAAAAAATATGGCTTGAAGTAGTCGAGGGGCTGCTAATCCACAGTGTCCACCAGCAGGCCGCGTCGTTTGGTGAAGTCCAGTTGCTAACTTCTCTCCAACAGAACGATGTCTGTGCAGTCCTGCCAGGGCGAACGTTTTCCTTGGTGCGTCAGCTGCACAAGCGGGTCCAGCACTACAATCAGCTGATGCAGGCACCTGTCTTTCGTTTTTCGATTTCCAGATCATCTGCAACAAGATAGGAGTTCGATAAGCGTCTGTGTAGTCCTCCCAGGCCAACATTGCCGTAGGCACGTCAGCTACAGGACCAATTGGGGACAAATTAGCTGATGCAGGTACCTGACTTTCATTTTTTGATCTCCAGATCACTTGTATCAAAATTGCAGTTTAATAAGTCAAGAGTCTGATTCTTGACGCAAAAAATAAAGAAAGAAAGAAATAATATGCACAAGGTATTTTGCTTTGTGCATTTGCTTCGCTCTCTCGCCTGACATTGATGCCCTTCTAGCTCTTGCTTACTCTACGCTAGTTACACACACGCAGGGTTTCAATGTCAAGTCAACGAGTCTAACAGTCCCCTGAGCAAAGAGGACCTACCTATAGCGTAACAGTGAGTTTCATCAACATTTACAGCTTTCTTTCGCCCTCTGCCCCGATATCCACCCTTAACCCCTTGTGTCGACAAAAGTCGACATCTGCCCTAAAAGTGTTAAGATGTTTCTGAACAACTGCAGCTCTCCTTCATATGGTGCTGGACCCCCTTGCTGGCCATCATTCCTACCACCCTACAGATAGCAATGATGACGGTTTGGGCCCTTTGATCACGCTTTCACCTCAAGGGCGATCTTGAAGGCTGAAATTCTAACAAAGAGGTTGCAGGACCCCCAGTTCTCCATCCATCCATCCATCCATTATCCAACCCGCTATATCCTAACTACAGGGTCACGGGGGTCTGCTGTAGCCAATCCCAGCCAACACAGGGCCCAAGGCAGGAAACAAACCCCGGGCCGGGCACCCCCAGTTCTCACATCATGTAACCCCTCTCAAATTGAATTTCTTGTCATATGGCGCTCTGGTGGCTGGGCTTATTTCCACTGGGCAGAGCAATGAGTTTCTGTTACCACAGGGCACTCCGTGGCACAGATGACTGGCAGGATCTGTGCCTGCAGCCTTTAGCGGCGACTCTGTGATTTACATGGGAGAAATGCATAACATTATTGGCTTTGCTAACACCTGTCTATCGGAGTATTAACACGAACGCTGTCACGCTTAATAAAACACACACAGCGTAATTACTACAAGCAATACAACCTTTGGTCTCGAAAGGTACATTTACAATGTCCATAATCCAATCCAACATGGGCACGGGATTGTCAGCCTACTGCTGGTACAAGAGGGTGGGATCAGAGACCTGAATTGCATTGCAAGGTCCATTTTGCTTACTGGTTATCTCAGGTCATGGGTTGGCATCAAATGCCAGTGGCACTCATTGGTACAGCAGATGTTTTAACACAAAGTGACGTAACCCATCAGGAGCCCCAGCAGGTAAAGGGACTCAAGGGATGGAGTCAGCGGTGAGACATACAGCTTAGGTGGACTGGCATTGCTGAGATGGCTCTAATGGGCATGTTAGTGTTCACACTGCAATGGCATGGTGCCCCATCTAAGGATTGTTCCTACCTTGCACCCAGGGCTTACTGGAATAGACTCCAGCTTCTCTGCAACCTTGTCCTGGAGAAGCAGGTTAGAAAAACAGGTAGAATAATAAATGCACAGTTTGAATGAAACTTTGTGCTTTACAGGTCAGTGCTTTAGCCATCAGGAGGTCACAATGTACTGACTCGGGCATTTAGATGACTTATTTAACTGACTTTATTATGATCACCATAAAGGTCACCTTCTGGGTTTATCTGGAGTAAGTGATATCACCCTGGGAAGAGAGGGGGGCACTGTTGCTAACACCTGTCACACATGCACGTCAGAGGGGCACCCTCCAAGTTCTTCCCAGCTATTTGATACCACCCAGGGCAGTGAGGGGGCACTGCCGCTAACTGTCTGGTCTTTTTCTTCTTCCACAGTACAGAGAAACCACCCGGTGATGGCAACTGATTTTGCCCCATCCAGTCTTGGGCAATAAAAACATGACCACCCAGAAGGAGGCATCACTTCTTTCCTGAGCAGCCAGACGAAGATGGCAGACAAAACAGCCCCAATTATCCCAACCACGTTATTCTGTTGGCCACAGTTTTTGTGTCCTTTGTACACCATCGAGTGCTGTTTTTGTTCAGACTGTTAAGTAAATGGGGATTGGAGCCCCAACATTTAGTTTTGTTTGAGCTGTTCATTCCCTCAGATGATCAGATACTGTTGTCTCATTTCACACCCTCATTTCTCTCATTTCTCATGACTCCACATCTGCTGGCCGGAGCTCAGTATATGACCATATGTGCCAGAAAGAGACATCTCAATGTGGACCCGAACTACCACCTAAACAGAGATCCTGAAAAATACTGCAAAGACTATGGCTTATGTCTGTTTGTCTACCTCTTTATACCATCAAGCTCCTGTTTTCTTTATTACTGTTTTTGAATTAGGATTAAACAGAATGACTCAGTGAGTACCCCAGCACTTCTTTGATGTCCCCAAATGTCCTTCTACCTATCCACAGTGTAAAAATAGCTTACAACTCCCAAACTGAATGTTCAAGTCTTGTCATATCGAGTGACTTTCTCATTGCAGTGTTGGATAGAAATGAAGTACTTTGTAATGCATCTGAACACCAAATCGCTACAAAAATGTCACCAAAAATGAGTGTTTAATAAATACAAAAAGACAAGGAGCTGACTTTAAATCATGAAACTTTGACACCTCTTATAAATTCCAAAGCAGAGCACAAAGTACTTGTCAATGTACAAGAAAACAAAAAAGGCCATTCCTTTGACTATGAAAGTAGAAGTGATAAAGTCCAGGTAAAGTGCTAAACACTAAATATTATTTAATGAAGGACAATGCTTTATTAGGGTATATAATGATGACTAATGCTATTAATAAACTAACTAGCCGCGTTAGCCGTCTAAATGGGTTGAATTCTAAGTAATCAACGTAGACCTCAGCATTAATGTTTGCGGTACACCATCTATTGGAAAGTCTTTTGTAATGCATGTAATAATATAATACATTGTATCTGTCATTTCAAACATTTGTAGTAATAAAATGCATTAGATACAAATAATTTTGATGCACCATCTGTTGGAATGACAAATGCAATGCATAGGTTTATGTTATACACCATTTAGCATGGGATTTGGAAAAGGATTGTTAATGTTTGTGATGCACC
>JANRMT010062797.1:25313395-25325950 GCA_026402145.1 Polypterus bichir lapradei | reverse complement strand
GACATTTTTTCAAGTCACGCCCTCCTCTTAACCATATTTAACCACGCACGTGGTCCTCTCACCTCTTATTTGTGTGAATGCTTTTGACACACACAGTTCCTGCTCTCTCAGCTCTGATAAATTTTAACGTTTTCCTCACTTTAAGTTTCCAATTAAAGAAGACGTATTATGTCCAAATCTTATTTAAGAATTTCATCACAAAGGGTTATCAACAAAAAAATGAGTACACGGGCAATCCTAATACTAAGAAACGATGAAGTCAAACAAATTAACAGCAAAAATGTCGATCAGTTACACGGCAAATTGGTTAAATTCATATCAATAGACTATGCTGAAACAGTTGGTGGTGATCGTGTGGAAGATGAAAACATCAACTTACAATATCCGGAAGAATATCTACAACCGTTAACACCACCTGGTCTTCCACCAGCCGAATTACTGTAGAAAGAAGGATGTATCCAAGAAAGGAAATGTAGTACATCTTCTGCTGATAACATTACACACCAAAGGAGATCCATCCATCCATCCATTATCCAACCTGCTAAATCCTAACTACAGGGTCACGGGGGTCTGCTGGAGCCAATCCCAGCCAACCCTGGGTGCAAGGCAGGAAACAAACCCCGGGCAGGGCACCAGCCCACCACAGGGCAACAAAGGAGATCTTGATATGCTATTCGTATTAAAACATTAATAGTTTCCCATTAGAATAGCTTTTCCAAAGACAATTAACAAATCACAGAGACAAACATTCGAAAAATTCATTTTATTTACAAGAGGGAAAGAAATGAAATTCAATCACGGGCAGTTATACATTGCATTGTCACGATGAAAGTCCAAACACAGAATCAAAATTCAATTTAGTTCAAAAAATTTTTTTACTGAAGTTTTACAGTTAAAGTGCAAGTTTGAAAAGTATTTGCATGTTAATTTAAAAGCCAAACAGAATGAAATTGTATTATGCAATGAATAATTCTAATGCAACATGAAACATAATTTAGTTTCAAATTATTATGTTTTACTCTTTTTTAATATGGTTAATTAATCGCTGTAATGTAAAACAGTTAGTACATCCACATCCCCATATGCGAATGGCAGAACCGCAAAGAGGCTAGCGCGTAGCTCAGGCATGGGGGTTACCATCGAGCGAAGTATATTGTATACAATATATAGTATATATATATACAGTATATATATATATATATATATATATATATATATATATATATGTGTGTGTGTGTGTGTATGTGTATATATATTGTAAAAAGAAAGACACACAATCATAAAGGTTTGGGGTTTCCAGCCCCGTATACTGTAAGAAATATTTGCAAAAATAATAATTGTCAATGCAGTATTGAATTATACTATACAGCCGACAGTCAAAATGGCGGAGGGGGGAGCATTTATGAAGAGAGACCGGAAGTAGAGAGAGAGGCTTGCTGGGAAAGAGCCGAGATGGATGTTGGGATTGCTGACGTCATCAGGAGTTGACAGAGGAAGGGCGGAAGTGGCGATGCGTGGTTAGCGAGTCGGGCAGAGTCATGGCGGCGGTGCGTCTTTCTTTCTGCAGGAAATAAAGAGAGAAAGGTTAGTACCCCGCCATTCCCTTCTGGCATACGACTTCACGATACCATTTAGGTCCGTACGCGGTCCCCTAATCGCACGTGCGTGACAATATATATATATATATATAGTGGTGAAAAGCCATGGGACCTACTCAGACAAGATGCCTGTGAACTGAAAGGACCAGGGGAGAGAATATATACAGGACAGCAACTTCCTCAGGTGGCAAGACAGCAGCCCCCTGGGTTGCAGCAGAACCACAGTTTCCCACAGAGCTTCGTTGGAATTGGAGTTCTATGTCTCAGCCCTGTTGGGTTGCCACCAGGGGGTGCTGCGGGGACTAGGGAGCCCTACTTAGTGGGGTCCAAGCCTTACCCGTAAGTGCTCCTGGGCCCAGCCTTCGGAATGCAGGAAATACGTCCGGGGATCACGTAAAAGGAGCCTACTGTCTTCATTCCTGGAGTCAGAGTCAGGAGGAAGAGGGACGAAGATTGCCATTGGAGTAGTGGAGGCAGTGGTGTATTGTGCTTCTTATTGTGCTTGTTGTGTGGGGAATGAAAGAAAAGTGTTTCCCCCTCGTAAGTAAAAAGTTCTGAACTTGTGTCCGCGTCTATCTGAGTTGGGTTTGGGGAGCTGGTGCACCCCTAGGTGGCCACAATATCTGAATGTATTGTGCCACATATGCATGTCAGAGGGTCACCCTCTGGGTTCCTCCTAGGTATGTAATCCCGCTGTGAGCAGAGAGGGGTTGTTACTACTAAGTATGTTGTCTTCCTTTTCCCTTACAGTACCGAGGCGCTGCCCATTGAGGGTAACTGACTCTGCAATTTCCAGTCCCAGGATCATAAAAGAGCAGCCACCTGGAAAGTGTCCTCACTCTTTGACTGGGAGAACAAAGAGACTTAGCGCCTTTCTAACCTGACCACACCCTTTTGTGAACGAGCCCTTGATGAGGCAGCATTGTTGTTAATTTCATTTAGTCATATGCCTGTATTTTGTTTGAACGATTGAAGTAAACAGGGACAGCTTTATGTCATATCAAGAGTTGTTATTACCTTGTGTGACGGACAGCCGGGTCCCATGCCCGGCCGGGACATCCCTGTTGGGTATATTCCGGGGGAGCCACCATGGACACTCCAGTACCTCCCCCGGGACGCTTGGTGGCAGCCTCCATGGTGGACGGTGATTCCCCAACCACCCGCAGGGCTCCAAGGCAGATGGAGTCCTCCACAGCCTGGTTGGGGGCTCGGGTGGCCGCTAGCGGGAGCTGTATGGACTCCGCAGCCTGGCTGCTTGAATTCTCAGCCCCACCCGGAAGGGCAATTAGTACCAGGTGGTCAACCAGCTGGAACTCTTCCGGGTGGGGTACAAAAAAGGGCCAGCCGCCTCCACTCGAAGTCAGAATCGGGAGGAAGAGGACGAGGTTGCCTGGGAGGAGTGGTGGAGCAGGAAAGTGTGGTTTTTGTGTGTTTTGTGCTTTGGACTGTGTTGGGCCTGTGGGACACGGGGAAGGCGTGTGCCCACGGCTGAAGAAAAAATAATAAAAGCCTGTGAGTGTGAACACGTGCCTCTGCGTAGTCTGTGCCGGGTCAGGCTCTATATAGCGCCTTTATCACACTTGGATCAGTGCTCTGCAATCTCTTCACTCCTTCAGCACACCTAAGCCCTTCGCAAAGTTCTGTGGCCCACCACAAGCAACAATAAACAAAAAATACAGGAGTTACAAAGCACATACAAAGAAATCACTTGTATGTATTGTTTTTTATTTGATAAATTTAACAACACAGCTAACAACATTTTTTAACTTTTAACTTATATTAACGAATATCAGCTTTTAACTATAATTAATGTGATACCTGTGCTATTTCTAATGAACACAATGGTTTCATATTTGGCTCGATATTTGACAAAGCAACTTGAAGTACTTCGTCAAAATCCTCCAAGCACGACCTTTTATCATTTTTTATTAAAACTACAGCTTTGTTTGCATAGATACGCTATACAAAATGGGAACAGACCTGCAATACATGCATACTCCACTCATGGAAGACCCAGGACGCTAACAGAGGTCTCCTTACCACTGCGCCACTCTGCCACTCCAAGACATATCCAGTCCAGACAAACTCAAATGGACAAGCAGGCACAGGACAGCTCCTACATCCAGACGGGAACTGTAACCCAAGGGACGAGTTGTAATCTAATTGAATGTGAGAGGAGTATAAACACAATGATGGACAATCACAATTTTATCCTTTTTTGAAAAGTCCCACTTGCTCAATCATCTTCCCATCAGCCCCTGCAACCCTCCAAAGCTGTACAATACTTTTAACCCACTGGGCAGCTGGGAAATGTAGAATGTGAAGTACTGTTGCTATTCACATATGCATTACTGAGAACATTCATGAGTATCACCCCATGATATAAGTAAGATGCACATGCCCGCCATAAACCTTGTGCTTTTCCTCCTCTTAGAAGCATTGTGCCATGGAACACTTAGCACAACACTGGTTGTAGAGCACTGCCTTGGATGACCACTGTATGTACGAGGTCTGTCCGGAAAAGTTCATCCATTGTTAATATAACGAGAACGACTTACGAGGCATTGATGTACAGTGGTGCTTGAAAGTTTGTGAACCCTTTAGAATTTTCTATATTTCTGCATAAATATGACCTTAAACATCATCAGATTTTCACTCAAGTCTTAAAAGCAGATAAAGAGAAACCAGTTAAACAAATGACACAAAAATATTATACTTGGTCATTTATTTATTGAGGAAAATAATCGAATATTACATATTTGTGAGTGGCAAAAGTATGTGAACCTTTGCTTTCAGTATCTGGTGTGACCCCCCTTAGCAGCAATAACTGCAACTAAACATTTCCGGTAACTTTTGATCATTCCTGCACACCAGCTTGGAGGAATTTTAGCCCATTCCTCCGTACAGAACAGCTTCAACTCTGGGATGCTGGTGGGTTTCCTCACATTAACTGCTCGCTTCAGGTCCTTCCACAACATTTCGATTGGATTAAGGTCAGGACTTTGACTTGGCCATTCCAAAACATTAACTTTATTCTTCTTTAACCATTCTTTGGTAGAACGACTTGTGTGCTTAGGGTCGTTGTCTTTCTGTATGACCCACCTGCTCTTGAGATTCAGTTCATGGACAGATGTCCTGACATTTTCCTTTAGAATTCTCTTATACTAGCCAACCCGCGGCGTGCCATACGCCGCATAATCAGGCCGGTTTTTTTAATGATTTTTAAGCACAGGTAGAAAATTAACATTTGAAAAATCTGTAATGTAATAAATCAGCAAGAAAAGCAACATTGTAACAATGCACGGAATGAACCAAGACACAATCGTCCGTGACTGAAAACTGGCGGACCGCCATCGCGCCCTGCCTGCTTATGTGCCCACCTCCAACTCGTCACTTGAGTCGTTGTTGTCTTTGCACAGTCCACATGCAGCTGTGACTCACGTAAACTTTTCATTGCTCTGTGCGGTTTTGGCTGCTTTTCTATATATAATCCACCAAGACACCCGACCACTGTAGTAGCACGAATTGCTGTATGTAGCGTGTAAAACAGTTTGCTATGGTGCACGCGGTCATGCGTCGTAACCGAAAACTCGCTTTTTAAAGACTGCTTACTTCATTGTGTTTTAACCTCAGTTGTAAAGGATCGTTTTAAGGATCCCATGGGATACCCCTCGCAAACCGTTTCACACACTGCATATGGCGATTCACCTCCGCGAGAAACATGCCTCTATGAACAGTCAGCGTTGATGGGAAGTGCATGTGGCCTCTACAACAGACGAATATAAATGACGCCGTTTTTTCTGTGTCGTCGCGTCCGAGTTGGTGGGCGTGGCTCTGCGAGTTGTCGTCGTATCCAATGGTCTTGGAGTTGGTGGGCATGGCTCCTTCCTGCGTGCGCCATAGGTGTCTTACTTGTCGGCGGCTTAGTGAATCCACGCCCCTTCTGGCGTGCTTTCCATGGGTGTCTTGCCTTAGTGAATCTATAATAATAAAAGGCAAAGCCCTCACTCACTGACTGACTGACTGACTGACTGACTGACTGACTGACTGACTGACTGACTCATCACTAATTCTCCAACTTCCCATGTAGGTAGAAAGCTGAAATTTAGCAGGCTCATTCCTTACAGCTTACTTACAAAAGTTAAGCAGGTTTCATTTCGAAATTCTACACGTAACGGTCATAACGGTCGATAACGGTCGACAACGTCCGCCATGTTGAACTTTCTTATTTATGGCCCCATCTTCACGAAATTTGGTAGGCGGCTTCCCTGCGCTAACCGAAACCGATGTATGTACTTATTTCGATGGTATGACGCCACTGTCGGCCGCCATATTGAACTTTCCAACGTCACCAATTTTCAAACTTCCCGTGTAGGTAGAAGGCTGACCCCATCTTCACGAAATTTGGTAGGTGACTTCCCTGCGCTAACCGAAACCGATGTACGTACTTATTTCGATGGTATGACGCCACTGTCGGCCGCCATATTGAATTTTCCAAACGTCACTAATTCTCCAACTTCCCGTGTAGGTAGAAGGCTGAAATTTGGTAGGCCCATTCCTTACAGCTTACTTACAAAAGTTAAGCAGGTTTCATTTCGAAATTCTACGCGTAACGGTCATAACGATCAACAACGTCCGCCATATTGAACTTTCTTATTCATGGCCCCATCTTCACGAAATTTGGTAGGCAGCTTCCCTGCGCTAACCGAAACCAATGTGCATACTTATTTCGGTGGTATGACGCCACTGTCAGCCGCCATATTGAACTTTCCAACGTCACTAATTCTCAAACTTCCCGTGTAGGTAGAAGGCTGAAATTTGGCAGGCCCATTCCTTACAGCTTACTTACAAAAGTTAAGCAGGTTTCATTTCGAAATTCTACGCATAACGGTCATAACGGTCAACAACGTCCGCCATGTTGAACTTTCTTATTTATGGCCCCATCTTCACGAAATTTGGTAGGTGACTTCCCTGAGCTAACCAAAACCAATGTACGTACTTATTTCGGTGGTATGACGCCACTGTCAGCCGCCATATTGAATTTTCCAACATCACTAATTCTCCAACTTCCCGTATAGGTAGAAGGCTGAAATTTGGCAGGCTCATTCCTTACAGCTTACTTACAAAAGTTAAGCAGGTTTCATTTCGAAATTCTACGCGTAACGATCAACAACGTCCGCCATGTTGAACTTTCTTATTTATGGCCTCATCTTCTCGAAATTTGGTAGGCGGCTTCCCTGCACTAACCGAAACCAATGTACGTACTTATTTCGGTGGTATGATGCCACTGTCGGCCACCATATTGAACTTTTCAACAGTCTTTGTTACTTATGGGCCCATCTTCAAGAAATTTTGTACACGGGTTCCCAACGCTAACTGAATCCTATTTACGTACATATATACGTCCATAGCCTGCAGCTTGATCACCATGTGAGGCGGCGTTGGGTCTCCCATCCCATCACCTCCCACGTTGTTGGCTGCCTGCCTATATAAGGCCGTCCGTCGCTCCAGTCTCTACATTCCCTTCCTTGCTTCACCATGGGATTCACGTCTCCCTGCTGATAACTACAGCCTTTTTGTTTAATCCACGGCTTCTCCGCTGTTTTATTGTTTGTTTATTACAATTATAGTTATTGTATAGGTATTTTACACTTACTTTACATTACTCAGGTACCCATTTCCTTCATCATTCCAACCCCCATTACCATGTCTATCGAGGTAATCACCATCGATCAAAGAACTGTCACTTACCGAGTGGTTTCCATGCCCGGAGATGGCACCTACCTTTTCCATTCTCTGTGTTACATATTGCACGGCCATATCAGGCTCACTCTTGATATCTGGAAGAACATTGTGTCTTATGTATTGAATGACTGGGACAGGTTCAAGGTGTGGACTGATGACGGTACAGGAGATAATTATACTACACAGGAGCACTAGAAGAGTGAAATGCTTAAGCCCTTCACCTATGGTTCTGCATGTGAGTTGATGGCTGCCGCTGAATTGTTCAGTTGGTGCTTTCAAGTGTACCGAAATGGCCAAATATTTTACACCTTTCGACAACCGCCAATGCCTCTTAAACATCTTACATTCATAGGTGACAATTTCAGTAGTGGACACTTTGATGTTTATGAATGTTTAAACTCTCAAAAGCTGGATGTGAAGTTATCGATGAAACCGGTTGTAAGCTTACAATGCTTGACAGATGCCGAATGTCACTTCAACACAAGTCCTGCAAATACTGTCGTAATTGAAACAAACCATGAAACTGAAATCGATTATGACAGCAGCAATCCATGCTGTGAGATTTGAAACAAGATTACTGTTCGCGTTGAAATCGTAGTGGAAGAACTTCAGGCAGATTCAGAAACTCCTGTCCCGACGGAGATACCTTAGGGATCTGAAGGCCCGGCTGTTGGATAAACCGTCCTCACCATCTATAACCGGCGAAACATCAACCCCACGTTGTGCCGACCTCACCCCCGCGTCTCGTAGGAGCGACGCCGCTGATGACCTCGGTGGATTTCAGCTATGCAGGCGGGGGTTCAAGGCCAGAGCACCTCCATCGGCACAGGCGAGCATCCTATCCCAAAACCGGTTTGACCCTCTCCGCGTCCCCAGCTCGCCTTCAGCCCCTGGTGATGTAATAGTGGTAGGTGATTCTATTGTTAGGAACCTTAATGTCGCATGCCCTAATGCAAAATCGTTTGTTTCTTGTTTTCCCGGTGCTCGTGTCCGAGATGTGATGAGACGTGCACCAGTAGTCTACGAGAAACACAAGGAGAGGGCAATTGGTGCAATCGTTTTGCATGCCGGCGTAAATGACATAAGGCACCGACAATCAGAAATCCTGAAGGCTGATTTCGCAGCTTTGATTAAAGACACGAAGGAGAGGACCCCATCGGCAAAGATCTTCGTTTCGGGTCCACTACCTCTCGTCAGACGATCCAACGAGTACTACAGTCGGCTGCTAGGATTGAACAACTGGCTACAGGGTTTCTGCAAGAAGAAGGATGTCGGTTTCATCAACAATTGGAATCTCTTTTTGGAAAGGCCGCGTTTCTTCAAGCGTGATGGCATGCATCCGAACAGTTTCGGCGCCCGGGTCCTCTCCGAAAACATAGCGAAGGTAATTCGTTTATCTTGACTATCTATCTCTGCTCTTAACCCCTTCCGAAATGATACTGTTGTGCTAGGACATGATAAGTGTTTAATAGAATCTTCCGTTAAAGTGCACAACATTAGTACTGTAATAAGCAATCTCAATGCACGTAGAAAATCTAGGAAATACGGCATAAACTCCAATAATCTAATTAAAATTACCATTTTAGAGGAACAATGTATCAAAACTATTAAAACAGATCAGAGATTAAACAAAAAATACACACAGAGCGGCGCTAATAAAAATAATTTAGTCCCTATTCCAAATATCAATAACGCACATAGTATTCATCTCTGCATCTCCGAAACATTAAATATGGCACTATTAAATGTTAGAGCTTTAACTAACAAAACGTTTTTTATCAACGATCTTATTAGTGATAAAAAAATAGATTTTATTGCACTAAGTGAAACGTGGCTTAACTCAAACGGCGCGGCGGTTTTAATCGAATCTGCGCCTCCGGATTACAGTTTTACTCGTGCAGACCGCCAGGGAAAAAAGGGGGGCAGCTTGGCAAACATTTACTCGAGCCGATTAAAATGTAAAGATGTCAGTTTTGGTAAGTTCAAGTCCTTTGAATATCTCGCCGTTGTTATCCAAGGAGATGCTCAAGTTCTAGTATTATCCGTGTATAGACCTCCAAAATGCAACGCGTCTTTTTTTGAGGAATTCTCTGACTTAATGTCAATTTTAATTACTAACTATGACACACTCCTAATAGTTGGCGACTTTAATTTTCATATAGATAATCAGTGTGATCTAAAAGTAAAAGAATTTATGAACCTCCTGGATTCTTTTGATTTGAGGCAGCTCGTAAATCAGCCTACACATAAAGCAGGTCATACATTAGACTTAGTGATTACTAAAGGACTGAAAGCTGATATAAATCAGATCATTGATATTGGTCTATCAGACCATTTTCTTCTACTTTTTAATATAGAAATAATGATAAAAAACACTCATGAGAAGTATATTGTTAAAAAACGCTTCTTTGACTCAGCAGCAGCTTTAAAACTTACAAACATTCTAAGCAATCAGTCCGTTTATAGTGTCAACTATAATAGCGAGGATAATGTAAATAGTAAGGTGGAAAAATTTAATACTAAAGTGAGAGCTGCTGTTGACATAGTTGCACCTGAAAAGACAGTAAATAACCCTCTAGTATTGTTATACCATGGAAGACCCAAAGAGTGTCGGATTTAAAGAGAACATGCCGCAGAGCTGAGCGTAAATGGAGGAAGACTAAACTAACTATCCACTATGAAATATTAAAAGTCAAAATAACAGAATACAATAACACTGTCCGTCTTGAGAGACGCTGTTATTTCTCCAAGATTATAAATGACAATGCTAGTAATCCCAGAGTCTTATTTTCTACAATTGATCACCTACTAAACCCAGGTAACTCACAGGAATGCCTCCTAAGTACTTCCAATAAAACCTGTGAGGCTATCGCTGTATTTTTCAATCAAAAAATTAATGATATTAGAAATAACATAGTATATCCCTCAAACACTAAGGATCCTCCTAAACCCCAGCATTCTGTTATAAACAAATTAAACTCTTTCACTAGGATAGATTTACCTGATTTACAAAAAATAATATCTCAATTAAAATCCTCCACCTGCGTCCTTGACCCAGTACCAACAAGGCTTTTTAAAGAAGTATCGGGCGTGCTAATTGATAATGTTCTGGACATAGTAAATTCGTCATTAGATACGGGGGTCTTCCCAGACTGTCTTAAGACTGCTGTAGTTAAACCCCTTCTTAAGAAACATAATCTTGACCCCTCGGCTCTTGAAAATTTTAGACCCATCTCTAACCTGCCTTTCTTAAGCAAAGTTCTGGAGAAAGCAGTCATTATGCAGTTAAATGACCACCTAAATAAACATGCTATTCTTGATAAATTTCAGTCGGGTTTTAGAATAAATCATAGCACAGAAACTGCACTCGTTAAAGTAGTAAATGATTTGCGAGTGAACGCAGACAGAGGCCATATATCTGTTCTCATCCTCTTAGATCTGAGTGCTGCATTTGACACCATTGATCATAATATTCTTAGAAATCGCCTTAGTCAATGGGTGGGCCTCTCTGGCAGTGTCTTAAATTGATTTGAATCCTACCTGACAGGGAGAAAATTTTTTGTTAGTTGTGGTAATTACAACTCAAAGACACATGATATCCGATATGGTGTTCCACAAGGCTCTATCCTGGGTCCACTGTTATTCTCAATCTACATGCTTCCGTTAGGTCAGATTATCTTAGGGCACAACGTGAGCTACCACAGCTATGCTGATGACACACAGCTGTATTTATCAGTAGCACCTGATGACCCCGATTCTATTGACTCACTAACACAATGTCTGACTTGTATCTCAAAATGGATGAATAGTAACTTTCTCAAGTTAAATAAAGAGAAAACTGAAATCTTAGTGATTGGCAATAATGGATACAATGAGGCTATTAGAAATAAACTGGATACATTAGGATTAAAAGTCAAGACGGAGGTAAAAAGCTTAGGGGTAATTGTTGACTGTAATCTGAATTTTAAATCGCATATTAATCAGATCACTAGGACAGCATTTTTTCACTTAAGAAACATAAGTAAAGTTAGACCTCTTATATCACTGAAAGATGCTGAGAAATTAGTTCACGCGTTTGTTTTCAGTCGACTAGATTACTGTAACGCACTCCTCTCAGGACTACCCAAGAAAGACATAAATCGTTTGCAACTAGTGCAGAATGCAGCTGCTAGAATCCTAAGTAGGAAAAGAAAATCCGAACACATTTCTCCTTTTCTGATGTCACTACACTGGTTACCTGTGTCATTCAGGATTGACTTTAAAATTCTGCTTATGGTTTATAAAGCCTTAAATAATCTCGCCCCTTCTTATATATCGGAGTGTCTGACACCTTATATTCCAAATCGTAACCTCAGATCCTCAAATGAGTATCTCCTTAGAATTCCAAGAACAAAACTTAAAAGAAGTGGTGAGGCGGCCTTCTGCTGCTATGCACCTAAAATCTGGAATAGCCTGCCAATAGGAATTCGCCAGGCTAATACAGTGGAGCACTTTAAAACACTGCTGAAAACATATTACTTTAACATGGCCTTTCTATAACTTCAATTTAACTTAATTTAACTTAATCCTGATACTCTATATGTTCAATTTCCTCATAATAACTATTCAGGGTAGCTCTACAATCCGTACTGACCCCTACTCTCTTTCCTGTTTCTTTTTCCGGTTTCTTTGTGGTGGTGGCCTGCGCCACCTCCACCTACTCAAAGCTTCATGATGCTCCAACAATGATGGATGGACTAAAAGGCAGAATTCTACGTGACCATCATCATCAAGCCTTTCCGTGAGAACCCTAAATCCAAAGAGGACTGTTTCATTTATGTTAGGTAGCATGCCCAGAGGGGACTGGGTGGTCTCATGGTCTGGAATCCCTACAGGTTTTATTTTTTTTTCTCCAGCCGTCTGGAGTTTTTATTTTGTTTTTTCTGTCCCCCCTGGCCATTGGACCTTACTCTTATTCGATGTTAATTAATGCTGATTTATTTTGTTTTCATATTGTGTTTTTTATTTTTCTATTCTTTATTATGTAAAGCACTTTGAGCTACTGTTTGTATGAATATGTGCTATATAAATAAATGTTGTTGTTGTTGTTGTTGTTGTTCACATGGCCAACTGTAAGTTGCATGCTCAAGAGTAAGCTCAGCGCACAGCTTGGTCATGTTACAACCGGAGGGCCGAACTGACAACGTGGTATACAAAGAGATCCTTAACAAAT
>JANRMT010062797.1:25230841-25307595 GCA_026402145.1 Polypterus bichir lapradei | reverse complement strand
GGACCTTCTTGTCCAGCAACCACACCACCTGCACTTCAGAACAGGTCATCCACCTGAATCTAAGCACGTTTAGGCCCGGCCAGTACTTGAATGGGAGACCAACCAGAAAAAGCTTGGGTTGCTGCTGGATGAGGCATTGGCGAGGCCAGCAGAGGGCACTTACCCTGTGGACTGAAGGTGGATCCCAATACCCCAGTGCACTAAAAATGGCACCACCCTTTAGATGACACATAAAACTAACATCTGGACTCTCTGGGGTCATAAAAGATCCCTGAGCATCCTTCGTAAAGAGGAGGGTGTATCCCGATGTCCAGGCTAAATTGTCCACCTCAGCCTAGTCATTCTGGGTCCCATAATCATCCCTTGTTTCTAACTGGCCAACTATTTCTTACCACTTCACGACCTAACAGCTAATGTGTGATAAGACAGAGTATGTCACTAAATTGTTCATTCCATATCTAGAAGAGTTGGTGCTGTCCCAAAAAACTCATGGAAGCCATGCAAGATATTAGATTTGGTGAAATCTGCTGTATTCATTTTTACAACACCTCATTTAAATAAAATATATTATTTTCTTATTATAATGATGTTGGTGACCATTATTATAATGATGTTGATATGTAGTGTGACCACTAGGGCGCATTGTAAAACCCTAGACACGCTTTACAGACCCAGATTCAAATCAATGGTTTATTATCATAAATTACCTTAACAAAGGCTTCATTTTTAGTATAATAACCTCCAGATAAGCACAATCACAATCATTTTTCTCTTTTTCTTCTTCTCCTCCACACCTCCCTAGTGAGATTTGTCCTTCTTCCACCCAAGTCCAACTCGCCCACGTGAGGTAGAGAGGCTCCCTTTATGCAAAACCCAGGAGTAATTCCAGTGCCATGACATATCCCATTTGGGAGCACTTCCAGATCAAGTAGAACACCTTGAAAGTAGGAAGCATAAATCCCCGCAGGAAGGAACCTAACGGGGCTACTCCACTGCACTACAGTTCCCAGCATGCCCTGTGGGTGTCCAATTGGGTACTGAGGCCCAGGGATGCTGCCATCTAGGGTATGGAGTCCTCCCTGTCTGCCCCATGATGTTGCCCTTCTGGCCAATCGCAAAGTAGAGACAGTAAGTCTCCTGCCTTTTCTTTCTCCTGGCCTCCCAGTCAGGTAACAGACTGAGACCCATCCTGGCAGGGATGTCGACCCAGGCAATCTGTCCATGACAGCTGTTAATAAAACAAATGCTAATTTTTGTGGTTTTGCAGATTAAGGTTTTAAATGTGTAATCTGTGAGGTTTATTCCATACACATCATTTTATTTAAAATGGATGTTTGCTGAAGCCAAACAAACCAGCTGACTTGGAGAATCTGACAGGAAAGATGGGAAGAGCCAAGTATTACAAAGTGCTGAAGTGCTGACATGTTCCCTTTTTTGTGATAATCAATATATGGCCAGGGGCCACTGGCTGCTATCTTAAGTGAATTCCATGACTGGCCAGTGCATGGTCTTATTTTGGAACCTGAGAAGAGAATAATAAAGCTCTGAAAACTGCTCTGAATAGTAGAGCTCACCTACGAACAGATGGAAGACATCACTCCTGCCCATATACTTAGGACAATATGCCTTCCGCACTCTCTCTCAAAATGGAAATTGGAACCCCCGACTGCATCACACTTTTGCCAATAGCTCTGTTTCAAATATTGTAATATTGGGAGTGTTCAGCCGATATTAAACAGAAACTAAGAATAGTCTTCCAGCCCCACCGCCAAAAAATCCTGAGCCCCTGACAATTATGGCTGAGCACCTGGATCCCCTGGCTCTGTACTTCGATAATTTTGCCTCCCCAAGCTGATCGGGTGACGTGCCTATGCTACACTCAAGCTTAATGTCAATCACATTGAAATTTCACGGAACCGTAATTAAATGTATATAATATCATATCACATGTCGCGTCTCATGATGCATGGAGGGTCTGGTAGTTCTGAATTAAAATTACTAATGTATCTTTTTGCAACGTTTTTATTTCTGTATGTGTATCTCATGATATGATATCAACGATGACAGTGCCCACCTTCGGATCTTAACATTCGCGTCATACACGTTCTTGACATCTTTCAAATGATGTGACTGATGCTTTAAATATTTTGCATACTAAATTTGCACAAGAGGCTGAGATCTCCTCCGTGCTCCTGCTCCTAAAGTTTAAAATTGGACAAAAAAGGTGACATATGTTGTATAGGCTTTCAAAACACCCGGACAATTCTGAAATTAAGGAATTCATCATAACGTGAAATGTGCCTCTTCTGAATTTTCCTTCTGGATCTTGGGATTGCTCATCATCTGCTTCTGCATCCGATCCATCAGACTCAATAAGATGTCTTGGTCTTTTGTGATTTGAACACTGCAGGGATTTCCATTTCATTTGCCGCAGCTTTAGCCTCCCACCGCTCGGGGCCCCTGACAGGTGTCATGGTTGCCTGCCCCTGGTGGCAGCTCCTTTGCTCTTCCTGTTCCTTTCTTCCTTTTAGAATCACCACCATACCACAAGGGAAAGATAATATATATTTTATTGTATATATAATCTCTAACAAATCTATTCCCAGGGAGCGTGCGCCCCATGCTGGATGCAGGTGTTCACTGAGGGCAGAGTCAAACTCATCATTTTCAAAGGGGTTGAACTCATTTATGCTGAGTTCCGCAGCACGTAAGGTATTGCTGTGGACATTTTGGTTTCTTGTGATTACAAAGTCGGAACCTGATTTGACAAATGGCCTTCTGGGTTATGTCAAAAACTTTAATTCTCTGCACTCTGCACTCGAACCTTTGATGAAGCACGGCGCTCACAACAAGAATGTTTGAAATTTGTCAGGAAGTGCTGTCACGTTTTAGTGAAAGAGTGTCCTTCCTCAGGAGCTCCCTGCCTTCCTCAGCAGCGCTGTTCTGTGAATGGCTCGATTTCATGCTTGTTTACGTGTGTGCAATAATAAAAATAATAATAATAGTAATAATACCTTGTACAATCTGCGTTTTCTTGTGCTTTATGTCAGAAGGTTCAGTCCTCCCACAGAATTCAAAAGTGAATGACTTAGAATTAGTGTCACACTCGCCCTAGCAGTCTCCCAAGTTCTCCACTTGCAGATCTCTCAGCAGGCGTTTGTGTCATCAGGATGTGCTGACGGCTTAACAATAATCAACAGAATCAGGACACTAATTGGCTGTTTTTTTGTTAGTGCTTTTTTAAACCCTTATTTTAAATTGCGAGTTACATGAAAACATGAAAGGGCCAATAATATTAAAATGTTAAAATATGACAAGTTACGTAAAGCAAAATATAAAAATATTAAATAAAACGCATTTAAACAAGCTATCTGTGATGTAATGGAAGGCAAGGGGTGGACTTGCTTTCCAATTGGATGGCTGAGATCCCTTTGTCCTCAGATGTGACATAAATAGAGGAAGATGGGGAGACTGCTATTAGGGCTCAATACTCCCCCAATGCACTAGATGGCAGTGTTCCTTTCTGGATCACCCATGTACACATCTGAGGGGCGTGATGAGAGAGCTTTGTGGCCTTCCATGTAAATAAATCAATCAATCGAGAGTCTCGGAGCATGCAGACCACTCCGAGGTTGATTGAGGTGAGTGCCTGGCAAATATGAACAGCTCCTTCAGGTAGTTCATTCACACTTCGGAATAGGTGGAGGGTAGCACCTGCACACTATCAGGGGCTATAAAGGGAGACTGCGTGGTAAAGAGGGGGAGATCAGATCAGGCAGAAGAACAAAAAGGAAAGGAGAGCGGAGGTTAAGGAAGGAGGGGGCCTGTGCGGTAAATAGCTGAGGCAGGTGGTCTGGAGTAGCGAGGGGCAGGCCTGCACTCAAGTATGGGGGCTCGAGATGGGAATGGAGGAAAGAGGAGTAAGAGAGGGCCTGTTGGACGGCGTCTCCCTTTTGACGCTGACAGACTGGCTGTGGAGTTCGGTGGGGAATCCTATGGATGCCGATGGACTGGCAAGTAGGAAACCAAACCCCGGAATAATCGGATGACTGCCCCTGTCACCAGGCATGTCGTCATGCTGCAAGGTCTTGATGGGAAAAGCTAAGGAGATGGCAGGTTTTAGTAAGAAGCACTGGAGCTTGTGCCTCTTTTTAAAGAAGAAACCAGCCTGGGAATTTTACTTCATTTTTAGTGGATTATTTATATGGATTTTAACCTCCACTTGGCACCTTGCTTTTAATGGATTGATTATTTATTTATTTATTGACTAATTTTGATGCACTGCACTGTGGACATTTTTGTTTGGTTTTAAATAAAAGCACTTCAGTCACTTTGCACCAACCCCTTGCTGACTGCATGTGTCCTCATTTGCCTGGCTCATCCTCTGGTACGTTATTGATGATTCCAGGTTCAAGAGGCTTCCAGGTGCAACCAGGGAGCGTGGAGCTGACCCGGACTGTCACACAGGACACTTTGGGAATTGTGCTCCCATTGGGCAACTTAGTTGGATACCATGGGTGCCACCAAACAGAGCTGCTAAGAGTAGATGTCCTCATTTTGAGGGGATTTCGTGGCTAGGGTATATCAGGCAGTGTTGTGGCACCAGAGATGCTCCTCCAGGGTCCATCCTAAAAGGAGGTGCCTCAGCCCTCACTCATGGAGTCGGTGTAGAGATGGGAGGAGGAGGAGGAGGACAAAGCTGGCCAGAGGTTAGAGAAGAACAAAGGAAAAGACACAGGAGGAGGAATGGTGTTGGTGCTAATTTACAGGAAAACACCTGTGCGAAGGCATTTTGCTAAATAAAAATAAGTCTTTTGAACCCGGGACTGTTGCTCATGTAATTGCATCTGGGGTTTGGGGATCTCTTATGCCCCTTACAGGTCACAGTGTTTAATTTGACAACTGATGTCCCAGTTTACCAATTATAATACTGCTGTGTGTCTGTTGAAAAAGACTCAAAAAGAACAGAAGTCACTTGTACACCCTTGTTCAAGGAAGACATGAATGTGTAACGAGGACTTCCTTCATTCGTTAAATCAGCGTTATTAACAATTGAAGCTGTTCTTATAACAACTGTGTAACATCTAAAACCCTCAAGACCAGTCCTAAATATTATAAATGCTAAGATGTTTATTTGGTAAACACCAGAACATTGTTATCGAGCGTTCATAATGAATTCTACCGATGAGTGAAATGACGGACGTGACAGTAAATTTACAGCATAACTTAATGTTTTGCTTTGCTAAAAAAATGGGAACAAATTTGTTTTTCACTTCCAGTTAAAGATTATTCATTTCCCCACCACTCCACATGAGGGAATACATTCACACATACGAAGGTCTTTACCCCAAGACTGGATGTGTGTGCGTATGTGAAACACAAGTGATATCACCATTATCAGTACACAGGTGGACAGGGTGCAGACCTTATTGAAGTAGCCTGCTCATAGGTGGGGCTGGATTGGTGACACCAAAATGTCACACAGATACACTGAGTTTTGCATTCCTTGAACCCTTAGAACTTTTGCGTTACACTTTACAAGCCTGGGAGGGTTCGAGACACCCAGGACATTAGATAAATGGACCCTCACAGAAGATAAGGGGGTTTCATGGAGATGGGGGCACAACATGCCATGCAACTCTGTATAATGTTTGTGGGATCACAGACGTGGCTAGTTTTGGCAACTGTTACTTTACAATCCATTACAATCCATGGCCATAACAGCACAAGTGGATCATTCATTGTTAAATAAACGTGGCAGTTATCAGGCTTGACTCTTATTCAGTGTGTGTCACGCTGTTTTCATCTTGGCATCTATTACTCTATTATTCGTGATGTTACAACAATCATGTGGAGCTTAGCACAATATCCTACCTTTCTGTTTCCTTCTTTCCTTTCTTCTTCTGCTTTGAAAATTATATTTTTATTATTCTTGTTTTTATTAACAACAACAACATTTCTTTCTATAGCACATTTTCATACAAATGATATAGCTCAAAGTGCTTTACAAGATGAAGAAAGAAAAAAAAGAAATTATATATATAAAATAAGATTAGGCAATATGAATTAACATAGAATAAAATTAAGGTCAGATGGCCAGGGAGGACAGAATAAAACAAAACAACTCCAGACAGCTGGAGAGAAAAAAAAAAAACAAAATCTGCAGGGGTACCAAGGCCACAAGACCACCCAGCCCCCACTGGGCATTCTACCTAACATCAATGATCTCAATCAGTCCTCATGGTTGTCAGGGTTCACATAGAAGACTTAGATGATGATGATGGTCATCTGGACCTCTGGCCTTCAATCTATGAATGTAAGTACTGCACGGTGCTTTGATCAGGTGGTCGTGGTGCAGATCACCACCACAGAAAACTGGAAGAAGAAGAACAGAGAAAGTAGGGGTTAGTACAGATTTTGGAGACATGGAAAAAAAGATAATTAAATGCATATACAGAATATCAGAGTTACACTAAAATGAAGCAATGAGAAAGCCATGTTAAAATAATGTGTTTTTAGCAGTGCTCCATTGTATTAGCCTGGCGAATTTCTATTGGTAAGCTATTCCATATTTTAGGTGCATAACAGCAAAAGGCACCTCACCACTTCTTTTAAGTTTAGCTCTTGGAATTCTAAGCAGACCCTCATTTGAAGATCTAAGGTTACGATTTAGAGTGTAAGGTGAGAGGCTTTCCGAGATATAGGATGGAGCGAGAAGATTTTAAGGCTTTGTAAATCATTAGCAGTATTTTAAAGTCAATTCTAAATGACACGGGTAACCAATTTAGTGACATCAAAACTGGAGAGATGTGCTCGGATTTTCTTTTCCTAGTTAAGATTCTGGCAGCTGCATTCTGCACTCGTCGCAGCCGATTGATGTCTTTCTTGGGTGGTCCTGAGAGGAGTGCAGTACAGTAATCTAGTTGGCTTAAAATAAAAGCGTGAACTGATTTTTCAGCATCTTGCAAAGTTATAAGGGATATAACTTATTATTATACTGTCCTCATAGCGCCCTATGATTCACTTTGAATTCAGCTTGTTGTTCAGGCGAGGACTCATCTAAGAATGCAGGCTGTGCCAATGAGTGTGGTCTTCTGAATCTCTTTCACACTGACTCTACACAGGACTTTGTCCAGCTGCTCTTGGAACCCGGTCTTGATGGTTCCCAGTGTGCCTACAACTACTGGAGCCACTCTTGTCCTCGTGTTCCACATGCACCTTCTGAAAAGCATCTAGATGAGATATGGGGACAACTTACTCTAGCTATTAATTAACGAGCTGAGTCTGCTAGCCTGAATGCCCAAGTCTCTACCGTCCCATCTCATTGTTCTAATCCCTCTTTTTTTGTGCCAGTAAATAAACCTTATCACTGAGATTACTGCCCCTTGTATTCCAGCCATTTTATAGGAGGCCCTATCATCAATCGGTCCATCAGTCTTCATTTTATGTAGCACCTTTCACAGTGAGGCACATTTAAAACAAAATAAAAACACGGTGCAAAGCAATACTCAAGACCGAGGGTATTTCAAAACTCAGATAAATCAGAAGAATTATTGGAACTCTGGGGAGAGCCTGTGAAAGTGCTGGCATCAAGTCTGAATATAAAAGAGTGAGCTGGAAGTCCAGAAGAGTCGATTGATAGTCAGACTTGAGTGGCAGAACAGCAGAGTCAGCATGAAGAGCGCAGGTACGGCTGAGTCAGGTTAAAAAGAATTAAGTGCATAGAGCAGATCTGAAATGTAGCAATGGAGGTGGACGGGGCTTCAGGGCCAGTGTTGACATCATAATCAATGGAAACAAAGAGGGGCAGGCGTTAGCTTAGGGAAGCAGGCCGTGGGTGCTGCATGGGTGACTGGTTATCTTTTAGAAAAGTGAAAAGCCTGTTATTAGATTAAGTTAGATTGGATGAGAGATTGATATCGTCACATCAAAAGATCCTGAGGACAGTAACAGGTACAAACATCCAGCATGTTTCAAGGTGTTGCCATCCCATTGTAGTGCCACCCATGTACCATGAATGGAACAAGACAGGAAAAACTATCCCAGAGCCAGAGCCTATCCCAACAGTTTTTGCCAAAAGGTAGCAATCAACCCTAGATGGGCACTCATGATTCAAATCAGTTCTGTCACAGTGTGACAATATACGAGGGTAAATGAAAAAGTAAAGACAATATGAATATTACGCCGTGTGGTGCCTACTTAATGGAGGAACTGGGGGAGAGCACTATCTCCCCTGGAGCACTAGACGGCAGCCACCCTGGGTTGCAGCGGTGCTTCGGATTTCCACAGGGCTTCATTGGAATCTTGTTGGTTTCCGTGGGTGGCACCAGGGGGTGTGTCAGTCACTGCAGAGGGAGAGAGAAAAGAAGAACAAGTGCTGTGTGCTTTATTATTGGTGTTTTGTATTGTGCTGGCTAGTGGGAAACAAAAGAGAAGAGATTCCCACAGAAAAATAAAAGCTGTGTATGGGAAAGGACTTGTGTTTGCATCTGTCTGTGTCAGGTGTTGGGACCTGAGCACCCCTGCGGGCCAAAGCAGTAACCACAGTGCATAAAAGCTGACAAAGTATAACGTGTTCGTGATAGTTTCTGGGTAGTTTGAACGAGCACTGCACAGTGCTCTGCCGTTAGTCTAATTGAAGCCAAAGTTAAATGAACATGGACGCTCTGCTGACGGATTCCACCATGGTTGAACAACGCGCCATAGTGAGATTATTTTTTGGGCAAGGAGATTTAAACCTTTCAAATTTCACCGAAAGATGTTGACTTGTGTAGATTGGTAATCCGTTTAGTTACCAATCTCACTCAAACAGATGGATAGATTTTGTGGTCAGATTAGAGAGCCAGCACATGCTTTTGAGGGGGTGAGTGGCCAGTGGGCCGAGGTCTTCAGGACTGTGACTGTGTCTGACATTGTCTGTTATAACTAACTATGGACCCCCCAGAAGTTTATTTTCTTCCAGGAAGTTTCTGACTGAAGTTTTTTGTTTTACTCTCCTCTTCCTCCTCCACTCTGTTGTTTTTGCTTCTGTTTTAGAAGTGTCTGTGATAAACTGGTGCTCCACTTAGGGATGGTCCCCCCAGTGCCCAATGCTGTTGGGACAGGCACTGGCTGCTAATCACCATGAACTGGATAAGTGGATCAGATTGGTGGGCATAAACACCATTTTTCTTGCATTACCAATAAGTTCAAGGATTAAAGTGTCACATTACGGTGTAAAATGCTCTTAAGTGGCTTGCTTTTTCCAAGAGGCATCTTGTTACCTCCTGTGTTGTCCATGTTTGCTGATGTCACTTGTTCCATTGATGGGTTGTTGGGAACTAGAGGCTATCTAAACAGCACCATGCTTAAGGAAGAAGCCAACACTGAATAGGACACCAGCCCTTCCTCTTCTTCTTCTTTCAGCTGCTCCCATTAGGGGTTGCCACAGCGGATCATCTTTTTCCATATCTTCCTGCCCTCTTCATCTTGCTCTGTTACACCCATCATCTTCATGTCCTCTCTCACCACATCCATAAACCTTCACTTAGACCTTCCTCTTTTCCTTTTACCTGGCAGCTCTATCCTTAGCATCCTTTTCCCAATATGCCCAGCATCTCTCTTCTGCACATGTCCAAACCAATGCAATCTGTCCTCTCTGACTTTGTCTCCCAACCATCCAACCTGAGCCGACTTGTTTCCTAATAATCCATCAGAGAATATTCATTCTGCCATATTGGGCCACTTTGGAATTGCCTGTATGCCTACGAAAAGACCCTGATGGATGGACTTGTAAGTTCTGTACAGATAGGCAGTGACCTGCCTTGAGTCTCAACCCTGGATCATTGTAGCAGAAGCACTAACCCTGATGTCTGAGTGACTGACTTTCACACTACTATGAGGCTGAATAAATCCTTCATAGTTTCTAAGCATGACCATGCCATACTGTGATTACCGGAATCTGATTGGGATGCCAGTTGTTTGTGCCTAACCTGCTATTGGCCAAGTGCAGACAAATATCTGCGGCAAGAGGAAAGCTGAAAAAACGGATGACAGAAAGCTAGAAGGGATAAAAGATGCCATCCATGGGAAGGTCGCATGCTGATGAAATTTTCGATTATTTTTACCTCCCAGCATCCCGCTGCACACAAGACAGCGGAGTTTTAGGCTGCACTTACAGTTATCCTGTCAGGCTAGAAAAATACTCTAATTACAGTAATTATCATATAATGATAATTCTCGGATTATAATTATACTCTACAAGAAGGGCTTTCTTTCACCATTCCATTAGGTTTTTGTGCATTTTTAAAAGTTAATTTCCTTTAGAATGGGAGCATTTAATCTACATCAAAATAAAGGATTTAGAGGCCTTCCATTAGAAGGCAGGTCTTCAGGAAGGGGGAAGCGTGAATTTCTGAAATTGGGGCCGGTCCGCAGCCAGCTGGACAGCTAACTTGATGGAGCTAGCAGCTGCCCGTCTCAGATGTCAGCTTGGTGGGCTCGGACCCTCTGCCTTGTCGAGTCCAGATGGGCAGAGAAACACTGAGAGATGGGATCGGGGCCACCATGTGGGGCCAGGCCCTTGCAAAGTGGCAGTCCGTGAAGGAATAATTTACAGCATCATAGACATAATAAAGACATGGTAGTAGATTCTGAGGACAAAACATTTTTGTATAAAGTAAAATTTGAAAAGATGTCCTAATTAATAATTCATAATGACAATCAGATGCAATGGTCCAGTGGGCATATGAGTAGGACAGGATGCCGAAATTGGAGCAAATAAGCTGTTAAAAAATGGTCCTGAATTGGGTTAGGCATAACTCATGCTCCACTGCAGCTGATATGACACATGGGACATGATATGCGCATCCATGTGTCAAGCAGGATGTGACAAGGGGTTCCAAACCAATGTTCCCTCTAATTTATTTTTTGTGGTAAGCGAATGTGAATAACATATGTGCTGGTCCTCACCATTTGACACCAAATGTTTCAATCTACAGTGGGTGGTCCCCAGTGGACTTCTGAGGCCTCGAGCTCTGGGAAGCACCAACACAAGATCGACGACTAGGAGGAGGGAGTTTGTCCCTGTGTAGTTTTAATAACCGCGTAGCACCAACACATGGTCGGTGAGCAGCTGGTCCCCGTGATGCTTTGATCGGTGTGGAGTGCCATAACACAACCTATGGTGGAGGACGGGGTCCCTGAGAAATTTTGAGAGCTGCAAAGCACCAGCATGTTGCATCGATCAGTACATAAAAGAAATCTCCAGGTGGTAGTTTCCAAATACCTTCTTTATTACAGCAACAATTTCCATCTCACACTCTCCCCCTTGGAACTCTCCTCCCATCCCTCTCTCAGTTCTTTATATATCATTTTTTTACAGTGTCACCTACTGTACAAAATTAATAACATTAATAAGACAATATAACATCTTCCCCTTTCTTAAGTATCTAACTCCCCATCTAAAGCTCGCTGGCAAAAGGGAAAATCTGTTTGACTTGAATTACGGTCCCTTCTCATAGACATTTAACCACACAGAACGGCGGCATACACGGCCCTTCAAGGTGGAGCGACAAAGCAGGTGGGTTCACAGTTGGAATCGGAGGCGAGCAATGCTCAGAGGACAAATCCCCGTGTGACTCAAGTGGAGCAGCAGGAGGCACACCAGAGAATTGATCTGTGGTTGCCACGTTGTTTGCCGAATCTGCACATGGTGTGCAAGGGGACAAACGCGCTGCATTCCATACTTTACCGTCACCAAGCACGTAGCTACTTTCTCCAATTTTGCGATGTACAGGCATGGGATTACTGTAATGTGGCAATCCTTTAGACACAAGGGTAGGTATTTTTTTTTAAATTTCCAAATACCTTCTTGATTACAGCAAAATTTCCATCTCATACTCTCCCCCTAGGAGCTCTCCTCCCATCCCTCTCCCAGTTCTTTATATATCATTTTTATACAGTGCTACCTACTGTCCAAAATGAATAACATTAATAACACGACATAACACAGCACATGATCAATGAGCTGTCCCCCGTGGAGTTTCAAGCACCACAGATACATTAGCAATAATATAAGACAGGAGGCAGGTGATCAGCGTGATAACGATGCGCCATACTTACAAAGTGCTGCGCTGGGGCCCTTACCCTGCCGGGATGCCTCTATGGTGGAACGACCAGGGGAGAGAGCAAATTGAAGGAATTACATCCCCTGGAGAGCTGGATGGCAGCCCCCTAGGGTGCAGGGTAACCTTAGATCCTCAAATGAGTGTCTGCTTAGAATTCCAAGAGCAAAACTTAAAAGAAGTGGTGAGACGGCCTTCTGCTGTTAGGCACCTAAAATCTGGAATAGCCTTGTTGTGATATAAGATTTTGCATATAACTTGATAAATGTTTTGTATGTCTTTATTTGTAATCTAGGCAAAGCAATGTAATTTAGTGTTACTTTGGTGAAAGGTAGTCGTGTTTGCAAAGTTTACGACTAATTTTACGACAGGATTTGGGGGGATGTGTCTTAAACCAGTTTGATGAGTATTTCTCTGCTAAAGTCTTTCAACCCCCCTGCAAGGAAGCCAGGATGTTTAACATATGGTCTTGGGGGGTTGCAGGTGTTAAGATGTACTATTTCCCCCATTGGTCTGAGATATGGCTGTAGGGGTTGAACAGAAAACTTATAAATTTGCACACACCATGGCTGGCCATAAACACCCAACAAGCCTTGCTGTTTCAAATGACTGTCACTTGGCCGTAATGATGTAGCCCTTGCCAAAGTCACTCAGATCCTAACACCTGCCAATATCTTCAACATTCAGCTATGAGCACCTAATGTCAGTTTACCATCTAATATTTCCCTGATTTTGAGATGAGCCGTTATTACGAGACAGTCGAAATCAGCCCCTTCATAAGAGAGTGCTCACAATGTTTTGGTTCATCACAATATATTGGGATGGTGCAGTGGGTCAGAGGCTCTGGATTGAATTCTGCGGCATGCTGTTGTCAGTGTGGAGTTGCACGTTCTCCCCATATGTGAGTTCAGGTTACACTTTTGATATTCCAGGTTTCCATCCCACACCCCCAACGACATGTTTCTCAGAGGGACGTGTGGTCAGGGGAGGCAGGTGAGGTAGAGCCTCGCCTATCATCATGAAAAGTAAAAAATCTAATAATGATAACATAAAATAAATGTGTCCACTGGTCTGTGCTATTTTGTTTTCTGTATGATTCAAATAATTTGATCATTTTTATTGTCAAAATCACTGGATTGGCACATTTCCTGTTTAAATACAGGGAAGAAACACAAGGTGCGGTAGTGACGAGCGGATCCTTGGTCTGCGCTCTCCCTCACACACGGGGTTGATGCATACAATTGGCACGTGCCTGTTGCTGTCTTTCTGTATGTCGCCAATATAATATTTGCAGACACATTTTTTATAGACCCTGACTTTCCACAGGTTGGCTAATATCTTTAATGAATGTGTGTGACATATCTAGTCTTGCTAATCAGACAGTGAAAAGGCACAAGGTAAGGCAGGCAGTACAGTGCCACCCTGAAGGGGGCGCATGTGAGCCCAACAGGTGCTTGTTGCTGCTGTTCTTCTACGCAGAGGCTCTGGGCACCAATAAGTTAGCGATATCAGAAAGTCAAGTGCACTGCAGCAGTCCGTTTATTTTTATTTTTTGTTCCGACTGACTACCAAAATGGAAGATTATATATCTAAGCTTAAAAATTTCTCAAAACTGGACTTTCAGTCAAAACAGGAAATGATAAATAACAGATGACCAATGCCAGAGCTAAAAGGTTTGCTTCAAACTAAGGGACAAAAGACAACTCTTTTCAATCCTGAAAATGCTATGTGGCTGTCCTACAAGAAACCACCTTTACTGCTTTCTGTGCCTTTTGTTCAGAACTTGTGACATCATCTGGACTAACTCGGGATATTGTGACATGAAAAATTTGCCAAGAAGCCTGCAGGCAGTGAATAAGCTACTCTTTTGGGTTCATATGTTTGTAAATCAGACATGAAGGAGCGAGTGCCTCACCAGTCATGAACCTCATCGCACATCACTGGTTTCTCACATGTATTGGCCCCATGTGAGTGTGGCGGAGTGTGTGTGAGTGGGTCTTGAGAGGGGTTGGTGTGTCCATCCCTTATGCTTGATGCTGCTCAAACCACTGTGACCCTAAATAGATTTACGTAGGCTGGAGACTGCTAGGCCATGATGCAGTATGTGTTGCTTCTACGGATATACTGTAGGTTCCCTAGTCAGCAAGTGAATAATGTGTCTATTTACGTGAGTCAGAATTACATTTTGTGGAGTTGGTGTTTTTGAAGCTACTATATATTCCTGGATGGATGGTGTTAGGAAGATACTTTACACCATAGGCCACCAAAGAAATGACATTTGTGCAGGCAGGATGCAACCACGATGCTGTGCCTCTGTCACACATGCAGGATTCAGTTTGCATGCTTCATTACCGGCACAAGCATGTATACTGATTAAACGCTTCTGTGATGTATCTTTAAACTTCAGCATCCCCGCCAGTCCTCAAAATCCTCATTGCAAATTTCATAAAAGTGGAGAATGTTTCGTTTTCGGTAAGTCATAAACACTACAGCTGTAAAAAGCGCCCCCGGCAAACACATCTATCAGACTTCAAAGTGCAGCACGACACCATGCCAGCTGTAGTAGAAATTCAATGGCTGTGTGAAGGAGGTAGCAGATAGGTGGTGATCGCCAACCACTCTGGAATGTCTGCGTCCCTCCTGATCCGACACTTCCTACAAAGATCGTGATAACGATGAAGCTTTTAAGTCTTGTAATATTCCTTCCCATAATATCTGAGGGGATCTATTATCTCTGATGGAGGATTGCAGGAATCATTGGGTAGAGGGGTCCTTTCTTAGGATTGGCCAGCGCAGCGCTGACTCAGCTGTGGAATGGCCAATAGGGTGAGGCAGCTTGATGGCCGAGATCTCCAGGACTCTGAACAAATCCAAATCGTATTATGTGATATCATCTACTGTTGAATTCTGCTCTGTACTTGTAATATTTCTATCGCACTGTTATATTGTAGTGAGGATTACAGCTGCTTTGTTCTGTGTATTGTATTGTATTGACCCCCTTCTCTTTAACAGCCACTGCATGCCCAACCTACCTGGAATGGGGTGTTTCTTTGAACTGCCTTTCCCAAGGTTTTTTTTTTTCCCTACAAGGGTTTTCTTTGGAATTTTTCCTTGTCTTTTTAGAGAGTCAAGGCTGGGGGGCTGTCAAAAGGCAAAGCCATTGCGGCGCTTCTTGTGTGATTTTGAGTTATACAAAAATAAATTGTATTGTATTGAACATTGTGTGGTTGGGGACATTCTCACTCTTTCTCTCTTCTTTTAGAGCTTTTTGGATTGTGACATTAGGACCAGAGTTCCATTTCTTCAAGGAGAAACAACAGGCACAGCCGCAAAGTCAAAGGTTCAAATCCTGGACCACATAGAGTTTGCATTTTTTCCCCGTATCAACATGAGGTTCCTTCAGGATGGTCGGGTTTTTCCTTCCACAACTCAGAGCCACTTGTGTTAAGTTAACTTGAATGTTCAGAGTGAATGTGACCAGAGATGGAAGCCACCTTATGCTCAATATTACCTGGATAGACACTGGATCCATGAGTGAACTCAAAAAGTGGATTAGAGGATGGATGAACAATGTGTGTTTGACTGAGTGGTGGCCCAGTTGTTAGCACCACTCCCTCCCAAGTGAAGGAATTTGGGTTTCCTTCCCAGGTTGTTCACTATTTGTGAAGCGTTTGCCCATCCTTCATGCATACATATGACTCTCCGGTAAAAACCATGACTTTCTCCCAACACGCAAAATTCATTAGGGCTCATTAAAATGGTGATGTTGGCCCAGTTGGGGTGTCAAATACCTTCGCTGCTCCACCACACTACCTGCTAGCACAAAGAACAGTGACTTTCGTCAGATGGCTAAAGACTTGGATACAAGATATCAAGTGGTTGGGCTTACACCCTACAACCTGGCTCACTGTCTGATTCCGCAAGCAGAAAGTGGTTTCAGATTTGCAAATCATCAAATAAACAGACAAATGCCACAGAAAAGGTTTGTGGCAGCCACCTGTATACTTGAACTCAGGCTGCAAAGTAGGCAATTAAATACGAGTTCTTTACAGATTCGAATCCAAATCAGAACTGACTGGATGAAACAAAATGGCATCTTTATGGTTGGGCATGGGAAATGAGGTTAGCAGAGTCAAGTCATGGCATCAGAAACCAGAAAATTACGTCATCAGGTTGGAACCAGAAGTGATGTCATCAGGGCCAGATAGATTTTCCCGTAGCTGGTCTGCAGACGAAAGACATAAAGGGTTAATGCATTCTGTCACCCCCTGGTCTGGCGTGGAATTGCCCTCATTTGAGCCCTTTAACTGCATTCAATGCACACGTGTGTGACAATATAAATCACTATGGGGTGGCGAAGGAGACACTACAACGTGAAAGAGATGGGGCACCACCCTGGTGACCCTGTATAAATAGAAGCAAAGATAAACAAAGAAAACACACAATAAATGACGAGTAGTCTTTTCAGATTGGAGTTCAGAATGAATTAAACTCCAAGGTGGTCAAACTGCTGGTCACATGACTCCCTGGCAGAAAGGGGCAGGTCCAGGAGCGCGGGCAAAGGAAGTGATGTCAGTCCTCAGAGGGAGGAGGAGAGAAGGCATTGGAGCACAGCACCATTCCCTGGTTTGGAGGGTAATTACCATCACCAGAGCCCTTAAGCCGTCTCCCAAGTACACGTGCATGACAGACGCTATATAAAATACATCATTTTAAAATATGGAATCATGTTAATTCTAATGTTCATTTGCCAGTATTTCAATATTTTTGAACTGTGTATTATACTAAATAAACATAAATTGTAATGTTCTCTGTTTTTGTATAAATTACACATATATTTAAATGCATTATTTTTAATTATGTACGCTGAATTCATTTCAATGAATTTAACGATGTGCTGAAACACACCACATTTTCTCTCCCGAGGCATGCCGTACTGCAGGTTTAAAAAGATAACCCAAAACCCGATAGACATCAGTGCTGTAAAAGACAAATGACTCCCTTTAAAATCCTAAAATCACAAAGCTTAAGTGAAAAATTGAAAAATCTCTCTTCAGCTGCACAATTCTCAAATGACAGGTATTGTCAGGCAACCAGAAAAGACGAATTCCCCACATTAAGTCAGAAACAAGTGGCCCAGAATGTCAGATCCAATTTCCTGGAGCATTTGTCAGCCTAATCTGCCACACGAATAGAGTGAGGGGCGGCCGGCCGGCCGCCGCTGAGGCCGTGGGCATGGAAAGGGCAGGCCTGATCATACATGACGAATGATTTCTCGTGCCTTTTCTATTTTTTTCTCTGTCAAGAGTGGTGAACGTTGCAGAAAAGGAGCATCAAGCGTTTAAGGGCAGGTAAGACGATGGCAGTGTGGGCACTGCCAGGTGGGTGAATGGTGTGCCACTTGTTCCACTACAAAAATGTAGTATATAGCAGGGCAATGTGGAAAGAATGACCTGATTATATTAGAATGTTACTGTGTTTTCTGAAAGAAAATGTTTAGCATAGCACCGTGCTAGAAAACAAATGAATGAAATATCCAATTTGAAACAAACCCCTTTAATCTTTGTCAAACACAGAGGCCTCATAAATGATGATTAATGGAGCACCAAAGAAGGGATTATGCTGTATGTAACTCTTCCTTCTGTTTGAGTTCCTGGGACATGAGAAGTCCCGCCTAGAGATCACTGATGTCACTTCCTTCATCACCAGACTCCACCTCTTTTGTTCCATGCTGTATTAAGGACGCCTCCACTGGAAAGACAAGAGCAGCACATTGCAGCAGGGTGGTGTAGTGTAGCTTAAGACTTAGGACTTCGAACCCTGAGGTTGTGGGCTCAAACCTGACACTGAGTGACCTGAGCAAGTCACTTGACCTGCCTGTGCTCCAATTGGAAAACCAAAAGAAATGGAAACAATTAATTTCGCTTTGGATAAAGGCATCGGCCAAAAATGTAAATTCAAAACACTGCAGCCAAGAAGGAACTATAGAAGAAAGCACAAGAGTGGTCTCATCTTCCTTAGGAAACTGCAATCCTGTAATGTGGGAAGATACATCCTTCACATCTTCTGTAACTCTATGATGGCCAGTGTGATTTTCTATGCTATGGGGATGGGACAGAGGAGAGCAGTCCGGTGGAGAACTTGGTTTCTTGGTATAGTTGAGAACTGTCTGCAACTTAACATCGGCAACACCAAAGGAACTGCTTATTGACTTTCATCACAACAAAGAGGTGGTCCACTCCTACAAGTACCTGGGGGTCCACATCAATGACAGGTTGGACTGGTCTCAGAACACAGAGGAAATAGAGAAGAAAGGGCAGAGCAGTCTCATCTTCCACAGGAGACTGCACTCCTTTACTGTAGGAAGTGTCATTTTTCACATCTTCTGTAAGTCTGTGATGGCCAGTGGGATTTTCCACACTGTGGTGTGCTAGGCTGGTCACATCGCTTCAAGAGAAGCCCACCAGATCAACAGGCTAGTTACAATTGAAGGCTCAATTATGGGATGCACTCTGGACCCCTTGGAGATATCACATTTTTGTTTACTTAATAGTTTTGTAACAGTGAGTTGCATCCAAAAACATCAGCAATAATACATTGCAGTTACATGCATTAGTAGACTACATTATATTCAGACATTTTAGCAGCAGTTTACAAGGTCATGTAGTTCAAAACGTAGACCAAGTAGACGTGTGGTAGCTCAATAGCTTTCACAGAGAGCAGAGTCCAATTCAGTCAAAGTCAAAATAGGTTGTAGAAGTTCTACATCTAAACATTTTTGAAGAAAGTACCCAATGGACAGTTAAGATCTCTGTGGAAGTCTCAAAGTAAAACTGTTGGCTGCTTCGTCCTATGATGGATAGCAGGGCTGGAGCTTAAGAGAAAGGGAAATAATCAGTCATTATCAGTTACAGATAATGCAGCTGTGAGGCTGTTTTTAGTGTAACATAAATAGCGAGGACATTTTTGTTCACTCTGTGCCTGCAGAGTGACACTTTCATGATTCTTTCCCTCTTATATTCATTTCTAGGCTAACTGTGCTACCCATCGAAGATGAGTTCCATTAACATTTAATAATAATAATAATAATAATAATGATAGGGCGACACGGTGGCGCAGTGTAGCGCTGCTGCCTCGCAGTTAGCAGACCCAGGTTCGCTTCCCGGGTCCTCCCTGCGTGGAGTTTGCATGTTCTCCCCGTGTCTGTGTGGGTTTCCTCCGGGCGCTCTGGTTTCCTCCCATAGTCCAAAGACATGAAGGTTAGGTGGACTGGTGATTCTAAATTTGCCCTAGTGTGTGCTTGGTGTGTGGGTGTGTTTGTGTGTGTCCTGCAGTGGGTTGGCACCCTGCCCAGGATTGGTTCCTGCCTTGTGCCCTGTGTTGGCTGGGATTGGCTCCAGCAGATCCCTGTGACCCTGTGTTCGGATTCAGTGGGTTGGAAAATGGATGGATAATAATAATAATACATTTTATTCATATAGCGCCTTTCCCATGCTCATTTGTTGTGTACCATCTATTGGAATGTATTTTGTAATGCACGAAGTAATTAAATGCACTGTATTTTTCACTCTGACAGTTGGCGCATCACAAACATTACCACATGTGACCTGTTTGGGGCGCTAGTGAGTCCTCAAACCCTTCAATATACCAACAACCAACACAAATATAAATTCAAATGACGATTTATTACAGGGATCTACACACGTGGTATAACAATCTCACAGCCCAATTCTTCATTTCTCTACCTCCTGTCTTTCTCTCTCTCTCTCTCTTCCATTCTAGTGATTGCTGTCCACTTCTTCCTGACTCTGACCTTGGACGAAGTCGGAATTGCGACTTATTTTAAGGTACAGTGATCCCCCGCCTATCGCGGAAGTTACGTTCCAGACCCATCAGCAATAGGTGAAAATCCGCGATATAGAAAGACTATATAAATAAACATTTTTTTATAGTTTAAGCCTTAAAATACCCCTCCCACACACTTTAAACACATGTAAACTTATTAAAAAACACTTTGTAAACACATATGATATGTGGATGTTGGGCTAAGGATATGAGTAACATAATAATTATAATAATATAATAATAATGTAGCATACCGTCAATTCATTAATCCGTAATGGCGAGCGTCGTCTGCATAATGTTTTCCTTCCCGAAGCATATCCAAAAGTTTTACCTTCTCCTGAATGGTCAAGTTTTTCTTCTGGCGCTTAGGCTCACTACTACCAGAAGGCTTAGAAGATGCAGGATGCTTGGGAGACATCGTAGGGCTTAAAACAAAATGAAAAGTTTGCTCACAACAGTCAGACCACAAGCAAGGTATGCGATACGCAGAGAAATGAGATGTGTTGGGGACCCACGCTCGCTGTTCTTGTGAGATTGCACCACGTTAGCAGCAGCCAATTAGAGCCCAAGAGAATGAAAATCTCACTCTGATTTGGTTGAGTCTCCTCTTTCAGCCAATAATGGGCCTTGTAAGAAATCATCTGGGTACTGTAACGTGAAGCTCTTTGTCTACCGTAGTGTACAATGTATGTATATTTAATGATTTACTGTATTGCTTAAATGTTAGATATGTTCCACAGAAAAATCCGTGATATATAGTAGTGGGGGCACGATAGCTGAACCGTGTTATAGCGGGGGATCACTGTACATCCGGGAGTCATGACTCTGATGGCTGGAGGTACTCCTGGGTCAGGCGAAAGTTCCTTAAAATCTGAACAATTTGTCTCTGTAGCTCCCCCTGGTGGCATGGATATAATATCACAGGGCTGCTTGTTCTTTTATAAAGGTGGATTTGTGACTTTTTACTTTTTTTTTCCCTTTACAGTTAACTTACCTCAAGCAGAGGGAGAAGTGAGGTGGTGTATAAACAGCTGGCACACAGGTGCCTTTCCTGGCATTGGACTAACTTATACTGTGGATCTGTTTTGCCATCAGGAGTGGCTATCAGACAAGTAAAACAGAAAAATACACAAATATACCAAATTTCACAAGTTCAACTGATGTCTCTGAAGGATAAATTGGAATAAATATGTACAGCTTGCTCTATTTGAGTTCCTTAAAATCAGTGAAAATTTATTTTTTTATAAATTTTTTGAAGAATAAGTGTGAAAATAAAATAAAATTTATAAAATAAAATGAACTTTATAAAATAAATTTCAACAAAATTAGTCCACTATAAGCAGAATTGTTTCATGTGTACAGTCCGTTGGATAGATAGGCAGAAATGGCAACCACAGTAGGTGCTTTTTCTATTATATGTGAATGCACCTAAATAATGAATTTATAACCCATTAAGGGAAATAAAGACATTCTTCTTAAAGTCCCCCCACTTTCTAATGTAATGTTGAAATTGGGACCCCATCCCATGCAGTGATCCCCACTCAGAGAGCAATATGCTGCACTCAACTGAAATAAAGATAAAGTCTTCAATCTCTGAGCCTAGTATGTCACCCGAAGGTGTAAAACAGATCACTATGTGCAAGAAATATCATTGTGAAGTTCATGTTAGTCTGTGTGATTGAGAAGAGTGAGATGAATGTAACACGAATGTTAGATTAAGGCAGTGCAGCCCGAGCAGGCATCTTAAATAGCGAGACCTCCTCTACTCACCTTATTTATCTTAAAGTTTTCAGCACAGATCTCCTCAGAGGAAGTGAAATGGCAAGGCCAACACTTTCATGTAAATGAGTCTCATTAGCATGACTGCTGGGAAAGCTAGAGATGCAAAAATCCTGCAGATGTAAAACTTCCAACCAAATTAAATCATTTAGGTGCTCTAGCAATTTTATTGCGTGTGTTCAGCAATTCGATTAAATGAGTAGGGCAATGGATGAATGGTTATGCAATATACACTTACATATGGAATTGCTAGTTTGAGTCATTTTTTGATGCTTCTTTCTTCATAAAAAAAGAGAGAAAAGAAAAACTGTGAATATACATCTCACCGAGGTGGGCAGGGGGAGGGCCGCTGTGTGTTTCAGAGATGTATTTTACACTGATGAGACGTACAAATGAGGTCTGTGTAGAAGGCACGAAGCTGTTAAAGTGATTTGCTTGATCTGGACAAGTCCTTTCAAAGGCAATCACATTTCCTGAACCTCATTTCTTTAACACACACACACACACATACACATATATACTGCTAAAAAAAATGAAGGGAACACGTAATCATGACAGTCTACCACCAAGTCAATGAAGCTTCATGGATATCCATCTTTCCAGTTAGGAAGCCGAAGCGATTGTGATTCAACGTCACCTGCTTTGGAGAAGATGAATGTGACAACAAGTGCACTGGAGAGGCAACAGTAAGACACCCCCTAAAAAGGGAATGGTTTTGCAGGTGGTGGACACTGACAACTGCTTTCTCCTTAACCTTCCTGACTGATTCTTCTCTAGTTTTGTGTCTTTCTAGTGTCCTTGTCACCACTGGTTACATGAGGCGGTACCTGCAGATTCAGGTTGCATAGGTAGTCCAGCTCCTCCAGGATGGCACATTCATACCTGCCATTGAAAGAAGGTTTGTTGTGTCTCCCAACACAGTATCAAGAGCATGGAGGAGATTCCAGGAGACAGGCCATTACATGAGGAGATCTGGACAGGGCTGTAGAAGGGCATTAGCCCAGCAGCAGGACTGGTATCTGCTCCTTCATATGAGGAGGAACAGGAGGAGCTCTGCCAGACACTACAAAACAACCTCCAGCTGGCTACTGGTTGTCATGTTTTTGACTAAATCATCAGAAACAGACTTCATGAGGGTGGCATGAGGGACTGAAGTACTCTAGTGGGACATGTGCTCACAGCTCATCACCATGCAGCTCAATTGGCATTCGCCAGAAAATACCACAATTGACAGCTCTTCACAGTTTCTTCACAGATGAGAGGGCAGGTTCATACTGAGCACATGTGACAGTCGTGAAAGAGTTATGACCAGTTTGGAGTCCTTGGAGGATCACACAGACCTCCATGTGCTAGGCAATGATACCCTGACTGTTGTTCGGTACCAGGATGAAATCCACAGAGCTGTTGTCAGACCTTACACTGGTGCAATGAGCTCTGGGTTCCTCCTTGTTCAGGACAATGCCTGACTTCATGAGACCAGAGTGTGTAGGCAGTTCCTGTTTGACAAAGGCATTGATGCCATTGACTGACCCTGATGTTCCCCAGACCTGAATCCAATGGAGAGCCTCTGGGACGTTATGTATTGGTGCATTCGACGCCGCCATACAGTGCCACAGACTGTCCAGGAGCCCACTGATGCCCTGATCCTGGTCTGGGATGAGATCCCTCAGAATACCATCCGCGGTCTCATCAGGAGTGTGCCAGATATTGTCAGGTGTGCATACAGGCACATGGAGGCCATATAGACTACTGAGTCACATTAAGAGTTGTATCAGCCTGTGATTTTTTTTTTTTTTTTCAATTTTTGATTTTTGGTGTAATGTTAAATTCAGCCCTCAATGGGCTGGTGATTTTGATTTTCATTGACTGTCATTTTGTTCTCAATGAATTACACAGTATTACTCAGTAAAGATTTTTCACTTCAATGTTTCATTCATTGAGATCGAGGGTGTCTTATGTGTTCTCTTAATTTTTTGAGCAGGGAATAATAGGTTAATTAACACTCACTGAGTAAATTATTACAAACACTTGAACACCATCTTATCTACGCAACTATCTAATCAGCCAATCATGTGGCAGCAGCGCAATGCATAAACTCCTACAGACACATTTCAGGAACTTCAGTTAATGTCCTCATCAAACACCAGAATGGGGAAAAAACGTGATCTCAGTGATTTCGACTCTGGTATGATTGTTGGTGCCAGACGGGCTGGTTTGAGTATTTCTGTAAGTCCCAGATCTCCACAACAGTCTCGAGAGTTTACTCAGAATGGTGTAAAAAACAAAACACCCAGTGAGCAGCAGTTCTATGGAAGAAAATGTCGGGTTGAAGAGAGGTCAGTGGAGAATAGCCTGAATGGTTATTCAGACAGAAAGCTATGGTAGCTCAGATAACTCACGTCTATCATCATGAAGGCCTTTGAGAGACATTATCAGCCCTCTTGTGGTAGGCCATCTGGACTCACTGCTGTTTGCCTATTGGACAAAAATTAAAGTGGAGGATGTAGTTATCTATCTGCTCTACAAGGTTTATTGCCACTGGACAAAGCTGGCAGCTCTGTGAAGATTATGTTTTTTTGATTTCTCCAGTGCTTTCAATACCTTCCAGCCATACCTGTTAAGAGGTAAGCTGCGAGATAAGCAGGTGGATGAGCCTGTGGTGTCCTGTTAATGGAGAATCTGTCAGGCAGAGTGCAGTCTGTGAGACTCAAGGACTGTGTGAGCAACACTGGAGCACCATGATAAACAGGCCTGTCTGCTCCTCTCTTCACTCTGTACACATCCAACTACAAATATAACAGCGGGTCATGTCACTGGCAGAAATTCTCAGATGATTCTGCAGTTCCGGGTAGTACTGATGAAGGGGGCTGTGACAGAGGAGAGGAGAACTTAGTTTCTTGGTCCAAAGAGAATTGTCTGCAACTTAACATTGGCAACACCAAAGGAATTGCTTATTGACTTTCATCACACTAAAGAGTCTCTATGCCTGGTCATTTTTAATTTAGTGGATGTTGAGGTGGTCCATTCCTACAAGAACCTGGAGGTCCACATCAATAACTGTTTGGACTGGTCTCAGAACACAGTGGAAATATAGAAGAAAGGGCAGAGCAGGCTCTGTTTTCTCGGGAGACTGCATTCCTTTACTGTAGGAGGTGACATCCTTCACATCTTCTGTAACTCTGTGATGGCCAGTGTCATTTGCTGCTATGTGGTGTGCTGGGTTGGTCATATCACTTCAAGAGAGGCCCACCAAATTAACAAGCTAATTAAAAGGGCACAGTCAGTTATGGGGTGTACTCAGGACCACCTGGAGTTTGTAGAGGAAGAGGAGGCGAGAATGAAGACAAAACCGAGTGCCATTGTGAACAAAGTGTCACATCCTCTCTGTGACACACCAACACTGAGGACTTTCAGCCAACAAATCATTCAGTGGAAGTGTGTCAAGAAACATTAAGGAGGGCTCCTTAATACCAACAGCGATCTGCATAGTACCTCACTGGGACTCACTGGGACTGTGACAACCAAGTCAGAAGTTTACTTTCTTTTTAATTTTATTCCTTTTTAGTGTTTTTAATGTGTGTATACACCATATTGTTTGTGTATGTGTTTATTTATCTAATGTATTTGTTTATTATTTTATAGAGCTTCTGTAAAAATCTAAATTTTCCCCTGGGGAAAAATAATGTTCTATCTATCTATCTATCTATCTATCTATCTATCTACTTATCGAGATGGGCAGCCACGGCCTCTAGCTGGAATGGAAGGACTGGGGGAGAGAACATCGGTGAGGAAATACCTCCCTTGGGGCACTAGAGGGCAACCCTCCTGGACATGTTCTCACAGGGCACGCTGGGAGCTGGAGTTTGGTGCAGCCCTGTTGGGTTCTGTGGGGGCTGCCAGGGGGAGCTGCAGAGTCCTATAGAGGACTTCCACCACACCTGGGGGTGATTCCAGGTAATTCTGCTGACCCACCTGGAGCCCTCCCAGGAGCTGAATAAAAGGAGCCGCCTCACTCCATTCAGGGAGCCAGAGATGGGAGGAGGTGGACGAAGCTTGCCTGAGAGGGAGTGGAGGCAGAAGGACTAATCGAGAGACGGAGAGAAGGAAGAGTCTAAAGCACGGGTGTCGAACTCCAGGCCTGGAGGGCCATAGTGGCTCCAGGTTTTCATTCTAACCCTTTTCGTAATCAGTGACCTGTTTTCACTGCTAATTCATATTTTAATAGCCCTGTTTGAAGGATTCAGTCCTCTAAATTGATTCATTTCCTCATTAAAATGGCAGCCAAACAAAAATGAGACGTGAAACAAGCCAACAGATGACCAGCTAAACTTGGGCTTCAAACTCCAACCAGTTTCTTAATGAGAAGCCAATTCTTGCTGTTAATTAAACTCGTTATTTAATTCCATGGCCCGTTGTTGCCCTCGTTCTGCCACAGCTGACATTTCCAAAACTGTTGATTTTCTGTTTATCATAAGAACATCGTCAAAGTGTTTTGGTGAGTTGAGAGATCAACCTTACTGAGACCTTCTCCTTTCTTTATTTTCAGATATTGTGTGATGTGGCGGCTTGTTTTGTGTCCCGTTATTGTTTGTCTGTGAATTAAGGAAAAAGAAACAACTAAAGGGCCTGAATCAAGTAAATTAAAAGAAGTAATTAGCAGCAGAAACTTGTCACTAATTAAGAAGATGGTTAGAATGAAAACCTGCAGCCACTGCAGCCCTTCAGGACTGGAGTTTGACACCCCTGGTCTAAAGGACTGTGTGTTATTGTGATGTGCTAATTTGGGACAGTGTCGTGGGAAGAAAGAAAGGCTCCCCAACTGTAAATAAATCATATGCTGTGTGGCAAACTTGTGTATGCCTGTCTGTGTTGGGTTAGGGCAGCTGTATGCACCCCAGTGGTCCACACTATCTATTTATCTATCTATCTATCTATGACCACTCTGTACAACTGTGGTGAGCAGACAAGCATCCTTAAGGTGGATGGGCTACAACAGTAGTAAACCACATTGGGTTCCCCTCCTGTCATTCAAGAACAGAAAGGTGAGGCTGCAGTGGCCACTGGCTCACCAAAACAGGACAGCTGAAGACTGGAAAAACATGGCCTGGTCTGATGAATCTCCATTTTTCATGAGGCACACAGATGGTAAGGTCAGAATTTGGAGCCAACAGCGTGAATCCATGCCTCTGACCGGCCTTGTGTCAGGCTGGAGGTGGTGTTGCAATTTTGTGGACTAATTTTTCTTGGCACATTTTTCGGGTCCGTCAGCACTTGAATGTCACTGCCTATTTGAATATTATTGCTGTCCATGTGCATTCACTTCATTGCCACGATTTACCCAACTTCAAGCAAGATAATGCACCATGTTGCAAAGCTGAACATGACAGCGAGTGCAGTGGCCTTGCCAGTTTGATGCCAGATCTGAATCCAACCAAACACCTTTGGGATGTGGTAGAAGCGACGATGTGCAGCTGAGAAATCTGCAGAAATTGTGTGATGCAATCAGGCCAACCAGAATGTCAAAGGAATATTTACAACATCTTGTGGAATCCATGCTGTGAAGAGTATAGAAAGTTGTATTCTTAAAATTGGTTATCTCTATGTATTAGAAACGTATTATAAACATATAAGAAAAGTAGACACTACATTTTACTAAGCATTAAGATGTAAGAGTTAGAATTCAAAAGACTTATGCCTACATATTTTTTTTATTATTCTGTATGAGCTAGAAACCACCAAAAGTTTATTAGGCCAAAGGTTAGATGTGCAGGACAGCAGGAGAAAGATGGGCCCCTCGCTTAGAGAGAGAATGTGAACTCTTTGGCTGTAATGTATAGTAGCTAGCAAGAATAGTCCTTTTGAAACAGATAAGATAGACAGAGCGGGGTTTGACACCCCCTTAACTAAGAATTATTAGTGGAAATAATTAGAGCAATGGAATGCTACAAGTCAGATGAGGAAGAATAAGAATTGTAATAAAAGTAAAAGATGCCCATTGCTGGGGGCTCATTGTTCCATCTTAAGTGAGTCTGTACGCGTGCCATACAATAAAGCTTCTGCTGTCTGTACTGGGTCTCTGAGTGCCTTCTTGGAGGCTGAGGCCGCCCTTGTCAGTCTGCTTCAACAAGAGGTAAGGCTACTTTAAGAACAAAAGGAGGCCCGACCCAGTATCAGGATAAGTGGTCCTAGTAATTTGCTCAGCGAGTGTACCGTATATTCACTCATAAAGCTGGGCTGGCATTTGAACCCAGGACGGAGTACAAAGGAGCTATTAGCACTGCCTTATGTAACACCATGCTGCATATTCATAACAATTCGAATATGAAAAGTCAATGTGGGGGTGTTGAATACTTTCTCCTGCCGGTGTGCACCGTGAATTCTTTCTCCTGCTTTGGTAAGAGCAGATTCAAAGGTAGTATTATGGACTGTTATTGTACTAGTGCTTGCAGCTCAGCCTGACAGGACAGTTTGGGGAGCTTTACTGTGATAGCCTTGACAGCTCCCCTCTCCACTCATCATAAGCAGATGAGGAAAATGAATTGGTGTCAGCTGGATTAGTCAGACTCTGTCCAAGATGACAGAGACTCATGTCTGCACAGAATCTGAAATCCCTTAGAGCCTCATAGCAGTGAATATGTAGTCGATTTCAAACCTTTTGAGGTAAAAACATATCTCTTTAGGCATAAAGCCTCTTAGATCAAAGAATGAGAAGGGAGAGAGATAGAGGAAGAAAGAGCCTATTGATCCCAGCTGGAGGGCAGGTCCTACAGTGCCTGACTTTCTGATAGGCCTTAGAGTATCATGGCCTGCCTGTTCTATTAAGGAGGGTGGTGGCAGCCACATTGGACTTAGAGAAACTAGCTTACATCTAACCAAAAATTGACATACAGTACATCCCTGTCACTTGAAATCATTTAATTTTAAAACCAACAATTTTGGAAACTCTTCAAGTCTTCCCTTAGTGCATCTCTTGTTAAGTAGTAGTATGTCGTGGATTTCAAGTCTTATTAAGGCCAAACAAAGCAGTTGTTGAGATCTTGTTACCTGACAGTGACTAATAGATGCACGTAAGAAACTCCTGCTAGAGTTTTGGTCCAACGTGTTCTTTTGATTCTCAGTTATTTATTAAAATAAAAAAACAGTGAGATGGCATGAGACAAGATAACATTGTATCTGTAAGAGAAAAAGCAGACCACAATAAAGAGCTGGGGCACCACCCTGGTGACCCCATACAATTGCAATGCAGCAACACAGAAGAAAACACACAAACACACAATAAGCATCTTCCAAAACGAACTGATTCAAATGGCCGATCTTCTGGTCTTAAGTCTTTTTGGCAGGAAGAGGCGGGTCCAGGTGAACAGACTCCGGAAGTGACATCAGAGGTGTAAAGGCTGTCAATCATCCAGTCTGCAAAGGGAGAAAGAGAAAAGGCATTAGGACACAGCGCCAACCCCTGGAACAGCAGGGAATTACAATCACCAGAGCCCTTAGGCTGTCCCCTATGTGCATGCATGTGACATATTCGTGATACAAAATACTGCCAATAGGAAACGTGGCCTTGTATCAAGTATCAAACCAGCAGCCATACCACCTGCGTTTCAGAACAAGTCACCCACCTGAAGCTAAGTATGTTCAGGCCCAGGCCAGTACATGGATGGGAGATCATCTAGGAAAAGCTTGGGTTGCTGCTGGAAGAGGTATTGGTGAGATTAGCAGGGAGTGCTTACCATGTGGTCTGTGTATGGATCTCAGTGCCCCGATGCAGTGATAAGGACGCTACGCTTTAAAAATGGTGACCTCCTTCGGAAGAGAAGTAAAAGTGAGGTCCTGACATTCTGTGGTCATAAAAGATTCCTGGACATCCTTCATTATGAGTAAGGTGTATCCTGATGTCCTGGGAATGTCCTGCCCACCATGAACTAGTCATTTTGGCCTCCTAATCATCCCCTGTCTCTAACTGGCTACCTCTCTCACCACTTCACCACCTAATAGCTCATGTGTGGTGAGTGTACTGGTGCAAAAATGGCTGCCGTCACATCATCTAAGTGGGTGCTACACATTGGTGGTGGCTGAGGTGGTTCCCCTGTGTCTAAGCACTTTGAATAGCAAGAAAACTAATATTTAAATTGAATTATTATTATTACTATTATTATTATTAGTAGTAGTAGTAGGCATAGTAGTAGTAGTAGTAGTATTGTATGACATTACTATCTGACTGAAGTAAAACCACAGCCATAACTCCCAGTTAAATGAAAAGTTTCATTTTATATTTCTACCTTCTAAAGAGGTTTCAACAGGACACAAAAAAATACCACACACCTCTTCAGTCCCTTTTTCCATCCCTCTCTCCAGTCCTCCAGGCAAGCTTTGTCCACTTCCACCCAACTTTGGCTCCCTCTTCTGAAGCAGGGCTGCTTCTTTTATATATTTTCCCAGGTGTACTGCCGCTTTTCCAAGATTTTACCTTGGAAGCACTTCTGGGTAAGTCTGAAACCCCACAAAGTAGGGATTATTAAGCTGCTCAGTGCCCCCTGGCGGTACCTACAGAAACCAACAGGGTGGCTCCATGGAACTATAGTTCCCAAAATGCCCTGTGGGTATCCGTAGAGGTACCGTTACCCAGGGAGGCTGCCACCTAGCATTTTGGGGAAGAAAATAACCCAAATAAATTGTCTTCCCTTGTCCTCCAGTATACTGACATGCTGACCAGGTAAGGATCCTTGTTCAGTCCTGGTCGGGATGCCAGTCCCTGCATGCTGTTCATTACAATGTATATATAAGTTGCCTTTGTTATGCTCCATGTGTTTTGTAGGTGGTACCCCAAGAGGCGGGGCCACCTGCCAATCACCGCCTGGAACTGCCCTTCTCCTAATAAACCCAGAGGGTTTCCCATAAGTCCTGGCAGCTCATTGTGGTGCTGTCTGGTATATTGGTGAGTTCTTATATTTTTTTCTGTACCTTGGTGAATTATTGGGATTTTGACATTCATGCACTGTGTTTGACGTGTTTCTTGATCACTGCATTGAAACTTTGTTTTCTTGACATTGCCTTGTGCTCATTGGAGATTTTGTATGGTTGCAATACTATTTTGTGATGAGTAAATCTTTTAATCCATACAGATTTTACGAAGCCCTTTTTGTGTCTAGCCGATGATTGTGACAATGTTTTCCCCAACTAGTGGGCTTTATTGGAAGTGCTTTTAGGACTCTTAGTTTACAGCATTGTGTATTTGAATCTATTCCTTGTGTTTCAGGGGTGGAACCCTAAGACCCGGGACCACCATGATATCACTACTGTGTGACTGCCCTCTGCCTTTATATTGAGGCTGAGCAGAGCGTCATCAGAACTTGTGATGTAAAGATCTCAGCTGTGAGTATTGTAGGGGCTTTTCTACTTTTTGTACTTATTGCTTCTGATTTTAGACATTCAGTACTATATATTAGATTTAACCTTGTTTGCTTTGGCTTACCTTGTTTTGTTGTTGTTGTCTTTTTTGATTTTTAAAAATAAAGTTTTCCTTCATAGACATTCTTCATCGGTCTTATCCTTTAAGCCAGGGGTTTTACAGGTTTCTCTCCCTTAAAGGGCATTTTTTTTGTGTAATTGGGATATTTAACTCTGTTTTTGAACTTGTAACATTCCAGTCTTTTGAATGTGGGGTTTGGATGCCTGGGGTGAGGCCTGTTTCTAAAGCTGACCTGTGAAGGTCCTGGTTTTACTTTTGTGATATTTCTGATGTGTGCTCCCTTTTTTGCCATCCTGCGTTGCTGGGCACACAACCTTGGCAAGTAAAGATGTGTCAGAGGGGGTGTTAGAGGCGAGAAAAGGCAGTGTTTTGATATTGGGTCGAGGTGGCCAAGTGACGTGAGCACTGTGTTATTAAATCGGGAACTTTGACCTGTTAATGTAAGCCAGGCAGACTTGAAGGTTTTGCCACTTTTTTGCCTTTTTTTATATTTCTTGTTTTTATATAATGACTCACCTTTTTTAGTACTTCTGTTTGTATGTTGCCTTTTCTGGGTTTAGGGATGCATCAAGAGTGCTTTCTACTGATCATAAAGTCCAAACATCACGCGATAAGTTGTTGTGCAGATTGAACCGTCAGCTTTTAACGTCCCACTCACCAGAGGACAACACTGTTCCAGGCAATTCAAAATGTTCAGTATCTTCCCACAATAAAACAAATAAACAAAATTATATGTCTCGCTGTCCTGTACCAGAATGTGAGGATTGTCTCTTTCAAAGTCTCATATTTGCTCAGCATTCATTTGACCAAGAAGACCTAAATCAGAGAACAGAAGAGATGAGGGCCACAAATGAGGAAGATCTGAAGCCTCGCTGCCGGCAGATCAAGTCTGATAAAGGACTGGGCAGGAGAAGCAGGCCAAAACCAGCAGATGGAGATCAGACAAACACCAAAACAAAAATGCAAAGAGAATGAAGCAGGTGGACTCTGGGGAGCCTTCACTTGAGAACTGCATTAAACAGAACAGACTAGCATGTCCGCAAACAGCGACAATCAAGGTGAAGCCATGAGCCATGACAGAAATCTGTACACAATGACTCATTTGTTCTGTCACTCTGCTGCCCTGAATCAGCTTTCAAGGATTTTACCTCAAGTTTCTTCTCTAGTTGATGTCTGAGGGTTGAGCATAAAATAAATTGGACAAGAGCACTGAGATGAAGTTGCCAGCGGCACTGAATAAGGTGGATTAAAAAGACAAGACATAAGGAGCTCAAGGAAAAAAATGGAAACATGTTTGGCTATCCATCAGTCAGCCAGTCTTCATTTTATATAGCACCCTTCACATTGTAACCACCCCGTCAAAAGGGTAACAAGACTGAACTACACTGAAAATAAGAGCTTTCTATGCAAGTTCTCTTGAGCAGCTATCTTAACTGTGTAGAACATGATGGGTGTCACTGTGGATTGCAAACAGCAAAGGGTGTTTAAGAGCAGGGGCAGTGCCAAGGAAAGAGAGGAAACATTGCACTTCAGGGAGGGCACAAGTTGACATGCCAGTGCAATAGAGAATGTTAACACCTCCTATGTGGACCCCCAGATCATTACAGAAAGAGGCACACATGCAGGAAGGAAAGAAAAGGGTGACCTGGGAACAAATGTGCAACCCCTAAACCAATAGGATAGACAGCCGGCAACCCACCATGTGTCAACAATACCAGGCCTGGTTTACACATGGAAAGACAGTGTATGGTTAAAAGACCTCCACGGTGGTCTTTTGAAATTTTCAGGTGGACAATATGTGGACAGCTGTTTTAAGCAAAAGGAGACTTCTGTGCATCTGCTTTATAGACCCCCACAATTATGGCATTATCCGCACGTGGACAGCTGCCTTAAGCCAACTGACACTTGTATAAAACCTCTTTATAGCAACCCAGGGGTATGGCCCACCTGCACATGGACATCCATCTGAAGCTAAATGAGGCTCATCACTACCCAATTTGGACAACACATGCACAAAAATATGTCATTTCCACTGCTCTGTTGTACAGAAGGTTTTGTGTCTTAATGGGAATGTAGATATCTAGTCTAAGTGTTAGTGAAGATCTTCTCTCTTTCTGTGCAGCTTTCATCCCAAGCCCTCTCCACATGAAGTTAATAAAAATTACATAAATGATCAATACATTTCTAACATTTTTACATTATTAAAGTGTGTAATGAGCCCCCCATACCCTTATCTGGTAGGGATCCCAGTACAGTGTATATACACAGGGGGAGACAACCTTTTAAGACTGGGTGCTTCCCTGATACGCAACATTACAGGACCAGTGTACGGGTATTAACACCTGCAGGGCATTCTGGGAAATGTAGTCCAACCTGGCAGCCCTACTGGGTTTCATGGGTGCCACCAGGGGGAGCTGCAGAGAATGACATGATTGGCCACCAAGGTAGATTTCTTCTCACTTCTCCATTTTGCTATGTCACTCCTTCGACTCTTTCTTTTTACTTTCTCGTATACGAAGTATAGGGAAGGTATTGTAATCGTCCACAAATTCAATTTCGAGATTTTGATGAATCTCGACGTTTTAGACTTCCATGAATCAGAAAATACCATTTTTGGAATTATGTCTGTGTGTCTGTGTGTGAATGTATGTAAACATGATAACTTGAGTACACTTTCAATAAGGTCAAAATTTGCATACAAGTATTAGGTACAAAACGTAGATTTCTATTAACGGTTGAGCTATTTCTGCTAACCGAAAGTGGTACTTTTTTATTCATGCAGCTGCAGAGTCCAATTTATTAAACTTTCCTTTTATAATAATTGTTCAATATATTATTAATTTGCTTTTTTTATTGTTGATGGTTATTTAATGCACATAATATAATCATTGTCTTGCAGTTTACTCCTCAAATATCCATCTCCATATCTGAGTATACGAGAAAGTCGAGGGGAGACCACTCCCAATTTCTTTTTTGCCATCTCACATTTGAAGGAGTCTTCCACAGTTTGCTTCTGATTGCCCTACTTTTTTTTTTTTGTCTTTTCCACTTTGTATTGAAGTGTAATATTTTGTCATCTATCATCTCCACATTGGTAAAGCTGGCAGGGACACTTCTTCTATGATTCCCAGCTCTCCTTATTCAGTCTATTTAACTGTACACTGGCAAAGCTTGCAACGCCGCTTGTTTTAATATGTGTGGTGCCATATTTGTGTTATCTCAACATCATACAGAAACTGCAAAAGCTATTTGTTTCTTCTTTCTGATAGCACCACCTGTGCTCTCATTTCTGTCATGTCAAGGCTGGCAGTGCCATATGTCTATTACTTCTTATAGTACCATCTTCATCCCTTTTCATACCACTGTGCTGCCAAGGCAAGGCAATTCCTTGTAGAATTATCACCTTTCTTTCTTTCTTTCTTTCTTTCTTTCTTTCTATTTTTCTTATTATAAAATCACTCTTCAGGCTTGGCAAAACTGGCAGAGCCACCCTTTCCTGTTCCATATCTTGTCACTCATTTCTCCTTTCTCTCCTCTACATTGGCAAAGCTGGCAAGGTCCTTCCTGTTTTAATTCTGGCTGTTCTCGTTTCTCACTGTTTTCATCTTCCCACCAGCAGTTGTCAAGGTCACCCCTTTCTCGGTTCCTGTAATGCCAACTTTCTCGCTGCTATGCTGACAATGTTGGCAGTGTTGCCACACTTACTTCCCAAAGTATAATCTTCCTCTCTCTTCCCTCCACTCCACTAGCAAGACTGGAAAGCCACCTTGAAGTATCTTCTGAAACTGTCATCTTTTGTTTTTATTTATTTCTTACAGTGCCACCCTTTTCTATCTTTATAATTCTATCATGACAAACCTGGCAGAGCCATCATGTTGATCAGCAAATTTCATTAAAGCGTTATCCACAGCAAATTTCCTGTGTTCTCATTTGCCCTTGTTCTTTGAAATATTTACTGACAATTCAGCCGGTTTATAAGGACATTTTTTCCCCGGTGCCCCATAATGCTTTGCGAGGCCAGCACAGTATCCCCCGGATCCGTAAAAGCCAACATTGAATGGGACCCCCACAGGGTATAAAATGTTGATCATTTGCATTACAGAATCTGTGGTAAAACAGGTACGTATACAACAACAACAACAACATTTATTTATATAGCACATTTTCATACAAACAGTAGCTCAAAGTGCTTAATGCAGCTATAAGTATAAGTATATAATCCAGCTTCTAAAAATTTTATTTTTATGAAATACTAGGGGGCTCTGCCCCCTGCTTGCTTTGCTCGCCAATCCCCGGGTTTGGGTAACTGGATGTACAATTTAAATTAATTGTTATTTTCATGGAAACTGTTACATATGCATAATAGAACTAACAATTTTACATTACAGCGAGTATTTAACCATATTTAAAAATACGTAATAAATTGAAAGAAATTTAAGCTTCATGTTGCTTTAGATGTATTCATTGAGTTAAGCGTTTTTGTTCTGTTTGGCTTTGAAATTTACACGCAAATACTTTTTAAACTTATACTTTTACTGTAACACTTCAGTAAAAACAATATTTGGAATTAACTTTTCATCAAAATCACATTGAATTTTTATTCTGTGTTTGGACTTTCATCGTGACAATGCAACGCAACTTCCCATGAGTGAATATTGTTTCTTTCTCTCTAATAAATAAACTGACTTTTACATTGCAGTAAGTAATTAACCATAGTAAAAAATAGTAAAATGTAATAAATTGAAAGAAAATTATGTTTCAGGTTGCGTTAGAGGTATTCGTTGAGCTATACGTTTTCATTCTGTTTGGCTTTGAAATTAACATGCAAATACATTTTAAAACTTACAATTCTACTGTAACACTTCAGTAAAAACTTACACCAAACAACAAATATTTTAATTCTCGCGGATACGCCTCTTCATTGGGAAGAAACACTACTTTTCCCTGATGGCAACACAAATCTACGGGTATCCAACTTAAACTTTAAAGCCGAACAATATCTACATACTTCTAAAGGGACACTTTAACACTAGAGTTCCTGAAGCCTATGAAAAAACTTGTATAACACTTGCATTTATTTCCTTTCATCCTACACTTTCCCAGATCTTTGTAGATGTGGAACACACATGAAATGCATGCATTCCAAATAACGATATATTGTATTATTTACCTTGTACAACTCCAGGAACCTTACACGCAGATAAGGAGCCTTGGCTTGAGCTGGGAGATCTTTTTGCCTGTGAGCTGAGCTCTGTCAAGGCTGGGGATTGGAAAGCAGGCTGTTTGCTGCTTGTGCTGATTGACAAATTTACAAAACAAAAGACGCTGATTGGAGAGGTGCGAAGGGATTTAAGGTGGGCCGGGATTACAAGTTTTTTCATAGGATTCAGGAATTCTAGTGTTAAAGATGATTGCACCATTATAAATCTAGTCAAATCTAGTTCAGTTAGTCCTTCCCCATTGACTTCAATGCATTTCTCCAGGTTCGGTGATATTCGCAAACACTTCTGTGATTTCTCCAGGCTCGAGGTGAAGTGAACACAGTGGAGTTTGCTCATCACTAATCACTCATACCTGACAAGCAGCCTTGGGGTGCTGATTGATGACCAGCTGTCTTTCACTCTTTCTCATTCATGCAGTTTCACTATGTATGACATTTACAAGAAGAGACCGTATCAGACAGAGGATGCAGCACAACTCGTGGTCCAGGCATGTCATGTCTTTCCTGGCTGTAACACCTGCATGTTCTACTAAGCCGACTGTAGATGATTCAAAATGCAGCAGCACCTCCAGCCGAGATGAGCGCATGTCACTCCTCATTTCAGGACCTCCCTGTGGCGGCGTGCATTAGCTTCAGATCCTTGATGTTTGCCTACAGAGTCGTCAATGGATCAGCAATGTATGTGCTGCCTGTGGAGACACTCATGAGGTCCTTCACTCGTTGTTGTCCACTCAGGTCTCCTAGTGAAGACCGTCTGGTGATATTAACTCGACATGGCAATAAATCTCAGTCCAGACTCTTATTCCTAGCTAGTGGAATGAGCTGCCCACCTCCATAATAACTGCCGTCTCCCTCAATGTATTTAAGAAGCATTGGAAGGCCTCTCTTGCCCTGTGATTGGTTTTGGTTTGGATGTGAGGTTCTTAGTATCTAAGAAAAGCAAACCCAGCCTTGTGTCATTCTGTTTGGTTTGAGCTCTTTACTTCTACCAGTTTTGGAAGTCACTTTTTCAGAAAAGCTTCTACTAAGTGATTAAATGTAAATGTAAATCTGGTGTCACCTTAATTTCAGCTCCATGCCATCCCTGCCTTGCTTCCAATAGTGCCACCCTTGTGTTACAAGGTGCCACTTTTCTGTGCCTACTGGCCTGACTGATAGCTACTGCATTTAGTGGGACCAGGGTGCCCTCTCTGCTCCAGCAGTGTCAATCCTTTCTTTTTTTATCTTTCCTTTGTTCAGTGCCCCCTTTTCCATTTGGGCTCTTCTCTGTCATCACTGGTGAAGTGGGCCACATTTATAGAGTCTGCGTAATAAAGAGCAAATGATGCCTGACTCCTACTGTAACAACTCTTTTTTTTTTTTTGCTCATTTGCCTTCTTCTTATAGCACCAAGGGCCATCTCCCGCTGACCTGTCTGTGTTTTATTAGATGAGTGCCATTTGCCTTCTCTTTTCTCTCATATTACTTTTTTTTCTCCGGACCCCCAGCATTGATGATATAACGAGTGGGCGGTATAAATGTCACCATCCAGGAGGGATGCATCAGAGCTCTTCTTAATTACACTTTTGAAAAGCACAGAATCCATTTTTGACTTGCGTTTGTTTTATTCATCCTGCCTTGGCACTGCGCTCAACACGGCAAAGCCGAGCGAGACAACCTGACAGTTGTGATTATGACGAATGCACTTCAGACACTAATCCATGCTACTAAAGTGATGATTTACGTGGGAAGTCTTGCTGTTCATTTGAGCACTGCTGCTGGGTCTTTATTTATCCAGTGCCCTGGGTTCAAATCCTGCACTTCTGGTGTGGAGTTTGTTTGTTTTCCTCTCTAAGATGGGCAGATTGGATCAATTCTTAGCTGTGTGAGAAAGCATTGTGATGGGCCGGCATCCCAGCCAGGATGTGTTCTGTTCTTGTCTTGTGTTATGTTACAACCAAAGTTTTCTCTCTGGCTTTTGTTAATCCATTTATCCCTGCATCCACATTATTAATCTGCTCATCCAGGGCAGGGTCATGGAGCAGCTAGAGTCTTTACTAGCAAGCATCAGGCGCAGGGCTGGAACAAGCTCTCAACAATTTAGCATCACCACTTTACCTAAGCTACATGTCCTTGAACTGTTGGAGGAAGCCAAAGTGCTACATGGAGAACTGTACTATCTAGAAGGAGAGAGTAGTAGATTTGAACGGAGGGTGAAAAAGCAAAGCTGAGTTCAAAACCAGAAATCAAGAATCAATTGATAAAACCCATAAAACACAAAATCAGAATCCAAAGTCTCATCTGAAGTAGGGATCAAATACCAAAATAAAAGAGAACCGCACCAATAAGTTTATCCAATCCTGATGAGCTTGGGGCTTTTGAGGAGCAATCTTTATACTGTCATTCTACAGCAAAGCTCTCTTCTATTACCAAAACAAGGTCAGGTCAGATCAGGTCAGGTTGGGGAGCATGCATTGCAGCACATTGACGCACCCAACACTTGACGAAACACCTCGGGATCCCGGATGGCAACCCTCCCCCCCCACCCGTCCTCATCATGCAGACACACGGTTCAGTCCCACACTCTGGAAATGATTATCTATCTGCCACAACCAGGTGTTATGTTGGCATCCCCTTGGCCTGTTCCAGCCATCTGGGTCCTCAGCAATCCTCAGGGAATCGCACCACATGGCCGTAGTGCCGTAACTGACGCTCCCTCACAATGCAGGTAATGTGCCTTATCCTGGACTCCATGAGCAACAGCTCATTCTACACAAAGTCAAACCAGCGGTACCCAAGGATTCTCTGAAGAGACACAGTACCAAAGAAGTCCAGTCTTCATCTCAGGTCACTGGATAGCATCCATGTCTCACAACCATATAGCAAAACAGGGAGAACCAGCACTCTTTTGTATAGATATCGGGAGGGCCACACACTCCGTTCCAGCGATCTCATGACCGCCCCATTGCTCTCCCAATCCATCTACTGACTTCATAGGAAGAGTCACCAGATACATGAATGTCACTGCTGAGGTAAGTAAACCTCTCGATGAGGTCGACACTCTCTCCGCAGACAGGCACACCGCTGATGGCCGTGCCCAAGAGGTCATTGAAGGCCTGCAATCACCTCAAAACATGATGACAAAAAAATAACATTATTAAATTAACAGCTACTAAATAAAGGCTTCAAACAACAAATAAACATTAGAAATGAATGATCTGAATATAGAAACCCACAAATAGATGTACAGATGATTTTTTACGCTTAAGAGAAACTCTAGAAAAATAAATAAACAACACCAATCACAGCAGTGGACATGAAACCTTCACACAGAGGACACCATGGAATTGAATCTTAGTCTCCTTACTGTGAGGCAGCAACACTACTACTGTGCCATACTGCTCTACAGCTTATGCTTATTTTCCTTTCTATTGTTGTTTTTGACATTTTTAATTATTATATTCTACTTTTTATATAATCTTTGTTAATATTGTTATTTTTTTAGTATTTATGAATTATATTTAATGGGCGGCACGGTGGCGCAGTGGTAGCGTTGCTGCCTCGCAGTTAGGAGACCCGGGTTCGCTTCCCGGGTCCTCCCTGCATGGAGTTTGCATGTTCTCCCCGTGTCTGTGTGGGTTTTCTCCCACAGTCCAAAGACAGGCAGGTTAGGTGGATTGGCGATTCTAAATTGGCTCTGGTGTGTTTGTGTGTGTCCTGCGGTGGGTTGGCACCCTGCCTGGGATTGGTTCCTGCCTTGTGCCCTGTGTTGGCTGGGATTGGCTCCAGCAGACCCCCGTGACCCTGTGTTCGGATTCAGTGGGTTAGAAAGTGGATGGATGGGTGTTTGTGTGTGTCCTTCGGTGGGTTGGCACCCTGCCTGGGATTGGTTCCTGCCTTGTGCCCTGTGTTGGCTGGGATTGGCTCCAGCAGATCCCTGTGTTTGGATTCAGTGGGTTGGAAAATGGATGGATGGAATTATATTTATAAATTTGAATGCATTTGTTTTTTATTTCTGTGTGTGGAACCCCAGGAGGCAGGTCCCCCCTGATGACAATGCTGCTGGGTCTACACTCAGCCTTTATGTTCTGGTGGAAGAGAAGATCCCAGCAACACATCTTTGAGAATTTTGGAGTGGAGTGATTTATTTTGTTGTGAATGGGCGACTCAAATATACCAAAAATGGCAAACGTCCTATAAAAAAAGAGCTCCAAACCAGGCTGGGACCTTCACTGGTCTACCTGGAGAGAGGCCTCATCCCAAACTCCACCAAGAAGGCCCAAATTAGTGCTTGGCTCTTAAAGTTCAAAGATATACTTTACATTTTTTCAGAAAGGCAAAAATATCCAAAAAATAACGTTCAAGGGAGAGGAAACCTTAAAACTTCTGGAACCTGACCATTTCAGAACCTTTATAAAAGAAGAAACGTCAGCAGCTTCCATTGGGTGTACTTTATCACCTGACTGTAAATAATAAATAAAACATAACAACATTCTCAAAATTGACATAAAAACAAAAACAAACACGTACAATACGTCAAAAATGACATAATAGACATATCCTAGGTGTAACATTAACACCTTCCACTTGATTAAGCAGGTCTGACGATATTATGTTACTCAGTGACTAGAATGGGACACCCTTTCATTCCTCTTGCTTACCTGACGCCTCCACTATTTTTATTAGACCGGAGTGTGAAAATTCTTCAAATTACCTTCTTCATTTCAGCACTTTGTCACTTTTGCTCTCTACCCACAGAGCGACAGCTCCGTTTCGGGACAGGAATCAAAAATAGAATTAAGCTGATGTTAGTTTTGTCGAGAATTAGCGGCCATGTCTAATGGAGGGTCCTTCATGCAGCGAAGATCGATGTGACCTGATTGGCAAGGAAGGAGATTCTTTATTTATAAATGCAGACTCTCGCCAAATGAAGCTGATGGAGCGCTTCATTAAGGGAAAGTGTCAGGCCTACATTATCTAAATTACTCTTCCCTGCAGAAGCATTGACAGAGCGGGAGTCCGCCATGCTTCCCCCTTTTCAAATTAATGAGTGTAAGTCCAAAAAAATAAGAGACAGGCGGTTGTTCCAGCGCTCATTAGGACCCTAATGTGGGAGTGATGGCTCAGTCTAGGGAGGAGTGACAGCTCTCCTCCTTCTCCTCCTGCTCCTCCTCAAAGGTCAGCTCATTTTTTTCTTGTTTTAATAACATGAAGATGTCTTGCAGATCGGAGGCGGACTTTGTGATACAGGAGGATGAAAGCCTCTCTTGCACTGTCTGAGGGGGGGAACTTCTTAAATTCAGCAAATCGTTCAGCTTCCACCAATTTACTGCTTGCAATCACTGGAAAGTTGCGACTTATCGATCCTGCTTGTCTTGAAGGGCTGGCGTGGAGCGCCATGGTCCAAACCAACCAAATGTATTAATTAAGAAGCATCCAGAAGTAATGGAGTGCAGAATAAATGTATTTACCCTGATGGCTGCCGTTAGTTTTCACTAACCTCTCAGCGTCAAGACCAACTGGAGCAGAACAGAAAAAACAACAACACCAGGCTGGAGGACGAGTTGATGACTTGATCTCCTATACGTTCAAAAGCTAAGTTGCCTGCTTCCCAACACACTGGACAGGTAAATGACCTGCTCCCTGACATGCTGGATGCTTAAATGACCTGTACACCTGAACACGCTAGATGATTAGGTCACTAGTTCCCTAGCAGACTGGACAGTTACAATAAGCAGCCTGCTTCTAAAAGCACTGGATGTGTAAATGACCTGCTCCATGACACCCTAGACGGTTAGTTGGTCTGTTCCGTCAGCATGCTGGATTGTTAGGACACTTGTGTTGCTTGCCTCGACATGATGCTCAGTCTGTGTGTCTGGTTGTCAACCTGCTTGCTCTGTTAGAACATTAGAACAATCTCGACAAGAGCAGGCCATTCAGCCCAACAAAGCTTGCCAGTCCTATCCACTTATTTCTTCCAAAAAATATCAAGCCGAGTTTTGAAAGTCCCTAAAGTCTTACTGTCTACCACACTACTTGGTAGCTTATTCCAAGTGTCTATCATTCTTTCTGTTAAGCATCTTGAGATGGTGCAGGCTGCTCTATCCTTCCATCCAATTCCATGTCAATTCTTTTTCTCCATTAGGGCATTGAGGAGTTGGAACCTATTCTGGTGGCATTGGACATGTGGCAGGAGCCAGCCTAAGATTGTGTGTCATAGAAGCCGGCATGGGAGAGTGTCTGACAGGCTATGGTAAAGGGAAAGACAGGAGAAATATGAGGCTGCACAAGTTACTAACACAATTTTTACTAGAATGGAGACTTCCTGGGTAGACGCCTGGCATCACTTCTGCCTCATCACAAGTACATAAACCAACTCCTCACCAGGAATCGAAACTCATTGTGGAACCAGCTTCAAAGAAGGACAGAACTTCACTATGCCAGGCTCTTAAGAGAGCCTTTCAACCCTGGCATTCAGCCTGTTATTTTTGTCATTACAACCCTGGACATTAAGCACGGTAGTTGTGGAACCATAAACCCTTTTTAGTTTCTGATTTCTTTACAACAGTCACAGGGAACTGTCCAGGACTACCCTCATACTTATGATGGTGACCAGGTTGGCATTCTGGGACTGTGACACCATTCCTCACATGTTTTCTGATTGATTGACTTGAATTCTTTTATCACTTCAGCACACCTTTTACTTTCTTAACTACCAAATCATTTTGGAGGTTTAACTGATTGCATCCTGGCCTTATTTATTAAATAGAGTAGTGGTAACATGATGCACCATTATAAAGTGCTTTACTAGGCTAACATAATTAAATTACACTATAGCATACACTCATGGAGTAAATCATTAGGAACAATTGTACACCTGCTTACTCATGCAATTAACTAATCAGCCAATCATATGGCAGCAGTACAATTCCATAAAATTATGCAGAGGCAGGTCAGAAACATCAGTTAATGTTCACATCAAGCACCAGAATGGGAAAACATGCAATCTCAGTGATTTGGACTGCGGCATGGCTGGTGATGCCAGATGGGCTGGTTTGATTATTTCTGTAAATGCTGATCTCCTGGGATTTTTATACACAACAGTTTACTCAGAATGGTGAGAAAAACAAAAAACATCCAGTGAGTGCAAGTTCTGTGGACAGACTGGTTTGAGATGACAGAAAGGCTATGGTAACTCAAATGACCACTCTGTACCACTGGAGGTGAGCAGAAAAGAATCTCATCTCAATCTGTAGAACCTTGAGGGCTACAACAGCAGAAGACCATGTGCAGAAGAAGAGAAAGCTCAGGCTGCAGTGGACACGAGGTCACCAAAACTGGACAGTTGAAAACTGGAAATAAAACAGCCTGGTCTGATGAATCTCAATTTGTACTCAGTCACACAGATGGTAGGGTCAGAAGTTGGTGTAAAAAGCATGAATCCAAACACCCAGCCGGTCTACTATCAACAGTCCAGACTGGTGGTGGTGGTGGTGATGGTGTCATGTTATGGGACATGTTTACTTGGCACACTTTGGGCCCAATCAATCATCACTTGAATACCTCGGCCTACTTGAGTTTTGTTGTTGACCGTGGTCCTAAACTGTGGAACGGTTTGCCCCTCACAATAAGGTCAGCTCCCACAATTCATAGTTTTAAGTTTTTACTAAAAAAAACACTTTTATTCACTTCCTTTTAAGTGTAGGAGTTTTAGTGCTTAAACCTTTCTACTCATATTGTTTATACTGTGTTCATTTTATTGTTGTACATGTATGTATTAGTTATATGTGTTTGTATGTTGGTGAACGTGTTTTTATGCATACATAACGTTTTCTTTTAATATATATATATATATATATATATATATATATATATATATATATATATATATATATTTATATATATTGTGGACAAAAAGGAGCATACAGCTCCCCAAAACCCGGACACATCAGACACCAGAACAGCACACATGTTACGTTTAATTCCGTGTGGGATGCTTTTGTCTTGTTCCACACAGTGTCACAGTTCTCATGCACAATATAAGAAATCTCCCTTTCTTTCCTATCTTCCTTCTCTCTTCCTTATTCTGCCTCCACTCCTCTCCTGGCTAGCTTCATCCACTTCCTCCCAACTCTAGCTCTTCGAATGGAATGAGGTGGCTCCTCTTATTCAGCTCCTGGGAGGACTCCAGGTGGCTCATTAGTGTTACCTGGAATCGCTCCCAGTTGTGGTGGAAATCCAATATAGGGGTCTGCAACTCCCCCTGGCAGCCCCCACAGAACCCAATATGGCTGCACCAAACTCCCAGTCCCAGAATGCCCTGCGGGAATCCGTGGTGACACAGCCAAACAGGAGGGCCACCCTCTAGCGTCCTACGGGAGGTACTGCTTCACCGATGCTCTCTCCCCTGGTCCTTCCATTCCATTGGCATTCTGGCCAGGTAATGGCTGTGGCCACCCATCACAATATATATATCTCATCAGGTATCATTAGAAATCATCATAAGAGGAACATGATTAGAATTACATAATATGTTATATTGCCTTGGATTCTTGTAAGTCTAATCATGGTCCTCTGATGAGGATTCTTGGTAGAAATCGAAAGCTTAGGAATAAAAAAAACCTTTTAACTTATTTAAGATAAGTGATTCATTTTCTCCCTTTGTGGATTTCCAGCTACAAATATGCAAACTGTATCACAGACCTTCGCTTCCATATATATATGTAATTATTTATCTGAATTCTATTTCTTACTATTAGCTTTTATTCTATGTAAAGCTCTTTGGTCAACTATAGATGTTTCAAAGGTGCTATATAAATAAATAAACCTTAAACCAAATAAACCATATACATCCCTTCACAACTTACTCATCTTCTAATGGCTGCTAGAAGCATGATAATAAACCATGTCACAAAACAAAAGTTCTCTTAGACTGATTTGAGCAACAAGTTTCATGTTCTTCATTCTCCTTCCCAGTCACCGGATCCGAATCCCACAGAGCACCTGTGGGATGAGGTTAGAGTCAGAGATTCACAACATGAATATAAGGCTGACAAATCTGCAGAAACTGTATGAAGCAATCAAATCAATGTGGACCAGAACCTCAAAGGCATTTTTCCAGTTTCTTGTGGAATCCATGTCATGAAGAACAGAGATTGTTTTGAGAGCAACAGGAGAGGTCTGTATTAGTACAGATCTATCTGTCTATCTATCTATCTATCATGATGGGCGGTCATGGCCACTACCTGCTCAGGAAGCCAAAGGAATGGAAGGACTTGGGGAGAGAGTATCGGTTAGGCAGTACCTCCCCTGGGATACTGGACAGCTGTGGCACCACAGATTCCCGCAGTGAATGCTGGAAGTTGGAGTGTGGTGCAGCCATGTTGGGTTCTGTGGGGGCCACCAGGGGAGTTGCAGAGCCCTATAGAGGGCTTCCACCGCACCTGGGAGAGATTCCAGGTAACACTGATGAGCCACCTGGAGGCCTCCCAGGACCAGAATGAAAAGGAGCCGCCTCACTCCATGCTGAGAGCCAGAGTTGGGAGGAGGTGAATGAAGCTTGCCTGAGAGGGAGTGGATGCAGAAGGATGGACCAAGAGACGGAGAGAAGAAAGTGTCTAAAGGACTGTGTGTTATTGTGATGTGCTAATTTGGGACTGTGCCGTGTTAAGAAAGAAAGGCTCCTTGATTGTAAATAAATCATGTGCTGTGTGGCAAACTTGTGTCTACCTGTCTGTGTTGGGTTAGGGTGGCTGTACGCACCCCAGTGGTCCACACTATCTATCCATCTATCTATCTATCTATCTATCTATCTATCTATCTATCTATCTATCTATCTATCTATCACTTACCATGTGGTCTGTGTGTGGATCCTGATGCTCCAGCGCTGTGCCGGTGACATTGTGCTGTAAACATGGCATCGTCCTTCGAATGAGATGTAAAAATGAGGCCCTGACTCTCTGTGGTCATAAAAGATCCCTGGGCATTCTTTGTAAAGAGTAGGGTGTATCTGATATCCTGGCTAAATATCCCATCATGGCCTTGTCTAATCTGTCCCTCCAATCACCCCCTGTCTCTAATTGGCTGCCTCTCTCATCACTTCACCACCTTACAGCTCATGTGTGGGGAGTGTACTGATACTCACTGAAGCTCTTTGAGTAGTGAGAAAAGTGCTATATAAACATCCATCCAATATCCAACCTACTATATCCTAACTACAGAGTCACGGGGGTCTGCTGGAGCCAATCCCAGCCAACAACATAGAGCGCAAGGTAGGAACAAATCCCCGGACAGGGCGCCAGCCCACCACAGGGCACACACCCACCCACTCACCAAGTGCACACTAGGGACAATTTAGGATTGCCAATACACCTAACCTGCATGTCTTTGGACTGTGGGAGGAAACCCACACAGACAAGGGGAGAACATGCAAACTCCACGCAGGGAGGACCCGGGAAGCAAACCCAGGTATCTTAACTGTGAGGCAGCAGCGCTACCACCGCATCACTGTGCTGCCCCCTATATAAACATAAAGATTATTATAAGAATATTATTATTTTTAGTGTCTTATCTATTGATCGATCTATTATATACTGCCTTTGATATCTATGTATTTGTCTGTCTGTCTGTCTATCTCTCTCTCTAAATAGATGGATGCTTGCTGCCTGTAGCAGCCGCACTATGGAGCTGTTCCTTCCACCTTACTGATTAAATGAAAAATGGCAAGATGATGCAGGGAGATGTTCTTTGGGAGATATTGACTTTTTAATCAAATCCATTTTCCTATAAATTCAGGATCACTTTGCCTTAAACTAGGAGACACACAACGGAGTATAAAACAGTTTGGCACAAGCTTGGCTATTAGGTGAAGGGAAAAAACAGCCACGGCCTGCTGATGATTCACTTGTCCTGTCCTAACCCCCCATTTCTCATTCTCTCCAAAGACACTAAAGGAGATGTGGGGGGGTTGTTGAGCCGAACATAATTGTTTGAAATGAGCTTGAAAAGCTGAATGACTAATTGAAGGATTGTCTGAGGGTGGCTCTCTTCTTGACCCTTCTTTTTATAGGGAGCACCATCAATCCTTCATTTGAGCCACTTTGAACTTAAGTATTGGAGCTCTTAGTGCTCGCTGTCAAAGGCCCTATATTAAATAAAGGCTGATTTATTGATTTAGCTCAGTCATTCTTCTAAAGTTTGCTTTTTAAAAGATTTTTGCTTCCAGTGTGGTTCTTAAAAGTCAAGGGTGACAGCTGCTTAAACCACAAAAGCAGCCAAGAATTGGCAAGACAAACCAGACATGTTAAGTTGTGCCCTCTGCTGCACAATGACAGATTGCCACCACGTCTGCATAGTGGAGATCAGCCACCAACTGTCACATTCATGTGCTTTCACATGAATTATGACGTGACTTACAAAAGCAAAATAATTAGCTGGTCTGGAAAGGAATTTAATAGGTCATGAGATGTGTGCAGTAAATGCCTGAACGGCGTTGTATAACAGCTGAGCGGAGAAGAATGGATTGCTGGATTGTTATCAAAAAATGGAAGTTTGAAATATCCATAGACGAAGTCCACCAAAATACAATAGTGTAGGTGTCCATTGTCTTGCTTCTGTTTAGCTACTCCCTTTGATCATCCCTCTTTTGTGTTTCTCGGCTTATGTCCATTTTGGCATCTGTGGCATTTTTGGGGTACTTTTTAAGCACCTTCTAATGGTGTATCCTTTGCAGGGCACTATACAGTATTAAAAATATGACTATATCCAAGAACCTGTTGTGACGGTACGGGGCCGCTCTTTGCTCCCTCTTCCATAACAGAAGCCTCTTGAACACGACACCATCGATAACGTAACCGGATGAGCATGGCAGAGGAGGACAAAACACACATGAAGCAAGGAGAAGGTGCAAAGTGCTCAGTGCTTTTTTTATAAAAACCAAATCATAGTGTCCAAAGTGCACTGTTCAAAAAAATCAATAAATAAAAAAATCCATAAATTGAGCGTAAAAATCAATAAATAGAAAAAAATCCATCAACTTGAGATTAAGATTCAGGTACAAGTCTAAAATTCTCATCCCGGTGCTTCCCTTTTAAAACTAACACTTCGCCATCTTATCCCACTTGGACCCCGCAGCACGAAGAGATGTCCATCAACTGGTGCAGACATCCTTCAAAACTGGCCCATGTCCCAATCCACAGCATTCCACAGGGAGCCACTGGACCCTGCTCCTTCTCCCACCACTGCCAGCCACAGGCTCCACCCAGAAAAAGCGCGCCATCCTCCCACCGCTGCCAGTCGCAGGCTCTACCTGGAGACAGGATCCTCCTGAGCGTAACAGTCATTCCTGCTCCTGGCTGCTTAGCAAGACTGATCCTCGTGCCCCCTTCTCAGCGCCAGCCACACACTACCTCCTGGGGCACCATTCCCATCCACCTGCTTCCACCCCCAAACACCTGCTCGCTGCTGCTCCTGCCTTTCTTTAACCTCTTCTCTTTTGTTCTCTTTTTTTATTTTTGCACTCCTAAAATCTAGAATAGCTTGCCAATAGGAATTCGCCAGGCTAATAGAATGGAGTGGTGGCTCTGAGGCTAGGGATCTGCACTGGTAATTGGAAGGCTGCCGGTTCGAATCCCATAAATGCCAATAGGGACTCTTCTCTGTTGGGCCCTTGAGCAAGGCCCTTAACCTGCAATTTCTGAGTAGTGAGAAAAGCGCTATATAAATGTAAAGAATTATTAATACAGTGGAGCACTTTAAAGCACTGCTGAAAACACATTACTTTAACATGGTTTTCTCATAGCTTCATCTTAGTTTAATCCTGATGCTCTGTATATTCAATTAATTGTCATTATTATTCATGATATTCATATTCAAATCCGTACTAACCACTACTTTCTCTTCTGTTCTTTTTCCAGTTTTCTGGGGTGGCGACCTGCGCCACAACCACCTGATCAAAGCACCGTGATGTCCTTACATTGATGGATTAAAGGCCAGAAGTCCACATGGCCATCATCATCAAGTTCTTCCATGAGAACCCTGAATACCATGAGGACTGATTGAGGTCATTGACAGGGCTGGGTGGTCTCGTGTCCTGGAACCCCTGCAGATTTTATTTTTTTCTCCAGCCGTCTGGAGTTTTTTTGTTTTTTCTGTCCTCCCCGGCCATCGGACCTTACTTTTATTCTATGTTAATTAGTGTTCCCTTATTTTAATTCTTATTTATTTTGTATTTTTTCTCTTTCTTCATCATTTAAAGAACTTTGAGCTGCATTATTTATATGAAAATGTGCTATATAAATACATGTTATTGTTGTTTATAGTCTGGGGAGCTGTTGCAGGTGCGATCGCCTGATTGCCGACACGGGTTGATATAATAAGGTAATCGCGCTTCCTGCACGTGCCTGCAAGGCAACAAACGGACAGCTGACTGCCTTGCACCGACCTGGAGACGGGGCGTCACCCGGCAGATCGCTCACCAGCTCCAGCGTGTTTATTATGTATTTATTAATTTAAACGGCCACTCTTTTTGACCCGTGAACCCGCTACCCCACACCTGTATGTTAATTATGAGCAGTGGTTGAGAACCTGAATGCATGGAGCTCAACTTCACATGGAGTTGCTTAATCTGGGAGAGTTGAGTTAATTTGGTTCACAACTGTAAATCAACTGGATTGTCAAAAATCTAGCCAAGATTGGGCCGCACAAGTGGGAGATGTCTGTGGACACCTTGTCTGGTGTGATCTTTGGCCGGCTTGTCATCCCGGCCAATACCCCCAGGCCACCAGATGGAGCCCTCCCTGCAGTATGGAGGTGCCCCGAAGACCAGCAGGGAGTCATGGAATATGTAGTTTTTATACAAGACCCTGCTGGATACCACAGGGGCCGCAAGAGGGAGCTGCAGGGAGGACCGAAGACTAATTTGTGCCCTATAACCCGGAAGTGCGTCAGAGGAAGAGCAACGTGCTTTCGGGGTGAAAAGAAAAGGACTAGTACCTGACCCGGAAGTGATAAAGAGTCATGTGGACTGGGGATTGGGAACACTTCCGGGTCAGGGAGAATAAAAGGACTATGGGAGCTCCCACAGGGCGAGCTGAGCTGGGTGGAAGGGTGGCAACGCGTCTGGGAGTTGGAGGATTGTATTTGTGATTAGTGTTTGGTTATTTATGAGTATAGTGGAGGAGAGGGTGCTTTGTGCACTGTGGCAATTAAATAAAGTCATCATTTGGACTTTTATCTGGTGTCTGGAGTCATGGACAGGGGTTCAAGGGAGCGATACAGCCCTAATCTGTCACACTGGCTATACTCTTTTTCCATAATAAATGAACCTATTCTCAAAAATGACCATTAATTTGGTACAAAAAAAAAAAATCAAAAATAAACTTAAATGGATTCTTAACAGGAAGAATGACCTTAAAAAGATTAATTTACTGCAGAAAACGTACAGTAGTGACTGAAAGGGAACGTCAGTGCAGCATTGTCAGAAAAATTACCTTGAGAAAAGAAGAGCTTTAAATGAAAGGTGCCGATGACGTCACCGTAGCGCAGGCCTATTGAATCTTGGGAGGAATTCTTACAGCAATGGGTGACGCAACTTCAGAAAATAGCGGCATCCAAAACCAAAATGGCATTGAAAGCTGACATGAAAAATGAATGACTTATGAATAAAACCTCCAAACAGAAATCAGTCTGATACCTCGGGTAGGGAAAACCCCAGAAAAGATATATAACTACTTTTAGATGTAAAAGAAAACCCAGGAAAAAAAATCATTTTTAATGTCAACAGTGTGTTTTAAAATATAGCACCAGATACGCATGTCTTCGGAGAGCCTTTCAGACTCTGCGCAGGAAGGAAGTGAGGGGACTGAGAATGATGGGATGCAGTCATCACCTTCCTTTCCTTTCTGACCCCAGAATGGAGGAGGACAACAAGGTGGGCCTCTACTGTCATTTCCTCTATGTCACCAACAAATGGATAGACTGGAATTTCATTCATTCACAAACCAGAAACTGATGGAGACAGAACTCCACCTTCAGGATCTCCCGATTTAGACTCCAGAAAACCTCTTTCAGATGGAGTGGTCCCTTTTCTTTGTTTTTGCCTATAAAAATAACACCACCATGGACCCCAGCATTTCCGTCCATCCTGCTATATCCTAACTACAGGGTCACGGGAGTCTGCTGGAGCCAATCCCAGCCAACAGAGGGCACAAGGCAGGAAACAAACCCTGGGCAGGGTGCCAGCCCACCACAGGGAGCACAATTCAGAATCACCAATGCACCTAACCTAACCTGCATGTCTTTGGACAGTGGGAGGAAACCCATGCAGACACGGGGAGAACATGCAAACTCCACACAGGGAGGACCCAGGAAGCGAACCCGGGTCTCCTAACTGCGAGGCAGCAGCGCTACCACTGCGCCACCGTGCCGCCTCCCCAGCATTTCATCCGTGTATTTGCATATCATTTGCTATATAATGCAGAATTGCACGTCATTATTCTGTAACACCGTACAGGTTCTTCACAAATGTTACAAAAGAGTAGAATTAAAAAAAATGATGAAAAAGAATATATTCATCCATCCATTTTCCAACCTGCTGAATCCGAACACAGGGTCAGGGGGGTCTGCTGGAGCCAATCCCAGCTAACACAGGGCACAAGGCAGGAACCAATCCCGGGCAGGGTGCCAACCCACCACAGAAAAGAATATATTCTATTTGTTAATTTCAGATCAGTCTATGAGTTAATCACTGAGTATGACTTGGTCATTTTAATTACTCCTTGGTTATGGTTAATAATCGGCAGAAAATACAATAAGTCTCAGCAAAATGTGTGGCCATGATGCCTTTAGAGCAATGCCATAGCAGTGGTCCGGGGTGAAACTACTGACACAATCGCAGGAGCTCAAGTCCTCCACTACAATGAAGACACCAAGGTTCATGCTTACTCGCTTACAGAAGATGAAGACTGTTCATATATACTGTACAGTACCTATGCTTTAGAGACTGATTATAAGGAATGGACTCCTCTACTTTATATCTGCCAGCTTCTTGACTTTCGCTTGATCATTCAGAAGGAGGCTGTTTTATTTAAGTTTTTTTCTGAGCTTCCCATTCCATTTTTCTTATTGTTATTTCTCCTAGTTTCAAGTTTGAAGCATAAAGAATTCATACATTGGAATGGTTTATGTTTCTGTAAGGTATGCAACATTGTTAAAATCATTTGCATCATTTCTAATGGCATCTTCATTTCTCTTGGACTTTGCCATTTTGGAGCATTTTGTTGTAACCAACCTGATACATGCCGCATATTGTTCTGTCACAACAAAGAACCAGGAGAAGAAACGTAGTAGAGAAACAACTAAGGGACAACTAATGGAAGGTATTTTAGGTAACCAAATCAAAATGCAAAAAGGTCTAGCACTGATAAATCTATAAAGTCTTTTCCAGATTTATCCAGCAATCTAGAATGCTGCACATATTTTGAAAGGAATTTTAAAGTCTATCTATCTATCTATCTATCTATCTATCTATCTATCTATCTATCTATCTATCTATACTGTTTTGGATAGATTCTAGCACCACAGACTAGGAGCCACAGTCCTGCTATGTAGATGGCAACCAAGACCAGTTGATGACACCACTTCCTACACTTTGATGCCATTTTATTGTGGGTTGAAAAATATAAAGCACAAAAACAAACCTGAAATAATGGCATAGAACATTAATTCAAAACCATCAAATACATTTTTGACAAAATATTTAGGAAAGACTTGTCTAAGCATTATAGGAAAATTCAGGCCTTGGCAATTGTTGGAAAGTACATTCAAGCAAAAAATGAAATGAAGAAATGATCAAGAAATGAAAAACACGCTGTGTAAAAATAGACCAGAAGCAGATGGGAATTGTTTAAAGTGACAAATTAAGATGCTTTTGAAAAGCAATTAAAAAAAAAGAATCAGAATGAATCCATTTAATGTTGCTAAATCAGTGATAGCATACATTGGAATGCTCTCGGTTTCAGGAATAAATTGTAAAAAGGCACTCACGTGCTCAGGAACGTCTTTATCCATAACTGGCAATTAAAAATAAAATTGAATCAGTTTCAAACCATGTTTGATGTCCTGCCTTCAAAGAATTGAGACTCTTTTATAGAAGAGAAATATACGTGAGAAATTAGGAGATGTATTTATTGGAGGTGGTGCAGCCTCCTGTTTGCTAAAGGAACTGAAAAGGGAGCTAAAATTTATTATGGACAAATTACGAGTGGACTTAAACTGATGTGGCAGTCATTATATATGAGAAGTTTTAACGTTTAAGTGATTTAAGAAAACAAGACCGGCAAGCTTGGATTTAACACTAGAATTACCAGAGCCTACGAGAAAACTCGTAAATCCGGCCCACCTTAAATCCATTCGCACCAATCTGTCAGCGCCTTTTGTCCTGTAAATGTGCCGATTAAGACAAGCAGCAAGCAGCCTGCTATTCCATCCCCCACCATCGCAGAATGTTCACAATGTTCTCCCAGCTCATGCTTTGTTTGATTATCTGTGAGTGAACTGCTGGAGTTTTAGAGTGGAAATAATAGATCGTTATTTGGAATACATGCATTTCATGTGTATTCCGTTTCTACAGTAATCTGTGTAAACACATTGTTAAAACAGAAACATTTTCATATTTTAGTAACAAATGTTACAAAATGTAGGCACAAACTATAGAATGTGTGAAGCCTGAAGTTCAAAGATCAAATAAACACTTTCACAAAAGGTCCAAGGAAGCTACAACAGTTTCCGTGGTGTAGCGGTAAGATTTGCTGATTTATAACCAAGAGTCCGATTCCAACTGCCTCCTATATTTGCCGTTTTCAGTAGTGAGCTGCTCTTGTTGTTATTATACAGTACACACATACATTTGGTTTGCTTCTGTAACAAGCCGTGTACATTTATAGTACTGTACTTGTAAAAGTTACCTTTTTTTTTTTTTCACTTTTATTCTCTCAGTCACAATCATACATACTACCGCCCTAGGGATCTGACGCTGTTAGTTTTTATTTAAAACTGGGAATAACTGTAGATGTGAGTAGTGTTTTGAGGCAATGGAACTGGACATTCTCTGATCTGGAGGGATAAAAGCTGACACACAAACGCTGGTGAATCTGCCTTCTTCATATCTCACCGTCACTTTATTTTCTTTTATTCAGTTTTATTTAGTGTCCCTGCTCACGCAGAATTAGTATGCACCTTATGGTTTATGATGTCAAAAAAAAAAACAGAGACATAGGTATAAATGATATTTGGAATTATTCATTTTATGACCTTTTATGAGGTCAGTTCAGCACTATATGCAATCATCAAATTCACACACACTCAAGGACAGTCTTTTCTACATGTACGACATGTGTACCTTTTGCAATGCGCACACTTCTGTCTATTCTGTGGTTTCTATTATACACCTGAAAGAAAGAGACATTATATGTCTTTAATTATAACTTACAAAGTTGAAATTCAAAATTTAAATATTACTCCATTAAATGAAGTTATTTCCGATCACTACTTAATTACATTTGATTTAGTCCTGCCCTTGCCAACGCACTCAGAGATTAAAACAAAGACAGTGCGACATCTAGATTGTAATTCTGTTTCAAAATTTATAGATACTTTTAGTAAGTCAAGTGTAATTGTGGAAAACCATTTAGATCAGTTAACATCAAATGTAAACGGAAAAACTATTTAGATCCACTAACATCACATTATAATGTGACCTTGAGAGATGCTCTGGACACAGTGGCTCCCCTTAAAACAAAAGTGATCAAAGCACATAGAAACTCTCCCTGGTTTAATGAAAACACTCAAGCTCTTAAATTAGGGTGTCGAAAACTGGAGCGCAGATGGAGAACAACAAAGTGACATATCTTTCAAATTGCATGGACAGAGAGTGTTATAAAATATAAAAAAAGCTCTCTTTAAAGCTCGCTCAGAATACTATTCTACAATAATAGATAGCAATAATAAAAATTCTTGGGTACTGTTTAGAACAGTGGCTAAATTAACAAATGGAAATTCAGATCTACAGTGCAAAATACCAACAGATATTAGCAGTACAGACTTTATTAACTTCTTCAATGAGAAAATTAAAAATATAAGATCTCAGATTTCAGCATCACAGTACAAACAGCATACTAGCTTAGCAGACCCTGCCTCACATTGCATTCAGCACTTTAGTAATTTTAATTCAGTAACTGAGCAGGAAGTCTTAACTTTAATTTCTAAAATGAAGCCCACTACTTGTTCCCTAGATCCAGTGCCAACAAAACTAGTAAAAAGTTCAATGGATGTTCTTGCAGCACCTATTCTAAACATTATTAGTAGTTCATTATTGCATGGCACAGTACCTGATGCACTAAAAGTGTCAGTCATTAAACCATTACTTAAAAAGTCAGACCTAGACCCACACATACTAAATAATTATAGGCCTATATCAAATTTACCCTTTCTCTCTAAAGTACTAGAAAAAGTAGTCACCAATCAGCTTCAGTCACACCTTACGCATTACAATTTATTTGAGAAATTCCAGTCTGGTTTCCACACTGGTCATAGTACAGAAATGGCACTAACACGTGTTGTAAACGACATTCTGATATCCTTTGATGAAAGAAACTCCACTGTAATTATGTTGTTAGACTTAAGTGCCGCATTTGACACCATTGACCGTTCTATTTTACTGCACAGGCTAGAAAATGATGTTGGACTTACAGGCACTGTGCTCGCTTGGTTTAGTTATTATTTAACAAATTGATTCCAATATGTACAGAAATGTGCTGACAGTACTCCATCATTATACACAGAAGTGAGATATGGTGTCCCGCATTGCTCAGTACTGGAACCTTTACTGTTTTCACTTTACATGCTTCCACTAGGATCTATCATTAGGAAACATAATGTTAATTTTCACTCGTATGCAGATGACACCCAGTTATACCTTTCTTTTAGATCAAGTGAAGTTTCTCCAATGTTGTCTTTAATTAGTTGTGTTAGTAAATTAAAGGAGTGGATGGATGAGAACTATTTGTCTTTAAATACAGATAAAACTAAGATGTTAATTGTTGGAGGGAATGACGCTGATCACAACAATATTCTGACATCGTTTAACTCAGTTGGAATTGCCATTAATTTTATTGAATCAGCCCGCAATCTAGGAGTTATCCTTGACTCTAGCGCATATTACAAAGATGTCCAAATCATGTTTCTTCCATCTTAAAAATGTAATTAAGAAAATTAAGGTGCTTTTTAAATAAACAGGATTCTGAGAAATTAATTCATGCATTTATTTCTAGTAGGATTGACTACTGCAATGCGGTATTCACTGGATGTTCAAACTGTTCTTTATACAGCCTCCAGTTAATCCAAAATGCTGCTGCAAGAATTATTACAAGAACAAGAAAATATGAACACATAACTCCAGTTCTTAAATCCTTACACTGGCTCCTGGTTAAGTTTAGGGCAGATTTCAAAATCAACATATACTCAGCAAAAACAGAAACGTCCTCTGACTTTCAACTGTTTTTACTTTCAGTAGACTTAATGTGTAAATATTTGTATGAACACTAAAAGAGTCAACACCATAAGACATAAACTAAAAATGTTTCACAATGTGTCCCTGAATGAAGGGAGGCTCAAAATCAAAAGTACCAGTCAGTATCTGGTGTGGCCACCAGCTGCTTGAAGTACTGCAGTGCATCTCCTCCTCATGGACTGGACCAGATTTGTCAGTTCTTGCTGTGAGATGTTACCCCACTCTTCCACCAATGCACCTGCAAGTTCTTGGACATTTCTGGGGGGAATGGCCCTAGCCCTCACCCTGCGATCCAACAGGTCCCAGACGTGCTCAATGGGATTGAGATCTGGGCTCTTTGCTGGCCATGGCAGAACACTGACATTGCTGTCATGCAGAAACTCACGCACTTTTTGCCACTCCTGTCTGGTCCAGCGAAGGTGGGTTTGTGCCCATAGGCGGCGTTGTTGCTGGTGATGTCTGGTAAGGACCTGCCTTACAACAGGCCTGCAAGCCCCCAGTCCAGCCTCTCTCAGCCTATTGCGGACAGTCTGAGCACTGATGGAGGGATTGTGTGTTCCTGGTGTGACTCGGGCAGTTGTTGTGGCCATCCTGTACCTGTCACGCAGGTGTGATATTCGGATGTACCGATCCTGTGCAGGTGTTGTTACACGTGGTCTTCCACTGCGAGGATGATCAGCTGTCCTTCCTGTCTCCCTGTAGCGCTGTCTTAGGCGTCTCACAGTGTGGACATGGCAATTTATTGCCCTAGCCACATCAGCAGTCCTCATGCCTCCCTGCAGCATGCCTAATGCACGTTCACGCAGATGAGCAGGGACCCTGGGCATCTTTCTTTGGGTGTTTTTCACAGTCGGTAGACAAGTCTCTTTAGTGTCCTGCGTTTTTAGAACTGTGACCTTAAATGCCTACTTTCTGTAAGCTGTTAAGGTCTTAACGACCATTCCACAGGTGCATGTTAATTAATTGATTATGGTTAATTGAACATGCATGGAAAACATTGTTTAAACAATTTACAATGAAGATCTGTAAAGTTATTTGGATTTTTAAAACATTATTGTTGAAATACACAGTCCTGAAAAAGGGACGTTTCTTTTTTTGCTGAGTTTATAAAGCATTAAATGACCAAGGTCTGACTTACTTGTCTGAACTTATCATGAATTACAAACTAGAGCGCACATTAAGATCTCAAGATGCCGGTCTGCTTATGATTCCAAGCATTAATAAAATAACAGTATGAGGTTGAGCTTTTAGTTACAGGGCCCCTAAACTGTGGAATGGTCTGCCTGCTACTATAAGAGATGCCCCTTCGGTCTCAGCTACTCACTACTTTAGTTTAGCATTTCCTGACTAGAGCTGCTGATTAACTGTACAGACTGCATCTCTGTTGTTAGTCATTAGCACTAAAACATAAGTAACATAATAGTTATAATTTGATACTAACCCCCACCTATTCTGTTTCTCTTCTTGGTACTCAAATGTGGCACTTGGTGCCATGGCCCACCTGCCAAGTTGTTTTACCTGCCTAAGGTAAAGTCATCCATGATGAAGGATCGCAGGAATCATGGGAAAGAGGGATCCTTTCATCGGATTAGTGCTGTTTTAGCTATGGAATGGCCAAATGGGGGAGGCAGCTTGATGGCTGAGGTCTCCAGGACTCTAAACAAATCCAGATCATATTATGTGATGTCATCCACTGTTAAATTCTACTCTGTACTTCTAAAATTTTTATACTGTATTGACGATTTGTTCTGTCCTGTGTATTGTATTGTATTGAACCCCTTCTTTTGACACCCACTGCACGCCCAACCTACCTGGAAATGGTTTTCTCTTTGAACTCCCTTTCCTGAGGTTTCTCCCATTTTTTTCCATACAAGGGTTTTTTTTGGGGAGTTTCTTCTTGTCTTCTTAGAGAGTCAAGGCTGGGGGGCTGTCAAGAGGCAGGGCCTGTTAAAGCCCATTGCAGCACTTCTTGTGTGATTTTGGGCTATACAAAAATAAATTGTATTGTATTGTATTGTATGTGACATTTTGAAGAAATCATTTTATGACTTAAACAGTACCAATCAGAAAACATCATCGCACTGATGCAATATTATTTGAAAACAAACAGTGTTAGATCGGGGGTGAATTTACGCTGGTGCTGTTACTTAGAGTCAGATCAGGATGGGCAGGGTTGGGTGGGGGTGTTAGAGCGTGATCGTGATTAAAAGAATAAAACTGAAAAAAGCTAACTTTTGCAAGTGCCATACATTTATACCCAATGTCCCATATATTTGTCTCTTTATTTTTTTGCTCTGTGCTGCAAGAACCGTCTTTCCTACATTTACGACATGTGTACCTGTTGCAATGTGCACACTTTTCTCTATGCTGTGGTTTCTATTACATTGAAAGGGCACTTGACACTGATTCACTTTACTTTACTGGGGGAGTGGCTGTCTTGGAACAGAAGCTTGTCGATGTTGCATCCTCCTTTTCTTTTTCCATCGCCTTTTCTAGTAAGATACGATGACGATGTTCTTCTGCAGTATGAGCCATGAACACTCTTCTTTTCACAGTGGCCCCTGTGCATGCCTTGCACAGTACATGTGCTTTGATCCTGCTGCACTGAATAAGCTCACGCCTTCTGGTGCATGATGTCAACGCAGCACGGAGAAAAAAAAGAAAGAGACAAATATATGGGACATTGGATATAAATTTATGGTACTTGTAAAAGTTAGCTTTTTTCAGTTTTATTCTCTCAATCACAGTCACACTCTAACAACTGCCCCCCGCCGCCTCTCCTGATCTGACTCTAAGTAACAGCGCCAGTGCATATTCAAACCCAATCTGATGCTGTTCATTTTCAAATAATATTGCATTAGTGCAATGATGTTTTCTGGTACTATTCAGGTCATAAAATGATTTCTTCACAATGTCACATATATTGTCTCTTTCTTTCAGGTGTGTAATAGAAACCACAGCTTAGAGAGTAGTGTGCGCATTACAACAGGTACACATGTCATAAATGTAGGAAGGACTGTCCTTGAGTGTGTGTGAATTTAATGATTGCATAAAGTGCTGAACTGACCTCATAAAAGGTAATAAAATGAATAATTCCAAATATCATATATATCTACGTCTCTGTTTTTTTTTTTTTTCACATCATAAACCATAAGGTGTGTACTAATTCTTTGTGAGCAGGAACACTCAATAAAACTGAATAAAAAAAAAATAAAGTGATGGTGAGATACGAAGAAGGCAGATTCACCAGCGTTTGTATGTCAGCTTTTATCCCTCCAGATCAGAGAATGTCCAGTTCCATTGCCTCAAAACACCACTCACATCTACAGTTATTCCCAGTTTCAAATAAAAACTAACAGCGTCAGATCCCTAGGGTGGTAGTATGTATTGTGATTGTGACTGAGAGAATAAAAGTGAAAAAAAAAGGTAACTTTTACAAGTACAGTACTATAAATGTACACGGTCTGTTACAGAAGCAAACCAAATGTATGTGTGTACTGTATAATATTAACAATAAGAGCAGCTCACTACTGAAAACGGAAAATATAGGAGGCAGTCGGGATCAAACCGGGGACTCTTGATTATAAGCCAGCAAATCTTACCGCTACACCACGGAAACTGTTGTAGCTTCCTTGAACCTTTTGTGAAAGTGTTTATTTGATCTTTGGACTTCAGGCTTCACACATTCTATAGTTTTTGCCTACATTTTGCAACATTTATTACTAAAATATGAAAAAGTTCCTGTTTGAACAATGTGTTTACACAGATTACTGTAGAAACGGAACACACATGAAATGCATGTGTTCCAAATAACGATCTATTATTTCCACTCTAAAACTCCAGCAGTTCACTCTCAGATAATCAAACAAGGCATGAGCTGGAAGAACATTGTGAATGTTCTACGACGGTGGGGGTATGGAATAGCAGGCTGCTTGCTGCTTGTCTTAATCGGCACATTTACAGGACAAAAGGCGCTGACGGAGAGGTGCGAACGGATTTAAGGTGGGCCGGATTTACAAGTTTTCTCGTAGACTCTTTTAATTCTAGTGTTAATCTCTTAACATTATAAACATATTAAAGATTTTGCTATGTTTAACAAACTAACAGAAATGGTACTCCACGTTGCAGAAGGCTTCATTTTTAAAGGTACATAAATCAGTACCAGTGCCCAGTTAGCAATACTGTATTTTCCCTACACACTCACGCAACAGCTTTGTCTCAGGAAGAACACCACTCTCAGCATCAGAAGCATCATCTTCAAATTCAAAAACCCAAGAGCTTTGAAAGCAGTTAAAAATGTAAATTTAATTTTTTAAACAACCAAAAGACGGTTGTGTTGGAAAGTTTAGACACACTCATACAACAGATATGTATGTCCAAACAATATTGGGTTTTCTATGATGTTTACCACTGTTCTTTTTCTGTGGCAGAATCCATCCATCCATCCATTTTCCAACCCACTGAATGGTAGCGATTGCATTTAGAAACGCACTTAAAATGTTGTCATTAAAATAGCAATAAAATGAGTACATGACCAGAAATGCCAAATTAACATTTATTTATTAATATTTAACATTAAATGAGAAGTTAAGCAAAATGACACCTTTCATTGTCTAACTAGAAAGATTACAATATCCATCCATCCATCCATTATCCAACCCACTATATCCTAACTGCAGGGTCACGGGGGTCTGCTGGAGCCAATCCCAGCCAACACAGGGCACAAGGCAGGAACCAATCCTGGGCAGGGTGCCAACCCACCGCAGTCTGTGGCAGAATGATTGTACAAAAACAACATTTATTTATATAGCACATTTTCATACAATGTAGCTCAAAGTGCTTTACAAGATAGAATTAAAATTGTTTGTGAAGTTTACACCACAACTGCTAGGTTTCAGTTAGTACTGTCAATTTCTAATAAAATGTTAATACAGCTTGTGCAAAAACCAGCAGAGCTTGAACGTCTCTAAGTGAGTTAAGCACTGGTTTGTTGTTGTGTGGTTCAGTCTTAGTGGAATCCATTAACAAAATTCCTTCTGAGGTACCATAACTTTAGAAAAATTGGAAAACAAAAATGTTGCATTACCGTCTTTCTAGTTCACCATTCCATTTGTTTCAAATAAACAGGTTGTGCTTAAAATTAAAAAAAAAAATCTTGCCATACTATAGAGACTCTTAATTATCAAATTTTATAACATAACAAAATAAAGAGTTCAACAATCAAAATTAAGAAACTTATAATCAAGATTTTAAAAAGAAAAATATAGAGTGCCAAAAAACATTCAAAAACAAAAGTCCAAAATGAAAAGAAAGAAACTCCATGAATGTAAAAAGAAATAAAAAAATGAAAATCTAAAAATCCATCCATCGATTTTCTTTTCCTGCTTATCCAGGGCAGGGTCATGGAGAAAACCCAAAAATCGCGTTGTAATTACAAACCCAACGTCAAAAGCCCAAAATAAATATTCAAAAACTAAAGGATGATGTCTTAGCTAATGCCATTGCAAAGATGCAGTGGCTGAGGGAGTTGAAACAGCGACTCTCCAGAGAAGGCTCATTACAGCACTGGGGACCCGCTTTCCAAATTATGGGGTCTTGACCCTCATCATCTGTAGTATGTTTTAGTTTTTTGCCCATTTAAGGACTTTCAAACATGTAGATTATAATTCTAATTTTAGTTTACATTTTGTTTTAAAAATAAAAAGGACATTTTCTTTACCATTCTATCTATATTCTGCTTATTGAGTTGTCATATTGAGTCAAGTCCCATGACTGTGTTCATAGTGACAATGGTGTCACAGGATATATTTGGTGAACAGGGTGACCTAAACATTTGTCAGCGTCACTCAAAGAACACTCCAACTTTTGAACTTCATACCCACAGGAAAATTTTACTGCTCAATTGTTGATCCCTGATAGCTCATGAGACTTAAAAGGAATCCTCATTTATGTTTCTCCTAAACTATCTTAGGAGAAATAGCTGTAGCTAAAAAGGAGACATGAGATAAAAGGAGGCAAAATTGAGAATTTGGTTTGAAAAGCATGTTCTTGTTTTGTTTTGATCTCTTTCAATACTTCATATTTTTTACTTGTTATTAGACTGATGTCTTTTCCCAAGGTGACTTACAGCATGTAAGATTCAATCAGTTACAATTCCTTGTTTTTCCAATTAGAGTTCAAGCAGGTCAAGTGACTTGCTTGTGGTCACATGGTGTCAGTAGTGGGATTTGAACCCAAAACCTCAGCGTTCAAAGTCTTAGGGTGTACTCACACTGTCCAGACGTGATTGTCCCCACTCCTTAGTCCCCCACTGGCCTGCACTCATACTAATGTTCAGGGCCCTGGCGTGCTTTTGTCATGACCATTGCAACTTCATGTAAAGCCAAAAAAAGATCCGAACACGGAGTGACAGCATGCATGTTGAAATGATTTTCCTTATTTCATGGTTGTTTTTGAATTGTGTATGGCAAGATAACACAGATTTATTAAGTGTGCAGCACAGCAGTTTGTTATTAATCATACTACTCGTATGAAAAGGTTTTTACGGAGACAAATGAATTTAAGGGAGGAATTTGCAGCTTTGTTCACCAACTACAATTCACGTTTCATGTGTAAGGTGAGAATAAAAACACGTTTTTAACTGAAATGGTATTAAATGAAATGAGAATTGCACAACCTGACTTGTCACATCATTGACGTCATGTTTGTTTTCCATGCTTGGGCACGTTTAGCGATCATACTGTCCCCGAATGTTACTGAACTGTGCTCTGGCCTGCCTCTTCCAAGCAGGCCAGGGCACGGTACGGCTGTCCCAGCATGGAGCAATCACACTAGTCAAACAAACTAGACTTTGGGGGGTTACATGCGGACACGTATACTCGGGCCACGGAATAGGTCACTAGTGTGAATACACCCTTACTTTACTACACTGCCTGCCTTTCCTTCTAGAGATAAGTACAATCTAATTGGAGCACAGCAACTAAATAGATTAAAGCAACTAATAGTATCGTTCAGAAGCAGATTAAAGGTTTGTAATCACAGTGAAGTGTCTTATTACCACAAGCAACTCTCCATACATTTCACCACCTACTGTGTTATGGAGTATTATATGCAAATACTTGCTACTTGGAAAATCTGAACCCATTGTGTCACTTTGCTGAAGTCTCTGCTGAAATTCAAGAGGAGACTCTTTTTTTCTTTTTTTTTTTATAGCAGGAAGCACGAGACAAAAGAAAATGTCTTCGTTTTATTTTTTTCAGATCTCATCATTGTCCAGGAGAGACCAAAAGATTGTTAAGGAGATCTCTTTTTTATTTTTAATTTTTCATTCCTATGGGTAGTGATCATTATTCTTTCAAGCAGGCTTTACTGGTAGGGTTTTTTTTTTAAATTTTCATATATTTTTATTGATTTTATTAGAAGAAAATGACATTCCATACAATCGAGTCAAACTTAACAAACCAAAATTCAACTCCCACCCAAGAGAAAGAGAGGAGAGCCAACAACATGAGAGAATCTTTAAAAGCAGCAAAGATTCTTACAGAAGCTGTAAGAATAAAGACCACAAGACATTGCGAAGGTTTGTGGCAGCCACCCGTATAATCGTTCCCGGCTGCAAAACTTCTTAATCATTAGATCCATGTTCACACGACTCAGTCCAAAACAGAACTAACTCTATATTCACAAGATGGCGGCTTTAAAGGCCATTACAGGAAGTGATGTCATCAGGACGGAACCGGAAGTGATGTCGTTGGCTGCCCCAGAGCCGGGCGGGATTTCCCTAGATTGGTCTGTAAGAGATTGAGAGAGAGAATCAGTGCACTTCGCCACCTCCTGGTCCGGCATGGAATTACATGTATTCGAGCCCTTTAGTTGTTTCCTAAACACGCGTGTGTGACAGTAACCCAAGCCCAGAACTGTCGGGTCGGGCATCCTGCACCGAGAGGTTGTGAATGCGAGAAAGAGCATCGGCGTTGGAATGGAGAGAACCCTTCCGATGAACGTGCGAGAACTTATAAGGTCGTATATCAAGGAACCACCTAGTGCCTCGCGGGTTCGACTCCTTGTGCAGGGCCATCTACTGTAAAGGTGCATGGTCCGTGACAAGTGTAATCTCATGACCCAAGAGGTAATACCTCAACTGTGTAATCGCCCATTTAATCGCAAGAGCCTCTCTCTCCACCGCCGCATACCTGGTTTCCCAATCCAGCAGTTTCCGGCTCAGGAACATGATGGGGTGTTAAGCACCATCGACGCTTTGGCTCAGCACTGCTCCTAGGCCTGTGTCCGAAGCGTCCATCTAGAGGACAAAAGGAAGTGAAAAGTCAGGTGCTTTCAAAACAGGTGCTGATGTCAGGTCACTGAATGCAGCTTCCGTCGTATCAGTCCATACCACAACGTTAGGAGCCCTCTTCTTTGTTAAATTACTCAAGGGCGCAGCTCTCTCTGAAAATCATGGCACCAACCGGTGGTAGTACCCAACTAAACTGAGAAATGCTTGGACATGCCGCTTGGTTTGTGGACAGGGACATTTCAAAATGGCATCTATTTTAGAGCACTGTGGCTTTACAGTACCACGACCCACCAGGTAGGCTAAGTATATGGCTTCTTTCAACCCAACAAAACATTTTTTTGGATTGATACGAAGACCGGCTTCCTCCAGCATCCGTAATACCGCTTGGACGTTCTGTAGGTGTTCCTTTCATGTGATGGAATAGATGACGACGTCATCCAGGTAGGCAGCACATTACGCATTATGGGGTTGGAGCACTTTGTCCACTAGACGCTGGAAAGTCGCTGGAGCCCCATGTAACTTGAATGGAAGTACACAATACTGCCAGTGCCTGCTAGGGGTGCTAAACATGGTTTTAACCTTTGCGGAGTCCGTTAAAGGAACCTACCAGTACCCCTTGGTCATGTCAAGTGTGGTCATAAATTCTGCCTGTCCGAGCCCCTCAAGGAGGTCGTCCACTCGAGGCATAGGATAAGCATCAAATTGTGAAACCTGATTAAGTTTGCGGAAGTCATTGCAAAACCTCCAACTTCTTTCAGGCTTACTAACCAAGACTATTGGGCTGGACCAGGGACTATAGCTTTCCTCTATGACTCCTAAGTCCAGCATGCGCTTGATTTCAAGTTCCACTTCTGCCTTCTTTGCCTTGGGAAGCCGATAGGGGCATTCTCGGACTATAACCCCGGGTTTGGTCACAATGTTGTGGGCAACCAGAGAGGTCCTTCCAGGTTTTTCATCAACCATCTCCTGTACGGACGAGATAACTGCTTTGAGTTCTTGCCTCTGTCAGGTACTCAGATTAGCGTCGAAGTTAAGTGTATTGGTCTGAGCAAAGAATGAGCAGGGCTGGCTGGAGGAGGGATCAGGGTCCCTTTCCTTCCACGGTTTTAGCAGATTCACTTGATATATCTGCTCGGCCGATGATTGGGTTGTTTCATCAAATAGTCGACAAGCCCTTTCCTCTCCTTAACTTCATATGGTCCTTGCCAGTGGGCAAGTAATTTAGAATGTGAGGTGGGAACTAACACCATGACCCGATCCCCTAGTTGGAACTCCCGGAGCGTCGTGCCACAGTCATAATAGCGGGCCTGAGCTGCTTGCGCCTCTTCCATGTGACTTTTTAATATAGGTCGAATTTTCTCAAATCTATTGCGTAATTGAGCGATATATTCTAAACTATTAGTTGAGGGAAGAGCCTCACCTTCCCAACCTTCCTTTAGAATGTCCAATATGCCCCGGGGTTGTCATCCATATAATAATTCAAAGGGTGAGAACCCCGTCGAGGCTTGAAGGACTTCCCAGTAGGCAAAGAGTACTAGGGGGAGGAGTTGATCCCAATTCCTTCCATCCCCGCTGACCACCTTGTGAAGTATCTGTTTGAGAGTTTGATTGAACCTCTCTACTAGACCATCTGTTTGAGGATGATATACCGCGGTCTTTAAGTGCTATATTTTGAGTAACTTAGCTGTTTCCCTGAACGTCTCCGAGGTAAACTGCGTCCTAAGGACTTCCTTAGGAATTTTAACACACGCAAATACCCCTACTAGTTCCCGTGTGATGGCTTTAGAGTTAGCTGAGCGCAACGGAACAGCTTCGGGATATCGGGTTGCATAATCCACAAGGACTAATATATATTTATGTCCCACTATACCCTATATTAAGGGAAGGGGAACAAAAGGAGCACAGTCCTTCCTAGGAATTTGCCGCAGCTGACACTCAGGGCACAATATGCAGAAGCGATGAACCTCCTCATTAATTCCAATAAAATTAAATAATGCCAATAAAATCGGAGCTTGATACGCTCTAATGTTTTTTTGCAGCCCGGGTGGCCTCCTAGGAGGTGGGAGTGTGCTAACTCACAAACCTGCGGGATTAGCAACAGTTTCTGCAAAGTTCACTAACCCGATATAATAACTCATTTTCAATTACAAAGTGGTGCCCTTGTGGTATGGGCTGCTGAGTGCATTGGCCGTTGACTAGGACAACTGCATTGTTAGCAAATTTAAGGGAATCATCATTCAATTGTTCCCTTTTAAACCAGGCCGGCGTTTGTTTAAATTAGAAGTTTAAATCTGAGAGAGGGTCAGGTCTGACCTCAAGGGGCGGAGACTCATTTATTATCAGACCAGTCCCGCCCAAGAATCACAGTGAAAGGTGGATTTGGGAGGACCGCTATGGTGATTTTTTTAACAGATCCTCCCTGGCTAATGAAACATTGGGCAGATTTATAGAACCGGTTATCCCCGTGTATACAGGTTATACAGGTTTTTGTTTTTATCCACTGTCGCGGTAATACGTACTGGTGAGCAACAATTGAAATGTTGCTACCTGAATCGAAAAGGGCTTTCACTTTAAATCCGTTGATGATGACCTCTCCCGTATGAGCCATTAACAAAGGGTTTGAAAGTGCACACAATCCATCCCCCTCTCTCCACTTACATTCCGCCTTACTCCCAAAGAAGGTTCGTGCCCACGGAATCAGGGAATCCGGTACAAACTCTGGTTTATGTCGAAGGAGCAGATGAGGAGGGGCGTAATCTCCACAGCGACCTCTAAAGGACTGTTCTGCTCTCTCAAATTGCGAGGCTGTCCTAGATGTCTCTATGAGCTCCATGAGCTTGTTTACATTGGCAAAATCTCCCCAGACCAGCTGGGTGAAATGGTTGGGAAGGTTGTTAATTACTAAGTAGCAGGTTACCTTTTGCACTATTTGGTACGTAGTACACTCTGATGCGTTTAACCAACCTGCTACTTTTTCCCATAGAGCCTCAACCTGCTCTTGGGTAGATCGCTCAGGATCTATTTTCCAATTTTGCAAAGACTTCACCTGCTGGTCTGGGGAATCCCCGTTTTGTTCTGGGGCCTTGGCCCCTTTAGGGAGGACAGCTCTCTCCTCAGGGAGAGCATAATAAGTCCCTTTCACTTCCCCCGCAGAGACCTGCCCACATCTGTGTGTCCCATTGACACTCTCCCTATTTAATTTGTGTGGCCTGGAACTAGACAAAGGCAGCAGAGTCTGTACCGGTTCTTTCCAAAATCCGAGACGCAACCACCCCACAAGAAGCTCGGTCCAGATACTCTCCCACCTGGGATTCAGGTCCGGTCCCATTTTCTTCTGGGTTGTTTCCATCCTGCCGACTACGCCACTGTAAGCATAAAGACCACAAGACATTGCGAAGGTTTGGGGCAGCCACCCGTATAATTGTTCCCGGCTGCAAAACTTTTTAATCATTAGATCCATGTTCACACGACTCAGTCCAAAACAGAACTAACTCAATATTCACACGATCACGGCTTTAAAAGCCATTACAGGAAGTGATGTCATCAGGACTGGAACCGGAAGTGATGCCGATGGCTGCCCCAGAGCCAGGCGGGATTTCCCTAGATTGGTCTGTAAGAGTTTGAGAGAAACAGAATCAGTGCACTTCGCCACCTCCTGGTCCGGCGTGGAATTACATGTATTCAAGCCCTTTAGTTGTTTCCTAAACACGCATGTGTGACAATGCTTATTCTAAAATGTTATCGATTAGATCTTGCCATATTTTAAAAAAAGTAAAAAAAGTGAGAGTTAGATTTTTTCCAATTTCAAGTAGTATAGGACATCAGTTACCTGCTGACTTAAAGGTGGTGGGTTAGGATTCTTCAATTTGAGTGAGATAAGTCTACGTGCCAATAGTGAAGTAAAGACGATTACAGTTTGTTTGTCCTTCTCCACTTTAAGCCCATCTGGGAGGCCACCAAACACAGCTGTTAATGGGTTACGAGTGATTGGGACACTGGGGCCATCTGAGAGGCCCTTGTCCAAAATGTTGTTAATTTGGGTTCTTTGACTGTTTGCTCTGACCTCTGGCTATGAATTGTAAATCTACCTTGTCCTTTAAGCTTCTGTTGGACTTTTTCATTTTTGCTTTCCTTCTGCTCTGTCTAACCTCGTCTCTTGACTGTGTAATTGTTTTCCCATCCTCTTCTTGCAAACAATAATCCTCTGACACCTTGAGTGTTTGTAACACCATCAAAGACAACATTATAATTAACAAAGCGTTGAGAAAAATAAATTAAACTAACAAAACTAAACCTGAAAGAACTTCTGTAAAACCCTTTATTTGCAGATTAGTGGGAAAAAAAATTTAAATACCATGAATAAAAACAAAACAAACAGTGAAAATATAACAAAATGTTTAGTCACACATTAAAATTAAGAAACAGTAAGAATACTTGCCTATTCATAAGCCTTAATGAATTCTTTATTGTGATCAGGGACAGGGTGAAATGCTGTGTTCCACTCAGCTCCTTTCCTACTACGTGATAAATTACGTGAGCTTTGCAAATCCAAGTCTGAGTAAACAGCAGACCTAATCGTACAATCATGAGGTGCCTTAATTTCTGTAAAGCTTTATAGTTACTATAAGGTCAAAGAGACATATTCTTTTTTCCACAAAAGAAAAATAGCCCATGCATACGGGTGAAGATGAGACTCTTAAGAACTCATTACTTACTGTAAAATTAAGACATGTCACATAATCCTTCTTTAAGAAGAGGATCAGCAGTAAGTAACGTAATCTGGCAGTCATGAGAAAGATCTGACATTCAGATGTGCTGACAGACTGTTGGCCTTACAATCTATGATTATATTTCTGAATTTATGTTGGTGCTCCACTTACCGCTCGGGTTTCTCCTCATTCATTTGAAATCAAGTGTTTAAAATATTGTTAAGTGTCTGTTTTCTTCCTTTCATAGTTATTATTTCCTGTATGTATTTATTTGATTGTTATTTATTATTCTATTTTCTCATTATCTTTATATATAATACACTACCGTGGCTGTTTGTTTGTCCATCCAGGATTTTAAATCAACTGTAGCTTGCAAACCATTTGACCTATTGACCTGAAATTTGGTGCACATATACCACGTGACGTCTACTATCCGCTTTCAGGGTGATGATTCACCTTCAAGGTTATTCCTCTTTTTATTTTTATTTTATTTTATTGTAGAATCAATTCTCGGCAGCGGCCAGCAGAGTGGCAGTGCGGCACATGTGTTCGGGCGCCGTTCTCATCCCTACCACCTTTGCCATCACTTCCCCTACCTCTTCATATCTTAAATCATTCCTGAGGCAGATTGAAAACTTAAATGCCAGCTTAAGTGAAAAATGAAGGACTTAACAGACTTAATCAGTTTTAGCACAAAAAGATGCAGATGAAAAAAGAGAAGAAGCAGGCCGCTAAGGTGGAGAAAAGAAGAGCTGCTCAGGAAGCAGCAAGCGCATCAACCTCTGAGCAAACGAATGCTAAACATACAGAGAAAAAGGATGAAAACTAGGAATGCTCACGTCAAGTGTATTCACTGCACGTTATTGTACAGTGCTCCATTACTGGTTTCTTTATATTGTTTGTAGCTGCTGTTAAGTAAGGCAGGATCAAGCACGGGGGAAACACATACCATAAGGTGTGTGTAAGGGTTTAGTGAAAATTTAAAGCAAACAGTCCACACAAGAATAGAGAAAAACTGTTACACGCGTAGAATAAAAGGGGAAAAAATGGAAAATGTTTCTTCTTGTTAAATTTAAGTTGTTTCTATACTTAAGGATGAGTTATTTCTCTGTGCTCTACTTCACGTTCAGTACGTTCTAAAGCTACAGCTCTGCACATACAACTGAGCACGTTAAGGCGCGGTTTGAAACTGTGTGCCCTCCATGTCTTACCCACGGCAAGGCAGGTCACTAACTGGGACTAATCTGTAATCAGAGGGGCAAGAAATAGGTAGAATATTCCAAATTCAATTCAGCTTGTGGGGGGTTATAAGAATCTCCCATATACTATGCACTAATTTATAGGCAAACATTTAACATAACTAAGAAAATACTTCTGTCAACTTAACATGACCTAAATAACTGGCAAATGGCTCTTACACTGTTTATAAAAAGAATAGTCATGTCATTTTCAATCATTTTCCATCATTCACTTTGGGCATTGATAGCCGTAGCTGTTCTGTCAGACTATGTTCACATTACCAGGCTGAAGTGACTCAAATCTGATTTTTTGCCTTAATGTGGCACAAATCTGATGTTTTCAGGGCAGTGTGGATATAGAAAGGTGGTCTTTTCACAAGTCACTCTCATATGTGGCCCCAGATTGGATACGTATCTGATTCGTGGCTGTACAACATGGATGAGAACAGCCTCTGTGATTGGGCTGAGTGCCTTTATCATCAGCCAGCACTGACAACTGAGCAAAACAACAATTGCGCAGAGCTACAGCTGTGACAACAGTCATGGTGCCTCCATTGCTGCCTCCTTTCTCGTACCTACACATTTCTTGGTGTAGCAGTGCCAGTGGTAGCTGTGAAAAGCATTCCAAATAGCACTAGTTATGACATTTAATGGTTTTCTAATACATTCTTAATCACTACAAATGTATATGTTGTGATAATAATTGAGCCTTGACACAAAAGAGTTTCGGGGCAGCCTCCCTTATATTTGAAAAATGGCAGGTAAATCGAAGAGTTTGCAAGAAAAAATGGTCTTTACAGACAAGAGTCCAAAACGGAACTGAGGTATAGTACAGACATGGTGGGTTTTATAGATGGAAGGAGGAAGTAACGTCTTCAGGGCTCATACTGGATGTGACGTCCAAGGGCCCAGGCGGACTTTCCCACATTTGGTCTGCTGGGAAAAAACCAAAAGGATCAGTGCACCCTGCCACCCCCGGTCTGATTGGGAATTACCTTCTTTCGAGCCCTTTAGCTGCCTCCCAAGCGCACATGTGTGACAATGTCTAACTTTTATATATGAAATATAGAATATACAATACAAAACATCACACCACCACGTAATTGTTAAAAGGCCCTTTTATATATCATACTTGCAAGCTCTGATGTAGAGAAAGATTCCACAGGATTGAAACATTCAGATGGAGATTTCATGTGTGACATCTTTTAGACAGCTGTTTCCTAACACCTTGCACTCTAATGGATTTTAATATTTAAACTTTCCAAAGCTTTGTGGTCATACCCTCCTGCCCATCACAAATTCTTTTGTGAACAACATCAAACTGGAAAACCAGCTTTGAGTCAGAAGGAACAAGGCCAAGTTCAAAGACATAATTTTAAGTAATTTTTCAAAGGGTCCCCCTAACGATTTTGGGTAGATGCTAGCGCCACAGACTAAGAGCCACAGTTCTACTGTGTATATGGCAACCAAAAAGATAGCTCTCTTGCTTTTTTTTCCTTCTCTGACCTGATTATGTAAAGCAGACGAGTTGTTTACTATCCTCCAGAGCACAATGTGATGCATAAACTAGCTACTAGCGCCTCCATGTTGTTAGTTTTAATACCATGAGTCGTCTCACAAATATGACAAATACGACATATGACAGCAGGCAGTCTGGTGTAGTTGTTAAGGCTTTGCTCTTCAAACCCTGAGCTTGTGGGTTCAAATCCTGTTTACTGATACTGTGTGACCCTGAGCAAGTCACTTGACCTGCCTGGGCTCCAATTGGAAAACCAAAAGACATGTAACGAATTGTACCATAAATGTTGTAAGTGGATAAAGGCATCAGCCAAATAAGTAAATGTAAATGACATTTGTTATTGGTGATGTCTTATGCACAAAGGTATCAATGTGTGCATGCATGTTGTTTCGTAGGACAGATGCGTTCACATTACAGTTAGATGGAAGTCACTTGTACTTACGAACGTGAACCATCAAGATAGGCAGCTCTGACCTGGGCAAAAAACCGGAACTGAGCAATGAGGCTTGTAATATGACCATAGCGTCAGATGCTTGGGGTTTCGTAGCATGATTTCCCAAGAGGCAGTTACGACAATCAGTGCCACAGTGCCAATAAAGTTTGGTTAAATGGAAACATGAAACAAGGTAAATCCATTAAGGTGATTTAATGGAGCTGAGATTCAGGTTCTCAAACTTTGACCTGACTTCCAGCCATGTGTTTCCTTTTTCAAGTTCTTGAAAGATCTGAGAATGACCTTGTACTGTCTAACAATAAGTAAACAAAAGGAAAAGCTCATTAATTAATCTCGACAAACAGTAATATGTACGATAAAAAGATCATCAAGTGAGACATGTGTTAAATTCCTCATGCATCCCATCTCCAAATTACAACAGAGTCGACGGTGAAGCTTCCTGCTTACTAAACACATCAGCCAAGTCTAAGTAATAACATGGAATCCCATTAGGACCTGAGGGAGTATTGGCACCTGAAGGTGGATTTTTTTAAGACAATTACTGAAACAAGAAGTACACTGTGATGAGATTTTGTCTGTTTACAAATTAATTCAGGGTTTTTTTGTCTGTACATCATGAATAACCCAATACAACTGGGAATTTAGGTCATTAAATAAGAAAAACACTTTTTTTTTCCTTATTCAAAATGTAGTACTTGCACAGAAGCATTAAGCAGCAAATCGTTCAATTTCCAACAGGCACAATATTGAAAATGTCTGTTAGGAGTTTGGTTTCTATTTTGTATGTTTTTCTCCATCAATTCCTGAGATCTAATAAGAGTTAGACAGGTGGGGGGTGGTTTCTGACTATGAATCTGATGATTTTTTAAGGGATATGTTAAGAGTTATAAAATATATTGGACCGTTTCATCTGGCATGTTTCTTCATCACCATTTTGGATTCCCATCATTAGGGCCACTTGATGCATTTTAAGGGGTGTCTCTTTGGAATTCATGACTGTCTGGTAACAATGCAATGGGATATAAGGTCATCCAAGATTTAACTTCCTTCCCACCATATGACAAGCCACCTGGATTGGGGATTGGGCCCTGAGTGCCGCGTGTGACACTTCAGCACCACAATGGTGCAGTATGAGGTTTCTTATGATGGCTGGAGTGCCAATCCCACCACCAAACCCCCATGTTTTCCCTGCAAGTTGGAGGACCTGCTTGCACGGCTGGATGCAGATTAACATCATACTCAGGATGGTGTAATTTCAGGTTAAGGGCCTTGCTCAGGGGACCAATGAAGGGGAATCACTGCTGGCATTTACGGGATTTGAACCGGCATCCTCCTAATTGCCAGTGCTGATCAATAGGCTTAGAGCTCACTAGAAGAGCCACAGAAAATTTATGAAATGTAACAACCACAACAAAATGTTTTTCAAGATTGATCGATGACTAAAGTCTCTTTGATTTATTTCCATATTAGCTGTCCCCCACGGTTCTGCCCACGTAGTAGTGAAACAGGATAAATTTTAAAAATCAATTTAAAAAAAAATATAAGATGTAACTCTGGCCAAGCGGAAGGTACATTCGCTCCAATGTCAAATGTTTGCACTGTATATGATCATGTTCAGCTCTGACGGGAGAGCGTCCCTCGCGTGGGGAGTAAAGCTCGTGGCCGTGATATCTCTGCCAATGAGCAGGTACCCTCTAAAACACACGTAGCTCTGATCTCTCTCTCAAAAACAGCAAACGTTACTCCTTAACAATCTGTAGATGATAATGTCTGTTAAACCAACAGTTATTCCTAGCTAAGCGGAGGCAAGGTACGCTCCAACACATGTCGAGCGGTAGAGTGTCTCGAATGGAGGCTGGAGCGTGAGTGAGGAGGGTCGCGCCTGCTTCCCCCTCCCCTCGACCGACTGCATCTCTCTCGAATTCGCACGAATAAATTGCTACCACAACTGAACTATGATACTTAGCGCAAGGACAGAAGTTACAAAATCAACCAGAATGTTCAAGCAAATTATAGAAAAGGACCCAATCTAAATCCGTTAAGTAGTTCTCTCATGAAAAGCGGACAGACAGACAGACAGACATTGGATTTTATATACAGGGTGAGTAAAAATTATGTTAATATTTGAATGGCGGAAACAATTTATTCACAAAACATACTTCATATGTGCAAAATGATATACAGGAATGTCTCAACCTGTTCGCCATCATGTTCAACACACACAAAAACAACAAGCAACAGTACCATTTAAAGCCTGGACACACATTTTGCAGGGAATATATGACACCACGGTCTGTATTCTGTCCTTCAGGTCATTGATATCACGAACTTTCCTGCTATACACGCTCTCCTTCACCATACCCCATAACCAGAAATCACAGGGGGTCAAATCAGGGGAGTGTGGAGGCCATGGCAGTGGTCCACTACGAACTATTCATCGACCTGGAAAGGTGTGGTTGAGATAAAAATAATCCATTAGTGTTAACATAATTTTGACTCACCCTGTATATATATGTATATATTTCTATATATAATCTTCATTTGGATCTTGATCTTTGTTTGTACGCAAATGAATTAGAAGAAGAAGCACTAGATGGCAGTAGAGAGACAGCTAAAACATAGGCATTGCATTAAGAATCTCCTCCAGGCTTATACTACTGAAGACTGTAGTACGCCAGTCACACCTCAAAACACAGACATTCAAACTAAACAAATTGTTGTGCTTTAAATTAACTAAAGAGATCTTCATTTAGATCTTCATCTTTGTTTGTCCGCGAATTCCACGCATGCGTAGACCACCTTCCAGTTTAGTACGTTGTTGTTACTCACAGATATCAACAATGTGCTGGAATAACGAAAGGGGTGGTGGACAGTGTTACGCTGGTTAGCTCCTGAGGCCTGGTTAGAGAATGAGATTGCCAAAGATAAAGGTACATGCCTACGTAACATATGAATGAAAGAAAGATAGTGGGTAAAATGATTGACAACGTAACAGCACGTTCCGGAAATTATTATTGTTACGTTGTAGCCGGTGAGTGCTGTGCGTCTCACAGTTGTACCGTGCCTTGCTCACATGTCAGTGAAGTGATCCCTATTTATGCTTTAAAGAGCCTGGATACCAATGTGTCCCCCTTTTATAACCATTGCTCCGTGTATATTGCCTTACTCTTTGGATTGCCACAAAGCAACCTGCGAGATTGGAGAAAGGTTGAGAAGACATCGTGAGAGGAAACGATAGCGTCGTGAAAACGAGATGGACTGTGAACGGACAGAAGCAGAAATGCTTCTACACCACCACATAATTACGATTCGGACAGTGATTCCGAGTAGGCCGTTTCTCTCGAATCAATATCCAAGGGTTTTCTTTTGTAATTTTGTTTCCCTTATAAAAAATCATAATGCTGTGCGACGAAGGGCCCAGTTCATGACTGGCAGCTGCGTTTAAACAGGGAGCCCTTCACAGACAACTTTAACAACGCGCAACGTAGTTGGGCGCACAGGCTAGTATATATATATATATACACTATATATATAGATAGATAGATAGATAGATAGATAGATAGATAGATAGATAGATA
>JANRMT010062797.1:25206154-25227062 GCA_026402145.1 Polypterus bichir lapradei | reverse complement strand
TGGCATGATGCCTGATACTGTGGCACTGGGTGAGAGATGTGATGTATCTTCAACACCTTGAAAAATTAAGGTTTTCCTTCAGTGGCTCCCATACAAAGTTTCAATCTGTCTGGCAGCCCTTCCTGAACTTCTTTAAAATTTGAAGATGTATACTTACATTTACATTTACATTTTATATTTATTAGCTTAGCCGATGCTTTTATCCATAGGAGGTTACCATAATTGAGTAGCATCAGTCTAGGGACTGTTTTGGACAAGTGTAGCAGGACAGGTTACAAGGTTGACCAGCACAAGTGAAGAGCTGTAAAGCTAGCATAACAAAATAATATAACAAGTCGACACAGCAAAAATCATTCATTAACACTTTGACAGACATTCATAGAGCAGTAGGGTTTTCAATCGCTTCTTAAACACATTGAGGGGAGTCAGCTGTCCAAATGGAGGTTGGCAGCTTGGTCAACCAAGAGCTACATATGAAAAGTCTCTCTTAAATGAGATTTGCTGCCATGCAAGGGTGGCATCCCCAGACATATTTGGCTGACAGACCCAATTGGGCATTGCACTGCTCCAGTGTCTCCTTATACACAAGTGCTGACCCGTAGACTACTCTGTAGGTAAGTATCAAGAGTTTGAACTTAATGCAACATGAAGAGAGGAGTGACACGTGCCCGTCTTGGCGGGTTGAATACAAGACGGGCCCCTGCATTTTAGACCATCAGCAGTGACTTGATGGCACATGCGTTGTTCTCCTGCCAGTAGTGAGGTGCAGTAATCCTGAAGTGACAAGACCAAAGCCTGAACCTGAAGTTGTGCTGCATAGGTCAGATTTTTGCAGATGGTAGTGACAAGGAATATAGAGATGGGGATATGAAGAGACCGGCTGGCTGATTTTCCTTTACTTCTTGATAGACCTTGGAGAGAGTGTGGCTCACTTTTAATGTCCCCTGGCAGCCATCTGTCATCCGACTCTTTCCGTTTCCTTTTCACTTATCTTTTTACTTTTTCTCTATTTTGTATTTAGACAGTTCTAAGGATTACAAGTGTAGCCACACTTTCGTGAATGTTTACACATCTTTACTGTTGCTATTTGCTGCCACTCCATATTTCTGTTGCTTCTTTTTCTCTGAAATCCAATAAACAAATTGAACATAAAGAGCCTTTTCTTGCAGAACGGTGTCAAAAAATCCAAACTAAATCTGTGGTGAAATGTAAAATTTTCTAATGGAGTGAATACTTTTTTAGGCATTGTAGTCTGAATGGAGCAAATCTTCCAGTCGGGAAGGATCATACTGTCAGGTTTTGCAGGGTTAGCCTACAGTGTGGTAATTGACTCCAGGCTTACACCTTAATTACCTATTCCCACATTTATAATCAACATAGCGTTACTGTATATAATACAATACAATACAATTTATTTTTGTATAGCTCAAAATCACACAAGAAGTGCCACAATGGGCTTTAACTGGCCCTACCTTTTGACAGCCCCCAGCCTTGACTCTCTAAGAAGACAAGAAAAAAACTCCCAAAAAAACCCTTGTAGGGAAAAAATGGAAGAAACCTCGGGAAAGGCAGTTCAAAGAGAGACCCCTTTCCAGGTAGGTTGGGTGTACAGTGGGTGTCAAGAAAAGGGGGTCAACAGAACAGAACACAAGTAATCCTCAATATAATATAACAAGGCAATAGAAATATTACAAGTACAGAGCAGAATCCAAGAGGTGTATATATATATATATATATAAATATGTGTGCATCTCAATAAATTAGAATATCATCGAAAAGTTGTTTCATTAATTCAATTCATAAAGTGAAACTCATATGTTATATAGATTCATTACACATAGACTGATATATTTCAAGCGTTTATTTCTTTTCATTTTGCTGATTATGGCCAACAGGTAATGAAAACTCAAAATTCAGTATCTCAGAAAATTAGAATATTACACAAGACCAATAAAAAAAAAAGATTTTTGATACAGAAATGTTGGCCTACTGAAAAGTATGTCCATGTAGGCACTCAATACTTGGTTGGGGCTCCTTTTGCTTGAATTACTGCATCAATGTGGTGTGGCATGGAGGCGATCAGCCTGTGGCACTGCTGAGGTGTTATGGAAGCCCAGGATAGCAGCCTTCAGCTCGTCTGCATTGTTGGGTCTGGTGTCTCTCATCTTCCTTTTGACAATACCTCATATGGGTTTAGGTCAGGCGAGTTTGCTGGCCAATCAAGCATAGTGATACTATGGTCATTAAACCAGGTATTGGTAATTTTGGCAGTGTGGGCAGGTACCAAGTCCTGCTGGAAAATGAAATCAGCATCTCCAACAAGCTTGTCAGCAAAGGGAAGCATGAAGTACTCTATAATTTCCAGGTAGACGGCTGCACTGACTCTGAACTTGTTAAAACACAGTGGACCAACACCAGCAGATATCACTCACATGAAATACTGTATATCACTCTGTGTGTAATAAATCTATATAATATGAGTTTCACTGTTTGTATTGAGTTACTGAAATAAATTAACTTTCAATGATATTCTAATTTATTGAGATGCACCTGTACATATTGTAACAAAACCACTAGGGGACGTGCCAGCCACCCAACCAGACACAGTCAGACACGTGAGGCACACTTATAAAAACAAAGACGTTTATTTTTCTTCACCATGTGGAAAACGCCTACCCCATTTCTCAAAGGCACAACTCAGTCCCAGTAACGGCACATACAGACCATACAATAATATTTTCTTTCTTCTCTTTACTCCTCTACTCCTCTCTGGCAAGCTTTGTCTCCCTCCTCCTGACTCTGGCTCCTGGAGTAGTGGGTGCTGGCTCCTTTTATAAGGCACCCGGAAGTGCTCCAGGACTTCAAGGTGTGGCTGAAGGACTGCCCATAAGGGCTCAGCAACTCCAGCTGCAGCACCCCCAGGCGGCACCTGCCGATTCCAACAGGGCTACACCAAACTCCAACTCCCATAAAGCCCTGTGGGAGTCCGAGGCACCGCTGCAGCTCTGGGGGGTTGCCATCTAGCGTCCCAGGGGAGGTAACGTATTGGCCACACTTGCTCCCCTGGTCCTCCCGGCCGCACGCTATAATATATATATATTAATAATATATTGATATATATATATATATATATACAAGCAGGAGAACCCGCCGTTGCTCTGGAATATTAACTGGTGAATTTCCCAAATGAAAGAAACAGAGCATAGAAATAGAACAAACAGTTTTCTGATTCACATTTTATTGTAAGTTCCTCCACACTGGATTCTGTTTGCTGTGGTGTTTTAGACGCTCTTGAAATAGACTTTTTTCTGGCATCTGAAGTGGACCTTCCAATTCTACGTGATTTTTTCAGTGGCATGGGTATATTAGCGAAAAGCAGGACAATTATAATGTGTTACATGGTATTACGTACGGAATAAGCACCACAGTGAGATGAATTTACCTTTTTTACAATACGTCAGAAACAAATAGCACCAGGCAGTCAAAAAGATCAACACTGAAATCGTACTGTGAGTCGGAAAGCGAGCAAATAGCACCACAAATACGGAAAGCCAGGGAGAAAGAGTAGCACTGAAACTCTACTGGGAAAAATGGCGGGGAGGGGTGCTCTGTTTGTAAGGAGCGTCTGTGTTGAACCATGATGCCATCTAACGGACGTTGGCGATGGTAAATACAGAGAGATTTGACATACAACCGCGTGTGGGGAAAATAGTGGGGGAAGGATGATGTCTTTTAAAGGTGAGTGTCTGTCCAAACGTGGTGCGATATAAAGGAGCTTTGTGAATGAAATACAGCACTATCAGTGCATGTGGGATTGTGACCCGCGGAAATGCGGGTGTGTCAGCCTGTCACGCGCAATGGGTTGTTCACGTTTTACATCCATACGGCAGTTCCTCTTCACCCGATCAAAGCAGTCGGCCTTCTCATACTTGGACACTTGCGCCATCTTTTGGCAATTTAAAGAAACATGGGTAAAGTGCGACGCACAGAGACCAAATGTGCTGCTAGATGGCGCCGCCGTGAACGATGTGCGGCCATCTTGTCGATGATAAGTACGAGGACATGTGCCGAACATTGTGTCAGTGAAAAGGTTTCCTGTGCTTCACCATGAATAATTTTCCCAACCAAACATACCCCATGACCTCCTCCAGGTCACAAAGGAGCCCCATCCCCAGTTTGGTGACGATCGGACGCCCAGTGCAGATTTGTATGGTGGACAAACAAACATACATATATACACACACACATACATACACACACACATACATACATACACACACACATAAATACATTGACTCTGCTTTAGATATACAGTACAGGCCAAAAGTTTGGACACACCTCCTCATTCAATGTGTTTTCTTTATTTTCATGACTGAAGGCATCAAAACTATGAATGAACACATGTGGAGTTATGTACTTAACAAAAAAAGGTGAAATAACTGAAAACATGTTTTATATTCTAGTTTCTTCAAAATAGCCACCCTTTGCTCTGATTACTGCTTTGCACACTCTTGGCATTCTCTCGATGAGCTTCAACAGGTAGTCACCTGAAATGGTTTTCACTTCACAGGTGTGCCTTATCAGGGTTATTTAGTGGAATTTCTTGCTTTATCAATGGGGTTGGGACCAGCAGTTGTGTTGTGCAGAAGTCAGGTTAGTTGGACGATCATTTATTTTTCAACAGGACAATGACCCCAAACACACCTCCAGGCTGTGTAAGGGCTATTTGACCAAGAAGGAGAGTGATGGAGTGCTGTAAATGGTCATGAAAATAAAGAAAACACATTGAATGAGGAGGTGTGCCCAAACTTTTGGCCTGTACTGTATATAATCCAAGTATAGAGCATCCATTAAGCGTAAAAGGCTTAAAGAAAATCATCTCCTCACACAGGCAAATAAAATTCAGCTTTGTAATCAACAGTGATGCATAAGCAGCATTTATTTGATGTGCTTGATTCAAGCCTTTATTTCCAACAAACGCCGCCCAGTAATGCAGTCACTAATACAATTAAGCCTTCTTGTTTAGCGCTGAGGTCACAGTGCACCGCTTCTCGTTTCAAGCCCTTTGCTTTGTTCTCATTACTTGAAAGTCACATTCCCTACATTGTCCCGCTCTCCAAAATCAGCACAACAATTTAAGGAGATACAGTTGGCATCTTTCAGCCGCCATGCAACGCTCTGCCTGAAATCACTGCGCAATCTGTTCATTCAGTAAAGCTGGCCATCGCTTTATTTAAAGAATGAACCTTTTCATTATTCCAAGAGGACTGTGGCAGTAATGGGGCTTTATGTGCGATTGCAGGGCCATTTCCTTCTCATAATGGCTAAGTAAAAGCTTTCATTTAGACAGTTAAGGTGCAGGCCCATTCTCCTTTCTTATTGTTCGAGAGACATGTTAAGGAAATGTAACTGCACTTACAAGTAAATGACTGCGTCTCATTATTAGCAAAACATGGACTAAGTCATCTGTAGTCAGGCCATTTTTTTGGGGGGTGAGTATTGATGTAGTTACTTGAACCTTCAGATTTTAAATGCCTATGTCACCCTCTGCCTTTACTTAGCCTTTACGTACTTGAATATTGCACTGTCACTGTAGAGCAGCATGCATACAAAGTTGAAGAAAATCAGTTCAGTAAAAGTGGGTAAAAAACTGATTGCAAAATTTGACCCAGACAAATAGAGGGCAAGTTGAATAAAATCATGAAATAATAATAACAATAATCTTTATATATAATACACTACTGTGGCTGTTCATTTGTCTCTCCAGGATTTTAAATCACCTGTAGATCTCAAACTGTTTTAACTATTGACCTGAAATTTGGTACACATATACTACATGACGTCTACTATCCACTTTCGGGGTGATGATTGACCTCCAAGGTTATTCCTCTTTTTATTTTTATTTTATTTTATTGTAGAATCAGCGGGCAGCAGGGTGGCCATGAGGCGCATGCATATGGGTGCCTTTCTCATTCCAACCACCTTTGCCGTCACTTCCCTTACCTCTTTATATCTTAAATCATTCTTGAGGCAGATTGAAGACTTAAATGCCATCTTAAGTAAAAAATTAAATAAAACATAAAAAACAATTGCAACACAAACACTGACTGAATTAGTTTTAATGCTAAAAGGTGCCGACGAATTGGGAGAAACAGCGGGCCGCTAGGGTGGAGAAAAGAAGAGCTGCTCAGGAAGCAGCAAGCGCATCAACCTCTGAGCAAATGAATGCTAAACGTACAGAGAAAGAGGATGAAAACTAGGAATGCTCAAGTCAAGTGGATTCACTACACGTTATCGAGCAGTGCGCCGTTACTGGTAATAATAATAATTTAAACACGAGGTCTACATTGATTACTTGGATTGCTTCATCCTGTCTTAGAAGAGCAACACCTCTAATATTAGACAATTTGAAAAACAGCGCTAGTAACATTAGTCCTAAATTACCAAAATTTATGGTTCTCTTTTTGTAGCTTTTTTTAAACTTTTTTACTTTCTCGTATACGAAGTATAGGGAAAGTATTGTAATCGTCCAAAAAGTCGATGTCAAGATTTTAATGAATCTCAACATTTTAGACCTCCCAGAGTCCAAAAATACCACTTTTGTAATGATGTCTGTCTGCCTGTCTGTGTGTGTGTATGTAAACATGATATAACTTCAGTACGCAGTCACTTTGGTCAGCCAAATTTTGCTTAAAAATATTAGGTACATAAACATAGATTTTTATCAACTTTTAGGCTATTTCCGCTAACCGGATGTGGTTCTTTACCTTTTATTCATGCATCTGCAGAGTCTGATTTATTCAACTTTACTTTTATAATAATTGTTTGATATAATATTAATTTGATTTGATTTGTTGTGATTGTTCTTTAATGTGCATAATATAAAACTATAATCATTGTCATGTGGTTTACTCCTCAAATATCCAACCCCATATCTGAGTATATGAGAAAGTCGAGGGGAGACCACTCCTTATTTTTTGTTTGCTTGTTTTTGGATGAATCCTTAGTTTTGTCTGCCTCGTGAATAAAAGGGAATGTTTCAGTTGAATCATTTTGGACAATTGGAGAGGCAGGTTTCAATGTAAATGTTTTTACCACAGAAATAAACGTCATTTTAGGAGTTTGATTTAAAGTGATAAGAGTACAAAAGGAATTGTAAATGAACTGGGGTTTAATCCCCCCTTCAAGTCACATTAAGATTTTTTTCTCTCTAGGCCTGATGAAACCAAGATGGAACTGTATGATCTCAATTCTAGGCAACACATCATCACCCAGCACAGTGCCACTCCAATGGTGAAGCATGATGGTCACATCATCATGGACTGGCAGACTAATCAGGGTTGAGGGAAAGTTGAATGGAGCAAAGTACCAAAATATTGTCAGTGAAAACCTGCTCCAGAGCGCTGTGGACCTCATAAAGGTCCACCTTCCCACAGGACAGTGACCCAAAATACAAAGCAAAGACAAAACAGAAGTAGCTTAGGGACAACTCTGAGAATGTCCTTGAGGGGCCCAGCTGGAATAGAACCTAATCGAAAAATTTTTGGAGAGACCAGAAAGAGAGGTGCTCACTAATGGTCTCCATCCTAACCTGACAGAGCTTGAGAGGAATGGAGGAAAAATCCCCAAATCCAGGCATGTGCAGCTTGTTACGTCAGAGCCAAGAAGACTCCAGGCTGGATTATCAGCCAAAATAAGCACTAAATAAAGAGTCTGGGGTGGAGCAGTGGTAGCGCTGCTGCCTTGCAGTTAGGAGACCCGGGTTCGCTTCCCAGGTCCTCCCTGCGTGGAGTTTGCATGTTCTCCCTGTGTCTGAGTGGGTTTGCTCCGGTTTCCTCCCACAGTCCAAAGACTTGCAGGTTAGGTGGATTGGCGATTCAAAATTGGCCCGTGTTTGTGTGTGTCCTGTGGTGGGTTGGCACCCTGCCCAGGATTGGTTCCTGCCTTGTTGGCTGGGATTGGCTCTAGCAGACCCCTGTGTTTGGATTCAGCGGGTTGATGGATGGATAAAGGGTCTGAACACTTGAGTCACTGTGATGTTTTTTTATATTTTAAATACATTTGCAAATATATAAAACAAAATGAAACTTTTTTAAAATTCTGTTTTGCTTCGCCATTCTAGGGAATTGATTGTTGCTTCATGTGGAGAAAAAATTAATTTAAGCAACTTTAGCAAAAGGCTAAATATAACAATGTGGGTAAAAAGTGAAAGGGTCTGAATACGTTTTGATGGGCTATGTAATTAAAATGAGGGTCCACTGACCATCTACAACAGGGGGCACCAGACTTCATTCAACCGACTGGCACTCCCTGAGTGCTTCCAGTTTTCTTTTAAACAACATGAAACAGCAATACCACCTGCATTTGAGAACAGGTCACCCACCTGAAGCTAAGCAAGTTCAGTCCCAGCCAGTACTTGAAGGGGGACCATCTAGGAAGAGCTTGGTGTTGCTGCTGGAAGAGGTGCTGGTGAGGCCAGAAGAGGGTGCTTACCCTGTGGTCTGTGTGTGGATCCGAATATCCCAGTGCAGTGACGGGAACACTGTGCTGTTAAAATGGAGCCATCCTTCAGATGAATCCTAAAACCGAGATCCTGACTCTCTGTGATCATTAAAGATCCCTGGACATCCTTCATAAAGAGTAGGGTGTATCCTGATGTCCTGGCTAACTTGCCCACCTCAGCCTAGTCATTCTGGCCCCCTAATCATCCCTTATCTCTAACTGGCTATCAAACTCAGCACTTCACCCCCTAACAGCTAATGTGTGCTGAGAATACTGGAGCAAAAATTGCTGCCATCGCATCATCCAGGTGGATGTTACTCATTAGTGGTGGTTGAAGTGGCTCCTCACTACGTAAACCTCTTTGAATAGTGAGAAAAGGACTATATAAATGTAAATTATTATTATTATTATTTGTAGGGGACTCCGCCCCCTGCTCGCTTTGCTTGCAAACCCCCGGCTAGGTCACTCAAAGGGTGCCGGGACAACCCTTTGTTAGAGAAAGCGATTGTATTTAAAGAGTTGGTATATAGAAGAGCAAGAAGGAGAAAGACGGTTTGGTCCTTAATTATTAGATAGATAGATAGATAGATAGATAGATAGATAGATAGATAGATAGATAGATAGATAGATAGATAGATAGATAGATACTGTATTAATCCCAAGGGGAAATTCACATAATCCAGCAGCAGTATACTGATACAAAAAACAATATTAAAGAATAATAAAAATGCAGGTAAAAACAGACAATAACTTTGAATAATATTAATGTTTACCCCCCCGGGTGGAATTGAAGAGTCGCATAGTGTGTAGGAGGAACGATCTCCTCAGTCTGTCAGTGGAGCAGGACGGTGACAGCAGTCTGTCACTGGAGCTGCTCCTCTGTCTGGAGATGATCGTGTTCAGTGGATGCAGTGGATTCTCCATGATTGACAGGAGCCTGCTCAGCACCCGTCGCTCTGCCACAGATGTTAAACTGTCCAACTTTACTCCTACAATAGAGCCTGCCTTCCTCACCAGTTTGTCCAGGTGTGAGGTGTCCTTCATCTTTATGCTGCCTTCCCAGCACACCACCGCGTAGAAGAGAGCGCTCGCCACAACCGTCTGGTAGAACATTTGCAGCATCTTATTGCAGATATTGAAGGACGCCAACCTTCTCAGAAAGTATAGTTGTATAGTATAATATATTATAGATATTATAGATAGTTGTGGTATTTTACTACAGCTGCCTACTTTAAATTCCAATAAAAAATAAAACATAGTGAAAAAATAAAACATAATAAAGCATAATAAAAAGTAAATAAAAAATGAAATTACATAAATGTCCTGTCAAAAGTAATTTTATGACTTACTTTATCCTCTAACTTACATTCTATAAACGTTGAATATTGTTCAGGATATTTTTGTTTTTCTCGTTTATTGGACAATTCTCTTTGCTCTTGATTTTTATTATAGGCAGCTCCTTTTTGTTCTTTTTCTTTGTTTCGATGTTCTTTATCAGTTCTTGCTGCTCTTTTTCTATCACAATCTAAAATTTGATGTTCTTGGATAGATAATTTGCTTTTCTGCCTTGTCATTATATGTGACGAGGTAGCAGCACTGAGAGTGTCACGGGGTGCGATGGAGATGTGCACAGTAGGAGTAATGATTGGGCAATAGGTGTGGAGGGGATTGGTCAAGGCTGAATAATGCAGACACGACAGAAAACTTTTTTAATAAAATGGAGAGATTATTATTATTATATTGATTGATTCTTTACTATCCAGGTGCCGGATAGAGGTGCGTAGTGGTCAGATATGTAAGTAAGAATTTCATTGTACACCTGACAATACTCCAACTAGCTCTGCTCCTGCCACTAGTAATATGACCCCTGAAGTAGCAGAGGGGTTACAAATAATGCCTCACATCTAAAGAATCCTGGGTTCAAATTCAGGCCTGTGTGGATTTTGAATGTTCTCCCCATGTTCCTATAGATTTTCTACCTTGAACTCCAGTTGATTCGTGCATTCAGTTGACTGGAGACTCTTGATTTGGGGGAGTGATGGACTTGTCACTTATCCCATCTGTTCCTGGGATACTGTCCCCCCGCCAACCCCCCGTCACAGACCTGGAAGATGCAGGCTTGGTGGCAGTGAGTAAAGGTTCGCTGCCTTGGCATGAAGGCAGTTTGAGACGGTGGGATGCTGGCAATTATTTCTGACAACAAAGAATTAATTTGTTTTCCTCCTGACTGAAGTGACTTTCCCTCTTGCTTCCCTGTCATGGAAAAAAAAAGAATGCTCCTTAAATGCTAAATGCTAAAAATACCACAAGATTCAAACAAGGTAATGCAGTGGTCACAGAACTCAGCTGAACACACGCTCAGGTGTGGAGACCATGACAGAGCTGATATTTTGAGGCAATGAAAACGTGAATCTTCTGCTTTTAAATGTCCTGTGGTGTCTGCTTACTGCCACTTGAGCACACAGCTTCATAATCAAAGTGAGCGGAAGTGACAGCAGCTGAGAGAGCCCACCTTTGTGTCTGTGGAGTCACATAGCAGGGCTGGCATAAGACTCTTAAAGGCAGATTATTACGTTCACTGCTTTGTGATGGCGGCGGCTTTACTGATTCTCCACATGTTCACTCCTGGTTCACTGGTGTCCTGGTAGTCACATGGCAGATACTGGAGTGATGGAGCACAAGACTGTCAGCTGAGCGTGAATCCTCACCTGCCATGTCACAGTGTCACAGTGTTCTTGGTGTCCAGAAAGTGGATCTGAGAATTGTACATACATCAGAGTCTCTTCTGCTCTCTTTCCAAACCGGGAACCACATGTCCCATTAGAGTCAGATAAGATATCCACCCAATAAAAAGACAAGGATCTGTGTGTCTCTGTGTCCGTCCAATTACAATGTCTCTGTCATCCAACAGATGGTGCATTACAAACATTGGCAGAGCATTTACGAATTTCATACCAAATGGCTGCGCCATCTGTTGGAATGACAAACATGATGCATTTTATTACTACAAATGTTTGTGACGCTCCATCTGTTGGAATGAACAATGCAGTACAGTTTAATATTACACACATTACAAATTACACTAAAATAGATGATGCACTGCAAAGTGAATGCTGGTTATTTAGATTTCAACCCCTTTAAGACTGGTAGCACAGCTAGTGGTATAGAAAGACCACCAGAAGTTCCAGGGAGCCTTAAAATAGGACCCAAAAGACTACAAGAAAGGGATGGGAGAGCAGAATGGGCAATCACCTGTGGTTATCAGCAGTGACAGAGTGTCTGATATTAAAAGAGCTCCGCTCTGCTAAGTGGAGATGGACACTGCACCGTTCGGTCTCCTGGGCATTTGTGTTATCTTTTAAAAACTGACCTGAGACATGCAATCTGCTTAAAAACTGAAAGGGTACCCCACAGTCCGGTTAGGTGAAAGGACACACAGCCACAGTGGCGATACCCCCTCAGCTATCTAATGTCCGCACATAAACTTCCAATTGAGCGAATGCTGGCATGACTGGTCACCGCTGCTCTCTGGTAACTTTTTAACGATTAACTTACAATCTAATGTTCTAAGCAGCTGTTTTCATTTTCATTTCGGGCAGATTTATTTGTTGAGTTTTATTTTTCAATCATTTAAAGCTAGACTGATTTCTAGCTTGACTGCTGATTTGGCTGTGTATGGACTATTTTTCGGCCTATCCCTGCCTTGAGACTTACCTGGCTTTGTTCTCCGGACATCTGAGTTGTCTGCGTCTTCGCTTGACCTGTGGACCGGTAGGATATTTATTTGGTTTGTGTTTGTTTGTTCCCTCTTGTCGCACGCCATCCAACCTGCGATGGGCCTGCTTCAATACTCAGCTGCCAAGCTACTCCGACTCCGCTTTCACCTCTCTGCTGACTGGCCTATATCTCCACCCAGAGATCGTATTCCTCCCCTGTCGGAGATACATCCACCATGGGTCCCGCTGGAGTATCCAAGCTGCAAAGAATTATTATTATTATTATCGTAAGTTTGACTTTTTCTGTCTAACTGAAGCATGGCAACAACCCCATGACTTTTTCCCAACTTAACGAATCCACTCCCCCGGGGTTTGTTTACATCTCTCAACCCCATGGCTCTGGCCGAGGTGGAGGTCTCGTGTTAATGTATCGTGAGAAATGGAAAGTCTTGCCGTTGTCGGTTCCTGCCTTCAGTTCTTTCGAATTTCTTGTATGTCAATTAAATTGACCTTTTCCTACTATTATTGCAACTGTTTACCGGCCACCTAAACCAAATAATGAATTTCTGAACGACTTTGCTGTTTTCCTTACACACTTACTGTATCTACTGTTTCATCAAACATGATACTTCTGGGGGATTTCAATATACATATGGATAATATCAATGTCCCTATTCCTAGGACTTTACATCCTGCCTTGAGAGTTTTGGATTCCAGTGGCATACAGATGTTCCCACTCATTCCAAAGGACATATCTTGGACTTGATTTACTGTTCTGGAGTTACCCCGCTTGATTGTACTGCGGATGAACTCCCCGTAACTGATCACTTTCTCATTTCATTCAATGTTAAACTTGCACTTTCCAACACTAAGCTTTCCCGTCTCATGTCTTTCCGTAATACTAAGAATATTAACTCTCTTTCCTCTAGTATTGATTCCCTTGATAATTTATCCACTCCTGAAGAACTGGTCTCACACTATAACACTGGACTTAATGGTATTCTTAACTCTCTCACTCCATTAAAAACTAGATCTGTTTCTTTCTCCTTCTCTGCTCCCTGGTTCACGCCTGAACTTAGGCTTTTGAAAGCCAAAGGCTGGCAACTTAAACGATTATATAAAAAAACTAGACTCTTTGTTCACAAAGAGATGTACAAAAACCATATACTTTATTACAAGGACTGTATTACCCAAACTAAATCTAACTATTATACTATCATTATTTCTTCCAATGAAGGAAACACCAAGTCATTGTTTTCACTACTTAACAATATCAGGCAACCCCCGGATTCTTTTCCTTCTCACCTTTACTCAACTGAATTTTGCAATTCCCTTATGTCCTTTTATAATGAAAAAATCCAGAAGATTCAGCAGTCTCTATGTACGGATTCCTCCAGCACTTCATTTGAATTTCACCCACCAACTCACTCATTCTCCTTTTAAAAGCTTCCTACTTTCTCAGAAATCTCAGATCTTGTCTGTAAGTCTAAGCCATCCACCTGCCAACTGGACCCCCTCCCTACAGTTCTGGTCATAGCCTGCCTCCCGTCTCTGGTCCCCGTTATCTCTTCTATTATCCACTCTTCTCTCACTACTGGTACTGTTCCTTCATCTTTTAAAACTGCTGCAATAACCCCAATACTGAAAAAACCTGGTGCCGATCCGACTAATTTCAGTAATTTTCGTCCTATTTCTAATCTACCCTTCATTTCCAAAATTCTTGAAAAATTAGTGGCTATTCAACTTCATTCTCATTTATCTCAAAATAATCTGTATGAACAGTTCCAGTCTGGTTTTCGTCCCCTCCACAGTACAGAAACGGCACTTATAAAAATGACTAATGACCTCCTTATGGCAGCTGATTCTGGTTTAATTACTATTCTCATCCTCCTTGATCTGAGTGCAGCCTTTGACACTATTTGTCACACTACTCTTCTTAATAGATTATCTTCGATTGGCATTACCCACACTCCACTAGATTGGTTCAGATCCTACCTCTCAGGTTGCACTCAGTTTGTTCAGCTTAAAACTTTCACATCCCAACCCACCGCTGTTACTTGAGGTGTGCCCCAGGGCTCTGTCCTGCGGCCTCTCCTTTTCATTATTTACCTTCTTCCCCTTGGCAATATCTTTCGTAAATATAACATTAGCTTCCACTGTTATGCTGATGACACCCAGCTCTATCTCATTAGAAAACCTACTGCTTCCTTTCCACCCTCCTCACTTACTGATTGCATAGCAGAAATCAAATCCTGGTTTTCTTCAAATTTTCTTAAATTAAATATTGGCAAAACTGAGGTTCTCCTCATTGGTACAAAATCAACATTATCCAAAACTGATCATTTGTCCTTTGTTATTGATAATTCCTCTGTCTCCCCTTCCCCACAGGTTAAAAGTCTGGGTGTCATCCTTGACAGCACTTTATCCTTTCAGTCTCACATCAATAACATCTCCCGGTCTGCATATTTCCACCTACGTAACATTAATCGTATTCACCCCACACCACTGCTATCCTTGTTCATATCCTTGTCACTTCTCATCTGGATTATTGCAATTCCCTTCTCTTTGTTCTTTCTCACAAATCTCTTTATAAGCTTCAACTGGTCCAGAATTCAGCAGCCCGCATCATTACTAGAACCCCCTCTATCCACCATATCACTCCCATTTTCCAGCAGCTTCATTGGCTTCCAGTTCAGTTCCGAATTCATTTCAAAATTCTCTTCCTAACTTTTAAGGCTATCCACAACCTTGCCCCTCCATATCTCTCCAACCTCCTCCATGTTGCCATTCCCTCCCACACCCTCAGATCCTCTTCCTCCATCCACTTGACTGTCCCCTTCGTCCATCTTACCACTATGGGGAGCAGAGCATTCAGTTGCTGTGCTCCCCAGCTTTGGAACTCACTACCACCTGAGCTTAGAAATATTGAATCATTTTCACTTTCCAAATCTAAACTTAAAACTTATTTAAGACTGATTTTTCTCTTTCATTACAATTGCTCTGTCTGATTTTAACTTTTGTATTTTACTTTTGTTTATAATCTGTGTTTTGTCTATTTTTTGGTGTCCTTGAGTGTTTAGAAAGGTGCCTACAAATAAATAAAATGTATTATTATTATTATATGAGGTGGGCAGGCGCCCTGCCCAGGGTTTGTTTCCTGCCTTGCGCCCTGTGTTGGCTGGGTTTGGCTCCAGCAGACCCCTGTGACCCTGTAGTTAGGATATAGCGAGTTGGATTATGGATAAATGGACAAAATGGATTATTACTATAAATGTTGCCTTTGCCAGTTTCCACTCTCACATCAAGATGATATAAAAACTAAGCTTGGCATAACACTACACATATTTTCACAGCAGCCTCACACCATGCGTACGCACATTTCTGCTCAGGTTTGCAAACAAGCAACACCCAGCGTCAAAGCAGTGTTACTGTTTCTACGTGCTCTCCCTTTTTTCAGGTTTGCATCCCTGACACAAGCTTTATCAAATACACTGAAATAAATTGCATATCATTTAAAAATTTAAGGCACTTGACTATAATCAATCTGTAACAATATATTGGTGCATGGAATGGCCAGACTATTCTGACTACCATGGCTGTTGCAGCGTTGTTAGAAGATACTGTATCTCAAATGGAAGAATTAGAAGAGAACGCGTATTTACAGATCATACTGACTTCTTGTCCCTTGATCATGACTGGCTTCTGAGGCTGGGGATACACTTAACGCTGCGTGGCGCATACACTTGAGCAGTCTACTGTTTATACTGCCGCACGTACTTTAAGTAAATCTGGAGGATTCCACAAGGTGGCAGTGTGAGAAATCATCATGGTGAGAAATAACATCAAATTTCAATGCGTTGTGAGAAAGATGTTAAAAATAAAAATTCTTTGTTGTAGCTGTGTTTAACCAAAATTACCAAAGTTCAGCAGCTCTAGTTTGCTTCATGAGATTCTGGCAAAAGCTTGACGCATTGAAATGATTCCACAAACAAAATATCTTCAGTTAAAAACTTTAGTATAAATTCAAAGTAAAACCGTTCACACAAAAACAGAGAAAAAAATTGATGACGCAAAGAAAAGAGCAGTTCGTGTTTAAGAAGTTCTGTTTAAAGCTTATATACAGTTGATCATAAAATCAGACTCTCACTTATATGTCCGTTCAAAAATATGACACTTAATTTTATTTTTTTACATCTTCTTGCCTCCTTCAGTCTCACATCAGTTTCTCAGACGCTTCAAATTTTGTTGCAGCAGTGCAGTTACCAATTTCTTTCGCCACTTCAACAACTTTAAATCAATTCAAAATTTTTATTGTCATTGTAGAAATGAGACATTGTACAATGATATAGGTGCAATTTTCCAATGCAAAAATAAAATAAAAAAAAAAACAAACAAAAAAAACACAATAACTCAAATTAAAACTAAAATAAATAAATATATAGAAAAAATAGTCCATAGCAGCAGAACACTGTTTTCCATTCATACATACGTCATATTGCACTTGTTCCTTAGCCAATGTTGACTTAGAGCTGTATTGTAAACATGAGAGTGTATTGTATTGTAAACATGAGCAGCATTCAGCATGATGATGGCTGAAGGATAGAAACTGTTTCTCAGTCTATTTGTTTGAAGGCAGGCATTCAAACAATGTGTGTCCTGGGTGTGATGGGTTCTGAAGAATTTTCTTGACGTAGATGAGACAACAGGAACTATGTAGTTCTTCTAGTGAGGGGAGAAGACAGCCGACTATCTGCTGGGTGACCTAAATGACCCTGTGGAGCTCTTCTGTGCAGCGGTAAAAGGACACTAGCAGTTTCTCAGGGTTGTTGTTCTTCCTAAGAAACCTCAGGAAGTAGAGTCTCTTTTGGGCCTTCTTCACTACCTCAGCAGTGTGTGTTCCCCAGGTCAAGTCCTCCCTAATGATGACTTCCAAGAAGCGGAAGTCTGAGACCCTCTCCGCACAGTCCCCGTTGATGATGAGTGGCTGGATGTTGTCGGCCTTCTTCCTGAAGTCCATGATGAGCTCCTTGGTCTTGGCTGTATTTAGGAGCAAGTTGTTATTCCTACACCACATTGTCAGCTGCTCCACTTCATCCCTGTAGGCGGACTCATCCCCCCAGAGATGAGCCCTACTACCATGGTATCTTCAGCAAACTTAACAATGGTGTACTGTTGTTGGCAGGAATGCAATCATGGGTGTAGAGGGTATAGAGCAGGTGGCTCAGCACACAGTCAGTGCTGAGGCTGATGGGTGTTGAGAAGTAGGTGTAGAGTGTGCCCACTCTATCCCTCTGAGTGCAATCACTCAGGAAGTCCTTGATCCAAAAGCAGGTGGAGTGTGGAAGTCCTATGTCTGACAGTTTGGTCACCAGTCTGTGGGATAAGATGGTATTAATGGCAGAGATGAAGTCTTTGAAGGGCAGCTGTGCATAGCTCCCCTGCTGCTCCAGATGGGACAGAACAGCATGGAGAACAGTGGCCACAGTGTCCTCCATAGACCTATTTGCTCTGTAGGCAAACTGGTGCGGATCAAGCAGGGGAGGAATGAATGACATGATGTGGTTCCTGATAAGCTTTTTGAAGCACTTCATAACCACAGGGGTCAGTGCAACTGGCCTGTAGTCATTAAGACTGTTTCTTGTCCAGAGGCACTATAACAGAGGTTTTCAGGCAGGATGGCACAGTGGACTGATAATGTAAAGGTACCCCAACTAATTGGTCTGCACAGTTTTTCAGCACACATCCTGAGATGCCGTCAGGTCCAGCTGCCTTCTGTGGGTTGACAGCCCACAGCGTGCATCTCACCTTGTGCTTCCCCACTATGAAGATGGGGCTGTTATTGGTTTCTGGATGGGGTCTGACTGTCTCTGGTGGATCCACTTCAAACTGGGCAAAGTAGTGGTTCAGTTCCTCAGCCATAGATAAATCACCTCCCACAGCTCCGGGACTGGTCCTGTAGTTGGTCATATGCTGGACACCCATCCACACTTGCCTGCCGTTGTTGCTGTCCAGGTGTTCCTCAATCTTCCTTTTATAGTCTGACTTGGCCTCTCAGATGTCTTTCTTTAGGCTGGCATGGACTGTGCTGTAGAGGACCTTGCCACCAGACCTGAAGGCAGTGTTCCTCTCTTTCAGCAGACTCTGGACTTCCTTGGTCATCCAGGGCTTCTGATTGGGGTGGACCCGGATACGTTTATCTACTGTGACAATGTCTGTGCAGTTCTTAATATAACGCAGTGCGCTATCACTAAACACTTCAAGGTCTGGGTGTTCAAAGATGTCCCAGTTGGTCCTACTGAAACAGTCCTGCAGCTGCTGAGAGGCTCCATCTGGCCAAGTTTTAACTGTCCTTGTGCTGTTAGGGGCAGTTTTCCTTAGTGGGATGTATGCCGGGATTAAAAACAGTGACATGTGGTCAGAGTGGCCCAGGTGTGGTAGCGGTGTAGACCTGTAGCCCTGTTTAATGTTTGTGTAGACTTTATCCAATGTGTTAGCTCCTCTGGTGGCACACGTGACATGCTGATGGAATTTAGGGAGTACATGTTTTAAGTCTGCATCTACCGGAGATGTGTCACAGAGCAGCAGCCAATCAGCAGCAAGGAGAAATGAATAACACTCTTGTATTGGCTACTTTCACCATCCCAAGCCGCGTTTTCCTTTATGGTTGCTTTGTATTCTCTCTACAGTACAGTATTGCCATGAAAAAAACCATAAAAAAATTGCGGAGGATATTTGTGGTTTCCGCTAACAATTATTAGTTTGGTTCTAAGAAAAAATCCACAAATGAATAAGGCCGCGAACTCTGAACCACAACTTCGCAGGGGTCTACTGTATATGGGTCTGCATCTAACAGTCACATACTCCAGGTTCGGGGAGCAGTTACTGTCTACAGCTTCATATTTTCTTCTGATCAAACGCTCCATCATAGATAAGGATGCTCTTACGATAGAGGTGTATGAGAGTGTGAGATACAAAAAACACAAATCAGTGCAAACATCACTTCAGAATAGTTCAGGTATTACCGTGTGGTCACGTAGGCACAATACATAGAACAAAAAGGCAGTGTGCTCCGTGGTTTCTCTCTCAGGTGGGCGTTAGCGTATTGTAATCTCTTGGACCAATAACGTGAATTTTCCGCATTCGATTTATATATATACTTATCCGTCGGAGAACTTAAATGCAAGTATATATGGTATCTTGTTTAATTTCTTTAAGTTACTTATACAGTTGAACCATTTCTAAATGTTCAGAAAATTGTATGCTTTATATTAATTTTTATATTGTAAATGGATCTTTCAGTCCCTGTTGGCAATGGGACCTATTCTAAAACAACAACTGACTCAATTAACACACTGCATCTTAGTTATAGCAAGAAACGTCTATCCATATTTTTGCTGGTGCTCATGCACACATATCGTTCATTTCTGACAATGTGCTCAGAGGACATGTCAAAAGAAAGCTGGGAACCTGTGGCAACTAAGATGTGCGTGCGTAAGCATTCTGAGTGTGAAGTATAAACCGGCCCTAAGTCGATTTGTGCTATCCTCTTGGCGATGTGTGCTGAACTGGCACCGGCTTTACACAGGCAGACTTTGAGGAATTGTGCTCGACCTGCTCCTTTGCAAGTTCTGTCCTCCGTTGGTTTTTAGCCACAGGAGCTTTTCACCATGAACTGGCTGACTAATCGGGTATTTCACACTCCCAGCTGTATGGGATGATATTATCTACTTGTCATCCTGATGTATAAGATTTCCATACAATTTGGTTGAACGGACAAACATCAAAGTGTAATTCATAGCAACGTTCGATTTTCCAAATGTAATCGGAGTGGTGGACTGCACGCACATTGCCATAAAGGTGCCTTCAGAGAATAAATTTGCTAATGTAACTAGAAAGCATTTCCACTCTATTAATATGAAAGTTATCTATGATTTGAAAATGCGTCTCATTAATGTTGTGGCGAGATATATAAGTGTATCGCCAAGTGTGAGCCTCCAGTGGTGTTGACAGTCAGTGGGCTGTGACTTGCCTTTTCACGTCGACTGTAATATCTGACCACTTCTTTTTTTATTTCAGACATGGTGTGACTTTCTGCACTTTTAGTGCTTCTGCCACACTCTGCCACTCTATCAATTTCCATTTGTTGCTTATACCACTGCTTAAGCCACCAAGTAATACATTTTTCCATGCCTTCATTTTGCTGAGCAGGAAATTCTTCTTTTTTACAGGTGCCTTTGTTATTGTCTCTTAACAAAATACTAAACAGAAGGGGCTATTTACATTAATTTGAATATTCAAATTGGCAAAATTTGGGGAGGAGTCAGCGTGGGGCAATAGGTTTGTGCAATTGTGTTAAAATTCACATTGATTAGAATTCATGAAGGGGAATTGCATGGAATTTGGCATACGCAGTTTTATGCATCTGATTTTTTTTGTGCATACGCATATTTCTAGTCCATATGCCATGTTTCAGTGTGAATTCTACACAAGATGTTATACATAAGCCCCCAGGACTGTCTCCTGTTTTATGCCCTGTCAGGATTGGTTCCACCCCTCTGACCCTGAAGAAGATTGATGGGCTTATGTAATGAAATCCACCCGCATGTCTGGACTTAAAAAATCTGTTTATTCATTTTTTTTTTTTATCAGTATACTGCTGCTGGATTATGTGAATTTCCCCTTGGGATTAA
>JANRMT010062797.1:25181262-25202913 GCA_026402145.1 Polypterus bichir lapradei | reverse complement strand
TTATTATTATTATTATTATTATTATTATTATTATTATTATTATTATTTATAATAATAATAATAATACATTTTATTTATATAGCACCTTAAACATGGGAAACCAACACAATTCACTTTTGGGATCACCAGTGCTGAGGCCTCATCCAGATGTATGAGCATAAGGTGGAAACCAACGCTTGACTGGGTGCCACCAGACCAATATGGTAAAGGGGGCATCTGAAGTTCATGTGGTGTGATAACCTCTCGATGATCCATCAAGTAACAATGCACACCACAGCATGGGTGGGGGAGAGCTTCATATTATATACACATTTTAGCTGGACTAAATAACCCACTGGAGCCAGGCCTGCCAGACCATCCCATTACATATTCACACACACATATAATTTAGAGTCATACAAAGTAATGTAGTCACGCGAGCATCTTTGGGAACTTACTGGAAAAAACTGTCAAACAGAAGGAGGACCTCCACACTCCTGACAGAGAAGTGACCAGTAGTATTGATCGGCAAAATTCATCAAGGCATTTTCACAGAGAAATTTTCTGTGTCACTGCTGACCTCGTTTGATGACTGTCTTACTAGGAATTTGTGGTGTGGCTGTCTAAGATTAACTTTTTTCCCACAATGCTTTGCGAGACCAGCTTGACCTGACGGAACGAGATGTGTCAACCAGCAGAGCCACGGAGTGACGTCACCACATGTCTAGACCAGCAGTTTGGTAACAAACATTTATACAAAATTCAAGGTGATTGACATGCTAACCACAGCAAACCCTATCCTTAACAAAAGTAACCCCTAACCTTAACCATTTATCCTACTCACTAACCTTATTACCCCTAACCTTAACTTCTGTCCTAGAACTGCTGGTTTAGACCTGCGGTGACGTATGGTGCTCAGTCTCTGAAGTTGAATGTTATTGCATGGCACTGTAGCAGACAATGTTAGACGAGACAGTCTCCCTGAGCATATAACATACTGTAGATCCTAGTCGTCAACTAAAAAATAGCAGAAAACTTGCAAATAAATTTAAACACATAACATGCATGCAGAAGAAAACTGTAAATGTGTCAGTGTATTCATGCCTTTTTGTATGGATTGGTTTGTGACCTATGCTTAATTCATGAGCCTACCCCTTTTCATAGTATTACCCAGAGTACAGTGCAGTTGATGCAAACAGGAAGGGGTGAAGAATCGAAAGAGCAAAAACGTTGAAGAAAAACAACGAATTGTACTTTTTGGTTCAAGAGAAGTGAGGACCACCTGTTTAATCTGTGGGATTGGCAAATCTTAGTGACTTCATGTTTCTTTGGGAATTTATCAGTCCAAGATCACAAAGCACTGCAGAGAGTGGCACGTTCAGCAGAGTGCATCTTAACATCAGCACTGTACTCTCTTCAGGACATATACAGCAAGCGCTGCAGGACCAGGGCCGTTCAAATAATTACGGACTCTACCCACCCCAGTAACAGACCGTTTGGCCTGCTTAGCTCAGGCATGCGGCTGCTAATGGCAAAAACTGGGAGACTTGAGGAGCTTTTAACCCTCAGGCCATCAGAATCTTAAACTCTGACATGGCAGTAAACATTCAAACCTAAAACTCACTTGAACTTACCATACAGCCACTTTATACTTTTTACAGTTTTTACGGTTTCAAATATTAACTTAATTTTAATCTAATTTAACTTAATTTAATTAAAGTTAATTTTAGTTAATTTGGTTAATTTTATATTATTTTTCTAATTTTATTATTGATTCTATTGTGTATTTGCTTTTGTGTTCCACAGCCTCGGAGTAGGCTAGCTTTTTCACTTCACTGCACATTGTACTTGTATAACTGTGTGTGTGATGAATACAACTCTTGAAATCTTAAAATGTGTTTTGTGGGTGGTTCCCTAAGTAGTGGGGCTACCTGCCCATCACTGCAAGGGACTGCCCTCAGCCCTATAAAGGTGGGGTCAACCCACAGTCCCTTGCGGTTGGAAGTTGGTTGTGTTTTGGTATAAATTGAATATTTTGAACCTATGCTCTGCTTTTTTAGATTTTTTTGGATTTGCGATTTAAGCTTGTTTGCCTTTTATGCTCTACAGAGCTTACTTTTGTTCAGAACATTTTTTGAAGAATAAATTATTTGTCCCTACATGTCCCTTTTCAATACTAGCCAGGATTTTGGTGGTGATTTTCCCCCTCTAGTGTGTATTTTGAGTGCTTTGGAACTCCCAAGCTGATGTTTGCACTTAATGCCCCCATTTCATTGTCAATTTATATCCAGGTCACACATCCTATAGACATGTAGGTTACCTTGATTCAGCACTCTAAATATTGTCCCAGTATAAAAAACGTGAGCCCTGTAATGAACTGGGGACCCTTCCAGCAGTGGGTCTTATAATCCGTGCTTTTGGAATAGATTCCAGCATAATGAATCTATCAGCATAAAAACATAATGAATGAGCATTTCTATTTATTCACCTTTAGGATCTTTCAGTGTGTTGAACTCTCCTCAGACAGCAGGTACGTCATAATAGCGTATGGGCTGTGACAGTTAATGAGAGTACATTAGCCTATAAAACGCAACCTGTGAGGTAGAATAAACAAGTGGCCAAGACAATCTGTGGAGCTCACCAAGTGAGGAAAAACTCTTTATGGTTCATTAGATGAGACTGAATGAAACAAGTGTAGTGAGGCAAAAATCGAGCTGATTCTTAAAGCCTCTGCAACATTTGTCATTTTGCATCAAAGGTTGTAATTGTGCTGTTTGTGATTTACCTTATAAAGGTTAGGCTCCTCACTATACGCCGTGCTCACCACAGGACTTCCAATGGCTCATAGGACATAGAGTAGTCATGTCCGAGCCTAAGCCATGGTGAGTGAGCATGACACATACAATTTGTTAAACAAAATAAAGGCAGTTCAAAAAAATATCAGTTTTTGGTATCTTCCAAAAATCATCAGTCGAACAAATAAAGTGCAAGCAGTGCAAAATCCATTAAACAGTCCATATTTATGAAATTAAAAATGTAATAAAAAAAATAAACAAACAAAAATGTTGGCACTCTGGGCTTGTTCCCCTTTCTCTTTTTATCCTGGCTACTCAGAAAAGGTTCTCCCAAGACAGTCAGAGTCCACCCTGGCCCACTGATCCTTTGCTCCTTCACCATCTTTTCAGGTCTTTTAAGGGTAGGAATAACTAAGTGGACCTGCAGTTCTTCTCAGCAAAGTGATGAGTGCCATGGAGACCCAAAATGGACTTGGTGGGCTCTTCTTGGGAGCTGCTGGAGGGTTTCAAGGCAAAGATCCAGGATCTGGAATGCTGGTTGTAGCATCAATGCTGAAAGGAAGACATTCAAGTGTAACTAATTGATTCCGTTTAAATAATTCTTCAGCATCTTTTTAGGTTTTCTGCTTTATTTTAAGAGTTTTGACTGAATCTTATTCTCTACTTTAAAAAAATATTTAAAGATGTTTATTTATTTCCATGTCTTTTTCCTTGCTCTTGTTTTGTTTGTCACCATTTTCTGAGACTTACGTTTTCCCAGTGCGGTGCTTACTGACTGAGAGTGCGTGGTTTGTGTTGTCATTAGCACAAACGTATAAAAGGTCAGAACTGTGCACTACCGGGTCATCTGAGACTGGATAAAAGTACCTTGGTTATGACATTTGACATTACTATTTATTAGACTTTGGATTTGAACACGTTTGCAATGAATTGTTTGCCTTTTTTCTTTTTCGTTCATTACTTAATTATTTAATAAAACCTTTAAAAGAATGTTTTGCCTTTGTCCTTTTAAGCTTGACGTTTACAGCTTTCCTTTCGCTTGAAGGGTCTATTTTGTATATTATAAGCATTTTAAAGTATTTTTGAACTTTTAAAGCCTGAGCCCTATTCTCGGCCTATGCAGGCCTTTAAAGCTTGACTTTTAAGTTTGGGGTCAGGCCGTTTGTGCTGAGGCCTATTTTTGTGTCAGACACAGAGAAGGCCTGGTCTGGCTAGTAGTATTGGGAAGCCTGCTTACAATTTTTGCTATTTTGTACTGCAGCTTTATTACAAATAAATAAATAACAATAATAATAACTACATGTCCACCAGGTACTGCAGTGTTCTATCTACCACAGTAGTTCTTAAACTCTCTTTTCTCACGACCCAATTTTATATTTTTTGTGTCTTGAGACCCAGAATCACAGCACCCCACCCCTATGAGAACCACTGCCAGAAGATAAAGAATTGCTGCCAACAGTCATCCTGCGAGAATCACCAACGCAGGTAGTGGCAGAGCAATGGTGTTTGCTTAAACTGCCCCTGATGACCCCTCACAAGACACTCCGCAAATCGTGCACAGCCCTTTCACACTGAGCCGTGATTCTGCACAACCCAAATTTAGACAATACGTATCCCATTTTGGATTGTGGCCCATAGTTTAAGAATCTACGTTCTACCTTCATTTGTGACATCTCCCTGTTTGGTCCCTACGTTAGCCCAGTATGAGTGAATGTAAAGTTAGTATGCCTATTGGTGGACTGGCACCACATCCAGGCTTGATTCATGCTTTAGCCCCAGTGGTGCCAGGATAGGCTCCAGCTTTCTGCAACCAGATATGCAGGTTCTTGAAATGGATGAATGGATAGACAAAAATGAACTGAAATAAAACAACACAAGGGACCTCAAATAAAATCATTCATAATTCAGTTGTCAAGCCTGAGTGCTTAGGGGACATCTCCAAGGCTCAGAAAAGGTGAGCAATCCCTTCCCAAACAGGGGTGCTGTCATTAACAACATGTCCTTTTTACTACCAACCGTTCAAAGACAGGCGACCTTATTTCTGTTTCTGCTTACAACACCCCACCCTTTCCAAGTTGGCACTATATAGATTAAGAAGGCACCAGAAGTGGGCACTCATCCTGGACCCACAGCTGAGCTCTCACTGAGACGTGACTTTCTTTTGACAGCACAATGCCCTATTTTTGCACCAATGTGTGCATTTCCCATTTTATCAACTGTCATTATTAAATGGGGTTACCAGTGGGCACTGTGACCCTTTTGTGTTTTGACCTGTCCTCTTTATCTTCACATAGTGTATACACATTCAAACGCAGTGTTCATAGAATTCTGATTTCACTGAGAAAAATTGTGAAACGATTAACTAATTGAGAATTAATCAGTCAAGTGTATTGTATGCTAGCAACGTTTGTGTGCGTGTGTGTGTTTGTGCAGTGACAGCTGTGCTACGCTGTTTAGGTGATGTTAGAATAAAATCCTCAAAATGAGGTCACAGATGGAGGGGACACATCCATAAATTTAATAGACACACGTGTGCCTGCGTATGAGGGGTGTTTGCTTGCCCAAAGGCAGTGTGCTGCTCCGTTCAATTAAAAGGATGAAGATGGTGTAACAATACACAGGGATTTGCAAACGCCTCTCATGAGCATCAGTGGGGATGGAAAGGTAAAATAAGCCACGCCTTCAATTTGTTCAGCTGCCTTCATCCCCATCCTCATCATCATCAGTCCAGACTCTCTTTTTTCGGGCGATCCCCCCTTCTCAGCTAGTCGGAGCCCATAAATCCTTTCTGAAATGTGCGGCAGTGATTACAGCCCAGCATTGCTCTAAAGCATGTCTGGCTACAGCATTATTGCAAGGATTGCAATTCATCCTGATTGCCAGAAAAACAAAATAAAATGCAATGGCCAGATAGTGAGTAATAAGCAATGTAGTGTGGGGTAGGGGGGTGTTAAATTTTGTTGATGTTGCCCACATAGAAGTGATGCGCCCAGCAAGGCAGCCACTGTTGGCTGTCAGTTCTGTGAGTGGCAGCTGCTGATTGATGCTTTGCTGCAGAAACAGTGAAAGGTTAATTTGTTTTTGTTAGATTCTGATCACGGACTTCTGAAGCCCTGGAATGTGGGAGAGAGTGGAAACTGATTAATTTACACCACTGTAATTTTCAATGTTTCGACTCTCGCTCTATACATATAAGACAAAAAAGAGAAAACAGAATCTTAATGTATAGTTTACAAGTTTCGCTTCTCACTTTAAACCTGGAAAAACAATTAACGCTTTCAGTACTGCTGAATAAACCTGAATAAAGCATTCATCCAGTAATGTACTGTAATTATACAGCAAAGAGAAAAGTGGAAAAGTACTGAAATACATGCTGGCAAAAAGAAGCTGGCGAGATTATAAAGTGACAGCTGACACACACACGCACCTTGGGGAAAGCGTAAAGCCTCTGGGGGTGGTAATTCCTCACCCATCCACAGGGTGGCGCTATATTCTAACATACTTTCTCTTTCTCCCTCTGCAGATCAGATGACTGACAGTGTTACCACCTCTGACATCACTTCCGGTGTCTGTTCACCAGGACCCTCCTCTTAGCTTTATTATTTTTTGACTTTACAATACACAGGGTTGTGGTGTTGCCCCAAAACTTTGTCCTTTTTTAAATAGGATAACCATGTCAAACCCATTAAATTTGCATGTATTTGCTTAGCAGATGCTTTTATCCAAAGTGATTTACAAAAGTGGTAAGCATAATCGAGTAACATTAGGCTGAGGCCTGTTTGTTCAGCAAGTGTATTAGAACAGGTGGCAAAAGTTGATTGCTGTAGGTGAAAAGACGTAATAACTCATACATTTACAATCATAGATTACAATCAATAAAGCAATTAAACTTAAGCATGAACATAAAGTATCACAAAGCAAAGGTTTTTTTTTCCTTCATCAATTCCACAGATATTCACAGAACAGATGGGTCTTCAGTCGCTTCTTACATACATTGAGGGATTCAGAAGTATGGATGGAGGTGGGCAGCCCATAACACCAACTACGCAGGAAATGAGTCTGAATTGAGACTTGATGCCACATAGAGGTGGCATCACCAGATGGCAGACCTGAGTGGGCACTTCACCAGTGTCTACATATATGCAGGTGCTGACCCATTGACCACTCTGTAGGCCAGCATCAGAGATTTGAACTTAATGTGTGCTGCAACAGGGGGCCAATATAGCAATCTGAACAGGGGGATGACATGTGCCCCCCTCGGCTGGTTAAATACAAGACAGGTTGCTGCATTCTGGTTCATGTGCAACGGATTGATAGCACATGCAAGTACTCCTGCCAGAAGTGATTTGTGACAAGATGTGACAAAGACCAAAGCCTAGACCAGAAGTTGTACTGCATACGAGGTGTGGCAGAAAAGTAATGAGACTGATTTTTTATTTACCAAAGTTTTTATTTTTTTCAAACATCAATGTTATCCCCTTCAAAGTAGTTCCCTTGGGCAGCTACACACCGATGGAGACGTTGTTGGTAGCAGCGCTGGAAGTCTTCAACCAGTATGGTCTTCAGCATGTCCGTTACACTCTTTTGGATGTTTTCTAAAGTCCCGAAATGACGTCCTTTGAGGACATTTTTCGGTTTAAGAAAAAGGAAAAAGTCACACGGACTGAGGTCAGGTGAATAAGGGGGCTGGGGAACCACAGGAATGCCTTTTGAGGTCAAAAATTCTGTTATGGAGAGGGCAGTGTGACATGGGGCGTTGTCATGATGGAGCATCCATTTGTCTGCAATGTCTGGTCTCACGCGAATGACCCTTTTTCTGAGCCTTTCAAGGACATCTTTATAAAAAACTTGGTTGTCCTGGAGGAACAAATTCTTTGTGGACGATTCCCCTTTTGTCAAAAAAACAAATCAGCATTGATTTGATCTTCGATTTGCTCATTCGAGCTTTCTTTGGTCGAGGAGAGTTTGCAGTGTGCCACTCCTGACTTTGCCTCTTGGTCTCAGGATCGTATTCAAAAATCCATGATTCATCACCTGTGATCACACGACTAAAGAAATCTTGCTCATTAGCGATTCTGTCAAGAACATCAAGACACTTGTTTTTTCGATTGTCCTTCTGCTCAATTGTGAGGTTTTTCGGCACCATTTTGGCACAGACCTTTCGCATTTATGCAAATGTTCAGTCAAAATTTGATGAACGGTAAATCTGTTCAAATTGAATTGTTCACTCAACATTCTTAATGTTAAACGACGGTCTGATCTCACAAGAGTGTTCACACGTTCGATGTTTTCATTGGTTTTCGAAGTTGAAGGCCTTCCCTGAATGGTGTTCATCTTCAACGTGTTTTCTGCCTTCCAAAAATGATTTGTGCCAGCGAAAAATTTGAGCTCGGGATAAAGAATGTTCCCCATAGGCCTGTTTTAACTTTTCAAACGTCACACTTGCCAATTCTCCAAGCTTAACACAAAATTTAATGGCACAACGTTGCTCCAAATTCCGCTGTTCCATTTTGCGTGACGCACAACCAAAAACACAACTTCGCTAATAGCAGTCACAAAAATCACATAGTTAACGGAAGGAGTTGAAACTCGCACTGAGCTATGGGAGGGTACTGATACACATGCACTATCAAGGACAACAGCGCAGCGTTGCCAGATCGCTTGCAGTGTTGCCAGTCTCATTACTTTTCTGCCACACCTATTACTCTGTCAGATAAGGTCTGATCTTGTGGATATTGTATAGCGTGAACCTGCATGAACGAGAAATAGTACAAGTGTGGCGAGAGAAATATAGCTGCTCATTAATTACCTACCCAAGGTTGCAAACTAACCTGGCAGGAATTAGCGATAGCGAGCCAAGCTGTACAGAGACAGGGAGTTGAGCAGACTGGCTGGCCGGGATCATAAGAAGCTTGGTTGTTGCCAGGTTGAGCTGTAGGTGGTGATCCTTTATCTAGGCTGAGATATTAGTAAGACATGCAGAGACTCTAGCTGATACTGTATTGGCCTCTGGGAGGAATTACAGGTACAGCTATGTATCATCAGCATAGCACTGATAAGAGAACCATGGATGATGGAGTACAGCGAGGTGGTGTACAGAGAGAAGAGTTGAGGACCCAGCACTTATTCTTGGGGTACACCAGTGCATGATGGGTGTGCCTTTGACAGCTCCCCTCACCAGGACACACTGTAGGATCTGCTCAAGATGTAGGACTCAAACCATCTGATAGCAGTCCCAGTGATGCTAAGGTCAGAGAGATTGGCAAGAAGGATGTCAAAGGCAGAAGAGAGATCTAGCAGAATCAGGACTGATGACATGTTGGTAGCTCTAGCACCGCTTGGCTGGTCGACCACAGTTAGTAGAGATGTCTCAGTCGAATGGTACCTCTTGAAGCCAGACTGGTTGGTATCGACCAAATTCATTCTGTACAAGGAAGGAAGAGATCTGGTTAGAAACAGCACGTTCATATGTTTTGAAAAGAAAGGACAGGAGAGAGAGAGGCCTGCAGTTGTTAACTTTGGATGAGTCGTGTGTTAGTTTTTTGAGAAATGTGGTTATCACAGTATGTTTGAAGATGTTAGGGAATGTTCCTGAGTGGAGTGTAGTGTTAGTGATGTGTGAAATTGTAGGAATGAGTGAGGGGGAGGTGGTCTGAAGGAGATGTGGGCATACAGTGGAGAGAATGTGGAGAATGTTGGGTGTTGCTTGGAAGGAGGCATGATGGGTGATAACAAGGAAGAGAACTGACTGCTGCCACCCTATTCTGGAAAATTCTGCTGTTAATTCTAGCCTGGTAGGACTTTACCTTAGCATTGATGGTGGCAGAAGAAAAGGATCCAAGTAGGGGCTGATACTTAGCCAGGTCTATCTGAGCTTTGGACTTCCTCCATTTCCTTTCGACTGTCCTGAGCTTGGTATGTTGATTGCAGAGTACCTCAGAAAGCCAGGGACGGGAGAGACTTTTGCGTGCAGGCCTGGAAGAGAGAGGATAAATGTTGTCAAGACAAGAAGAAAGAGTCAAGCATAGGGTGTCTGTGGCAGTGTTGGTGTCAAGAGAGGAGAAGTGGTCAGGAGGATGGAGAGGACAGGAGATTAGGGAAGAGAAATGGCTGGGTGGGGGCACTGTGTAATAACGTTCTCTCTTCTCCTTCCCCTCCTGCAGAAAGGAAGATTGGCACTTTACTACCCATGATGTCACTTCTGGTGTCGGACCACATGGACCCGCCTCTTCCTTCCAGAATCCAAATTAAGAGGAAACAACACCATCTTGAGCAGACCAAATGATTTACATGATATCTCAACCTAGCGCTGTACCACGCATTTTACTTTACACATTTTTGCGTATTCTTCAATAGATGGGGTTCGCCTTTGAGCGCCCCAGACCCTTTACCTTGTGCTTTTGTTTTCTTTACACCTGGTATTCAACTTTCTGCTTTTATTTCTTGGTTTCTAGTTCCCATTTTCTGCTCTGTATTTTGATGATTTGGTTGATTCAATCTCTTGGTTTTTGACCTCTGCCTGTTTCTGGCTACACATTCCTTACAGTCACTTTCTCTCTCAGTGCCCTCACCACAAATGATTAGGTTGAATAATATAAAACAAAGTCCAGGTAAAGATAGCTAGGTGGCTTACACACTTTCTCAACCATCAATGCCACTAACCACAATCCCCTCTTATGTTCTGTGACTCTCTCAACCTGTTATTTCATCTTGGCCTCACTTTCTACTGCTAGTAGGCCTATCACCCCAACCCTTCCTTAAGACTCAAAGAGCTTACAGTGTTTGATGGCTTTAAAATTTCTCCCAGAGTTACTTTCATCTAAACTGGAATCGCTTTCAGAGCCAGGCACCAGGTTCTAAAGTTTTCAGGTGGCAGTCATTTAGATATTAATGGGAGCTTTGCACACCTAAGCTTTCCCTACTGTAGATGTTAAAAGGCCCAGTGATTTAATCTTAACTAAAAGGTGGTACGCCGTTCGTATCCCTTGTATTTAGAGGCCATGTGTTGCCACTTTATAACATTGACAAGAACCAACCATTCATCTTATTCATTTAGATTGTCCAAAATAACATCAAATTGAGATATGAAGGCCCCTAAAGTTCTGCTCTCTACCACACTACATGGTAATTTATTCCATGTATCTTGTTGGATTAAATGGCAATGATCTGTCTACAACCCATTCTTCTGGTGGCAATATGCTCTGTTTTGTCCTCCTGTCAACCTTTATTTTGCTTATTTATGTCTGTTATCTGTTGGGTCATCTTTCATCTGTAGTGTCATAGGGGAGTATGTGATTGAATCTTTCTCTTTCAGTCCCTGGTAAAATCATCTCTTCCTGAACATCCAGTATATACAAAAGATTTAGCATCTTTCAGTATTGATCTCCTTCCCACTTTCCATTTCTTCATCTTCTACATCTTCTTCTCACTGTCCTCTCATTCCTTCTTCTTCTCCCTGTCCTCTCATTCCTTCTTCTTCTTCTCTCTGTTGCTCTAACTTCTTCTTTTTCTTCTACTTCTTCTTTTCTCTTTTGCTCTCATTTCTTCTTCTTCTTCTTCTTCTTCTTCTTCTTCTTCTTCTTCTTCTTCTTCTTCTTCTCCCTGTCCTCCCATTCCATCTTCTTCTTCTTCTTCTTCTTCTTCTTATTTATCTTCTTTTTCTTCTCTCTGTCCCTCTGTTTCCTTCTTCTTCTTATCCTCACCATCCTCTCATTCCTTCTTCTTCTTCCTCCTCTTCTTCTCACTGTCCTCTCATTCCTTCTTCCTCTCTCTGTTACTATCATTTCTTCAAATTCTTTTTCTCCCTGACCTCTCATTCCTTCTCCATCTTCTCTCTGTTGCTCTCATTTCTCCTTCTTCCACCTCTTCTTTATCTTCTTCTTCTCTCTGTCACTCTGGTTCTTTCTTTTTCTTCTTCTTTCTCTTCTTCTATTTGTCTCTTTCGCTGTCTGTTACAGTGCTGGTAGTGTGCAGTCCCTGTCTTGTGTCTCCTCTCCCACACCAGTAAAGCCATCACTATATATAGTTCATCTTTGCGCAGCTTATTGAATTGCTTAGAGACGCTCACTGCTTGATAAAGAGATGGGAAGATCATGTAGGCAGCTGTGCTCACCAAACAGACAGAAACGTGGCAAAGAACGATGAGCGCTCAGCTTGTTAGCACACTGCAGGTGTCAGACACCCTTACACAGGAAACAGCTAATTAGTTCTTAGGTTTTATTCACTCTGACTAACCTGATGACAGTTGCAGGGAAAGCCCGCACATGAAGAAGACAAATGATTAAGTAGTATAGAGCTGAATGAAGAGGATTATGAACAATCCATGATCCTAGAGTGGGTTTCCTTAAATATTTTAATCTGAGGACCTCAATATAACAATTGGCACTGTAGCAGATCCCAAGAAGGGGATTGTTGCACTAATAGCAGCAGAGCCGTACGTCGACAAATAACAATGGCCATATAATAAAAAACAGCTAACGGTTATGTTTCCTTTCAAGCATATATCTCACATGAATATTACTAAAAGAGAAAAATGGAAAGTAAACATACACTATAAGGCTAAAAGAATGTGCGCACCCTTTCAAATTATTGAGGTCAGGTGTTCATAAACTCAAGCGCATAGCCATGAAATCTCCACTGACAAACACTGGCAGTAGAGTGGGTCATATTGTAAACCCCGTTTATACGTATCTGCCTTCCTATTGCTGGTGTGGACAGGGCTAGGTGTCATCTCCTGGCAATGGCTTCATGCTGCTGAGGAAACCAGAGACATAATTAGAGGCAGTGCCCCCTCCTGCCTGGTGGTGGCACTGCTGGGCTTACCTGAGACCCTCAGGAGATCCCCAAGCCTGCATGTATGACAATGGATGTCGAAACTTCCAAAAGAAATTTCAGGGTTACAGCAACAGACATAAAAAGGCACAAATAGACATCTAACAACGATGATCATAATCGTAAGTATGTTAATAAGGTTCAAATACGGACATAAACAGAACTATCTATGCGTTTATTACCAAACTGTGGATATTTACTAAGTGTAAAGTAATTAGAATTGCACATACTCAACTAGTTACAATTTGAGAGTACAGGATGTCGGTCATTGGCACACAGCGTCATTGTATGTGAAGATGTCTGCTAGAACAGCTCAGTACCACTCATCAAACAAAGAGCAAGACCACCTCGGTCGAGGGGTGACTCATTACAGAGCCTGATGGCTGTGGGTAGAACTCCTTGAAGCAGTGCAGTTGTCTCAGTCAGTAACTAAAGGCACCCCTCTGTTTAGCCAACGGGGGTGAGAGACGCTCTAAAATGAGTCCAGTCTGACTCCCAAGATTGAAGCACTCTTTTTAATCAGTTTATTTAGCCTGTTAGCATCATCGATACTACTACTACTGCCATTTCTACAGCACGCTACCACATATTGAAACACCACTTCAGACTGGTAGAAGACATGTAAGAGTGGCCTCCATAACCTAGAAGACCTTAATATCCTGAGGAAACAGAGACGACACTGACCTGTCTTGTATTCATCCTCTGTGTTGGTGCTCCACTCGAGCCTGTCAGTCAGATTCACCCTGAGGTGTTTCTTACGCCCTCACCACCTCCACGTCTTCACCATCAATGAGGACTGGGGGGCAGAGTGGGCCCGAGCCTCCTGAAGTCTGTGATTATCTCCTTTGTCTCGCTGATGCCGAGCTGCAGGTGGTTCAGTTTGTTTCAGAAACAACAAAAGCATTGCTGTGATACATTGGACCTGTTTTTGGTAATTAAACTAATCTTGAATTTACACTACAGCTTCATCTGTTGCATATGCTTCCTATTGTCTGTCACTAAAAGGGGAAAATAAAACATGTGAGGTGCAGATCCAAAACAAATGTGACATTTTACTGGCTATTTAGGTTTTGTCATGTTACACCTTAATATTAGGCATAGGTCCTGCCAACGCTCCTAAGGGTCTCTTATTATTTTTTGATTTTATCTCCGGTGCATCTTTGCTCAAATCAGAGGCTAAGATGATTAATGACCTGCCAAATCTTGCTGGCCATCAGACAAATGTCATTAACATGTCTGAACCAGGAGTAACTGAATAGAGCCCACCATAGAGCATGGACTGAGGTATCTGTTTTGTCTTGGTAGAGTTCTCTATTCCTTTACTTTCCACTTTTGTATTCTTTATTGTGTAGCCTTTGTCAGAATACCTCAAATCTCAAAGACTTACTACTGTTTATAAGGAGGAGGAGGAGGGTAGGAGCACGCGCTGATACAGCACATTGCTGCACCCACCACATGACAAACCAACTCAGGACCCAAGATTAGGACCCGAGTGCAGCCATGCAATGGGTGACGCCTCAGCACCGCACTAGTTCAGATGGAGTGTAACCAGCGTGAGGTTTTAAATGGTGGCTGGAGTGCCAATTCTGCTACCAACCCCCAGGTTTTTCCCTGCAGGTTGGAGGGCCTACCTACAGGGCTGTTTATAAGGTACTAGAAAAATACCCGCGCTTCGCAGCAGAGAAGTAGTGTGTTAAAGAAGTTATGAAAAAGAAAAGGAAAAATTTTAAAAAATAACATAACATGATTGTCAATGTACTGTAATTGTCGTAGGCTTATTTTAGTATTGAGAGTGAATTTGATGATTGTAAAGAGTTTAATTTATGATTGTAAATGTTGTGTATGAGAAATGCACATTTTTAGAATGTAAGGATCTCTTTGTAAATGATGTTTGCAGTAAGAGGCAGGCTCAATCTCGGGGCATGGAAACCACTGGGTACGGGTCTGTGAAATTGTGATTGACGGTGATCACCGGAATAGACATTTTTCGGGGTAAACTTGCACCCATTGAGAAAGAAAGTACGAAGGAAGTCGAGAAGCAGTGGAGCAGGGAATGAAAAGCAGAAGTCAGCACCAGAAAAATATACGTGAGCAAGTAAGGAAACCCAATAATGACAGCCTTGAAGCAGTAGAGTAAATGAAAAGGCAGGAGTCACCAGCAGGAAGACGTGAAGCAAGGCGAACAATAACAGGCTTGAAGCGGTGGAGTAAAGAAGAAGGGAGAAATAAGCATGACGAACAGCTGAGGAAACTAAGGAAGCGACTGAGGAGGCACATGAGCATGGGATGTTATTAATGTATATAGTCAGGGAGCCAACCACGTGGTAGGTGCGCGGACAGCGGCTGTGCGGAAAAAGGAAGGGGAACCGGTGGCGACCTTTGTGCATCTCTGCCGTGAAATAAATCATCTGTTAATGGAAATAAGGAATGAAACCACCAAAAGGAGAGGTCAGTTTCGAAAGTTTCTTACGGCATAATGGTGAGAACCACCAAAAAGAAGACGTTATTTTCGAAAGTTCGTTACAGGACACGGCGCAAAATGAACATACTTAACGTTTGTAAGTACAATGTAAAGGATAAGCATAGAAAATTTGGGCTTTCTATGTGTATTGGAAGTTGCAGAAATATTGAGGAGGGGTTTCTCCTATCTATATATACAGTTTAGAGGGTACACCCATTCCCCCCCCCCTTGGGTGTTGCAATAGGACATGAAACATACATAACTTTTGTATGTACACTGTAAGGAATGAGCACGCGAAATTTCAGCTTCCCACCAATATGGAAAGTGTGAGAATTAGTGAGGAGTCAATGAGGGCTTTGCCTTTTATATATATAGATTGTACTTTATAACTTCTGCCCACCTTCCTTTCTACATCTATGACCTCAGGCAATTGCATAGAGTAAAAGACAAGCAGGAGTTAAGTTACACTTTAAATAATGTATTATTGATAATGTTCATAAATAATAACAATAAGCAAAGTACAAGTGAATATTGACAACCATACAACCTGAGTGTAGTTTCAGGCGGCGCACAGACTTGTAGTTACTTTAAATGTCTCTAGTTAAGGTATCATTTTTGGTCGGCTTTCTTCAGAACAGGCCGCTTGCCTCTCTCAATATGGCTGCCTAGCTGTTCTCTTCATTGTGTTGTCCTTTTTAGTTCATGGTGTGTGAGATCAGATCATCAGATGGTAGGAGAGAGAGGGAGAAGGGTAAAGTAAGCATATTTATAGACTCTCTGTGCAAACCCTACAGCCAATAGGGCGTTGTGTTATTTAATGGCTTCAGGCAACTTTAAAACAATAGAATTCTGGTGCGACACAATGGGCTCACACCTGCCCCCAATACCATTTGTAGAGCTGATGCCTGACAGCTAAGTAGCTGGCCTCCATGCTGGGGCTGATAAAACACATCCAATTGCAATGGCAATTTCAGGATAACTAAACCAAAGATGACACACAGCGTTGGAAAACCATAACATTTTAAGAACCAACACACAAAATTACCTTCTTCAGATGACCGAGTCTTAACTTGAAAATCTCTTCCTGTTCATGGTACTCGGCAAGAGTCAACATATTTTAAAGATTAATGAAATGAAAACAGGACTTCAGAACAACAAATAAAGAGTTGGGAACTGTCCTGTATAATGTGCAAAGGACAATGAATGCAAAAAGGCAAGAAGTCAGATCAAAGTACTTTACAGTAACTGAACAATGTACATGAGAAAAGATGACGTTTTTATACAGAGAAAAATGGCGGATGGAAATGAGTTGGCAGGAGATGACATCATAGCTGTCAGACAGAAGCGACATCGTCTTTGGAAGCCGGAAGTGATGTCATGTCGAAGGCGCTGGAAGTGATGTCATGACAAGGGCACAGGAAGTGATGTTGCCCTTGCGAGTCAGAGGTGGAAGTGACGATTAGATGCCGTCTTGGGAACTCGGAAGTATGGAAGGTACTTTATATTTCTTCTTTTTGTCTGATGAGAGAGAGAGAGTTAGTGCTGTATATATCAACCCCCTGTCTTGCGATATTTCACTTACCTGCGGGCTTGTTGACTGCCTCCTAAGCGCACGTGTGTGACAGGTAACAATTTAAGGTCAAGCAGGATTGACATTTGTTGTAAATTTCTGTTGCTTCTGATTCAGTATATGGTGCTGAGCAATACACTTAACCGGTCTATCCTCCAAATGCAAAAAATATAATAGCAACTGTTAAAATCTTAAGTCCCTCTGGGATGAACCATTCACCAAATACAAAATAAGTCTCCTGACATGCTCAATTTTATCATTTCTATTTAAACCTTAAAAGAAAAAGGTAAAAGTTACTTCTGAGCAGTTTCCATAACCTTCATATGGGGGCTGTCCATTCAATTGAGGAACAAATGTAGAACTCCAATTAGGGTAACATGCATTTGAAATAAAATCAGACACTGCCCCCTGAAGCCCAATCCATTCAGAAGCATCTTTTTGCCCACCATGACTCACGTTTCATTTTCAGCTCACACAGAACATGTGCAGTGGCCAGAAGGTGACAGGACGGAAAGAGCAAAGTGTCACCAGGGAACAAATGAGCAATGCTAGACAGCAGGTGACTCAGGAGGTGACGAGGATATCTGATCCTCGATCTTACATAAAGAGATGGGTGCCACAAGTGCAGTGTAGAAAGTGGGTGTCATGTAACAGTCAGGGTGCATTCTCTGGCTTCTATGCATTATCCTTTTTATTGTTGTCTTTGAATTATTATTTTTCTGGTTGTTTATGTATTTGTGTTAATATTTTTCATTCAAGTATTATTTAGCAATTTTGTACTACAGGTGCCGGTCATAAAATTAGAATGCAGTGAACCCTCGTTTATCACGGTTAATCCGTTCCAGACTCTAACGTGATAAATGAATTTTCGCGAAGTAGGATTCTTTATTTATAAATCGAATATTTTTGCAGTTAGAGTATAGAAAACCTGTTTACGACCTTCAAAATAAGTTTTTGTTAACATTATTAGAGCCCTCTAGACATGAAATAACACACTTTAGTCACCATTACACTCGTATTACCCAATATATTAGACAAAATAAGAGAAAATAAGACATATTAGATGTTACAAATATATTATTACTAGGCTCACCCGCCTTTTAAGGCGACCGACTTTTATCCGCAATTGGTGTGCGCTCCATGTGTACATCAAGCATGTAAGTGTAGGGAATGAGAACATTAAAGTGCCCATTCATAACATCTCCCGAAAACCTAAGTTTTTTTATCCCCTCGAGTGCCTGTCCAAAGTCGTACAATGTCAGCCCGAATCTGTACCGCTAACGACCGAGTTTCATGCACTAAATAAGCTATAGATGAGAATAAGCAAGCACCATCTCCCCTGATATTTACTACGCGGTGAGGCATTTGTACTCCATCAACATTAATTATTTCCAGAGACATAATTTTGTCTATTTTTCCAGCGCATCGCGCACAAAAGCAAGGGGACGATGGGAGCAGCAGAACTCTGCTCACATCGCGTCACTTCGTCCCGCAAGCCGCAAGTAGTAAGTCTATGATAAGCGGAATACCGCTACGCTTTGCACTCACGGGACAGAAGGACAATCCCGACTGCTTTTATATAGTAGATTATTGTACTGCATATTTAATTACACACACACAGTTCTTACACACAACCACTAACCTATGAAGGCACAACATCAGTAGGAGAGTCTTTGGGTGGTGCAGTATATTCAGCAGGTGCATCGTTGTCTTCTTCCACTGAAGGAGTACTAAGAGTAGGCAGTGGGTGGGTATCTGGGTGCGCGGCTGAAGAACATCTTGATAGGCAGTTGCTGGCGCTGTCTTTTCATATGCGTGAGGAGGCTTTTGTAGGGTATTGCCATCTTTGATCATATCCAAGAGTTTCACCTTCTCCTGGATAGCTAGCATCTTCCTCCGGCACTTAGTTTTATTGTCAGAAGGCTTAGAAAAAGCAGCATGTTTAGGAGCCATCGTGGGGCTTAGATAAAAGTTCTCAGAAAGCGCATGCGTAGTGACGTAAGCGTGTATGAGAAAAAAACGCGATAGAGTGAAGCCGCGAAAGTCGAAGCGTGATACAGCGAGGGATCACTGTATCATGACAAAGTTGATTTATTTCAGTAATTCCACGCAAAAAGTGAAACTTGTATATTAGATTCATTCATTACACACAGACTGATGTATTTCAAATGTTTATTTCTTTTAATTTTGATGATTATAACTGACAACTAATGAAAGTCCCAAATTCAGTATCTCGGAAAATTAGAATATTGTGAAAAGGTTCAATACTGAAGACACCTGGTGCCACAATCTAATCAGCTAATTAACTCAAAACACATGCAAAACCCTTTAAATGGTCTCTCAGTCTAGTTCTGTAGGCTACACAATCATGGGGAAGACTGCTGACTTGACGGTTGTCCAAAAGACGACCATTGACACCTTGCACAAGGAGGGCAAGGCACAAAAGGTCATTGCTAAAGAGGCTGGCTGTTCACGGAGCTCTGTGTCCAAGCACATTAATAGAGAGGCGAAGGGAAGGACAAGATGTGGTAGAAAAAAGTGTACAAGCAATAGGGATAACCGCACCCTGGAGAGGATTGTGAAACAAAACCCACTCAAAACTGTGGGGGAGATTCACAAAGAGTGGACTGCCGCTGGAGTCAGTGCTTCAAGAACCACCACGCACAGACGTATGCAAGACATGGGTTTCAGCTGTTGCATTCCTTGTGTCGAGCAACTCTTGAACAAGAGACAGCGTCAGAAGCGTCTCGCCTGGGCTAAAGACAAAAAGGACTGGACTGCTGCTGAGTGGTCCAAAGTTATGTTCTCTGATGAAAGTAAATTTTGCATTTCCTTTGGAAATCAAGGTCCCAGAGTCTGGAGGAAGAGAGAGAGGAGAGGCACAGAATCCACGTTGCTTGAGGTCCAGGGTAAAGTTTCCACAGTCAGTGATGGTTTGGGGTGCCATGTCATCTGCTGGTGTTGGTCCATTGTATTTTCTGAGGTCCAAGGTCAACACAGCCATCTACCAGGAGGTTTTAGAGCACTTCATGCTTCCTGCAGCTTACGAACTTTATGGAGATGCAGATTTCATTTTCCAACAGGACCTGGCACCTGCACAAAGTGCCAAAACTACCAGTACCTGGTTTAAGGACCATGGTATCCCTGTTCTTGATTGGCCAGCAAACTCGCCTGACCTTAACCCCATAGAAAATGTATGGGGTATTGTGAAGAGGAAGATGCAATACGCCAGGCCCAACAATTCACAAGAGCTGAAGGCCACTATCACAGCAACATGGGCTCTCATAACACCTGAGCAGTGCCACAGACTGATCGACACCATGCCACGTCGTATTGCTGCAGTAATCCAGGCCAAAGGAGCCCCAACTAAATATTGAGTGCTGTACATGCTCATACTTTTCAGTAGGCCAACATTTCTAAAAATCCTTTTTTTTTTTTTTGCATTGGTATTAATTGATATTCTAATTTTCCGAGATACTGAATTTGGGACTTTCATTAGTTGTCAGTTATAATCATCAAAATTAAAAGAAATAAACATTTGAAATACATCAGTCTGTGTGTAATGAATGAATCTAATATACAAGTTTCACTTTTTGAATGGAATTACTGAAATAAATCAACTTTGTCATGATATTCTAATTTTATGACCGGCACCTGTATTATGTGTCTTTGTTACTTGAAAGGTGGGCAAGCCATCCCACTGATAAACAGGAACTCAGCCCCCGTGGAGGCAGACAGAAGGGCTGCAGGGATGTTTCTTTCTTTTCTTTTTTTCAGGATTGTGATGCTCTCCCTTTGCTCATCCCTCCCTGTGTGCTTTATTTATAATAAACACAGCAGTTTCGATGCCTTATTGCGCATTATGTGTGCTCTGAGTTGATTTAGGCCTTGCGTCTTATCACCAACAATATAATAAGAAGGCAGGGTCTGCGTTTAATTTGTGGAGAGTCCTGTTCAGTGTGGCTGTGCCTTTCACATGCAGCCAGGAGATGAGGAGAACGCAGCTCTGCTGGTCCTGGACTCCCAGGCGGCAGATTAGCGGGCCTATATAAACTCTTCCATTTTTCATTCTGTCTTTCAGTTTTTTTATATCCAGTAATCTATTCAAACAGTTTTAATTCCTCTCCTATTCTCTTTCATTTACAAACCAGATTGCGAATTTATACAGGACTTCCGCGCCCGCCAAGATGGGCCGCACAGCGCTTGTGTATTCAGTGACCTCTTCTCACTTCTGCTTCCCATCCTAGAGGTAATGAAAGTTTATCCCTGCAGCTTTGCAGCGACCCTTCAGAATGTTCATTCACACCAGCTTTATGGTCCGAGGCTCGTGCCGATGTTTTCCCAACATGTTTGCAAAATGATCCCAGGATTAAGAAGGCAAATGATTGATGCCCACTTGAGAAGCCCCTGTGCGCTCCTGGCTAGCCAATGAGGAAGATTTTCAGCTGAATGTTGTTAAGGGGATATAAGCTTCTTTCCGACTTTTGTTTTTCCTGCTGCTGTTGCTGTTAGTGATTGATCAGGCAGGGAAGTGGAGCTTCTGTTGCTGCGCCCTCCTCCTCCTCCTCCTCCGTCAGGGAGTTTTCAAATTAAACTTCTCTGAAATAAACAAAAGTGGAGAGCAAGAAAATCAACATGGTTATTCTTTTGCTGTGCGAGTTTTATTTGCATCCACTGCTTTCAGGCAGCCCTCCTATTGTCTTTGGTGCGTCACATCCATCCATTACTTGAATAAATGAAAGAATGAAAGGCGCAATTGCTAATGGGACTGAAGAATGGACAGAGCACTTGTGAACAGCAGGAGTCGCCGCAGCAGAGTTAATTAGTGTCTTTAGAAAACCATCATGCTGGAGGATTTTACTGAAGCTGTGAACTGAAACAGGCATGACAGACGTGGCACTTTGGGCAAATTTAGTTGTGGTTTTTAATAACATATATAGCATCTGGAATGGTTCAAGTGCACAGAGTGATAGATAGATAGATAGATAGATAGATAGATAGATAGATAGATAGAT